>JAPJBO010000007.1:0-600000 GCA_030068145.1 Diplonema papillatum | reverse complement strand
GTCACGTTGACCTTCACGGACGGATTATCAGCGGAGTCGGTTGACTGTGTGTTGTGTGTTTTCTTCTATGCGGCAAGTCGGCAAATCCGCAGCAGTCGCCAAGCCGTGGTTCCAGGTGGCATCGCTACACTCCCTTTCCCCTGTGACCTCGAGGAAAGTACAGGTGAGTGATAATACCCTGGTGAGCTGCGGTCTAACAGAGATCCTTCACAAATATAAAAGATAATCCGTTCTTGGTCAGTCGTGCATTTTTCAAGAAAGAAATGCGTCGTGGCACCCTTTTAATGTGGTGCCGGTGTTGGTGCGACGAATCAGGAAATTCAGGGAAGCAATACCTCACCGACCACCTGCGACAGATTCTGAGCTTCCATGACGGAGATCAGCAATTTGGTGTCGGCAAGGTCCGTTTCGGGCAGCAGGTCGACGTCGCTGCACGCGTCGACGGCTCGCCGCAGCGCTTTGACGCTCACGGCGAGCTTCCGCCGGCGGGAAAACGCTTTTTTGCTGAGCAG
Organism: Diplonema papillatum; assembly: GCA_030068145.1. Lineage (NCBI taxonomy): Eukaryota > Euglenozoa > Diplonemea > Diplonemida > Diplonemidae > Diplonema > Diplonema papillatum. The sequence continues at coordinate 599,488 of JAPJBO010000007.1, read as the reverse complement.
GACCAGAAGCCGCGACCGGGTCATGAGCCCGTAGTGGAACTGCTCGGTGAGCTGCTCTTTGTCGCACCGCGCGATGGGGAAGCCGATGTACCGGCGGGTCTGCAGTGTCCGGAGGACGACGGACACACGCTCGACGGGGTCGAAACAGTTCAGTTTGGATCGGGGGGTCATGAAGTCGTGCACGAAAGTGCGCATCGAGAGTTCTTCGGGGAGGGATGCTTCGAGGAAGGCGAGTTTTCGGAAGTGGATGTGCTCGTCGTATATCCCGCGGTTGAAGTAGTCGCCGACGAACTTCGCGGAGAGGATCGCGAACATGATGGGGAGGGAGTACGCGATGTCGCGCGTCGCCTCGATGAGGATCACGGTCAGCGAGAACGTGATCCGGCAGACCCCGCCCAGGAACGAGGCGGCGCCGATCAGCGCGTAGGCCCCGGGATCGAGGGTCGAGAACGTGTGCACGTCGATCTCCTTCAGCAGCTGCCCGAACAGCCGGCCGAACACGGCACCCGCCAGCAGCGACGGCAGGAACAAGCCCGAGGGCACCGGCGCGCCGTACGTCACCGTCATCAACACGAAGTACTGCGCTCCGAACCCGAGCAGCACCATGTGGTCAAAGTGCCCGGAGAAGTGGAACAGAAACCGCAGGGAGTCGGCGGCGGAGTTGAACCAGAGCGTCCCCCACGCGTCGTAGTGCCCCGCGTCGCACTCGAGCGTCTGCAGGAGGTCGCGCACCTTGACGCTGTCGTGGTCGTCCGAGGGTGGCGGGACCTTCTGGCACACCCTGGGCAGCGCGTACAGGTCGAAGAAGCAGAGGAGCGACAGCAGGGCCACGATGCAGACCGGCTCCGCGGTCCGCACGAAGCTCCGCGCCCGGCTGCCGAACGTCCGGCACAGCCAGTCGTCCCGCTTTTTCCGCACGGCGGTGAGCTTGAGGTTCAAGTGGATGAACAGAGCACCGGCAAGCCCGCCGGCGGCGCCGATGACGACGAAGCACGGGATTTCGATGGTGGAGAACGGCACGACGTTGGATCCCGCGAAGTCCCCGAAGTCGATCATCCCGGGCGAGTTGAGCGACTTCGCGCCCGTCGAGGTGTTGGTGGCGAACGCCATCGAGAACGCGCACACGATGGCGCAGAAGAAGATGCGCCACGCGAGGGAGACGTCGTAGAAGGAGCACCCCTCCTCCACCGCGAACAGCACCCCGCCGACGGGTGCCCCGAAGGCCGCAGCAACCCCGGCCGCCGCCCCGCACGAGACGAAGTCGCGCTTGTTCCGGTCGTCGCGGAACGGCAGGAACATCCGCTGCACGGCGTCCTTCCCGAGGAGCCTCGCGAGCCACGGGAACCCCCGCGGCGGCAGGCCTTGGGTCCAGCCGGCTGCGAGGACCGCGCCGGAGTGGATCATCGGGCCTTCCTTCCCGCACGGCAGCCCGCCGGCCACCGAAAACAGCACGCCAACGACCTTCGCGACGAACGTGCGCAGGCTCAGCACCCCCGGCAGGCGCAGCCCGTTGAGGTACACCTTGACCTCGGGGATCCCGCTGCCGCCCGCGACCGGGGCGAGCAGCACCAGCAGCGCCGCCACCAGCACGAAGCCGGCGTTGGTGCCGAGGAACACGAAGAACGCCGCCGCCGGCTGGCCGTCGGCGATCCGCTTCGTGACCCAGTCGTGCTTGTGGTTGAGCAGAAAGTTGACGAAGTAGTCGATGAAGTAGGCCACCATGGCGGTGGTCACCCCGATGAGGAAGGTGAACGCCCAGCGGAGGGCCCGCACGGGGCCTGTCTTCTGCCGCTTCTCAATGTTGAAGGTGTACGTCTTGTAGCTGAAGTTTTGACAGCTATCGTAGCTACAACACGCGAAGTTCGTCACCGGGAGCCGAGGATACGGCCGTCTCTGCTTGAGGGTGGGACTGGCGGCAGCCATGAACGGACGACGGGACGCCACAGCGTCCTCATCGTTCGGGCTGCCATTCACCACGAGAGGACTTAGATCATTCTCGTCGTCGCTGCCATCGTCCTCGGACTCAATCAGCTGATGGCGTGTGCCTGGGACGTGTTCCAGCATCCAACGTAGCCCCCTCCCGCTCCCGTTGTGTGCCCCTCCCCTGCTTCCTTGGAACGAACCTGTTTCTCCTTCTCTTTTCTTTCGGAGCGCGCCAGCAAAAGGGAGTTCACCCCTTCTGACGCTTTCTTGGTGCTAAGCCTGTACTCGTGTACTTTTCGCTCGTGGCAGCTGCGATACCCACTGCGCCGGGCATTCTATGCAGCTCCCGCAGGTGGACCGTGATAGACAGCGGCAGACAAAGCGATGCAGCCCCAGGGGATAGCCGGGGTGGACCTCCTCCGGAATAGTTTCCAGCGGCTGCGGGCAGCGCAGGTGGTACTGCGCACAAAGATCCTCATCGCGACGCAAGTTCGAAAGGTTTCCCATCCTCTGCCCAGCATAGCTTGCCGGAAGGCTCTCAAACTCATTTAATGCGTCAGTGTAGTGCGCGTGCAGCCTTGGACATGAGGAGCATCACAGAGCTGCTATTGGCTCGCTCTTCCGCGCGCTACAAGTCCGCGCAATTTACTTAAGAAGTGGCGGAGTGGCTGGATGCGGGACGTGGGTCCTAGAGGACGAGCACCTTTTGCTGCTGCGGGTGTCTGGCAGCCGTCGAAGGCTGATGCAAACGGTCGAACGGCTGGCAAGACATGGCAAGACGACACAAAGCCGCATCTGGCTCGCAGAAAAGCAGCGAATCTCTGCGCCCGTGACGCGAGAAGGCCGTGCCGCCCTCACGAAGACGGTCGGGGCAGGCAGAGAGGGAGAGCGGGAGGGAATAGAGAGGGAAAGTCGCATTCTCTGCATTTTCTCGCGGCGCGCGAGTGTTGCCGCCGTCTGTTGCGGAGGCGAGCCCCGCGACTTCCACCTTTGCCCTTTGTTGAGCTCTTGAACCACTGGAGCGAGCCCCCCGTTCAACTTCTTCTTGCCGATGCCGAAACGAAAGGTTGCCCCTGTCGGTGCTACATCACCCTAGTTACTCTGCGGTATGGAAGCGCGTGACACCTTCAAGCCCGCTTTCCGCGAGGTGTTTTAACTGACGGCATCGTGGCAGGAGTTCCGGAGCGGCAATTCCTATTGATAGAAACTGCAGTTCCTGGAGCGCAGCCGGTTCCGGCTCAAGCGCCTTGGCCCAAACGGAGCCCGGCGGCGACACGCATGAGAGCCACATTGGTGCCAACAAGTCACAACACAGCGCCGGGACAAACTTCGGGAGCTTGCGCCGGGAAGAACGGAGGCGCTGGCTGCCCCTCACGCGTGAGACGCCGAGAAACATAGCTATCAGCAGGAGCGTTGACGTCCTCCCTTAGTTTGCGCAGTGCAGATTTACATCACACAGGGCGAAGTGTGACGGGGGGTTGGTCGCCGAAGCCTCTTCTGCGTGCCAACAGGGCGCCCATACTGTCTTTGGGTCACTAGCCCGGCACCCGGGGTGCAATGGCTGAAGCGAGGGACGCTGTACAACAACGGCCGGCGGTGAGTCGTTTCGTCGAAGGCGCGCCCGCCCCAGAGCTCGCTAAGACGCCGAAGCGTTCGTGCCGACTGCGGCCGTTTCCTTCACGAGCTTCGCGAACAGCGCCCGGTCACGGTGGAGGAGCTGCCCCATGAGCGCCGGCTCCCGCTGGAACCGTCGCAGCGCCTTGGCCCCGACGGAGTCTGGTGGCGACACGAACGACAGCCCCAGCTGGTGCCAAGCCGTGACCAGCGCGAAGGCGGCCGACAGCCGCAGCCGTTCTGGCTTCAGCGACTCAGCAGCCTGCGTGAGGAACAGAAACGGGGGCGGCGCCAGCGAAAGGCTGACGCACGCGCTGAGCACGCCGGAGAGCTGGTGGCCTTCGAAGCTCCCTCCGGTCCCCATCCTGGCCGAATGGGTCAGCAGGACCGTCACGGTCCTCTGCGGCAGATCGGCCAAGACGCCCCCAGACTTCACCCTGCCCCGTGCCATCGACGCGATGACGCTCGCCGTCTCCACCGGCGAAAACGCGCGCAGGACGGCCTCGTTGTGCGGCCGCTGCGTCAGGAGCCGCAAGAAGAACCTCCACGGCCACGTCTCGGCGGCGCCGCTCCGGAGGTCCGGGGGCGCGGCCCGCGCGCTCTGCAGGCCCTCCTGCTGCACGGCCGCCGCGTAGAGCACCATGGGTATCCCCTTCTTGGCGTACGCGTACATTCCGCGCGGCGGGTTCGCCGGGTCAAATGCTTCGCAGCTCGCCTGCTTCAGCGCCACCCAATGGTGAGCCGGCACCGCGACCGCCAGCTTTGCAGCGCTCCACAGGATGACGGGCACGTCGCGGAACGAGGGACTCCCCGCGTACTGGTGCGCGGCGAGCACAGACCCGAGCGTCCCGGCGCCGCCGCTGCTGCTGCTGGCGAAGGTGTGCAGCAGCGCCGCCAGGTCGCGGTCGGCCAGCGGCGCGCCGCCGCGGCCGAGCAACCGGTCCTCGGTCAGGCGGGCCGCTGCTTCGGCCGCGGTGGGCGCCGCCCTGGGGCTGCCCCGGCGCAGCGGGGCGGGCTCGACGCGCACCGCAGCCGGCCCGTCGCAGCCCGAGCTGCCTTTTCCCGCTGCGGGATGCCCCTGGGCAGGGATACGCACCGAACCCGTCCCTTGGGGTTCCGAGCTGTCTCCTTGCGCAGAGGCACGCGCCGAAGCTGGCTCGCTGCCTTTATGTGCCGCGGGTTGCCCCTGGGCAGAGACTCTTTGCGCAGAGACACGCGCCGAAGCTGGCTCGCTGCCTTTATGTGCCGCGGGTTGCCCCTGGGCAGAGACTCTTTGCGCAGAGACACGCGCCGAAGCCGGCCCTTCGGACCCCGAGCTGCTACCTTGCGCAGAGACACGCGCCGAAGCAGCCCTTCCGGGGCCAGGCCGCGGTCTCCGCCAGTGCTTGCCGCCCGTCGCGGCCGGCGGGGCCCGCTGCGGCTCGGTTCGGGGCCCGAGCAGGGTCCGCACCGCGTCGACGAGCCCGCCGCCGGACGCGGCGGCGCAGCGGGCGAGCTCCGTTTTCGGGGCCTCCCACACCGGCTGCGGGCCAAGGGCAGTCTCCGCCTGGCACACGGCGTGCAGGGCGGCGGCGGCGGTGCCGCGGGGCAGCAGCCCGGCGGCCGCCCACGACGCGAGGCAGGTGGCCGCGAAATCGCAGTGCAGCCGCAGCTCGGCCAGCGCGCCGCCCGCCGCGCGGGCGCGCCGCCGCCGCCGGCGGCCCCACAGCGTCGCGGCCCGCGTCGCCGACGCGCTCAGCACGGCGGCCTGCGCCGCTTGCAGCTGCAGCTGCCACTCCTTCGAGAAGGTGCCCATCTCCGGCAGACAAGCACTCGCCCCTGCTGCGTCCGTGGCTGTGGCTGTAGCTGCGGAGGAGGCGGTGTTTACGCCTCGCTTCGTGGCTTCGGCTGCCGCTGCGGTAGAATCGGTGGGTACCTGCAAGCCGATACTCGCTCTTTCCTTCGTGGCTGGGGCAGTGGCAGAGTCGGTGCCTTCCGGCAAACAGGGCCTCGCACCTGCCGTCGTGCCTGCAGTGGAGTCGGTGTGCACCGGCGAGCAGAGACTCGCTCCTTCCCTCGTGGAGTCGGTGCCTTCCGGTGAACAGAGACCCGCGCCTGCCTTCGTGCCTGGAGCTGTGGTTGCTGCTGTGGCTGAGGCTGCGGTAGTGTCAGTGCGTACTGGCAAGCAGGGACTCGCTCTTGACTCCGTAGCGGCGGAGTCGGTATTCACGCCTGGCTTCGCGGCTTTGGCTGTCGCTGCGGTGGAGTCGGTGTGTGCCGGCAAGCAGAGACCCGCTCCTTCTTTCTTGCCTGCCGCAGTGGCAGAGTCGGTGCCTTCTGGCTCCGGCAAACAGGAACCCGCACCTGCCTTCGTGCCTGGAGCCGTGGTTTCGGCTTTGGCTGAGGCTGCGGTGGGGCCAGCGCGCCCCTTCAAGCGTGGATCGAGGCGGGCTCGCGCCGCGAGCGAGGCGCGCATCCTTTGGCCAACGCCCGACAGCGCGCGGCAGAGGTCCAGCAGCACCTCGACCGGCCCCACGTCCGGCTGCCCGTCCGGCAACAGGTTGGCCGCCGCCGCCACGGCCTGCGCCAGATCCCGCAGGCCGCCGATGGTGGGGGGCGCCGCGGGGTCCCCGGGGCGTCTCGCAGGAAAGGTGGACGCCACAAAGCGCACCAGCTCGAGGGCCAGCCGCTGGGATTCGTTTCGCTGCGAATCGGAGAACGGCGCGTGGGACACGCCGTCGCGCACGAGGAGAGAGAGCGAGTGTGCTACTGACGTAGCGTCCCTGCGGACGGCCGAAGTGCTGGCTTCCGTGGAGTGTTGGCTCCGCCGGACCTGCGTTCTGTGCAGCATTTTGCAGCCGAGCGTCGTGTACAGGTCCGGATGCCGCACGCCTGCCCTCGCGAAGGCGTGCGCCGTGACGGCGGCCAGCTCCCCGACGCCCTCCTCCCACGCGCCGAGCGAATCCTCCGCTCGCTCCGCGCGCCGGTTGCTCGCCGTCCCGCTGTCCCAGGTCCACAGCTTCTCGCGCGGTCGCAGCTCGAACACCTCCCTGACGCCGTTCATGTCGGCGACGGTCGCCCCCAGCGGCCGCGCGCCGCTCCATGCCCGCATCCGTCCCCGCCCCTCCTCCCTCCAGCCTCGGCCCGCTGCGCTTTTTGTGGTGGGCCCTTCACTTCGGGTGCAGCGTCGACGATGTTGACTTGACCGAAGAAGCCGAGGAGCTCGAATGGGAGATTCACCCGACGAGGGTAGGTGTGGCCTCGTCTCTATGATCAACCACGCGCCCTTCGTGAAAAGGGGCGGGACCGTGCGTGTGTGGAATGGTAGCTGCACACACAACACCGGCAGTCCTTTTTTGCCCGCGCCACAGCCCAGCCTTCAGGGCTCGGGAGGAGAATCAATTCAACTAATCAAAACTGGTGCTATCCAACACGCAAGTCGTACAGCAGTCCAACGAGACGTCTTTGTTGCTACCTACTTTGGTATGAGGAAACCCGAAGTGAAAAAAAAGAAATTGTGACACCCTATGGGACTCCTACAGAAGTCCTATATTCGCGATTTGGCTTCAACGCCTACACCCCGCGCCACGAAAACCCAGACACAGCTGAGAGCTGAACACTGTTCGCACGGCACGGGCTCTCCGGCAGATGCAAAGAAAACGAAGAACAAGCGAAGGTCGGAACACACCGATCCACCAATAATCGACACGAGAAGAAGGCTACAAGAAACAAGAGTACAGGAATCGGCGGAGACTACACATAAAAGCGACGGCAGCACTCAATCCCGTGGTGCGTGTAGGACGCGAACCTGGGAATGTGTTGTTCTCTCGGAAAAAAGAACCGTCCTTTTCGAGCGGGCTTCGAAGGACGTGTCCAACGTCTGCGAAGCCTTTTGGTGATCCGCAGTTTCTTGAACCAACGAGCGGCGCTGGGTGCACTGTGGTTGGCCCTGTGTCGGACCCCTGGCAATCCGCGGTTTGCCAACGGCGGACAACGCCCTGAAGCTGGAGGGGTCGCCTTTGGGCGTTCACCGCTGCTTTCCCTTCTTGCCGCCCGGCTTCGCGGCGGACTTACGGGGTGACGGTGCTTTGGGTTTCGGAGACGCGGCGCGGGCCTTCAGGGCGCCGGCCCCGAGGATCTTCCGGCGTTCCTCCATGATCCGCTCGCGCTGGGGCGACTTCATCCACGCGGAGACCGACGGCGTCACGGCGGAGCTCGACGCGGCCGAGCACATCATCCCGACGTGGCTGCGGTAGCTGGACCGGCCCAGCGGCGAGTCGACCGCGACCGGGATGCACGCGCGGAGCGCGGTCATCCACGAGAGCCGGTCGGCCTGGTTGTACGAGCAGAACCGGAACGTCGTGTCGCCGAAGAGCTGCACGAAGAACCCGAGGCTGCTGGCGGCGCTGCCCATGGGCGGCTGGCAGACCACGCTCGAGTCGCGGTAGCTGTCGAGCTCGACCCGCCGGATCTCGTCGGTCGCGAACAACTCGCGGTCGACCCGGTACGACTCGTCCCTCTTCGCGACGTACACGCGGCCGTTGGCCAAGCAGACGTACCGCTTGTGCCAGCTGGTGAACGTCTGCGACGCCTTGAGCAGCCAGCTGCCGTGCCGCGGCAGCGCCTCGTCCTCCTCCCCCGGCTGCAGGCACCCCGGCCTCCTCTGCCGCTGGTGCGCCGCCGTGCTTTCACGGGGGGACGCTGGCGGCGTCGTGTTCCCGCGCGGCTTCGGAAACGGAAACGAGTAGGTGCTTGAGCGTTGGACCAGCGCGCTGGCCGTCAGGTCAGAGGAGCTGTGCGTGAACGATTCGAACGCGAGCGAGACGGCGCGCGCCATGTGGTCAAGTTTGTCCTCGAACGTGGCGGCTTCGACGAGAACGCGGTTTAGGGTCCTGAAATGCTTCTCCCACTCCGTTCCGGTAGCAGCACGCTCCTGCGCCTTCACTGCTCCCGCGACTCGTATTCTAGCCCCCCTGCGACCGACAGCCACTTGATGGAGTAAGCAGCCCGCTAGCTTTGACGTCGCTTCGTGCCTTCCCTGCCGTTCGTGGTCTTCGAGCCGGGTTCTTTCGACGGACTCCTGCCCCTTCACCCCGTCTCTTTCCACCTCGAGGCGGGTTGGGACCATGTTGTCGCGCCACTTTTGCATCAGGTTCAAAAGCTTGCCTTCCAGCCGAGCGAACTCCGCTGCCGCCGGCGCCTTCGGGTCCCTGCACAGCTTCTGCCAAGCGTCCCTCTCGTGCAGCGCCAGCGCGCAGCGCTCTTCGGTGGCTTCGCTTTCGACGTTTTTTCGCAGGGCTTGCTCCTCGTACTCCATCGTCAACGCCTGCAGCCGCTTGTACCCTGCGTGGCTCGCCACCGTCGACACTTCCGCTTGGGGCGACGACGAACCTGCGGGATGCTTCGGTTGCTGGTCTCTTGAGAACTATCGACGAAAGCCCTCATCGGGCTCATGCAGAGTGTGAAAACGGGGGTTTGTCTGGAGGAATTGCGCCTACAACAGTTACAGCACTACAAGTTACAACAAACACGACAACTGCACCAGTTACAACAGCCACAAGGTTTACAACTAATGCAACGACTACATCAGCTTGTCACGTACACCCCGGACTTCAGCAGCCATATACTAAGTCAATGCGGGAGTAAAAAAGTGCCGGAGTGGCCGAGTGCCACTCCAGACTGAGGGGAAAGTGAGGCTTGTCTTTCGCCTATTGAAAACGTTACGGGTCGTCGAGCGGTTGTATAGATTGCAAGATTGCCCGAAACACCGTAGCTTTGTGCGTCTCCTTTTAGTTGGGCCTTCTTCCGTGCGTAAGGAGCATTGCGGGTTGCCCATACATGACGTTGAGCTTCCCGGCTTTTCGTGTGCGTGCGAGCAGACCACAAAGCTTTTCGTTCGAAAGCTGGGACCGTCTCGTTTCGAAGCGGCCTACGCACACAGGACGAAGGGATCACGCCTCCGCTGGTCCGTGCGGAGAGATGTGAAAACGGGGTTCTGGAGGCTGCGAGAGTAGATTCTCCCCCGCGCAAGAACAGACCACAAAGCTTCTTGTTTGGAAGCTGGGACCGTCTCGTTTCGAAGCAGCCTACGCACGCAGGACGAAGGGATCACGCCTCCGCTGGTCCATGCGAGCGTTCTACCGATAGTGGAGCTGCGCTACGTCCCCCCCCCAAGAAACATTTTCCCCCCGTATCACGAGTACTTTTTCAAAACGAAAAACGAGTGCGCAAACCTTCTCCCACTTCTGAAACCGGGGACGCTTGTTCGTCGTCAGGCGGCGGCACAGCCTGCGTGTCGTGGGTTCGAGGGGGCGTCGCAGGCGTGGGTATCGACTTCGGTGTCTCCGCCGCCGCCGCCGCCGCGGCATCCTGCTGCTGGGGCGGCGCCGCGCAGTCGCTTTTCCGGCTGCCGCCGTCGCCGGCGCCCTCCCCTGCTTCCCGATCGACAGCCACGGCTCCCGCCTCCCCCTCGGCCTTCGCAGGCGGCGGGGGGGCAGGCGCGGCGGGGGAAGACGGTCCTTCGGTGGACTGCGGCTGCGTCGCGACTTCGAGCTTGTCGTTCGACGGAGCTTCCGACGCCGGCGGCCTGACGCCCGGAGGGTCCTGCAGCTGGGGGGGTCCTTCTGGGGTAGAGCTGGGGCCATCCTGCTGGGGCCCCGGCTTGTCGGAGGGCTCGGAATCCGGTTGAACAACGGACGGGGGGGATGATACGGAGGGCGGACGCTCACTCTCCTCCGCAGCTTGCTCCGGCGCAGGGCGCGAAGCATTCGCGGTCGACGCTGCTCCGCCAGATGCGCTTTCTTGCGGCGCCAGTTGTTCCTCCGCCGCACCTATAGGAACCGGGTCGCCGCCGGCTTGTTCGGAAGCTGCAGAAGGCGGGTTTTCCGTCGGATCGGGTTCGGGGGCTGGATTCGCACCCACAGGGACGGCGTCGCCACCGGCTCGTTCTTGTTCGACTGGTTCGGAGGCAGCCGGGTTTACCGTCGAACTGGGTTCGGGGGCTGAGGTTTCGGCGGAAGCGGTAGGCTCCGGCGCGTCCCCCGCGGTGTCCGCCACAGCTGCGGCGTCGGTCGCTTCCGGGGCGTCGGGCTGCGGCGGGGTGCCGGAATTTGCGGGGCCGAGGGCGGCGGTGTCCATGGCGGTTCTGACGGCTTGTCGGTCGGGCGGCGCGACGCTGACCTTTCCGCACCAATCGGCGAACGTCGTGTCCGCCACTTCGAAGCCCATGGCCGCTGCGACGCTGGCCACGTCGCCGGCTGCGACCAGCACCGTCAGGTCGTCCTCCGCGTTGTTGACGGTCAGCCAAGCACCCGCCGCATTCGACAGGTCCTTCACCTTCGCGATGTCGAACACGAACGCAAGCTCAACCCGGCGCAGGACATCTTCCGCCAGGGCCTCGACGCAGTAGATCGACCCCCCGTCAGTCACCGCCAGCCGCGCCGGCTTCAACGGGCCGCCCTCGCTGACGTGGACCTGCGTCCACCCGCTGTACGAGACTTCTTGCTCGCCGTATTCCCAGTCTACCGGCGGGCTCGCCCCGGCCAGGTTCAGCGCGTCGCCATCACCCGACTTCATAAACCGCCAGGCGAACCGCTAGCGTCACCCTAATCGGGCCCCCTCCCAGACCTGTACTAATTCTTTGCCAGGGGCTGGGGGGGGAAAACCTTAGTTTCGTGTTCAGGCGCTACTTGCCTCTCATGCATGTTTGATGCTAACACCAAGTCTTCTTCGCGGGAATGCAGAGTCTTGGTTTCTTTTCGGGGGCGAAATCGTAGTTTAACGTTAGACAGAATGCCTCTCAGGCACGATTGCTGGCATCAAGCCTCTTCGGAGAAAATGCGTGTATAGCAACCTTTGTGGTACGGGGGGATCGCACAAACATGCTCGAAATTACGAACGAAAGTGCTCAACACGGCACTGGTTTCATCTGCACGGTGTTTCAGTTTGATAAGCCGCGATGACAAAGCCGGTCCACCCCTATCGCTTAGAACAGCATCGAATTGCCTGCCGCTGTCTACCACGACGTTCCACGGTACACCTTGGTCTGCCAGGTCGCTATCCCCTGGAGCTATACTGAATTGCTTGGAGCTGACTATCACGGTACACCATGGTCTATCTATCCCCTAATTGACAATCACGGTACATTACCTGGAGCTATATTGAATTGCTTGGAGCTGACTATCACGGTACACCGTGGTCTATCAGGAGAGGGTTGTGGACGAGTTCGTCGACAATCGGGTACACAAACGAGATCGGGCAGCAGGTCGCTTACCGAGTAAGCGAAGCGACGGAAAAGCAGACGGAGATAATGTTGCATGACCTGCGCCAGGCATTGCGACGACAGCAGATGGCAAAGATGTGTATCCGAAGAGAAGATCTGAGGGGATGTGCACACGGGGTGGATGGAAGCGTCACTCGCCATCTCCTGGAAGAACCGGACAACAACCTCACAGGGTACCAGCGGGGCATCTTGCGGTCAATAATCGCAGGGGCAGTAGCAACGACAGGTCGGACGGGGCGTACTGGGTCATGTCCATACTGTAACAAGGAAGAGAGAGAGACGGTTATGCATTTGTGGTGGGAGTGCGAAGCTTGGAAGGATATCCGGAAAGAGCACAGTATGGATAGCGTCAATCGGACAGCATGGCCAAACTGTCTGAGCCTGTGCGGTGTTGCGCCTCTGTACAAACACGGCACAGATCCGGCACAGCAGCCAGTACCGCTGGACTATCAACAAGCTTGTCTGTTCGTAGGTAAACTGCAGCGATTCTTCCTGGCAGTGTTGCGCGAAAGGCAGATAAGGGATGACAGAGAGCAAGAGACATCACGCCATCATCGCCTGTCCTTGTACCCATGGGGATGGAAGACGTCGAAACCGAGGAGAGTCAGCATCCCAGCAATTGACGCAAAAATGGTTGGGAAGCAGTGGAAGCACGGCGAAGAATTGTGGAAGGCCGTGCACTGGTGGATGAGTAGGCTGCAGTGGGCGCACATCGGGTCAGAGCACACCGTGACGTTCATGGAATTAGCCGTCGATTTTGAACTCACAACAGGTGTTCGTCTGCCCGATGTACAAAGCCGACGCATTCAACCTCCAAAAACCACAACCAGCAAAACAACCGCTGCCCGGGCTGTTCTCCCTCCCCAGCATGAAGCTTCCGCAGGCCTGTGGGTATACTTCGACGGCGGCTCGAGGCAGAACGGAACCGCGTTGGCGGTAGCGGGAGCCGGAGCCGTCGTGTATCGAGATGGTGTGAAGGTAGCGGAGGCCGTCATCCCCTTGGGACGTACCACCAACAATGTGGCCGAATACAACGGCCTAATTGCTGGACTACGATTACTCAGGGAGCAGCCGCAGGATGTGGAAGGGCCGGCAAAAGTCAGGGGCGACTCAAAAATTGTAATCGGTGCAGTGAACGGGACAGCAGTTTGCAAACCCCACCTGCGGCCGTATTATTTGCAAGCGACAGCGGGCATCGGTGGATTGACACCGCGGTTCGACCTAGATATTGAGCACGTACCGAGGAAAAGGAATGTCGACGCCGACGCGTTAAGCAACGCGGCAATGGACATGGTCCAGGCAGAGATGGGCGTACAAGAGCAGACGGTAAGGGCGCAATATGAGGAGTATAAACTCAGCGCTCTGGCAAAGAGCCAATCCCTCCGAGAAGTCACCAGTGCAGTAGCGCGGATTTGTGGCGTGAAATGGCATCACGGGCGCGTCGCAAATGTCACTAGCGTCACAGCACTGGGCGGAGGGGTCATGCAGGGCATCACGTGCCGAGCCGAGCTCGCCCCGCGAACGGAAGTGGTGTTGCGGGCGATGAGCCAACGGAGCCCCGACTCGAACGCCACAGCCTCGAACCCGTTTGTTAAGGCGCATGAGCAGTGGGCGGGATGCGTACAGCCGGAGAGATACTACGAGGCGGCCTGGAAGGAGGCAGCAGAGTGGAGGGGAAGGGGGCAGAAAACGGCTGGCGCACGGCCAACAGTGAAGCGAACATCAAATATGATAGCGAAGTGTTCCAAACACGACGCGGCTCGCTGCTCCGTGTGCACAAGAAGGCGCCTCCCCCCGGATACATGTTGCAGCCAGCAGCACACGGGACACGAAGCGGGTAGCCATTGTCAAACAAAGCTACAGTTCCGGACAGCGCGTGGACATCACGAGCAGCAAGAAGGAGCGTCAGCTGTGACGTGAGGAAGCCAAAGGCCTGGGCCATACTCCGCAACAGGGGTTACCCATACATGAATTCCACACACACACATGCTGCTACTGCGACAGTTGCAGAAGTCACTCCTTGGGAAGGCACTGAGCCTGATTGAGCTGGGAAACTCATACCCGAAGGTGACGAAGCGGCCATGGCACTTCGGGTTCAACACGCCGACGACCATACTTACGTCGCTTGGAGGGACCATTGTGCGGGGAGTATCGTGCAGAGCGCAGATCACGAGAGCGGCCGAGGACGTTATCCTGGGTGTCAGGGAGCATGTACAAAGCGATCACTTTTCTGCAGAGGAGACACCGCTGTTCCCGCAGCACCTGGCATGGGCCGCTACTTTTCAGCCGGAGGAAACAACCCCGAAGGATGGTCGCAACCCGGAGCCAGACGGGCGAGGTCGCAAAACGTCGACGAATACCGCAGGGAAGGAACTCGAAGGGAAGCCCCACGGAGCCCGGTTAGACCCCAGGAGGGCCCGGGCGGACGAGAAGTCAAGGAACTTGTGTGCGCGCGACGCAGCCGACAGTGCCCACGTCAAGAAGCCGAACGCTGCCGACCCCATGGACTAGAGCGGTGCAGAGAGACGGAGGAAGAAAGACCATGCTGCCTCAAGCACCACTCCGGCCCGCATGAAACTCCAGGCCCCCATCAGCAGCCCGGGGGAGCATCAGCAGTAACCTAGAAGAAACCACGCGTGGACGCACTCTTGCTAAGAGGGGGGCCACGTTAAAATAGGTTCTTAACACACACACACGAACACAGAACAGAAGCTTATCTCAGTAGCAACGCGCTTTTGCACAGAGTCGCCAAGCCCAGCGGTGCCGAGTCCGACGCCGCTGCGCGCGGTTGCGACCTGCCGTCGTCGGGACTTGTATGCGTGTCTCAGGCGCAACGCTTCAGGCAGATCAGACATCCTTTTTTGCATTTCCCAGATTGGCAGTCAGAATTCGAACCGCACATGTCCCTACGACTTCCATCCCAGCACCTGAGCCCCTGGCAATACCCGAGGCAGTCAGAGTCCAAACTGCAGGTTTGTCCTTCACTCTTACCCGCTGAGCACCTTGAGAATCCAGGTAGCCCAGAACACGTAAGCCCAGCGGCGCAGTCAGAATCCTTACCGCACTTGTCACCAGAGCTTCCATCCCAGCACTGAAGCATCTCGCAGTACCCCTCGCAGTCTGCATCGAGAGCACACCTACTCCCTTTAGGCTGCGCGACCTGCATGCACGTTTGCATAATGCAGTCGATGCCGGTTGGGCAATCAGCATCCACCAAACACGACGGCAGGACGTGGGAATATACCCAGTCCGCTTGCGCATTGTCAAATGCTTGCCCACAGAATTCATCGTCGATGCCAGATTGCTGGTTCACAATCGCGACTCCTCCGGGAATCAAATTGTCGTCCGTGCACCGCGCCCACACGCACGCGTCGTGAACAAAGCAGTTGTGCCACATACCCCGGCCCGTGCTTCCCTTTCCGCACGATCCCGTGCTGGTGAAGTCCCACGACCCCGGAGGGACGTTCTTGTCCACGGCTCTATCGCTGCAAGTTCCGGGATCAGGTAAATCGGACCCGACAACGATGTTGATTCCACGCGACTTCCCCTCACCCTTGGTCACCATCACCGTCACACAGTCACCGATGCAGTACCCGTGCCCACTGCGGCAAGCTCCATCAGAATCACGTGCAAATATCGTGTTCTTCTGACCTGCGGTGCCGGCGTTGTTCGTTACAACCATGATCGGCTCCGAGCATTGATCAACAGCATGCGCACCGAACTTGAAGGCGTCTTCCTCAGGAAGAACCGGCGCAGCGCGAACGACGAGCCACGTGGCCGACAAGCAGAATGTCAGGCGAGACATATCGCGCGCAATAGCAATGATTTACCGCAAATGTGAGTCGTGCTTTGAGTGATTGTTGAAGAGCAGGTGTCGTTTGTTCGTTTTCTACCCGGTTGGCCGCAGAGACCGGTGTGAAAAGGGAACGCCAGTATCTCGGTTGCATGCGAGGTATCGACTTCCCTCTTGTTATTACCATCGGTTTAGGGAATTCTTCCGGCAGCCGAACTGCTAACCTGTCCCGTCCCAGGTGCACGCACATAGAATAGTCAAGCAATCTAACGGAATGGCACACGTCTTGCATCTGCCACGTTGATCTTGCGATACTTTCTGCCGTGCCAGCGTCGAGAGGCCAGCAATCAACTTCACAACCTGACCCCAGCATGAACAAGGGGAAGCGTGAACAGGTGCGAAGGGCTCAGCGGCGCAGTCCAAAAATATGTTCAATTCAAGACGCTACGCGCGCTCCCTGAAAACTGACCGCAGGTTGTATCTTAGACCAAGGCAAAGGGAAGCGAGTGCTTATGGTGCACTTTCGAAAACGGACTTTCTAACGCTGAGAGGACAGGCAAGAGATGCGAAATGGGGCTAGTAAAGGTGTCTACAAACTATTGACTGAAAAACTACAGGCGCGCTGTTGGTGCAAATAGCGCACGGAACAGTCGGAATTCTCTGCTTTCGGATTAACGCATCACCTACTTTCTTTCTCTTTCTTCACAAGATTTCAAAGCGATGTTGCGTGCGGCAACGTGCTGCAACTATTTAAACTGTGCGCACAACCTACAACAAAAAAGAATACGAAGGTTGCTCTCGGAGAACTGGCGCAGAGAACTTCTGCACACACAACCCAGACACAAACCAAGCGGCGATCATTCAGCGAAGTGAACGCGTATACACAATAACCACAGCTCTGGAGAAAATCTTCTTGATTTGCGCCTTTCTTGGTCGTTGAATTGATGTTTCTGGTGTCTCATCAAACTTCGCCTTGCCTATACTCTGGCGCGAATGACTGGTGGCAATGGGGGATCAACCTGCGATAAACAAGTTACGCCTCGGAGACCACTGCTCTCGCGAAGAAGCGAATTGCAGCTTCGTGCGGCCGGAGGGGGGATTACCTCCCAGCTGGCTTGCCGCATCAGCACGGGGCGGGGCGTCAGCGGAGTCACGTCGACTCTGGATGTCGCCGTCAGGGCCTCGGCGAACGCGTCTAGGAGCGTAGAGGGGTGAAAGACAGATGACCATTAAGTAGCTGATTCACTCCGAAGCTACCCTCCGGATAGCTGGAACCAAAACAGGAGGAGTCCCGCCAGGCAGCGCTAATGACTGGTGGCAATGTGGGGGGGTTAACCTGTCGCGATTTGCGTCTGTTACCGCGAAGAACCCAACCGCAAGACTTCATGCGGCGGGAGGGAGAAGTGCGTGATGGTCTCCGAGCTGGCTTGCCGCAGCACGGCGCGGAGTCACGTCGACTCCGTACATGGCCGCCAGGGCCTCGGCGAACGCTTCTAGGAGCGTAGAGGAGATAACCATCAAGTGGCTGATTCACTCCGAAGTTACCCTCCAGATAGCTAGAACCAATACAGGAAGATTTCCGCCAGGCAGCGCTAATGACTACGGCAATGGCAGGGACAACCTGTCGCGATGAGCAAGTTACGCCTAGGCGGTGTCTGTTACCGCGAAGAACCCAACCGCAAGACTTCATGCGGCGGGAGGGCAACCGACGTGCCGAGGGAGAAGTGCGTGATGGTCTCCGAGCTGGCTTGCCGCAGCACGGCGCGGAGTCCGTCGACTCCGTACATGGCCGCCAGGGCCTCGGCGAACGCTTCTAGGAGCGTAGAGGGGTGAAAGACAGATAACCACTAAGTGGCTGATTCACTCCGAAGCTACCCTCCAGATAGCTAGAACCAAAACAGGAGGATTGCCGCCAGGCAGCGCTAATGACTACGGCAATGGCAGGGACAACCTGTCACGATGAGCAAGTTACGCCTTGGCGGTGTCTGTTACCGCGAAGAAACCAACCGCAAGACTTCGTGCGGCCGGAGGGCTAGCGGCGACATGCCAAGGGAGAGGTGCGCGGGGATGATCTCCGAGCTGGCTTGCCGCACCAGCACGGGGCGCAGCGGGGTCACGTCTACGCCGTACATTGCTGCCAGAGCTTCGGCGAAAGCCTTCAGCAGCGACGCCGCCGTCTTCGTCGACCGCACCGTCACGTCGTGCGCGTCCTTGAGCCCCCCCAGGTCCACGTGCACGGTCAGCGGCAGGTCCACCGCGCCGGCCCCCTCCCCCAACGGAGACGTTTCGGGCTTCGAGCCCACCCTCCGAGCAGACATCGGAGTTTTCGCCTCCGGAGACGCCTGCTGCTGCTGCTGCTGCTGCTGCAGCTGCGGCTGTTGCTGCAGTTGCGGCTGCTGCTGCTGCTGTTTTTTCAGCGTTTGCAGGTACGCCTCGAGGGCGTCGTTCTTCCTCCGCTTCTCGTCGACGCGGGACTTGACGGAGGAGGACAGCGGGTTGAGCGGCGGAACCGACGACGGCGGCTGCCTGCCTCGCTTGCCCGGCGGCGTCTGGTGCCTTCTGCCCGGGCTCTCCCACTTGGGGGTCACGGCCGGCTCGTTCCGGAACGGCTGCTTTTTGACGGGGGAACCCTGCGGGTTGAGCCGCGGATCCAGCGCCGCGCGCAGTGCAGCCAGCCGCTTTGCGGCGACGACCGCCTCGGGGTGGCTCTCGTTCCATTCGAACGGCGGCCGCCCGCCGCCGGGCTTGGGCGCCTGCAGGAACGGCTCGCCGGAGGCGGCGCGCACCATGAAGGCCGCGAGCGCCACTTCGCCGATGCTGCGGATGACCGCCGCGGTCTCGGCCGGGTCGGCGCCGCCGCTGACGAGCTCCTCCATCCGCTGCGCGGCCGCCGCCCAGCACTGCCCGAGCCCCTTCGGCGCGAGCCCGCCGGCCAGGCACTCCATCAGCCGCTCGCACGACGCGGCCAGCCCGCCGGCTCCCGCATCTTGCGCGGGCCCGTTCGTCAGCGCTTGGCAAACCGCATCCCAGCCCGTCATTGACCTCCTGTTTTATTCAATGTGAATGGATCGTTTTGAAAGTCGCGTATGTACCACCCAACCCCGAGTAAAAACCGCCCGGTGCTTATTTCCGCAAAAAAGGTGTGCTTAGAGTTTTCCAAGGTGTTCTAGGGGTCTTTCAAAAAGCTGTTCTGGAGGGTCTTTCAAGGATCGCATCGGGGGATCAGCCGCCAGCCGCATCTAGCTATCCGGCGCGCGCCATGAAGGCCGCGAGCGCCGCTTCGCCGATGCTGCGGATGACCGCCGCGGTCTCGGCCGCGGTCGGCGCCGCCGCTGACGAGCTCCTCCATCCGCTGCGCGGCCGCCGCCCAGCACTGCCCGAGCCCCTTCGGCGCGAGCCCGCCGGCCAGGCACTCCATCAGCCGCTCGCATAACGCGGCCAGCCCGCCGGCTCCCGCATCTTGCGCGGGCCCGTTCGTCAGCGCTTGGCAAACCGCATCCCAGCCCGTCATTGACCTCCTGTTTATTCAAGGTGAATGAATTGTTTTGAAAGTCGCGTATGTACCACCCAACCCCGAGTAAAACACCGCCCGGTGCTTACTTCCGCAAAAAAGGTGTGCTCAGGGTTTTCCAAGGTGTTCTAAAAAAGCTGTTCTGGAGGGTCTTTCAAGGCTCGCATCGGGGATCAGCCGCATCTAGCTATCCGGCGCGCGCCATGAAGGCCGCGAGAGCCGCTTCGCCGATGCTGCGGATGACCGCCGCGGTCTCGGCCGCGGTCGGCGCCGCCGCTGACGAGCTCCTCCATCCGCTGCGCGGCCGCCGCCCAGCACTGCCCGAGCCCCTTCGGCGCGAGCCCGCCGGCCAGGCACTCCATCAGCCGCTCGCACGACGCGGCCAGCCCGCCGGCTCCCGCATCTTGCGCGGGCCCGTTCGTCAGCGCTTGGCAAACCGCATCCCAGCTCGCCATTGACCCCTCCTGTTTATTCAATGCTCAGCGTGCAACGACCCTTCAAAAAATATCGCGAAAATGACGATTGGATCCGCGAGGATTCGTATCCGCAGCCCTGCTGGCCATCGTTGAGCTTGAACGGCTCAAAAAGAGCCGCCTCGGTGTTGAAGGAGTTCAAACAACCTCAGTTGTCGTACAATCGCCGAATGCTAAATGCTACGGGAGGGTTACAATTGCGGGCTTGCTCCGAGTTGTATCGCGCTCCGTTGTTGCCAGCTTCTTCTTTGGGTCATGTGTGTGCCCACTGCAACAACAATGTCTTGAACACGTGTTGAAGTCACCTGATCAAATCCACTCTCTTTTTTTATTGACGTCGAAATGCGAGAAGGGAAGGAAGAGTTCTGTGTATCTCGTTTTCTTTTTTCCGTATGAATCCATTACAGAGAAGCCAAGCAGCAGAACCAAGCACAGGGACAAGTCTCGCGAAAGAAGAAAGGATCCACGGGTGTGGCTTCCCCCCCGCCTGGCAGACGGAGCAGGCAAGCTGCTCAGTCCGTTCGCCACAGCCACGTGGACCTCACAAACAAAACGGCGCATGCCTTGGGCGACAGGGTCCGTGGACCTTGTTCAAACGCATCCCGTGGCTGCCCACAGCAGGAGCACAATCAAAGGATGCCAGCTCCTAGGAACTCAGCACTGTAGAGAGTATAAGAGTCGTGTGGATGTGCAGGGAGCAAAGGTTGTACGTACACACTGCGGACCGCGGACTAGAAGAGCTTTTCCCCTTTGCTTCGCGTTTGCACTTTCTCTCGCTGCGGCGTCCGCCTCTCCCGCCGGAAAAAGCTGCTCGTCGTTCTGAAAACGGAAAAAAAGGAAGTAAATCGGAGGTCGTCGGATCGACGCTGGAATGCCCCATGTCTTCGCCGCCGTCCCCGTTCATCGTTCCGGCCGTCGCAACCGGAAACGCTGTTTCTCTCGCCCTCCCTCCCCCCACCGGCCGTGTTTCACAACGGGCAGCCAAGTCCGTGACTTGAACACAACAAGTGCCAAGTCCGTGACTTGAACACAACAAGTGCCAAGTCCGTGACTTGAAGTTGAAATATTGCGGTGTGCGACGTGAGCCTACGAGCGTCAAAGATCCAGCAGCAGCAGCAGCAGCACCGCCTGTTTGACGGGCACTGTTTTAAAATCACCGGTCGGGGTATCTTGGCTGGGGACTCCCTCCGTATTCGCCTCGCGTTGATACTCTGCGCCCATTTCCGCGCCGCTTGGCCCTCGCACGATATGGCGGGTAGGGAGGGGGTGGAGAGGAAACTCGGGATAGTTGACACGTTCAGCTCCTCCGGGAGCAGACAAAATAGGCGAATCCAAATAGAAATATCCAGAGGGTGCTTATTTAGTAACAATTTTTGCTGTGCTATGGCAGGGGGAGAAGGAAGCTGTTTCACGACGAAGGTACAGGTAAGGTCCCGTGGTTATGACGTTTGTCTTGTGTCGGCGTGACAGCAGCGTTACCCTGTCAAGGCGCTTGAGACGGTCAACTATGCAGTGCAGTGTTCACATTCGCAAACTTGCACAGAAAACAAGAAATGGCAGAGGGTGAATCAAAGAGGAAAAAGAGGATGGAGAACCACAAAAAAGAGAAAAGGAATACACAGAAGACTCAAGACGCACGGGGGCATGCCATGCCTTCCGACGGACGACCGACGCCCCCCGGCGGCGGTGCGACACTTTTCCAAGGTGGCTGCGGGGTGAGGTACCAGCGTCTGCCGACTGCGCTTGGTCTTTATGTGCAGTCCATCACCTTGATCCACTCTCCTTGGTAAAGCTGGCTGAACTGAGAGCCACCGTCCTGGTTTGCTGCACAAAGGTCGTCTTGAAGTAGAAGCTTCAGGTTCCGCTTCTGCAGGGGTGTGTGTGACAGTAAAGTCCGTTGTTAAGGCGTACACCGAGAGTGGAAGAGAGACTCCGAGAGAGGGAAACTAGAGTTTTCGTTTACCCGCACTACCCTGAGCCCAGATCCTGGACGTGGTTTCAGGTGGAAAATTGGCAAATAATCATGATCAGAAGGTCCTACTCGGGCGGTTCAGTTTGCTCACACATTGCATGTGGCTTGCGGCCAAAAACAAAAGATTTCAAAAAAGTGGCGGGTCGCCAGGTAACCTCCGGCAATTTGAAAACATAGCCATTTGCAGAATTGCACGCGAAAAAGACACCCAGTACGTGATGTACGTAAACCGGCCTTCTAGGAGGCCTGCTAAGCAGCAGGGGTAGCATACCGAGTCGGTCAGCACAACCTGGTTGCCTTGGCGCTGCTGGAGGGTGAACTTCGCCTGAACGTCACCGTCGTTGTTGTACTCCACCCAGTTGCGGCTGCCAGACGGCTCGTTCACGAAGCGCCCCCCGTTGTGCTTCCAAATCTCCTTCTTGTCGCGCATCTCGCACCGTTTCGCTTCCGCGGGCACCAGGGCCATCGCCACGACGAGGGCCACTGCCAGAAGTCGTAGAGCGAACATCTTTGCTCACGCTTTCGCTGGGGAGGGGAAGTTCGGTTCCTTTTCGTGTTCCGCGTTTGGATGTCAACTTTTTTTGAGTTAACGTTTTCGTTCGTTGTTGTGTGAGGAGACGGCTGGCAGTCGTGTGGTCACAACCAAAAGTGGCGTGGCGCTGTCGTCTCGTTCACTTTACGACGGAGGTGACCTGGTTCGCTTTGACGGACCTACAACTCTTCATGTAGTCCACGTCAGCTTCCGCTGTTCTCCTTTGAACTTAGCTACGGACGGGGGAAGGGCTGCAGGAAGCCTTCCGAGGAACTTCGGGTCAAACTAAAGCGTTGTATGGCTCCTCGCATAGGTTTCGTGACACATCGACACACAGCAGCAAGCATTGAGCCTTTTTTAGAAGTTCGCTTGAAATAATTCCGGGGTTTTAGGGTGTGACCGTTCATGACTGGGTTCTCTTAGAGAGATCTTTTCTGAGTGAAAGTTCGCTTGAAACTCCGGGGTTTTAAAGTCTCCGGGTTCGTCGCTATGGGAAGATATCCTTTGTGCTCTGATGTGTGCGCATTCCCGCTGACTATGTGGGTACCTGTACGCGGCCAGCTTCGAGTGCATTGCTTGAGCATCGTGCAGTTTCTGCATGCGGGAGGCGGGTTGTGACACACGTTCAAATGCGAACCTCGAGGGCCTCTGTCTTGCTGTCAAGATAAACTTTGCGGGACTAACACCGCGGACTCCGCGGTGTGGACTGGACTACGCACTCTTGCACACGCCTGCGTTTACGAATACCAGTTCGCAGCCAAGTATCCAAGTGGATCAAATTAATGGAGACCGAATGCGAGAAAAGGGGGGTCGGAGTTCAATGTCTAGGCAGGAACACATTGCCTCTCGTGCATATCTGATGCCAGCAATCGAGCCTTCTTCGAAGAATAATGCGGGGAAGGAAAAAAAGAGCAGGGGGTGAGACTCCGTCGACAAGGCATGAAACCATGAAGGGCTCGGGCCTTCCGTTTCCACCGCGGTGTTGTGCGCAACTCGTTTTTCGCCTCGGGTTTTGCTCGTGACCAGCTTCGTGCTGGTTCTTTGGGAAGGGGGGTTTCGGTCCTTTTCCGGTACGAACACAAACCTTGATTGCATTGTTGTTTCCATCCTTCCATCGTTGATTTGAAGAAAAGGAGGGTGGAAGTTTGGGCTGGTGGCGAGTGGAATGTGACTTCTGCCCAGTGCTCTCGGGTGCTACCCGCGGCTCCTGATTTCTTCCAGGCCTTCTTGCATGTTGTGCCCGCAATGAAGTGTCAGCTTGGAACTGTTGCGAACAAGACGAATCCAACTGGTCAAATAAACCACAGCATGTCGCCTCATCACAGCAGTGGCGAGTGGAATGTGACTTCTGCCCAGTGCCCTGAATGTCCACGCTGAGAGATCAGGTCAAGCGCGGGTAAACGGCGGGAGTAACTATGACTCTCCTTAGGTAGCCAAATGCCTCGTCTTCTAATTGAAGACGCGCATGAATGGACCTATGAGATTCCATCCGTCCCTACCTACTATCTGGCGAAACAGCAGTCAAGGGAACGGACTTGAAACTGTCAGCGGAGATAGAAGACCCTGTTGAGTTTGACTCTAGTCTGACTTTGTGCAGTGACACGGAACCCATGGTATGAGTGTGCTGCCCCGGAACCTGCCTGCAGTACCGTGGCAGTTCATGGTGAGCACGGGAGGCGGTAGCAACCTTTCTGAAGTCCTTAACGCTTGGTGTCCTCCCCCCCCTCGAAAAAAAGCCAAACAGGGGGTTTCCTGTTAGAACCCCTTGGGCCCCTTGGAACAGGTATGTCAAAGTACCCTGGTGTAATGGCGTTCCATTCACCAGTTCGTGCACGACGTTCCTGGGGTGGACAATGAAGCCGGTTTTCGTGTACATGTCTTCTCCGATCGCGATGTGTTGGTTGTATGGGCATCGAAAGCGCGGGGGCGGCACTCTATTACTTTACCGCGCTCGCTCCCTTTTTACTTGTCTTCGAGCAGCCGTCGACACAACGTGAATTCTCACGAGGCTAGCGGGAAAGAGTGTGAGAAGCTGCCGAATTCGCGGGGCTAGAGTGGGTGCAAAGTAGTACTAGTAGTAGTTGTATGTGTCGTTCTAGTCCGGGGAAGGAAGAAGAACGGAGCAATCTTTACAGTAGTAGTAGTATGTGTCGTCTGCCGAAGCAGCCGGAGACAGCAGGCGCAGGGGGCGGGTCTTGCTTTACCTTTATCTTCTTCATGGAGACCCGCCCCCGGCAATCCCGACTGTCCAATCACTGTCGAGAAAGTTTGCACCTATTGTGTTGAGGTGGGAGACCAGGCCCCCACGAAGCCAACACCACAACACGGCTACAACACGAGGATGCAGCCCTGCCTATGTGCACTCAGCCATCAGGCCATTGGCTGCTAAGCACCCCCCGACCGGTCGATTTGCCACTTTTGTGGCCCTCTATTCGCCGGGCGGTGCTGTCAGCACTTGTTCCGCGTCGCATCAAGTACATGATGCTGGCGGTAGGGGGATCGGCGACCACGACTCAATTAAGGTGCGGTCAACAGTGTCGCCGCAATCTCTACAAAAATAACGGACTTGGCGCTTCCTTCGTTTGTGCACACTGCCTTCCAACCTGCTTTGTTCAGCTAACGGGAGTGAAGATAGTACGCTGCCATCGATCTGTTCTTGTTCTTGACAAATTGCATTTGTTAGACACGAATACGGATCTGGCGCGTTGACACAACCGGGGCCGATCTGGCGGGCGAGCCCGTTTCGCGGGGGAGCACCGTATTTTGACGCGTCGCGGGCTCTCTTCTTCTTGGCAATTGCGCGGCCTACGGCGGCGGTTAGCGCCTTGATGGAAAACTTCAGCTTCCACTGAAAGAAGGGATGATGGCGCGTCGGTCGAACATCGAGCGCCGGATGGGGAGGATGCAAAGAAGGTGTTTGGAATGATGCGCTCTGCACCACTGTGTTACGGTCTTTCATCCGACGCCTAAGGCGGATGCGAGCCTGCTTGCCAGGCGGCTGTTCGCAGCTCGCCACCAGCACAGGAAAATCCGGAAGAAAGCCCAAGGGCAGGCCGGGCGGATGTATGGTAGACAAAACAGCAAAAAGTTGACAACACGACTTGCAGCAGCGTTTTTACGCTTTTTTTTCTCGTTTTTAGTACTAACAATCTTGCGGGTTGCTACTGTGCAGGCTAATGAGCCAATTCACCTACCCCCTGATCGAGTGTAATCGAGTGTAATCGAGTGTAATCGAGTGTAATCGAGCGTAATAGTTTGGATTAGAATGCAAAGAATCTGTGGCGATAATCTGCATCGCCGACGGCGCGGTTATCTCTTCGCACGTGATGTGTCATGCTTTCGCCTCTTTAGCTCGTCTTGATCGTCGCGCTCAGGCGCGCGTTTGGTGCTTCGCTTCTTCTTCGATTGCTCGTCGAGGTTCATCGGTTGCGCGTCGATTTCTGCTTTTTCTCGGCGCCTGGGCGATGGTCGTGGCGCATCGACGCGTCCTTTGCGTCTTTTCGGTACCGGCTCCGCCGCGGAGTCTGATTGCCGCTTCTTCGCTGGCGTTGGCGCCGTCTTCCCGACCTTCGCTGCTGATGTCGGCGTTGATGTTGCGGGTTCTCGCTCGTCTTCCTCTGCTTCCGGCAGAACGAGCACCACGTTCTCACGTTTCGCCTGTCTCGGCGCTGGCGCGGGACCCTCCGGCTCCGCCTTCCTCTTCTTCGCCGTTGTTTCTTCACCTCTCGCCACGGCCGCCCGGTGGTGCCCTTTCCTGCAGCAGTGCCCGGGTCTCCTACTCCTCAGGTCGGCGTGTTTCTTACAGCCGTCGCACGTCGGCATGCCATGATCGAGGCATCGGTGGTGATGGTTGCGACAGCACTCCGCTGTCGTCTTACACGTGGCGCACTGCGTCATCCGGTGCTCGGCACACATTTTTACGGCTAGGCCATCACCCTCCCTGTGATGGGCCTGGCAGCACCACGCCACCGACTTGCCCCGGCGCTTACACACGTCGCACTTCACCTTTTGGTGCCCGGGGCACACCCGCTCACCCCACTTTTCGTGTCGGGGAATCCCTTCCGGCACGAGCCACGGATCCCCTCCGACGACAGCCGACTTCTTCCCTTTCCTCTTCTCCGTAGCGTCATCGAAGGCCGCCCATCTCGCCGCACGCTCCGCCCTTTCTCTTCCGTACGTCGGGAAAAGGTCCATCCCCCACGCCTCGCCGGTGAACGCATGCCGGCTCGCCTTCAGCTGCGTCTCCAAGATTCCCATCGTCTCCTCGCCGCCGCGGAAAATTGGCCTCATCTCGTAGCCCGTGAGGCATGGGGGGGCCCCTACCGTTCTCAATGAACCTATCTTCTCCAGCTTTCTACCCGGCAGAAGCGGCCCCACCCCTTTCCGCTCAAGCGCTTCCCCGATCGTTTTCAGCATCCGCGCCAACATTCTCGCACGGATACACAGCGGCGTCCCACCTGTCGTCGCCACTAAACTGCCCGGTAGATCGAGCCCGGTGTACACTTCGAAGTCTACTGCGAGCTCTGCCGTCGAGACGTCACCCGCTACCGACCAGCACATCCCATCCAGCCAATACTGCAGCGCCCGGAACCACCTCTCTCCTGCTACCGCCGTGAAGGTCCCCGGTCCAGCGATCGCTTCGAAATTCAGCCGGCGCGGGGGGCAGTCGTCAGGGTGCAGTTGTCTCCAGGGGTGGCCGACTGCCCGGTCTCTTCCTTCTCTCTCCAGCCGTCGTCTCTCTTGCATGACTTCCGCCATGAATGTGTGCAGCACTTCGATGTTGATTCGACTTCCCTTCGGCAGAATCCCGTGTTCTTGCAGGCACGGAGGCCAAGTCGAGCGATCTGCGTCAACAATTTCGGCATACTGCTGTTGCATTCGGATTCGTTCATACGCCCGGCACTGCCACCAAATGTGGCCCAGAGTTTCTTCCGTCGCCTCGTCACAGCGTCTGCACAGCCCGTCACCTCCCCACAGCTTGGCAGCATGTGATTCCGTCATCACCGACCCTGCTACGACCTCGGCAACGTCCCGCGCGGCCGTCAGCGTTGTCGACGCCTTCAGCCCGTAGGCATTCGTCGCGGTGTAGTCGACACCCGCCCGTACCCCTCCGAAGTTTGTGCGCCTCTTCTCGAGCTCCCCTAGTCGCCAGCCGTGAATCGCCTTTCTCAGGGTGTGCCCTCGCTCCCCCTTACTCTGTCGCACCAGCCTCAGCACATTCCCTGCCTCGTCCTCGGCGTCGTCGAGATCTTCTGTCCATCGTATACCGAGCTTCTTTGCATAATAAGCGTAATAGAGTGTAGTAGAGTGTAGTAGAGCGTTGTAGAGTGTGATCGAGATTGACACTAGTATTTTGGGTTCGACCACTGGTGGACCCCTGACTGGCCCATGGGCGATGTGCATATGAGACCGGAAGCTCTCGAGATGAAGATGTTCTGTAATCGTAGAGTGTAATCGAGTGTAATCGACGCGTAATCGAGCTAAAGTCACTTTCAGGGGGGCTAGGTGAATTGGCTCAGCTAAAAAGACGTAGGCAGCGTGTTTTGGTGGTTGATCAGAATTCCTTACCTGAACACAGGGTAAATACAAGTGGGAAAACGATCACCCGGCACGCACAAACAAAACGAAGCGCGTTTTTTATCGTCAGGCTGAACCCAGAAAGCGCAGCCATTTCTCGTTCAGAATGGGCACTAAGCTTCCTGCTGACGGTTCTGACCTTGACGTTTCAAGCGCAGCTGTGCCGGTGACCGCAGGCCGGCGACAAAGACTCGCCGCTCGTGTTGTCGGCGGCAACCGAAAGAGTCGAAGCAAGCCTTGTCGCATTAATCAGCCGGGACTACCTTCGGCAGAGTGAGGCGCCCTTCAATAATCGGCACGCCCGACAACGCGTTGCGTTGCGGTGCAGGAGAAAGCGGCTGTGCCATGGTCTCGGCAAGGACCTTTTGCACGCCACAAGTCCACCGGTGACCGCAAGCCGGCGACGAAGACTCGTTAAGTCGGCAGCGATCGACAGAATCGAAGCACGTCGTACGTCGCATTAATCGGCCGGGACAACCTTCGGCAGAGTGAGGCGCCCTTCAATTTATATAATCGGCACGCCCGACAACGCGTTGCGTTGCGGTGCAGGAGAAAGCGGCTGTGCCATGGGCCCGGCGGTAGACTTTTTGCACGCCACAAGTCACAAGTCCACCAGTGACCCCAAGCCGGCGACAAAGACTCGTTGAGTCGGCAGCTATTGAAAGAATCGAAACACGGCTTGCGTCGCATTAATCGGCCGGGACAACCTTCGGCAGAGCAAGGCGCCCTTCAATGATCGGCACGCCATAAGTCACAAAGTCCACCGGTGACTGCAAGCCGGCGACGAAGACACGTTAAGTCGGCAGCGATCGACGACAGCATCGAAGCACGTCGTACGTCGCATTAATCGGCCGGGACAACCTTCGGCAGAGTGAGGCGCCCTTCAATTTATATAATCGGCACGCCTGACAACGCGTTGCGTTGCGGTGCAGTAGAAAGCGGCTGTGCCATGAGCCCGGCGGTAGACTTTTTGCACGCCACAAGTCACAAGTCCACCAGTGACCCCAAGCCGGCGACAAAGACTCGTTGAGTCGGCAGCTATTGAAAGAATCGAAACACGGCTTGCGTCGCATTAATCGGCCGGGACAACCTTCGGCAGAGCAAGGCGCCCTTCAATGATCGGCACGCCATAAGTCACAAAGTCCACCGGTGACTGCAAGCCGGCGACGAAGACTCGTTAAGTCGGCAGCGATCGACAGCATCGAAGCACGTCGAACGTCGCATTAATCGGCCGGGACAACCTTCGGCAGAGTGAGGCGCCCTTCAATGATCGGCACGCGCTCAACGACAAACCCGGTGTCCGACGTCGCGTTGCGGTGCAGGAGAAAGTGGCTGTGCCACGGCCCGTCGGCGGCCGTCCGCCAGACTTTGAACAGGTTCGGGTTCCGGCAGTAGAGCTTCTTGTACGCAGCCAGCCCGCCGTTGATCGCCGGCACCACCCCGGCGAAGAACACCTGCCAGCCCCTGTCGCCCCCGCGCGGGGTGTGGTGCTGGAGCATGTATTCGATGTCGGGAAACTCGAATAAGAGCCCGGTCGAGCAGCTGAGCAGAGACGGCTGCTCCTTCTGCGACGCGGATGCTGCCGCTTTTTTGCGCCAGTCACTCGGCACGCGGTACTTGGAGAAGTGGAGGTAGTCGAAAAGTGGCGCGCCGATGTCGTCTTCGTGGCGGAAGAGGGACTGGCCCTTCTTCCGCACCGCCGCCGGCACCGAAGGGGCCGCGATCTCGATCTCGCCCGGGTAGTGCAGAACCGTCGGGAGCCACGTCAGCGGCAGGCCGGAGAGGCCGCGCCCCGGCTTGATCAAAGGGGGGAACGCCGGGACCTGCGCAGCACGCTCCCACGTGATGTGCGTCGACACCGGCGAGACGGCCAGCCGGGCGAGCGCCGCGGAGAGGGTCGCTGCCTCGTTGTCGAAGAGCCCGGTGCCCAGCGCAGCGTCGAAGTGCTTCGCGTACCGGATCCAGAACACCGCCGCCATGCTCCAGTCGTCGCTGTGCATCATCAGCGGGGGGCCAACCGCGAACTTCCGCTTGTCGAGGGTCCTGCAAGGGGGCAGCGGGGCGATGCTCCCCGAATACGGCACCGACGCACATCGGTCTGCGAACGCATCCAACCACGCGTCGAACTGCAGGTGTTCGTGGTGCTGGGCATACGGGACGCCCCGGGAGACGTGCGTGTAGTGGTACAACGGTTTGAGCAGGATGCTGTCCGTGTCGACGAGGCACAAGACCCGCTCGGGGGGCTTCGCGGTTTTGAGCCAGTGCCAGACCGCGACGGCCCGCGCGAGCGGCAGCTTCGAGGCGTCGGGGGCCGCCGGCGTGAAGAACACGAAGGACTTCGCGGGGTCGACGACCTTGCGGAGGGCCCGCTCGTGGTTCGGCGACACCTCGCCGTCGGCGGAGATGCAGCCGTGGACGAGCCGCGTGATCACGCCGGGGTGCCCAGCGGCTTGCCAGCTGTTCTCCAACGCGAAGCTTTGCCACAGCATCTGCTGGGTGCAGGCCGCCGTGAAAAAGACGTTGACGCCGTCAGGCCCGTCGATCAGCTTCTTTCCCCGGTAGAGCTCGACCCGCTGCTTCTTGTGCTCGACGTTCAGGCGGTTGATCAAGCTCAGCACCTTCGCGCTCGGCTGGATCTGGGGCAGGTCTGCGCGAAGGGCGTCGGCTTCCGCGTCGAAGTCGAAGTCCGCCGCCGCCCGCTCGCCGACGTACGCGGCGCGGTCGAGAACCGCGTGCGGCGCCTCTTCGGTGACGGTGACCCCGAGGTACAGGACCCCGAGCAGGGCGACGGCCGCCACGGCGGCCACCAAGACCACCACGTTCCCGAGCCGCATGCCCAGCGAAGCTTCCCCCCTCTCCACCGGGCGTTCCTATTTTAGAGGTGAAGTTTTGTGTTAGCGTTATATTTGATTTAGTGAAGGTGAGTGAAGTTTTGTGTTAGCATTATATTTGATTTAGTGAAGGTGAGTGTTGTACGGTTTGGGGGGCTCGGGGTGGGGTGAACATCTGAGTTGCTCGATGATTCTACAGAACACTGCCTCTCGTGCATGTTCGATCAGTTAGCATCATGTTGAATAAAAAAGAAGACTTTAAGTTCGTACTGAATGCGAATGACAGAGAACTAAATAGTCTTTTATTTTCGATTAGTCAACCTCGGCGACCGCGCAGGAAACGTCTTCGAAGAAGAAGTCTCACGTACACTACGTACAGAGAAAAGTTTCCTGGTTGTTGAGGCTAATCAACAAACAGAAATGCTAGAAATGGAATACCTTACAGCGCAGACGACGGCGAGCTAGCCACACAGACACAGCACACCGACAAGCCCATAAGTCCCGTAGTCCGGGCAGGCAACACGAGTCCCTAAGTCCCTTAGTCTGGGCTGGCAACGGAAGTCCCTAAGTCCCTTAAACTGGGCAGGCACACGAGTCCCTAAGTCCCTTCGTCTGGGCAGGCAACGAAAGTCCCTAAGTCCCTTAATCTGGGCAGGCACACGAGTCCCTAAGTCCCTTCGTCTGGGCAGGCAACGAAAGTCCCTAAGTCCCTTAATCTGGGCAGGCAACAAAGTCCCTAAGTCCCTTAGTCTGGGCTGGCAACGGAAGTCCCTAAGTCCCTTAATCTGGGCAGGCACACGAGTCCCTAAGTTCCTTCGTCTGGGCAGGCAATGTAAGTTCCTAAGTCCCTTAATCTGGGCAGGCAACAAAGTCCCTAAGTCCCTTAATCTGGGCAGGCACACGAGTCCCTAAGTCCCTTCGTCTGGGCAGGCAACGGAAGTCCCTAAGTCCCTTAATCTGGGCAGGCAACAAAGTCCCTAAGTCCCTTAGACTGGGCTGGCAACGGAAGTCCCTAAGCCCCTTATTCTGGGCAGGCTCACGAGTCCCTAAGTCCCTTCGTCGGGGCAGGCAACGTAGGTCCCTAAGTCCCTTAATCTGGGCAGGCAACGGAAGTCCCTTAGTCTGGGCAGACAACGAGTCCCTAAGTCCCTTCGACAGGGCAGGCAACCCGTAAGTCCCTCAATCTGGGCAGGGAAAGTAAGTCCCTAAGTCCCGTAAACTGGGCAGGCAACACGAGTCCCTAAGTCCCCTGATCTGGGTAGGCAACACAAGTCCCTAGATTCCTCAGTCGGGGCAGGCACACACAAGTCCTTAAAGTCCTTGATCTGTCAGATCAACACCAAGGCCACGTCAAGGAGATCCACATCCTTCAGGTTGAACTACCATAGTCACCAAAGGAAAGAGGCTCACACAAAGCGAACATGGACCGTGTATCCTTTGTCCTCGCCAACAAGGCCGACGTGCGTGAAGCCGCCACGGTGAAAAACGCGTTGCCCGGAGCAGTAGAAGCAGGAATTAGTCAGCACGCAAGCGACCTGTACGACGAATTCGTCCGGTCAGCCGACGCGGAGCAGGACCCTGTGAAGAGAGCGTCACTCGCGGTGGTCAGTCTCGAGCTGTGCGCGTTAAAAACGCAGATGAACCCCCCGTCGGTAGAGGAGGTGAAAGAACTGATGGCCGACCTCCATAAATGGAACATGCCAGACATGGAAAGCATGGCCAGGATAGACGTACCGGTTGCCGACTTAAAAAGAGAGCGTATGAGTCTGGCAAACATAGGTAGTATCCGTGAGATCGGGACGAAGTTGAAGGTACAAGACGAAGGCGGAAAAACGAAGGGTGACCCGCGAAAAACGGTCAACATCGACCAAAGGCTGAAACAGCTGAACCTGCACGACATACCGAGCGTGTTAAAACCGGATGGACCCCTCGTGAAGGCTATCCTCCTCCAGATGGAATCCGGTGTCAGGTTGCCGCTAGACTTCTCACCGAAGAAGGCTCCTCTTTTCCCGACGAGGGCGGCAGATGCTTTCAACATCACTTTTTCGCCGATACCAGCAAAGGTAGACGAGGCAGTGTACGAAGAAGCGAAGAAGCAAGTAGGACAGGCGGCTGACACAGCGCACAAAAACATCCTGCTCGAAGTATCGTCGAAGATGGATAAAGAGATGATGCCCAGCACTACGCATATACTGATGCGGATTCGGCACGCGATAGCACTGCTGGTGTGTGAGGCGGTTCCTCAAAAGGAGCAGCTTAGGCTGATCGTCATGGTAGCCAGCCAAATCCCGCTGGTGGCATCACACACAAGTGCTAACAACTGCTACATGGCGGCGGTAAAGTACGAGGAATACGCCATGAAGAGAGCGACGGACCTATCTCGCGACGTTTCGGTAGAGGAGACGATGCACACTCTCGTCAGGGTGGAGTCCGACACGGTCAAGGCGTTTAAGGAAAAGGTGGAGCTCCAACGCGAGCACGCAAAAATCACGAAGCAGACCGTGGCCGCCACGAAGCCGACTCTGGTCACCAAGAATCGCAACGTGACACACCCAGACTCGCAAAGGTACGAGCCATACGGCAAGACCTCTGGGAAAGGTGGATTGAACAAGCCGGGACACAAAGGCAGATATCAGCAAAGAAACTGACTCACCGTCTCAGAGACCACACGATCCAACGTCGCACAAACACCTATCCTCTTTCATCCAGCCCTTCAGACGTCTTCTTCACCACCACGCGGCTCAAGCCATAAGCTGTGGCTTCGGTGTGAAGGCCCGTCGCAGAAGAACCAAGGGTCGCCTTTCCGTTCCGTCAACGATCATGATCCTCTGCAGAAACAGAAGGGCGTGTTTTACTCGTTCCAGGCAAGTTCGATGGAAGAACACGCTGCGATGACGGCAACAATTAAGTCGCACACATTTATGGCATCGCAGCTGGATCCTGATCTTCAACAGTGCATCCGTGTATACGCTGACAACACGACAGCAGAGAACCGGAACTTTCGAGCATGCCGCATCCTGTATTGGGCGGATAGGGCAGAGAAGAACAGAGCCGATAAAGCACGTTTCGACTCGTTCTTCGACACGAACCACCCGGCATATGCCATCGCGAGCAGGATCAACGTACCTGTCGTTGAAGAAGTTCTCGAGCTGATTGGTGCCGCAAAACCGGGAGTAAAGAACGAGTTCGTCCGAAGGTTAGGATTCGGTTTCCCGGTGGTGGACGATTTATGCGAAGAAGGAGTGTTTGATATCAACCCGGAGAACAGGAGTGCAAGGAAAAAATATATGAGACGATGCCAAAAACCCCCCCCCCCTTTGCACTAATAAAAACCTTTTTGACATCACCCCATACTGGCCCCGAACCCCCATCTGTGTGGCCCAAAACGGGTCCCAAACGGTTTTTGACGGGCTGAGTCGAGGTAAAGGGGTCTCCGAAGGCCCACGAATGGGCCCAGGTGGGCCCAGGTGGGCCCCGGAGCGGGCACTCAGCGCGAGGGGGAGAGCCCCCAAAAATGGGGTCGTTTTCGGGCCTCGCCACTACTCAAACTAGTCAAACACCTTCTGGCCTCCAGCGGGAAACCCAGACTTCAAAACGACAAGATCGGCTGTGTTCAGCCGTAGATAGCCACCAGCGGGTCCTCTTGAAGCCGAAGAATGCTCTCGGGGGTCACAGTTAGCCCCATGTGTGCAGCGCCAGCAGTGGGCAGGCACACGCTTAGAATGTGTGGTATGCAAGTGCACCCTGCCTAGAATCCGGCTTCACCCGCTTTTGAGAACACAGTGCTTACAAGGAAAACGCAGAATATAAGGTGGAAAAATGCAAAAGAACCAAGATGAGGACTGTGGGCCCCCCGCCAACGCCAATCTCGGCAGCCTTTCCCCGGTTCTTTCAGAGATTGTCACCCACGACCATTCCAACAGCCCTGTACCGGGCACGTGCCCAGTCCAAACCGCTCACGATGCGTCGCCGGCTCGCCTCGTCGTCAAGGCTGTTGAAGGCTTCTGAAAGCCTACCAGAAAGGCGCTTCCAGATGTCAACCTTCTCCTCCTCTGTCATTAGGGCGAGAAAGAAACCGATCAGGTCCTCACCAGAGACCTTTTCGCAAAAGGTCCTGCTGGCTACGAGTCGTCTCTGCAAGGACTGACCACGTCTCGTTTCCTCATGAAACAGCGACAACTTCTGCATTGCTCTCACCGATCACTCCACGAACTCCAGACCCGTGATCTTTGGCATTTTCTCCTCTCTTAGTTTCCGTTTTTCTGGGTCAACCTTAATTCTTAATTAGTATTGCTGGTAAAGCCGGATTCTAGGCAGGGTGCACCTGCTGCACCCACTCTATTTACAACGTGTGCCTGCCCACCGCAGGCGCTGCAGGCGGGGTGGCCAAGTAGGGCTATCGGTGACCCCTGAGAACATTCTTCGGCTTCAAGAGGACCCGCTGGTGGCTATCTACAGCGGAACACAGCCGATCTTGTCGTTTTGAAGTCTGGGTTTCCCGCTGGAGGCCAGAAGGTGTTTGACTAGCTTGAGTAGTGGCGAGGCTTTGAAAATGACCCCATTTTGGGGGCACCCCCCCTCGCACTGAGTGCCCGCTCCGGGGCCCACCTGGGCCCACCTGGGCCTATTCGTGGGCCTTCAGAGACCCGACTCAGCCCGCCAAAAACCGTTTGGAAACCGTTTTGGGCCACACAGGTGGGGTTTCAGGGCCAGTATAGGGTTTTGTTGAACGCTTACGCCCGCCACTAAACCCAGATTACCTGTGTTTCGTGTGGGCTACAGCACATTTACCTCCTTTGATCTTTTGCAGCTGGCAGCCTCCTCAAGTATTTCCTACAAAGCAGGTGCTTATACAAAAAAAAAACTTTTTAGTGCAAAGGGGGGGGGGGGGGGGGTTTGGGAGTTTTGATATATTCAATCAACGAAGAAGGCACTGCAGAACAACCAGCAGCTTCTACTGGCGTCCCTGAGGCAACAAAGCCTACGTGACGGGAACCTGCACGAGATCTCCGCCCAGCTGAAGATGGAAGTTGAGAAAGGATGGCTGGAAGGTCCGTTCTCGACAGAAACCCTCCCCGTGGAGCAGTTCATCCCGATACGGAGATTTATCGTCATCCAAGGCGACAAGCACCGTGGTTGTGACAACGGTCGAGCAACGAACCGAATAACCAGGGTGCACTCTCCTATAACCTTGTTAGGAGTTGACAACGTGGTGGCAACGTCCGTCGCATTGTTCCAACATGGGGTCGAGCAGCAGTCACAGGCGGTCCTGGACCAGTCGGATGCCTACAAGTCGTTAATAGCTGACAAGACTCAACGAAAGTATGCTGTCATCGTCGCGATGAATGCAGAAACTAAGCAGCTGGAACTCTACCTGAGTAATGTTCTATGTTTCGGGACAGAGTCTGCAGTTCTCGACTACAACTGTTTATCAAGATTCATCACAGCGGCGGCGCGACGAATCATGGGGATCCCAGCGTCAGGATATTTCGATGACTTCCACATGCTTGGAAGAGAAGACGACATCGCACAAATGGCGAACGACTTCCAGGAGTTTTTCTCGATGATCATCGGACTAATCTTCAAGGAGAAGAAAAAGAGGGATAGGACAGCGGACGCAGTATCTGGGCGTTTGCATCGACGTCTCTTCTCCCGGAACACTGTCGCTGTCGATAACGAGCGAACGGGCAGAGAAGCTGAGAAGAACGCTGCAAGAGTGCTTGCGCGAAGACGCATTGTCCCCGCAAATGGCGGGCAAGCTAGTTGGACAGCTGAGTTTCGTGCAACAACACATGACAGGCGCAGTGGGGAGAGCGCTCCTCCATCCAATCCGGTCACGACAATACACCAAGGTGAACGTAACGAAACTGGGTGGACGACTGCGGGCTGCGCTCGGCTGGTGGGTTCAGGCGTTGTCCCACTCCCGTTTTCAGCGTCGAATCGACCTGAAGACCATCTCCACGCCTCGGACGCCCATCGTCGTTTACACAGATGCAACCTTGGGCCAGCTAGGCTTCTGCATCGCGTATAAGGAGTACCGATACTACGGAAACGCGTACTCAGCAGTGACGCCGGCGAATCACAACCGACACATCGTGGAACAGAACGACACGGAGAACATACAGCTGTATGAAACTGAAGTCGTAGTCGCGATACAGTGCTTCATGAACGATAATCATGAAACCCTGTTTCCCTCGTCGGTCCTTGAGGATGATTTCAGGAACATCCCGAAGTATTACTTTGTTGACAACGTGTGCTCTCAGGCCACATTAGTCAAGGGGTTCTCGAAGAACCCGCTGTTCAACCACTTAGTCCAAAACTTTTGGTTCGAAGCAGTATCCTCAGGGTCTATGGAAGTGTGGCTTGAGAGAGTTGAATCGGCTCATAATCTGGCCGACCTTCCTTCGCGGCAGATGGGCCGAATCAAGTTCCTCGAGGAAATGGGATATAAATACATCCCACACTTTGAAAGCGTCCTGTTCACAGAAAGGATGAAGAACCTAAGCACCTCGTAGTGGTTCTGATAACGTCGTTTCCGTCCTAGTGGGGGGCAACACAACCTGGCATCGCATGAAAGTCAGGTCGCCCGCTGAACACGTCAACGTTTCTTCCTCCCACCGGCGCATAGAGTCTGGCATAGCATAAATGTCAGTTCTTCATCTTCTGCCCTGACATCGCATAAATGTCAGTTCTTCGTCTTCTTCTTCTGAAACATGTCTGCGACTGTTCCACACAACTCGAAAAGTTGCCTAGACATGATTGTCAGGTAGTCAACAAATGCCAACGTGCAGTCCTCTCCCCTTGAGCATCGCAACTTGAGACTAGCTTGAATAAAACTTCCTATTCTGCAACACGTCTATGACAACGCTACCCAACTCGAAAAGAGACAACCCAGGCATCGCATAAATGTCTTCAAGGTAGTGGCATAACCATCAGCTAACGTAGCGAACCCGAAAACACTCGGAAAGAAGCGCAGATGAGTCGAGAAGCTTTCAGCAACCTTCCCTTTGCTGTTCCCGGTCACAGAGCTAAGATCAACGCATCTCTCTTTCTGCGATGGGACCAGGTGGACAGAGATCTGCGAAGGGGGTGGAAACATCTCTGTCGAAGACCTGGATTCCTCAGTTTCGGAGCGTACCAGATGCAGATCTTACTCGGAGTGGCTCTGCGTATCGTCCGAACTTACCCATCGCAGACGAGTCGTCCAGGAAGAAAGACTCGCCAAAAGATAGTATGAAGATGTTATGTCTTGTAACACAGGGAGCTGCGCAGGGCTTGCGCCATCACTGCCGTCTGAGACGAAGAGTTGACCGCGAAAATAAAGAAGACTTTAAGTTCGTACTGAATGCGAATGACAGAGAACTAAATAGTCTTTTATTTTCGATTAGTCAACCTCGGCGACCGCGCAGGAAACGTCTTCGAAGAAGAAGTCTCACGTACACTACGTACAGAGAAAAGTTTCCCCTCCCACCCACCCAGAGAATGCCTCAACGGAATTACCCGACTGGACCGGAAGTCATCCGCATGTTGAAAGCTGAAATGGACCGTGAACCGCAGGCAGAATCCGTGATGACAGACCTGACGGTAAGCCGGAAAAGGAAGCTGGAGCACCTTTCGACACTGTGTCCGCTTGCAGCACGGTCTAGCGTTGAACGGGCTGCTCAGTCGCTCACGACTTCCTCGGTCGAAGCAGGGACCTGGCAGCAGTACTTCGTTGCTGTACGGTCCTGGACCAACTTTGCGGACGCAATCAACTGTCGCCACTTTCCCATAGGGTCGGAAGAGTTGAGGCTATTCGTGACTACGCATACGAACGCCGGCTCTGCCGAGAGCACGATTTCTGCCTTGGAAAAAGTGCAACGATTCCTCGGAATCAACGAGCCGCTCCGAAACCCCCTCGTGAAGGATGTCCTCCAAGGGGTGAGGAGGAAACAGAAAGGAAAAAGGAAGATGGATGCCATCACGTCGAAGCTTCTCGACAAGATCGTAGACGATACCTCCCCTATCACGGGCCCCAGCAGCTCCCTACGGGAGTTTCGACACCTGGCTGTCTTGTCGTACGTGTTTCTGCTGCGCATGCAAGACGAGGCGATTCCGCTTCGCAGAGGGCTCGAAAGCGACTCACCGGCGAAGGCGCTACAAGACGTCAGGGCTTCGAATCGACACAGCGCAGTCTTCAAATATAAACAAGAATTGCATATCGTGTTTAAAAAGCGAAAGAACATCCGTCAAGGGGAAATGTTGGTACGGGGCTGCATGTGCAGAACTAGAGAAGTTGTCGTTGGATGGCGGGCAATTTGCCCAGTACATCAAATATGGCCGTACATCCGGGACAATGTTGCTCACGGTGCAGCAATATTTGGCATGAAGTACCCCGACATGCTGGAAGCGGTAAAAAGAAAAGCCGCGATATTTCAGCAGCCTGTGATCGGATGGGGAACACACAGTTTCCGCAGGGGTGCTGCTCAGGATGTGAACGAGGATAACCCCGAGTTGGCTGTCCTTCTGAAGGCAGGAAGTTGGAACTCGAAAACCTTCGGGGAGTACCTAGACTGGTGTAAGATCCAGAAAAAAGGCATGGAAATGGTAGCCCAGCGCGATCAAGATACGGAGAGCGAGTGAATCGACTGGGGGTGGAAACATCTCTGTCGAAGACCTGGATTCCTCAGTTTCGGAGCGTACCAGATGCAGATCTTACTCGGAGTGGCTCTGCGTATCGTCCGAACTTACCCATCGCAGACGAGTCGTCCAGGAAGAAAGACTCGCCAAAAGATAGTATGAAGATGTTATGTCTTGTAACACAGGGAGCTGCGCAGGGCTTGCGCCATCACTGCCGTCTGAGACGAAGAGTTGACCGCGAAAATAAAGAAACGTAAAAGACACGACTTTTGCGGCGTTTTCCTTCACAGCGTGCGGCTGTTGGGGAGAGAGGGCGCGCGCCCTATGGAAAGCTCAGAAGAAAGACGAAGGAGCCAATCGGTTCCACTTTGTCATGCAGGCAGACGGGCTGGGTGCCATTAAGGCAGCGGCGCTAGAGAAGGCAGAAGCGGAGAAGCGCGAGCGCCTGGGTACTCCGCGAAAGTTGCCGCTGTCGAAGCTTGTAAAGCTCCAGTACAAGTTGGCGAAGGGGGTGGAAGTCGACGACAACGACGATTCGCCTACGAAGCATCACCACGCCTCAAGACATTGAGGCCATGCGTGGGCTGGGGTGCAAACTGATTGTTTGCACGGTGGATGCACCGGAGCCACCGAAGGTCAAGACCGGTGACATGGTGGCCACCCTGAAGGCGAGGCTGGCCACGATTGGCTGCGAAGAGGCGTTTACGACGTCGCGGGTCGCCGAGAAAGCGGTGGTAAAGTGTGCTGGGTGCTCCAGTACAGTTTTTACGCTGCTGCCGACGGACCGCCAGCGTTTTCGTCTGGCGCCGTACGAAAAGCACGTCGTCGAGTGCACGGATGCCCAACAACACGCAAAGGAAGACGTGCTCAACGGCATGCGGGAGTAACGAGTCAGGCACCTGCGCAAGGCTCAAAAAACATGCAGGAAAAGCGCTCCGAGGAAGTGAGTACGCAGAGACAGAGAACGATCGCTGATCTGTGGGAGCCGATGCGGGCTATTGCTTCCACAGTTCAGTTTGCAACTCCCGATGCTGTGGGAGCCGATGCGGCCTCTGATTCCGCAAGTACTGTCCCCGCCCCTGTTCCTGCGACCCCTGAGCCCTCGACGGCACTTCCGCCCGCGAAGAAAATGAGGTACACTTTGGTGTGATGAAGTTCTTGATCCGTCTCTCTCGGTTTGCCTGCCACCGTAACTTTTTCCGATACCAAATCGATACTCCATTCTTCCTCTCCTGATTCCATGCTCAGAGTTTGTTTCCACGACCACACGATAGGGGAGTTCCGATTCACTGTCGGGTAGGATATCTACCGGCCCGGATCTTTTCTTTCGTTCAGGAGTTGTCGTATCAGCGACTTCTCCCAGTTCTGCGTTGCCACGCACGGCACATTGCTGCAAAGTATGCTCTCGCATCTGCCACGTGATGTACGCAGTTCTTTCCGGCTTGCGAACAGAGATCTTCACGTGCTACTTCCAGCCGTCTCTGCACCCTGTCCGCTGCGTTGACTTCTGTTCTCTGGCTTCTCCTCTTAACCTGGTCACGATGACGCATGATGCGTTTGTATGGCTGGTCATATGAAAATTGGCCTAAAACCACTGACGAAAACATGTCACTCGGTCGGCGCGTCCGAAGAGACATCATGCAGCCGAGATTCCCTGCATTCTCCGAGAATATGTGGGTCAAGCACAGGACAGCAAACGTCTGCGGTATATACAATTATCAGGGCCGCGATCTTCCGGAATTGGGCAGCTAGCTTCCTCTGGCATCATTGCACTCGTTCATGGCCTGGGTCGTCTGAGCTTGGCTGAGCTCTTCTTGATCTCGGGTCGCCGTAGGTCTCTCCCACGGGTTGCCTTGCCCCATTTCGCACCAGCCTCTTCACAAGAAACAACCGGTGAACAACAGACAGGATACTCGCAAATGAAGG
This sequence comes from Diplonema papillatum, assembly GCA_030068145.1. Classification (NCBI taxonomy): domain Eukaryota; phylum Euglenozoa; class Diplonemea; order Diplonemida; family Diplonemidae; genus Diplonema; species Diplonema papillatum. The sequence continues at coordinate 558,457 of JAPJBO010000007.1, read as the reverse complement.
GGAAGAACACCGAAGAGTACCGTGAGTCATCTACTGCCAAAAAACTTATGGTGTGCCGGACATGCTTTGGCTCTGGGTTCGGACTCGTTGTCGCTGGCCGGAACTTGCAGTCAACGTGAAGCCCTGCCCAACACAAACTCTCGCGTCGCTTCGGGAGAGACCTCTTCCTGCACCAGTCTTATGGCTGCGCACAAAACAAACTACAATACCCACTAGTATAGTACATTATGTCATCAAATATCACCCAGTGGTCTATCACAGTCTATCACAGTCTATCACAGTCTATCACAGTCTATCACAGTCTATCACAGTCTATCACAGTCTATCACAGTCTATCACAGTCTATCACAGTCTATCACAGTCTATCACAGTCTATCACAGTCTATCACAGTCTATCACAGTCTATCACAGTCTATCACAGTCTATCACAGTCTATCACGGACTATTACAGGCCATCAGGATGGGGTGGAGCGGCTCAATAGATTTTGGGCCCAGTTGGATAACTCCATTGCCCTTTTATGTGTAGGCATCATATTTGGCTTGGAAGATGGTTGTGTAAGGTCTCCAGTTGACCGTGGGTGCGGCGAGGCTAGAAATTGCAAAAGCTCGGTTTGTTCACAGTATCATCGGTTGTCTACTCGTCACCACGTTCCCGAGCCGCATGCCCAGCGAAGCTTCCCCCCTGCACCTTGCGTGGATCTGCAGACGGCTCTTCAAATCGGTGGCAATCTACGCGGGGAAGGTGCCTTTTGGGTCCAGTTGGATAACAATGCCCTTTTATGTGTTGGCATCGTATTTGGTTTGTTGGCATCGTATTTGGTTTGTTGGCATCGTATTTGGTTTGTTGGCATCGTATTTGGTTTGTTGGCATCGTATTTGGTTTGTTGGCATCGTATTTGGTTTGGAAGGTGGGTGTTGTAAGGTCTCCGGTTGACCGTGGGTGCGGCGAGGCTGGAAGTTGCAAAGCTCGGTTTGTTCACAGTATCATCGGTAGTCTACTCGTCACCACGTTCCCGAGCCGCACGCCAGCGAAGCTTTCCCCTCTTCACCCGGGCGTTCCTTTCATGTGTCCGCAGTACATTTGGTTTGGAAGGTGGGAGGCTGTGGATGTGGCGAGGCTTGCCAATCCCTTCCGCAACTTGTAAGTTGCAATTAAATCGGTGGCAATCTACGAGTTGTATAACAACGGAAACTCCATTGCTAATACACACGTCCGAAGATTTAAAACCGCGGGATCAGGTGGCAAAGCTCTTTTTTCTTGTTCACAGCATCATAGTCGACTCGGCAACGAGCACAAACTCCTTCGGTTGTTCGCGTGCGCATTGGCAACTGCAGAAAACGGATGACTGAAAAGAGAGCATTCGTTTGGATCAATGAAGTGGACTGGACAAACCCCATAGTCACCGACTTCCTCGTTTGGTTGCAAACGTGCCTGCGAGCCAAGATGCGTCGGCGGACCTGTACAATATAAGAAACAAAGGTACACAGCGACCAAGCGCCTCGAAACCACCCGCTCGTGAGCCAGTCGGGAACGGACAGAAAAGTAACAAAACAGAGGTGAACGCCCTTTCGTATTTATATGCAGATCCAGGGACTTCGGATACAGGATTACTGCTCGTACTAAATAGTCTACGGCTGTGGTGGGCCGCTTGTGGTGGCGTTGTTGCCGGAGGGGGCAAGCAAGCAGCCGGCGTATCTCGCAGACGAGACGGCAGCTGAGGCGAGACGCTTCCTCAGAAGAAATCTGAAATCTGGTCTCGAAACTTCGCTCATCATGTGCTAGGTTTGGGTCCAGGATCACGACTCCATGAGCACCCGCTGGTTGACAGCAGTGTGAACTTGAAATGCAGGTACCACAAGGGGAGGCTTGCATTGCCAAGGCTAGGGATACTTGATAACGTCGTCCGAAGGTTGACAGTACTGTCGGAAAGCCGTGGGTGCGGAATCAGAACGACGCAGGTTCAAGACATGTCGGTTTGCATGCGAAGGTGCACCAACCAAGCCTTCACGCCGACGTCCAAGACCGCAACGCCTCCTGGGCCCACCACCATGAGGCAAAGCTCTGCGTCTCGGACAAAACCTGATCTCCGGAGATAGTAATGACTCTTCCTTTCTCAACCGTGCACGGATTACGGAACTGGTAGGGTTGCTATCATAGAAAGTCATCGGGTCCGAAAGCTTTCGGATGAAGGATTTCTTCGGTGAGCCAGCAGATGTAAGCTCGGCACGTGAGATGCTGCGGAGAAGCTGCCAGGATCCAACGTGCCGCCGGGAGAAAAACGCGGAAGCGCGAGAGATGGCGGCTTGGTGGAACACAAATGCCGTGTGGGGCTCGCACGGTGTCGTCTTTCCGCTTTCATGGAAAGCCCACTGGGTCCGAAGATTTCCGCGCGAAAGACTTCGTCAGCGAACCCGGATTTGGAAAGTTTGCGGTGTGGGAGTCAGCAGGCGTCGGAAATGCGGCGGAGAAGCTGCCAGCATCCAACGTGGTGCCAGGGATAGTTGAGACGCGAGCGACAGCGGCTTGGTGAAAGTAGGACGTCGCGGGGCTCGCGCCATGGCGTTCTATCGCGATCCATAGAAAGCTCATTGGGTCCGAAGATTTCCGCGTGAAGGACTTCGTCAGTGAAACCAGAAATGGCAAGGTCGCGGTGTGGACGTAGACAGACAGCAGGCGTCGGAAATGCGGCGGAGAAGTTGCCAGGATCCAACGTGCTGCCGGAGATGGCTGAGACGCGAGCGACAGCGCTTGGGTAAAGTAGCCGTGCAGGGCATACGCGATGACGTCAGTAGAAAGCCCATTGGTCCGAAAGTCACCGCAGCTGAAGGATTTCGTCGCTGAACCCAAAAGATGGTAACGTCGCGGTATGGCCGTAGATCAGGCGTCGCGGAGAAGTTGCCAGGATCCAACGTGCTGCCGGAGATTGCTGAGACGCGAGCGACAGCTTGGTAGAAGTAGGACGCCGTGTGAGGCTCACGCGAAGGCGCCCTATCTCTACCTATCGCTTCCACAGAAAGCTCATTGGGTCCGAAAGTCTCCGTGCGAAGGACTTCGTCGGTGAACCCGCAGACGGCAACCTCGCGGGATCAACGTAGGCAGGAGGCGGCGGAGGCGCGGCAGAGAAGCTGCCAAAAGGCGGCAGAGACGCGGCGGAGAAGTTGCCAGGATCCAACGTGCTGCCGGAGATTGCTGAGACGCGAGCGACAGCTTGGTAGAAGTAGGACGCCGTGTGAGGCTCACGCGAAGGCGCCCTATCTCTACCTATCGCTTCCACAGAAAGCTCATTGGGTCCGAAAGTCTCCGTGCGAAGGACTTCGTCGGTGAACCCGCAGACGGCAACCTCGCGGGATCAACGTAGGCAGGAGGCGGCGGAGGCGCGGCAGAGAAGCTGCCAAAAGGCGGCAGAGACGCGGCGGAGAAGCTGCCAAAAGGCAGCGGAGGCACGGCAGAGAAGCTGCCGGGGTCCGCTGTGCTTCCGGGAGACAGCGGAGACGCGAGGGACGGCGGCACCGGCGGCTCGGAGGCAAGCCGCTTTTTCTCCGACAAGATCTGGTCCCGTAGTTCTTTGATGATCTGGAGCTCCCGCTTCTGCTGGTCGACGGTGTCGTCGGAGTCCGTCGACGACTCGAGACTCGAACGCCGACTCAACGCCGGTTGGTAGGCACGCGCAGACGCCCCGAGGAAGCCACGACGCATACTCCGCCCGGGGCTGGGCGATACGTCCGACAGGACAGAAGTCGACGCGATCGAAGCGCCCCCCAGCCCGAGGGCGCGCTGTTCTTGCCATTGCGCGCGGAGGACGGCGATGCGCTGCTTCTGCAGCTGCATGACTTTGCTCCGCCGGACGTACGCTTGCTTGATGGCCTTCAAATGCTCCATGTTCGCGGAGACCGCCTGCTTCAGCTCGTCCAGCTCCAGGTGCACCTCGTCTTCTTTCTGGAGGTGCTCGTTCATCGCCGCTATGTCACCGTCCCGCAGGTCGCAAGACGTCACGTGCCACGCCAACTCGTTGTTGTCCATGTGCCGCTCGAGCTCGAGGATCTTGTTGCAGAAGTCGTCTTGCTGCTTTTCGAGCTGCGACTTGAACTCGTTGTTGACGACCTTCTTTTCCACCTCCAGCAGCTCGGTTTCGATATCCAGCTCCCTCAGCTTCGCGCTGATGCCGCTGGTGTACTGCCGGACGCGGTCCAGCCGCGTCGACGCGATGCTCAGCTCCCTCTTCTTCTTCGCGGCTTCCTTCTCCCAGAACAGCCGCCGCTCTCGCTCCTCCAAGATGGCCTCGACCAGCTGCTTGTAATCCATCCTCGGAATATTCCGGTCTATCGGCGGCGGCGCGGCGTAGTTGAAGTCCTTGCCCTGAAACGTGCCGTGAACGTTGATGTCCTTGATGGTCGCTGTGTTTTTGGAGCCAACATTCGCTTGAGATTCTGGGTTTTGTTGCATGGGTTCTCGTAGCCATGTCCGGGACTGTTTGTGACCGACAAAGCAGGTGCTTGGTAGAAGTAGTTATCGTCTCATCCCCGCAGATACGGAGTAAAACGGAGCAGTGTTTGCATTCAAACGATTCAAGCGCGGTGGCAGCAGAAATTTGTCAAGCCGTGACAGCATTCGGATGAGGTCGCAAAGGTGGCATTTCAGTGTGGGGTACAGCGGGTGATGGGCCCGTCAGCGGAAAATGCCAATCGAAGCAGTGTTCTGCGCAGGCTTTGACATTAAGCAGGGGCTTAAACAAAAGAAATGCGTAGTTTTGTTTTATTGTTTTGTCAGTACTAAAGTACTTTTGGGAATATTGACACGAAGTGTGGCTCCTCGCTGGAAGACTTGTGCAGGTGAACTGATGGGGAAAACACTGTGACAACAGCCTCCAGGCGTCCTCCCCATTCACCCCCACCTGCGGAAAATAAAAAGCACACTCGCCTAGTGTTCAAGTTTTACTTCTTCTCCGTTTTCTTCTCTTCCAGCGAGCACCCGTAAATACGATATTCTTACTTGATCGTTGTCGACAACTTGTTTTGTGTTGAGGTGTCATTCAGATGTAAATCTAAAGCCGTGCATGAACCACATGGATTAGCATGCACTTTCTCGTAGGTCACCGTGACTCAGCTTACTTTATAACATTATTAAGCATTGAGTTTTGTAAAGTGCAAGGGCCATGAATGCAAGCGAGCACTGTTCACGGGCTAGTGTTGCTTTATTGATTAGCAGCGTCTGCCAAAACTTGCCGCGACACCTATGATCAAAGTAAAGGAGTGCGTAGTTTTGCTTTATTCTTTTAGTTGTTAGTTGTCGACAACTTTTTTTGTATTGAGGTGTCATTCAGATGTAAATCCAAACCCGCCCACGTCAAACTTTGTTAAGCATTGAGTTCTTTTGCAAGTACATGAACCACACGGATTAACATGCACTATGTTAAGCAGTGGCTGCCAAAACTTGCCGTGACACCTATGATCGAAGTAAAGGAGAAAAGGTTTCCAAAAGAGAAAGGGGGCATGGTGAAAAGGCAGTACCGGCGCGCTTCCGGTTCCGCTGCTCGGCCTTCGCCTTCGCGTCGTTCTTGCCTTTGACGCCGTCCGACCCTTTGGCGCTCAGGGCTTTCGGGGGGCCGTCCTCCACCTTCGCCGTTTTCGCGATCGACGCTTTTTTCTTCGGGCTCCGCTTCGGCGCGTCGCCGGCGGCCGGGTCTCCGTCTTCGCTCGGAGCCTCCTCCTTCTTCGCGCTCGGCTTCTTCTTCTTCTTCTTCTTCCCGTCCGCCGGCGCGGCATCGCCGTCCTCCCCATCATCTTCCGCCTTCTGCGGGTCGGCTTCCGCTTCGGCCGGCTTCTTTTCGGACGGTTTTTTCTTCTTTTTCCCGTCCGCCGGCGCGTCGCCGGCTGCCGGGTCTCCGTCGTCGCCCGGAGCCTCCTCCTTCTTCGCGCTCGGCTTCTTCTTCTTCTTCTTCCCGTCCGCCAGCGCGGCATCGCCGTCCTCCCCATCATCTTCCGCCTTCTGCGGGTCGGCTTCCGCTTCAGCCGGCTTCTTTTCGGACGGTTTTTTCTTCTTTTTCCCGCCCGCCGGCGCAGAGCCTTCGGGAGCCTCGCCGTCTTGTTGCTCGTCTACCTTCTTGTCGCTCGGCTTCTTCTTGCTGGGTTTCTTCGGCGGGCTGTCGTCGCCGGGGGCCGGTGCGGAGGTGTCGCCATCTGCGTCTGCGGTCGGGGGTTTCGGCTTCGGCCGTTTGCCCGCCGGCTTCTGCGGCTTGTCGTCGGCGGCGTCTTTTCCCTCGTCGGCGGCGCCCTCCGCGTTGCTGTCGTCGGCCGGCTTCTTCGGCTTCGGCCGCTTGCCGGGCGGCTGTTTCGCTGCGGGCTCGTCGCCGGGGGCCGCCTTCTTAGCCGGGGGGTCCTTCGGGGCGTCTGCTCCGCCGTCGCCCGCCTTGTCGGCGGGCGGTTTTTTCTTCGCCTTCTTCGCGCTCGGCTTCTTTTCGGCATCGCCGCCGGTGCCCGCCTCGGGGGCTTCACCGTCCGCAGACATCGGGCGGCCAGTACTTAGAGAGTGTTTCTTTTTTTCGACGGTCCCGTGTGTGGGCTGCCTTTTCGACCTGGGGAGTGAAAAGGTTCAGTGGAATTGTTGGATCGATACTTTTATTTGGCAGGAAACGGATGTCCGCGCAGCGTGTTCTGAAGTGGTGGTTTTGCTTTTTGTGATGTTCGGCTTTCTGCGTGTTCGGTGATCGGTCTTTTCTAGAGTTAAAGTTCGCTTGAAATTCCGGGGTTTTAGGTTCGCCGTGTGACCGTTTATGAATGGGTTCTCTGAGAGCAAGAAAGGGCTATATGGTTACGGGTTGTATATTTGGTGCACGCTTTCGTTATGGATTATGGCTAGCCATGTCCGGAACTGTTTGTGACCGACACCAAGTACATTCCTTCGTGGAGTGTGGTCTTGGGCCTTGTAGCCCGTACCGGTCTGTTGTCCGCGTTTTTATGTTTTCTGTTGGGCAAGCTGGAAACAATTTGCGCCCGCAACAGCTGGAACGATGCCGCGCCTGGGTATCCGCACGACGTATCTTTAGTTCAGTGGGAGTTGAGCTTCTCCGTCAAGAAGCTGGCCGGCGCCATAGGCATAGTGGTCAAACGATTCGCATGCGATAAATTTTATCGCACAAAATTATCGCATATCATCAGCGTGCAATAATATGCGATAGTCCATACTACTGTATTTGCCCAGGTTTTAAGCGTGCGATGATGCGAATGAAAAATGCGATAATTGGCCCCAAATGCGATAATATGCGATAGTGCGAATCGTTTGACCACTATGCATAGGGCGCACCGAAAACCCCGGCCACCTTCTTCCGTCCACCCGCAAAGCGTGGGTGGTGTGCACAACCCAGCGTAGCCGGCGCGCCAAAACAGCGGAGGGAACAGACCCCCTGCCGCCATTACCCAGGGAAGGAGGCGACTCCTGAGTCGGCGCAACATAGGTCGTTGATGGCTCGCATAAGGTACCCAATATGCAGCCCCTTCTCGGCGAACGTTCTCCCCGGGAGCTTCGACCGCGTAAATGCCCCAAAATCAAGCGCGTCGTCCTACGTCACAGAAAGAAAAGAGCAGGACGGCCGCTTTTCTCGTTTTTCTTCTGTTTTTCGTGTTTTTTTCTCCATTTCCGCCACGGTTCCCCGAGCCGCCGTCTATTTTGTTTACTTTGTTCTGACCTGGAACCCCTTAACGAGCGAGACTGTCAGAAGAGACGCCGAGAGAAAGAGCCTGGGGAGAGGGAAAGGTCGAAGGCAGAAAAGAATAAGAAAAAAAAGGTCTTTCGTAGAATACAGGTTGAAAGCTCTTTTTTTTCTTCAAAGAAGGGAATCAACATCGTAGATGAGCGGAAGTTAACAAGGTCAGAAGACGCACGTTTGTGATGGGCTGGCGCTGCAGTCAGCGGAAGAAGCACCGGCAGGTTTAAATGCAGGACTCAGCTTTTTCTTCCTAATAAGATTTGGCTGTAAATTCGAAAGAAAACTCTTGGTAGCTGTGCATATGTGCCGGCCCACCCTTGGCGGATAGACTGTGCTAGCCTATAATTGTTGTTGACGTTGGAAAGCAGAATATATGTGGCGGCCTGCATTAGTTTGTCGATCACGATCGAAGAGGTAGTCACTAGGTGACTATCTTTTCGATCATGATTGACTATTGTCAAATGCTGATAGACTGCGATAAACTGCAGCGGTTGAGGTTAGAAGGCAAGATATCTGTAGCGATGGCCTGCATTAGTCACTAGGTGCACTGTGCTAAACAGCAGCAGCCAGGTCGATGCACCGCGAAATAGCCCTGCTCTTGCCCGATGCGCTTGTGCACACCAAAGCAGGGCTGCATCCTAGCAGGGAAGATCCGCGTGTTTCCCCCTCCGTCTCTCCGTGACACCAAGGCGTTGGCGCGTCTTCTTTTCTTTTTGGCTTGCTTGCGATTGATGGATTTTTCTTCAGTTTTTGGTTCATCTAGTGGCGACTGCACGGGGGAGGTCTCTAAGAACAACAACGGGGAATGGGAAGAGCGGACAAGTGAACGAAGACGAACGATGGCTTTTCCGCGGGTTGGAACCGAGCAAGGAACATTTCCGGAGTTGGGGCTTGCACTGATAAACGAAGCAACGGACGATCAGCATCAACTGACCAAAGGTGATGAAAATGATAAGGCAAAAGTTTCTTGTTCTTCGCGTGTATAAACCTCTCTGGGGACTTTTTCGTTGGCTTCGTTTTCTCTTTCATGTGCAACCGTTGTTCCGGAAATGTTCCCGTCAGTACAGATGTACTATTAAAATACTCGAGGGACTGCCTTGTGCTCATTTCGAAGGAGGCTAGAGGGGGAGAAAACAATACAACTACAAAGTGGGTCTTTTTTGTTGAACGCTTACGCCCGCCACTAAACCCAGGGTTACCTGTGTTTCGTGTGGGCTACAGCACATTTACCTCCTTTGATCTATCGCAACTGGCAGTCTCCTCAAGCATTTCCTACAAAGCAGGTGCTTATACAAAAAAAAAAGCGGCGGCTCTTTATTGGATCCAACGCCGCCAAGGCTTTGACCCTGCATGTTATCCACCATGTGCCGCTTCTTCTTTTTAGCAGAAGCATGAAAAGCGCGTGAAAGCTGTTGGCGCTGGGGGGGATTGGGACTGAACCCCTTGATCCCTACGAGCGAGCACCATTGTCTTCGCGGGCTCGTCTTCACGCTGCGACTTCTCTTGGTGCCTTGTGTGGGAAGTGCCTCCTTCGGTATGAAATAAACAAACAAACGCCAAAACAGGGGAGTTGGGAACCTGTAGATGTACCGTTCTGCTGGTGCCGACGTGAGAAAAAGCAGGGAATACGTTGGAAAGTCGTCTGTCGCTGCATTGTTCGCTTTGATTGAAGCGCGCGATGACAAGCGACACAAGAATCAGAGCTTGGAAGTTGGGCCTTGTATATAGCGGAAGTCTTTCAATGAACACGAGGGTTTCCAGCAGTTTCGCTGATAGTGCTACGTGGATCCAAGGTCCCGTGGAGCAGCTGGGCACCTTTCGCGTTTCTCGGAGACAGTCCTACGCCGGTCCACAAACCCTGCAACTGGCTATCACGGTGCAACATTGTGCCCCACGATCTCGCTGGAGGAAGTGGACCGGTCTGATAGCCGCAGGTGCAGGACAGTGTTGGGCGCAGTCACGGCACACGGTGCTCGGGCCCCCTGTGTCCGATGCAGTTGTTATGGAAGACACAAGCGATTTCACTGCTATGTTGGCAACATGTGACACAACATGTGACGACACTTGTTCTGCACTGCATCAGACTCACGAGTTAACAAGCGGGTCTTCTCCTTCCCACCCTGCCTTCGAAACGAACGGCGACCAGCAGAAGCGGTTATAGTTGACAAAGGGGGTGTGGTACGGGGTGCGGAAAGAATGTGCAACAGACGACTCAGAGCATCGCTGGGCTTATTCGAGTATTTTCATGAAAAAAAAGCGTCGTGGAGGGAATAGTGGTTGCGCCAGGTTGGGCATGCCCTTGCTGTCCAGTATCCTGACTGCTCTCACTCGACACAACGGTCAGCCAACAATTTTCAGAGTGCAAAGTTCACATATTGGTTGGGGAGCTACTCCGAAACGAATAGAGAAACTATTTGCCAACGGCTTTGGGAAACCTTTCTATATTTTTCTTTTTGCAAGATTCTTCGGGACCGTCTCCTGCAATACTTTGTGCGCACCAGGGGAGCTAGTCCCTGGTGAGGTAGGGCCGTTCTCCATAGGGGCCAGGCTCCGGCACATTTCTCTTTTTCGTTCCCGTGTCTTCGAGTTGAGTGCGCTTTCTATATTAATGTTACCCGAGAATTGTTCAGCGCCGGGCCGCTCAACGCTTGGGCTTTCCATTTCTTCTTTTCTTGCGATTGGTCGATACGTGGCAGCATTTCATTCTCGACGCGCCTATCTAGGGCGCTGGAATGAAAGGGGAAGGGCGGGGTTTCATCGGCGTTTGGTAAGAGGTGACAGAGGCGAAGTGATGGAGTTGTTGTCCAAACGACACTGCTGTGCAAGTGCATGACGAGCAAGGTGTCGCCTCTCCCTCTTGTCGGGTGACGAGGGCCGCCCTTTTCCTTGGCAGCATGGCACGTGTTTTGTCGTCCTCTTGGCACGTGACTTGCCATTATTATACTTTGTCAGGCTGGCAAGTGCACGGCGCGTGATTTGTGGTAAGTGCATGGGTGCGTTTCCGCGCTTTTATTAAAGTGGGGGGGGGTCGAATAATAACACCTGTGTTATTATTCGATTTGTCGAAAACTAAAAAAGTTCCGGGTAGCCGACAGTGTGGCAGGATGAAGTCGCGGTAGTATTTTTAGGCAACCAGACGTGTGTCAAATAACTGCTATTATTCGACCCCCCCCCCTTTAAGTGCATGGGTGCGTTTCCGCGCTTTTATTAAAGTGGGGGGGGGTCGAATAATAACACCTGTGTTATTATTCGATTTGTCGAAAACTAAAAAAGTTCCGGGTAGCCGACAGTGTAGCAGGATGAAGTCGTGGTAGTATTTTTAGGCAACCAGACGTGTGTCAAATAACTGCTATTATTCGACCCCCCCCCCCTTTAAGTGCATGTGTGCGTTTTCACGCTTTTGTTCGTCACCATCGGCGCACTGCACGAGGGACTTGCGGTGAACGGCAGCTTCCAAGGTGGCGCTGCAACGCAGCGTCCCCTTTTCTTTCGTGTACGCGCAGCGGGTTTGCTGGCGAAACCTGGCCGAATGCTCGCGCCCACTCTTTTTCCGTGCGAGTTTCGAGAGAGGGTGCTGAAAACCGAAGTTCACGGGTGCCCCCCTTCTCACTCACGAGAGGCTGACTCTTCTGTTGTGACGTACCTGCAGAGGTGGCCGCGCATAAGAGTCCTTTCGGCGAACAAAGGATTTCCGCCCGCTTCTCTTTTTTTAGCCACATGCAATGTGTGAGGAAACTGAACCGCCCAAGTAGGACCTTCTGATCGTGATCATTTGCCAAATTTGCCACCTGAAACCACGTTCAGGATTTGGGCACAGGGTAGTGCGGCCAACGAAACCATGAAATGTTGGAGGAAATGAGAAGATCGTCGCCGCACATCGTGGCGGTTTCGCTTGCGTCCTCTCTTCTCATCGTCATCATCATCACACCATCATCCTTGGTTTCGTATCAGCCGCGGTTGCGCGAGCGACGAGCTCTTATTTTTGGCGCAAAAGAGAAGATGCTTTCGGCCCGCACGACCGCACGCCGATGTGCTTCCGCGTCCGCCGCCCAGATGAGCCCAGATTGCCCGGCAGCTCGGGTTCAGAACTCGGTGGTGACGTAGTGGGGGTCGTAGTTGGATCGCCTCGAGGCCACGGAGGTGATGCTGGGGATCGGCTTGCGCGTGGGGAGGGGCGTCGGCGTGCCCGTCGTCCGGCGAGCCGAATACGCACTTTCTGCAAAGTGCGACGGTCGGTCAGGCGGGTGCGGACTGCTCACCATTGGTGGCTTCGCGGTGGTCGTGGTCGTCGGAGGCAGGCGCGGCTGCTCGTATCGGAGCTTCATGCGCTCTCTGTATTGGGCGGAATTGACTCCTTGATGGAAACAACCTGAACGACACAGATCACGAGAACACAACGCACGAGTCATTTGGAAACGTTTGTGGAGAGAGACAACATTCAATCAACACTCAAGGTCACCCCCAGTCAGTTTTTGTGTCGTCGCTACCCCGCTGACCTTCCTCGTAAAGGGAGATCGAGAGTGAGAGAAGACATATTTCCTCCTTTATGTTTGCAGCGGGCGCTCGGGGGGAAAATCTTAGTCGGGGGGGGGGGGGCTTTGGCTGTTTCCCAGCTTGGCACATACCTGTGGATCTCGTCCGAGAGTCGGGCTAGCTCGAGGTCTCTTTGCACATCGTAAGGTGTGCCCGCGTTGTAGACTGACGGCGAACCGGGGCCGGGGTTGGGGTAGCAGTGTACCGGCACGCATTGGCCGTTGGCGTAGCCAGGGGCGGTCCGAGACGACTGTGGCCAGGGGGGTTTATACTTTTTCAGAACGAAAATAGCTCTGCAGTGAGAACAGAAACTAGGAAGCTAGTGAAAGGAGGGTTGCAGTATGGTTAAAGTACGGCCAAAGGCAAAACAGCATACACATGCTCAACGTGCTCATGCAACCGTTGTTCCGGGAAAAAGACAGACGCTTCATTTAGTTTGTGCGTGCCGATTGATCGTTTTCCCCCGCCCATCACCCTGTTTCATTTTCAAAAAAAAACACTGGTGAACCACCATAACACGCTACCTACGTTTTGTTAGCCTGCACAATAAAATGAAGGGCAACCCGCAAGGTTGTTCGTTCTAAAATAGGAGGGGCTGTTTTGCGCTCACGTCGACGAGGCTAGAACTGGAAGTCTCCCCACGTATTTCCTACAAAGCAGGTGCCTGTACGCCGAAGGTAGCCAGGGGTCGCGAAAGCATACGTATTGAGGTGCAGCGGTCGACACGGAGTACTGCGCCGACTGGTGGTTGCCTTGGTAGGATTGGAACCGCTGCGAGTAGTCGAGAGGGGCCGGGGCAATCGGGCTGGGCCCGGGCGGCGGCTGGTGCGACTGGGGGTAGGTGGTGTTCGGCGTCGAGTTTTGCCACGCGGGCGGCGGCTGGCAGTACGTGTCAGCCGGCTGCACGGCGGGCGCCGCCGTGGTGTTGTCGTCGAGGGGCCGGGTGATCACGATTTTGCCGACGTCCGCCGTCGTCGGGTCGATGAACCGCCGGTACGCGCCCTGCGTCTTCCCGTCCGCGAACCCGTGCGGCGACGTCAGCGCGGAGAACAGTGCGACCGCGACGTTGTGCTGCCTCTGCGGGTCCTTCGCGCGGATGCCGTAGTCCACCTTCAGCGACCACTCCGCGTCAACCAGCCGCGGGTCTCCGACGGCCTGCCGCAGGGTCCTACTGCTCTCCCGAACCGGAGACTCGTCGTCGTAGTGCAGTACCACCGTTTTGATGGCGCCCGGATACACCCGGAGCCGGATGTCCTCCCTGCGCACCCCGTTTCCGACTTCGCTGATGAGGTCGTCCTTCAACGCGTCCAGAAACCCACCAACCCTCTCGGGTTTGTCCTTGCAGGCTTCGTACCTGCTATAGTTGACGCCGTCGACGTGGAGAGTGCCCCGCACGACGGGGTCGTACATGCCGAAGCCGTCGGTGATGCTGCTCTGCTGGCCCTTGCCCATGGCGGCGTGGCAGTTCGGCTGGTACCGGTCCTCCGGGGCGCGGTCGTTGATGTCGAAGCAGGGCGCCGGCTGCGGGTCGTAAATCGTGCGCCGCGACTCGTGGAGGCGCTCCCGCTCGTACATCTCGCGCCTGCTGCCGCCCCGTTCGGACTGCGAGCTCGACCGCCGCCGCCGGCTCGGCGGCCCCTTTTGGTAATAGCTCGACATCTTTGCCTCGCTGCCCGGCCTTCCACCCCCCCGGCCCTGCTTTTCTTTCAGGGTTGGGCCGAAAGTTTTGAAGGAAATGCCCCGACGCGGGGACGATGGACACGCTCAGACTGCCAGTTGCTCATAGAAGGGGGGGTCGAATTACAACATCGTTATTTGGCACGCGTCTGGCTGTCAAAAAGTGTCGTGGCTCTGTTTGTGCGTACGTGTGTAATCCCTGTTTTGAGTGATTTAACACAGCACGCTGCCATCCGACACTTTTTGATATAGACAAACAAGCTTGTTACCATAAAAAAAACACTCCCACTATTTGAACCGCATGCAGGCTTCGTACCTGCTGTAGTTGACGCCGTCGACGTGGAGAGTGCCCCGCACGACGGGGTCGTACATGCCGAAGCCGTCGGTGATGCTGCTCTGCTGGCTCGTGCCCATGGCGGCGTGGCAGTTCGGCTGGTCCGCTGTTATTCCGCGTTTGACATGACTTCGTCTACCCGATCCAGATGACTATCACAGGCTAATTCGATTGCAGAGCAATGAGACGCGTCGGCAGTACTTGCACACGTCAATAGATGGTGCGGCCGCCGTGAGGTGGTCGGCGCAAGGTTGATTTTCTGAGCGCCGATCAAAAGGCAAAGAAGGACGGTGATCGCTTGTTCGACTGAGAAAGCCAATCGACTGGCGGACGCCAAATTGTTTGCTAACTAAGAGCAGCAGGCTGTAGGCCAGCTGGCGCAACGCATCGGTTGGGAGAGGGAAGGCTTTCTCTTGCTTGCTTTGCACTTCCAGCACACGCACGAAGTAGAGTTCTTATACTTCTCCCTCGGAGGAGATGAATCTCTACGCGTTGTGGCAGAAGGCTCCGAGGAAATGAGACGGGAGGCGATTTATACCTGTCAGGAGCAGCACCCAAGAGCTTGCGCTCTGCTGCTGGTGCGCTCAAAAAGAGCGGTGACAGAAGGTTGCTCGAAGTTCTCGGAACCGAGTCCCTACGCCTGCTTTTCGTGGTGGACATGCTGCTTTTGTTCTTTCTCCGATGCTCGGGATCATCGAACTTTTCCTTCGCGGCCACGTCTTAATCGTCTGTTGACGATCTGTCAGCAGGTTGCCTGTTGCCTCGCGTTAGTGCTTTCGAGAATTGGTATTTATCACGATTCGAAGCGACTTTGTTACCACTTTTGCCTGTTGCCAGTATTGCTGTTCCTTGTGGTAAGTTCTGGCAACTTGCGGGTTTACTCGAGTCAGAGCTCAAGCTGGCTCTGGCAACTATAAGTTCTCCAAGGAATAACCAGCGAAAACGGGGCAAATGGGTTACAACGAGCAACGGATGTTGTGACGAGCATCACGGACCCAGCGCCGTCGTAGACGAATTCCCTAGCAGGGAACCGGTGAAATGCAAAGGCCATTCCACGAGTACAGCAGCCGCAGTCGGCGAGGTGAAGGTATTTTGGGGGGGCATCGCGTAGAGGATGCGGTCTCGCTTGGATGGAAATATCGGAACAAGCAAACACGATAACAGTAGGGGCACGCCCCCCCGGCGTGGCCACCTTCACTCTCGCCAGGGACTAATATTGCGGGGCATGTCCTTGGGGAAAACAGCCAACGGTTTCTGCCTTTTTCGGCACTTCTTCATACACAGCCAACGGTTTCTGCCTTCTTCGGCACTTCTTCATACACAGCCAGACGGTTTGCCCGACTTGCGGTCTGAATTTCAGCCTGACTTTCAGTGGCAGGTCGCCTTGTTAGACTGTGCAAGGGCTGACTGTCAAGGACTCCATGCTCTTTTCATCAACGTCGTTGAACTCCTTGAACTGCGCCTTCGAGACCCCTCGCAGCCGGAGGATGATGACCGTCGTGGCAGCGATGCAAACAGCGACCAGCACCGCGACGACTGCGACGATAACCGCGGTGTCGTTCGCGCTGTCGTCGTCGTCGGTCGCCCCGGTGCTGTCGACGGGCTCCCCGACCGACGTGTTGTCGCCGCACATGTACACGAAGTCGTCCAGAGCGTTAGCGCCCGGCAGTCTTGTCTTGGGCAAGGGTCGGGTTTGACGAGCACTTCTTTAATATGAAGTCCAGCCGGACTTTCAGTTCAACTTAGGCAGGTCGCCGTCAGTGCGGGGGCTGACTGTCAAGGACTCCATGCTCTTGTCATCAACATCGTTGAACTCCTTGAACTGCAGCTTCGCGCCCCCTCGCAGCCGGAGGATGATGACAGTCGTGGCAGCGATGCAAACAGCCACCAGCACCGCGACGACGCGACGGTAACCGCGGTGTCGTTCGTGCTGTCGTCGTCGATCGCCCCGTGCAGTTGTCGACGGACTCCCCGACCGACGAGTTGCCGCCGCACGTGCACACGAAGTCGTCCAGCGCGTCTGCGCCCGTGTCGTCGCGGCAGTCCTGCCCAGGGCAAGGGTCGGGTTTGACGAGCACTTCTTCGATACAAAGTCCAGGACTTTCAGCTCAACTTTGGCAGGTCGACTTGTCAGACCGTGCGGGGGCTGACTGTCAAGGACTCCATGCTCTTGTCATCAACGTCGTTGAACTCCTTGAACTGCACCTTCGCGCCCCCTCGCAGCCGGAGGATGATGACAGTCGTGCCGCGATGCAAACAGCCACCAGCACCGCGATGACTGCGACGATGACCGCGGTGTCGTTCGCGCTGTCGTCGTCGTCGGTCGCCCCGTGCAGTTGTCGACGGCCCCCCCGACCGACGAGTTACCGCCGCACGTGCACACGAAGTCGTCCAGCGCGTCTGCGCCCGTGTCGTCGCGGCAGTCCTGCCCAGGGCAAAGGTCAGGTTTGACGAGCACTTCTTCGATACGAAGTCCAGGACTTTCAGCTCAACTTTGGCAGGTCGACTTGTCAGACCGTGCGGGGGCTGACCGTCAAGGACTCCATGCTCTTGTCATCAACATCGTTGAACTCCTTGAACTGCACCTTCGCGCCCCCTCGCAGCCGGAGGATGATGACAGTCGTGGCAGCGATGCAAACAGCCACCAGCACCGCGACGACTGCGACGATGACCGCGGTGTCGTTCGTGCTGTCGTCGTCGTCGGTCGCCCCGGCCGTCGCCACCGTGCAGTTGTCGACGGCCTCCCCGACCGACGAGTTGCCGCCGCACGTGCACACGAAGTCGTCCAGCGCGTCTGCGCCCGTGTCGTCGCGGCAGTCCTGCCCAGGGCAAGGGTCCCCCGCACACTCGCTTCCGTTCCCTGCGGGATCCAACGGGTCCGCGGTGGCTTCGCCGGCCGTTGCATTCGGGGGTGTGGACGTCCAAGGGGCGTTGGCGCAGGCCGCCGCCGCCGTGCCGGGGCTCCCGACGTTCGCCTCGTACTGCCCGCCGGCGCCCTGCGCCCCGACGTTTCCCGGCGTTTTGTAGCCGCAGATGAGGTGCACCCGCGCGAAGCCGTCGGCCGCCTCCTTCCTTCGGCAGAGCCCGCACCCCAACCGGGTCGTCGCCCTCCACGCCACCTGCGTGAAGCGCCCCGCGTCCGCCCCTGTGGAGCCGGCATAGTCCCAGCAGGCCTCCTCGCCGCAGTACCAGCTCCGGACCCCCTCCGCCGGGTCCCAGTCGTGGAGCTCCTTCTGGGTGCTCGTGGACGCGTGGTTTTCGCCGTATTCGCCGCTGCCGTCGGCGTTGGGCTGCGGATCGCCGGATTCGCACGTGGCGGCGAACCCGTCGCTTCCGAGTATGTGGGCGGCGATTTCGTGGTCGTAGGCCAGCGGACACGCGCCGTGGTGCCCTCGGTACTCGTTGTGCCTCGCAACGACGCTGTCGATCTGCCAGGGCAGGAGGGGCGAGAAACACGGCGTGGGACCTGCGGCCCCCGTGCAGCGGCCTGTGTGCGGCGGAGGGGGCGGGGCCGAGGCGTCGAAGCCGGCGCACGAGCACGGGCAGTTCCCGGGCGACGCCCGCAGCAGGGCCGCGCAGCTGCCGCCCGCCGCCAGCTCTTCCGCGCAGCCGACGCCGGCCACCTCGTCTGTGCAGGGGGCGGCGCACCAGCTGCGCTCGCTCGTGCACGGGCCCGCGGCCGTGCCCAGCGCCGTCATCGCCAGCACGAGCCCGCCGAGGCAGCGGGGTGTCCGCATCGGCCTGGCAACCACCCTTCCTTTTCCCCACCCGACAAGCCCACCTGTTGTTGGACGGGTAAAGCGACGACGGCTGTGGGCGGGTATTTTCTGCAGCGCTTTGGCAACTTTTGCAGCCCTTTATCGCCCAAGCGCCTTTGTTGAACGCTTACGCCCGCCACCCAGGTTTACATGTTTCACGTGAGCTACAGCACATTTTCCTCCTTTGAGACTTCACAACTGGCAGCCTCCTCAAGCATTTCCTGCGGCCGTGCCCAGCGCCGTCATCGCCAGCACGAGCCCGCCGAGGCAGCGGGGTGTCCGCATCGGCCTGGCCTTCCCTTTCTCCCACCCCACACGCCGCCTATTGTTGTTGGACGGGTAAAGCGACGACAGAGAGTTGTGGGCGGGTATCTTTCTGCAGCGCTTTGGCAATGTTTGCAGCCACCGGGCTAGCTTCGTGTTCAGCCCAAACGCCTTGTTGCACACTTACGCCCGCCACCCGGGTTTACCTGTGTTTCATGCCACAGCACATTTTCCTCCCTTGAGACTTAACAACTGGCAGCCTCCTCAAGTATTTGCGGCTGCCCAGCGCCGTCATCGCGCCACCCTTCCTTTCTCCCACCCCACACGCCCACCTATTTTTGGACGGGTAAAGCGACGACGGAGAGTTGTGGGTTTCAGGTACTTTCTGCACCGCTTCGGCTATTTTGGAACTCCCGGACTGTCTTGTTGTTGCTGTTCGGCTATCGTGTCGAACAAGCGCTCGCTTGAACGCACTGTGATGGCGACGGTCAGTGTCACCAACCGACCGACGATGTGTCGATTGTATGGCTGGTAGTTTTGATAGTGACTGAAGTCGTCGACATCTTGTTACGCGTGAACTTGGATAACGTATTGTAGAGGCTACCGCATCATCTGGGGCCTGTGGACATGGTCAACAGGATCAGATCTCTGCATCCGGGTTGCTTCATGTTCACGCACTTCCTCCAGGCAATCTTGCACGTCCGAGCACGCTTGTCAGCGGCAGCTTTGAGGCGAGCGGTTCCACCGGAGTACCGACTGACCCATGTCCACAAAGCAGTTGACACGAAACTCTTATTTGCTTCAGTACTCGCTCAGGTCGAGAGGCGCCCAAGGCACTGGGTTCAAGGCATCCTTCTCCTAAGTTTTTTGTGTTAACAATGCATTGTTGGTACTAAGATGGCACCACTACATGAAATTTACCAAAGCAGGTGAGTTCCGCTAGTGCGCACAAACAAAAGAAAGTGCCATACTAATTTTTTGTATAAGCGCCTGCTTTGTGGGAAATACTTGAGGCTGCCAGCTGCAAAAGATCAAAGGAGGTAAATGTGCTGTAGCCCACACGAAACGCAGGTGAATCTGGGTTCAGTGGCGGGCGTAAGCGTTCAACAAACAGTCGCAGGCTCGTCGTGTTTTGTTCGAGCGCTCTCACTCAGTGAGATGTCGGAGAAGCTGCCCCGGTGAACGTAGCTTGCGTACAACAAGTGTTGAACTTCGCATGGCTGGAATGGAAAGAAGAGCCGCGCGAAATACAAAAGGGACGGGGAAAGAAGCGAAGACGGGCAAGGATGCCCGACACCGAGTGTGCTCTCAGTGTTCGCTTCGGAGCGGGCCACCCGGGGTGTGGGCGGGGCCCCACGGACCTTCCTTCGATCCATCTTGCAATCTTGCAAGCATGCATTCTCGGCGTTCGAATATCTTGGTCAGGGAACGTGTCAGTTAGACGTTGGCGGACACTTGCCGGCATAGCGGAGAATCCCCCACCTTTATATCTTTTGACGGACAAATGACGGCATGGCAAACCATGGCTTTGTCCTAGGCTACTGTGGCCGACGCCCCGCGTCCCCTCCCGCCCTTTTTAGCCCTGTGGTGGACATATGACGGCATGGCAAATAAGGCCCGAGACCTCTCCATGCCGGACATTGTCCGCCAAAGTCTAACGGACACGTTCCCTCACACACGATGACGAACCATTCTGGAGTGAATGGTCTTGCACTGACAAACGAACCACACGAGCGAACAGCACCTCAAACTAACCGGTGACCCTTTTGTTTGTGCGTACGTGTGTAAACCCAGATTTAAGTGATTTAACACACACGCTGCAGCACGCTGCCATCAGACGCTTTTTGTTATAGACAAGCAAGCTTGTTACCATAAAGAATAGTTGAGTTGCAGCTCTTGACAAAGATAGATGGAAAAAAGAAGGTGTTTTTATTCTTCGCTTTTTCTCACGAACGGGGGGGTCGGTCCTGCTTTTGGCTGCTTTTGTAGGTTCTCCCGACTCCCCTATTCGTGGTCAGCACAAACTCAAGAGGTCTAGTCAACTATTCCCTGCAGTATTGGCATACTTTCAAGAAAACAACAGAAGACACCCACACCCCGCACCCATCGTAAGAGAGCTAAAAAAGGGAGTCATTTGCTAGCACTTTTCCGATTGGCTTCTTTCAAAAACAAACAAAAGGCTTCATCTTGCGCGGTGCCTGTGAAGGCTAAAAAGATGTAGAGCAGCGTGTTTCGGTGGTTGATCGGAAATCCTATGACCTGGAAAATGTAACAGGGTCAAAACAAGCGGAGCAACAAGGAGCCGCCAAACGAAACGAAGCGCCTGTCTTTTTTTACCGAAGGTTGACGCATCTACCTCCGAGAGCTGAGGTCTGTCAGCACCACCGGGGAGTTCCAATCTGCAACCGGTCATCTCCCCCGTGAGTCCCAGCGGCATCATCCGAGACTTGGCTCACCCCTCTAACCCGCCACCCCCAGTTTCCTCAACACGACCCCATCAGGCTCCTGGGTAGCCGGTTGCGCATTTCTTTTTGTTGAACGCCTACACCGCGCCCGCTACACCTAGATTAGAGGTTTACCATGTTGTTTCGTGTGGGTTCCAGCGCGATTCCTTCACTTTGTTGCTTGCAACGGGCCTCTTCTAGTATTTCTCCTACGGAGCAGGTTTCAAACAAACATGAAAAAAAGAGAGAGAGACAGACGAATGGAAGATGACTGAAGAACAAGCAAGCGCAAATCTCATACTTATGCGAAGTTGTGTAGCGCTGCGTTCGGCTTGCCGGGGTAGCATTTTCGCTTTGATTGGTGGTACGCCGGCCCTAACGCACATAATAGCCGACGTTGTTAGGAGTAGCATCGGACAGTTACTAGTAACAACAGAGCGTCATGTGGTTGATTAGGTGCGCGACGACGGGGATGGTATTTGGGTAGGTTTGCGTGAAAGTGCTCGTCCGGAAAAGCCGGCGACTGCTGGGGACCGGCGGGGTACACGCCAGCAAAAATGGGTGTGCGTGTGTGTGTGTGTGTGTGCGTGTGTGTGTGCGTGTGTGTGTGTGTGTGTGTGTGTGCGTGTGTGTGTGTGTGTGTGTGTGTGTGTGTGTGTGTGTGTGTGTGTGTGTGTGTGTGTGTGTGTGTGTGTGTGTGTGTGTGTGTGTGTGTGTGTGTGTGTGTGTGTGTGTGTGTGTGTGTGTGTGTGTGTGTGTGTGTGTGTGTGTGTGTGTGTGTGTGTGTGTGTGTGTGTGTGTGTGTGTGTGTGTGTGTGTGTGTGTTTAAGTTCAGGGCTTTGAGTGGGTAATGTTTGAATCGAAGTATAGCCCACTTGTCACTTTCACCAGTCAGTTTGAGTCTCCGACACGCTGCTTTTGGGTCCTATGACTCCTCTCCGAAGGGCTTCGGGGGACGGATAGAAGGTGGGAGGGAAGTATCAGCTTCTCCATCCGGCACTCGGCTGGCAAGACTTCTGTTTCCATCTTGCGGTGTTGGGTTTTCGGCCCCGTGCAACAGCTGAGTGTCTTTACACGGGCGGCACATCTCACCCGAGGATGTGGCAAGCTCATGAGCTTGGCCTGACTAGCTGTTCCAAACTCCACTCGTTCTGGTCGGCAGTCGCCACCTGGGTCACAGTTTTGAGTCCTGTTCTGAGACTCGCTCGCGCGGGGAAGTGGCGCGAATCACTTGTCGCCAAGCATTCTGCAATGCTGACGACAGCTACCCCTGTGTGAGTGCGTGAGAGAGAGAGAGAGAGAGAGAGAGAGAGAGAGAGAGAGAGAGAGAACACATAAAACAAGTCAAAGGGTGTGGGCCTCCACCGTCAGGTGGGCCCCCACCGTCAGGTGGGCAGGCTAGTTTCGGGGTGGCTCCCTGGGAGGGACAGGGGCGGGGTTGTCACGCCTTAGCAGTCCCAGGGCCTCTCCCCTCCCACCTATATGTGTTCTCGCTGTCATCGCTACCGCGCTGACATTTCCGAGAGAGAGAGAGAGAGAGAGAGAGAGAGAGAGAGAGAGAGAGAGAGAGAGAGAGAGAGAGAGAGAGAGAGAGAGAGAGAGAGAGAGAGAGAGAGAGAGAGAGAGAGAGAGAGAGAGAGAGAGAGAGAGAGAGAGAGAGAGAGAGAGAGAGAGAGAGAGAGAGAGAGAGAGAGAGAGAGAGAGAGGGAGACGAGAGAGAGAGAGAGAGAGAGAGAGAGAGAGAGAGAGAGAGAGAGAGAGAGGGAGACGAGACTACCCCCGTCATGCTGTCGTTTTGGAGGCAGGCCACGGCGCTGGCACGGGCCCTCTAAACGCATCCGGGAGGGGACGCGAAAGATTCGACTAATGTCAAAAACGAAGGTTGTCGGCCACGCGCTCGGCGGCGTACCGAAGGATCTTGCGGCGAAGCAAACAAACAGTGCCACGTTGCCTCTCGGCCAGTGGAGAAAAGGTTGTCCATTTTCGCAGGGGGGTTGCCACTCGGGGGGGCCCCGAGCTCTGACCCCGCCACGTACAAAGTGTACAACGCCACACAGACCGCAGTCGCTTGCTGAGACGTGACCGGTAGTTGAGTTGTTGAACGATCAGTTGTAGTAAGAGTCACTTGCCAGATCTGCCAGGCGCGCAGTGACACAACCTCCTTTTTTGCGCTACAGGCGTGTACCGGGTAATACCGGTGCTGCTAGACACGGGAGCCAAGCTTCAGTGTTCGGCAGTGCTTCAGGGCCAGAATCAACTGAACTGATTTCCCGAACTAGCGCATTGAGGTGTGGGAGCGGCCATGTAAGGGAGGGAATGGAGCAGTGAAATCGATGCGGTGTTCTAGAGGAACATTTTTCGAAATAAGCACAAAGCAGCCCCTCGAGTACTTTGTTCGAGTACAAAGAGGTGTTTCCGCAATTTTTTCGTTGGCTTCGTTTTCTCTTTCCGTGTGCAACCGGCGCTTCGGAAAATGTTCCCTTCAGTAGTGGACTCTTTCAAAATACTCGACGTAGCTGCTTCGACTCGAATGGAAGGGAGGAAATATAGAGGTAAGGGGCAAATTCTATACAAGCACAATCTGATTTGTTCTTCGCTTACACCACCGTATGTTGCTTTCTCACTCAGGACTTTGAGTTGTGTTTTGTGTGATTTGTCGTGTAGGGGTAGACCCGCATGATCTCACGTCCGTTCAACACGTGGTTCGGTAGTTACAGCACTTGGGATCCCTTCTGTTCTTTGTCGGGCAGCATCGTCGAGCATTTCCTTTCAAGCTAGCGCTTATGTAAAATACTCGAGGGACTGCCTTGTGCTCATTTCGAAGGAGGCTAGAGGGGGAGAAAACAATACAACTACACAAAGTGGGTCTTCTTGGCCACTAAACCCAGATTTACCTGTGTTTCGTGTGGGCCACAGCACATTTACCTCCTTTGATCTATCGCAACTGGCAGTCTCCTCAAGCATTTCCTACAAAGCAGGTGCACATACAAAAAAATAGGCCCCCCCCCCATGGATGCCGAGCGGGCGCGTCACTGCCGGGCTTCCACCTTCTCCCCCGGGGCTTTTGCTTGTTTCGTTTGTTTGTGCGCACTTGCGTTTACGCCGTAGTTTCGAATGAGCACGTCCGCTTGAAAAGCGGGTCGCATTTTGGCATGCGCTGAGTTCCGCAGAGTCGCATTTTGGCGATGGTCCTCCCCGCCTGCACTCTAGCGGAAGCTGACCTGTCTTTTTTTTGGCAGGTTTGGGTACGTTGGGTACGTTCGGCTTTCGAACACTCACAATCGTGGGGGTCTGACCAACGACTCCCTGCGGTGTTTGCACATTTTTTGATGGTGGTATGTGTCGTTCTTGTTCTTGAGGTGCAATCTTGACCCGCCAACGAGCGACTGAAGGCAGCAGCGTGGCGCCAATCTCTGAGCGTGAGCAGCAGCAGTAACGCGTCGGCCGCACTTGCACGGCAGGATGGGGCTGCTGTGAACATCGACGGCCGGCGGGCGACTACCTACTTTCAAAGAACTTTGAAAGAAGTTCAAACAAAAAAGAATGAAATGGAAACGGGTCCGGTTGTTTGCTTGCGTCTCGGCACGACTTTCAAAATAAAATAAGACGCGTCACTGGCCAACCTTGAAGCTGTAAAATGATGGGGAGGGATTCGTTTTTAGAGTGAAAGTTCGCTTGAAACTCCGGGGTCTTAAAGTCTCCGGGTGACCTTCGTCGGTATGGGAAGATATCCTTATGCTCTGAGTGTCGTACGGGTGGTGGTTACACGAGGTAAGAGGATCGGTGGGTACCTTAGTTGTTGGTCATTGGTGGTTTCGGCCATTGACCTTACTTACGGTAGGCCCTCCTCAGTTGGTAAAGTGCCGGAGTAGGTTTGCAGGAGTTTTTGTTGAACGCTTTGCCCTGGACGTTTGTTCCATGATGCAGAGCGCAAGGAGACGCCGTGATGGCCCGTGACGCGTTCTCATTTCCTCCAACATAATTACTTTGCATGTTTTAATAAAAAAAGAAAGTTTCTTAGAAACTGAAAAAAAAAAAAAAAAAAAAAAAAAACAGAAACTGGAACGGATTCGGTTGTTTGCTTTTCGCAGCCATCCCCACGCCTTCGCGACTAGACATTTTCTTTTGTGAGCCAAGTGCAAGTCTTGAAACCCCCCCGGGGTCTTAAAAGTCTCCGGATGACGTTTTTCGACGAAGCACCTTGCTGTTGTGGGGAAATACTCGAGGAGGCCGCCAGTGAACGCTGGGTCTCTACTGCCGGGTGCAAGCACACATCTGACGTATTTCTTGTTGAAAGTATGCTAATACTGCAGGGAATAGTTGACACTAGACCTATTGAGTTTGTGCTAACCACGATTTGGGGAGTCGGGAGAACCTACAAAGCCACAAGCAGGACCGACCCCCCCCCCCGTTCGTGAGAAAAGGCGATGAATAAAAACACCTTCTTTTTTCCATCTGTCTGTGGGTCAAAGAGTCAGGAGCTGCAATTCAACTATTCCTGCTTTATCAGCGGGGTAGAACCACCGAGTTCCTCGTTCTTTAGCGGTTTCGGCCATTAATTCACAGGCTCTACCTATCTATGCACGGGCTCCACCGGTCAGTCTTCCGGGTACTGTAGGTCTCATTCTGGCTGTATGCATTCAAAAGTGGATGGGCAGCGTATTGTGTTCTGGTTAGCGTTGAGGAGGTGCTGAAATCGACCTCTGAGCTCGAATCGCGGCGGTGCGCTCGGTTGCGATTTATTTTTCGCACGTTTCTGCTCTACTAAACTTGTTTGCGTTCTACAAGACGAGCTGAAGAGGCGAAAGCATGACACATCACGCGCGAAGAGAAAACCGCGACGCCAGCGATGCAGATGATCGCCACTTCTTTGCATTCGAACCCAAACTACGCAGAGGGTGAATTGGCTCATATCCCGTTCAGGGCGGTGTAGACGCTTTTAGACCGCGTTCTCGAAACGGACGTGGTTGTTGAACGCACGACGCGCAGCTCTATCTCAGATGTGCATTTGCATTTGCATGAGCTCTTCGGTCGCTTGCTCTTCGCAGCTCTCCATGAGGTCGAAGAAGTTCTTCAATGCAACTTGCTCCTGCTGCCGGTTCCGAAGACTGATGAACAAACCTGCCGCCCCCAGAGCACCCACAGCCAGTACGCCCACGATCACGAGAATAACAAATGTCGGATCCCAGGAGTCGTCATCGTTTGCGGCCAAGCAGCCGGCCACCGGACGGCCTCTCTCGGTGCGGTGCGTGTGATTGCAGAAGCATAAATAGTCATCCTCTATGTCGTACCCAGTGGGATCCGTACAGTTCTGCTCTCCGCATGGGTCAGCATCGCACTCGGTTGGGATACCGCTGGAGTTTCCACCAGGTGAGGGAAGAGAGGCTGGCTGACTCGAAGGATCGGGATCACTGGTTGGACTCATGGAGGGGGCATTTGTGGTGCTGTTCAGTGAAGCTGGCACGAAGGTCGACGGGAAGGAAGCTCCGGGTGCGATGGTTTCTGTAGGCGTGTTCGTAGAAGGAGCCCGTGTCGGTGTCGATGTTGGCGGAGAGAACGTCGGGGACGTCGTATCAGGTGCGGTGGAGACACCCGGCGCTACTGTCTGGGGAGATGTCGTAGCAGGTGCGCCACTGGGTGGCGCAGCAGATGTCTGCACGGGACTAGCGGTGGCCGGGGATGCACTGCTTGGCGCCTCCGTCAATGGCGACTCTGTTTGGGGTGCGGGGGATGACGTGGTAGTAGTAGGGGCGCTCGTGACCGGTGACCCGGTCACAGGGGCATCGGTGCCGGGGGAGTCCGTGTCCGGCGATGAAGTATCAGGGGATTTCGACACGGCACCCGGAACACCAGTGCTCGGAGCCGACGTAGCAGGGGATCCCGTTGCAGGCGACTCGGTGTCTGGCGGGCTCGTACTTGGCGGCGACGTATTGGGAGGGCCCGTGCTCGGAGCTGACGTATCCGGGGACCCCGTGTCGGGAGGCGTGGTGTCCGGGGATCCCGTACTGGGCGGCGAAGTGCCAGGGGCCGCGGTGTCGAAGCAGCCGGAAGCGGCGGTGTCGTTTTTCCCGACGTTCGTCTCGTATTTGGTGCCGAGCCCACCGGTCAGCTTCCCGACGTTGCCCGGCTCCAGGTAGTTGCAGATCAGGATCGCGTCGGCGAAGCTGCCGATCTTCACGTTGCACAGCCCGCAGCCCACCCTTTTGGTAGCCTTCCACAACAGCTGCGTCATATGCCCCGTGTCGCCGCCGCCCGTGTTCGACGCCGTCGCCCCGTCCCAGCAGCCTTCCTCGTTGCAGTACCAGTTCGACACAATCCCCGAGGGGTCCCAGTCGTGCAGCAAGGCTTGCGTCTTGATCTTGCCCAAATTCTCGCCGTAAACCCCGAACGGGTTGTGCGTCAAATCCCCGGACGTGCACGTCTCCTGGAACCCTGTGCTGTTGAGCCCGTACTCTGCGATGTCGTCGTCCCACGTCAGCGGGCACGCCCCGTGGAACGCCCTGAGCTCGTTGTGCGTCTTCAAAACGGCATCGATCTGCCATTGGGCGAGGGACGAGTAGCACGGAGTGCTGGTGGCGGCGTCCGGGCACTCGCCGGCCGTGTGCGCCTGCGAGCCGGCGCAGGTGCACGGGCAGTCGGACGGGGCGAGGGCCAGAATCTGCGTACACCCCATGGAGCCCTTGAGAGACTCGCAGGAGAGCCCGCCGAAGGCCGTCGCCGTGTCCGCGCACGGCGCTGGGCACACACTCTGCTCGCTGTCGCAGACGCCGAGCGCCTCAGCGCTGCGGTGGGCCCCCGCTGCCGCCGCCGCCGCCACGGCGGCCACAAACGCGCACGCCGCCATGGCCTGCCTACGCGGGGGCAGGCCCGCCCGCTAGGCTCCGGTGGGTTTCCGCCACAGCGCCACAAAAGAACTGTCTCTTTGTTAGCGTTGTTTTTCTGTGGTGCCGCACCCCACCTGAATTTGGAAACTAACTAAAGTACAAGAGATACTCCTTCAAAAATGACACCGAACAAAGAAGACGTTGTGTTTTCATGCCCCTGTTTCCTTTTCCAGGTCATAAAATCTGAACCTCCAAAGCACGAAGCCTACGTGTCCGTGCACGGCGCCCGGCACACGCTCTGTCGCAGACGCCGAGCTGCGGTGGCCCCCCCTGCCGCCGCCGCCGCCACGGCGGCCACAAACGCGCACGCCGCCATGGCCTGCCAACGCGGCGGGGGCGGGCCGCTCCGGTGGGTTTCCGCCACAGAGCCACAAAAGAACTGTCTCTTTGTTTGCGTTGTTTTTCTGTGGTGCCACACTCCACCTGAATTTGGAAACTAACTAAAAAGTACAAGAAATACTCCTTCAATAATGACACCGAAAAAAGAAGACGTTGTGTTCTCATGCCCCTGTTTCATTATCCAGGTCATGCGCACGCTGCTATGGCCTGCCTACGTGGCGGGGGCGGGCCCACCCGCCTGGCTCCGGTGGGTTTCCGCCACAGCGTCACAAAAAGCTGTCTCTTTTTTAGCTCTTTTTTTTCTGTGTGCCGCCCCCCCAGGGTATTAGCGTGACCCTCAAAATCGTGTACAACCTGAAAATAATGTGAGGGATAGCCATTTTCTGGTGGGGAAGCTATGTCGGGCACTTTTTGTCTCAAAGAAATATAAAAACCGGGGTTCGGCTAGAAGCTCTTCAGAAAAAGCGCAGTTTGCGCGGAGTAAAAGCCTCTGTTCGCTGTTGCACCGTGCAGTGGGTTGCCCCCCCGACCGACAGCACCACCGAGGACCCCCGTGTTTCAGATCGCGTCCTCCCCGTCTTGTTTCAGAACGGGTTTGGCTTATTATTGTTGGCTCAGGCCCCGCGCAGCGGCAATTTTTTTTTCAAAATGTGAGGATTTGCCTCACAATTGAAACCGACGCTAACCCTATGCGCCCCCCAACTGAATTTGGAAACTAACTAAAGTACAAGAAATACTCCTTCAAAAATGACACCGAAAAAAGAAGACTTGTGCCCTGGGTTCCATGATTGGCTGTTCTCGGCCGGTATGCCCGAGTCGGTGTTCCTCGTCTTTAGACTTCTTCTACCACCGCCGACACACGATTTCGCGGTCCATCTAGGTAGCGGGCTCCGTCGATTCCCCTTCTCTGCTTGTTGATACTAAAGCCTGTAGACTACCTAACCGTCTGCATATTCTTCGTTGGCACACAACTTTTGGGTGGGCAGTGGCTACTGCAACACTAGATCGTTTGGGTATGGGTTTGCATCGTGTGCGTGCGTTTGTCTAGTTTTCTGTCTGTGTAGTCGCCAAGGCCGCACAGCCACGTGTCGCCAAGTTAGTAGTGTGACACTAGTATTCTTTGCCCGCCGGTTTTTTTCCCCTCTAATCTTGAGCGTCCCCATGTGGACCACACGTATTTTCTCTGAGACCGAAAACGAGCGTAAGCCCTGCCTAAAAGTGGCAAATGGCCAAATGGAGAACGAACGTGGGTAGGCGTTCTTTAATAAATGCTGGTTGCTTTGAAAGGTGGCGTCGCGAAAGTAGTGAATAGTTTCGCTCGAAACGGACGAGCAGCGGCAAGAAAACATTACTTTCCCGCCCTCTTCAGAGCCGATTAGCACCATGGGGTCGTTGCGCTCGAGGAATGGTTACCTGGCGCCGAGAGCAAAGAGGGGACTTTCTTTTTGATTTCTGAAAGTGGTGCATCTGTGGTCTGCATCAGTTCCTCAGGTGACTTCTAACTTTCCACAAGTTAAGCACCTAAAAGTGGCAAGTGGCCATGTGGAGAACGAACGTGAGTAGGCGTTCTTAAACAAATGCTGGTTGCTTTGAAAGGTGGCGTTGCGAAAGTAGTGAATAGTTTCGCTCGAAACGGACGAGCACCGGCAAGAAAACATTACTTTCCCGCCCTCTTCAGAGCCGATCCGAGCTATGGAGTCGTTGCGCTCGAGGAATGGTTGAGTCGCAGCTCCTGGCGCTCAGAGGAAAGAGGGGACTTTCTTTTTGATTTCTGAAGTGGTGCATCTGCAGGTATCCGGATGGTCGAGCCAACCACCCTTGGGTTTCAAGGTGAGTGGTCGGGGGTTCAATCCCGTCCTCGGCAAGTTTTCCAGCATTTTCCTCGATAAAAATTTGTCAAAACAAGTTTGTGCCCTTATATCCCAGTTTGGGATATAAGGGCATTACACCGGTCTGCATCAGTTACTCAGGTGACTACCTCTTCGTACGCGGCCGAGTCGAGGTGCGGGAGATTGGGATGGACATGATAGACCGTGGTGACCTTCCAGTAAGTCTGCTTCAGGCAAGCCTCACGGCAGGGCCGTGCCTTTCGTAAAATGGCCCCGTCTCCCAAGGGAACCGAAGGGGGTTTGGCTGACTGACCGACTGGCTGGTTCAAAGGCATGCCAGACATGCTCATTTCTCAGAGATGCCCGGTACTGCCTTTTCGTTCACTAGTAAGAAATCCTACAATATGACTAGTGCCACTAGTCATTTTTACTAGTGAATGCGCCCATTTTTTGGAAGATGAAAAGAGCCCTTATAAAAGGATTTCTTCACAAAATGCACCAGTTACTAGTCGTTTACTACTCATTTTACAAGTAAGAATCTTACTAGTGAATTTGACCACAACTCGTCAGTTCGCCCGATTTCTTGTTTCTTTCTCCTCCGTGAGGTGTGCCGGAGTCTCTATTGCGCTTTTTTTAGCGTTTATTGTGGTTTAGAGGTTCGCTTTTATTTTGTGTCGTCAGTCCGTCGTCGTTCGACTTTGTATTTGTTTGTTCAACGAAAAGAAGTGTTCGGAGTGGCTTGGACGCCAGGTTGAGGGAAGCAGGAAATCGAAAGTAGCAAGCGTTGGGTCGGTACCCTATTATTTCAACATCCTGGACGGAATGGAACTGACCGGTGGGGAAACAAGAAAAGAGAGACAACAACATGTGTTTTTCGTGTGACAAGTTTTTGTTCGAGCGGGGGAAAATTTTTATGACGTTTTCGGGACCTCACATGTCAGGTATGTGGTAATGGCTGACACCACCACCGATCAACCTCAAAGGTACACACTGACTACGCTGCGAACAGAATATCCATGCGGTCGAAAATAAGCCGGAGGCTCTAAAAATCAGGAGTTTCAGGCGAACTTACACTCTCAAAGAAACGGAGCCCGAGTTCTGCTTGAGCAGGCACACAAGACGCCGGCGTTCGTTTGCTGTTAGCTGCCACAAGGCTAAAAATCAAGTGGGACGTCGACGAGGCGCACGCGCAAACAGAACGGAGCGCGGTCCCTTCGTTCGTTCCAATTGAGTGCATCGTTGTTCACACTTACCGCACCTAGGAAAAGGAGCGGGGGGTGGGGGGTGGGGATCTTACACGGTACACCAGGAAAGCCATTCACTACTAAGAAATCCTACGCGCAACATGACTAGTGTCACTAGTCATTTTTACCAGTCAACGAGTCCACTTTTTGGAAAATGAAAAGAGCCCTTGGGAAGGGATTCCTTCACAAAATGCACCAGTCACTTGTCATTTACTACCCATTTTACTAGTAAGAATCTTACGAGTGAGTGACCACTCGTAAGAATGACTAGTCTTGGCTGCGCTAGAACTTATTATTAGTGGCGGCGGATCCCAGCCTACCCCCGGTGTTTTCATTACTGGTGAGGTTTACTAGTAATATTACTGGTAAGAACACTGTTTTCCCAATGACTAGTGCACCGTGTAGTCAATGTTCAGACGGAATAATACTGTCTCTCATGCATGAATGAATGAGGAGGAGGGCGTACTTGCATTTTGAAGTGCTTGAAGTCTTGAAATGCTTTCAACTCCTACTTCGTCGTACACGGTGAGGTGCTGTTTCTTGTGCTGCCCTCTCCCTTCCCGGGTAGGATACGGGCACTCGCCTCGTCACCCTCAGCCGAAATCGTGGCGCGGGTTGCCCTCCGGCACAGCGCTCGCCTCAGCGGCAACAGAGGAACAATGCAAAAGGTCGTGTTCGCATCCTTCGTTTTGCGGGTCGGACCTACAAGATGACCTTGTTGCTGGCCAGTCTCCCATTCATGGCAGGAGCCGCGGCCCAGTCGCTGTTCATGACGGCGGTCTCGATCAAGAAGGTCGTGGTTGCATCCTTCGTTTTTTGCGGGACGACCTACAAGATGACCTTGTTGCTGGCCAGTCCCCCATTCATGGCAGGGGGCGCGGCCCAGTCGCTGTTCATGACGGCGGTCTCGATGTGGTTGTCTTCGAAGAACGTTCTGAACGGGACCTGGCTCTTCGCCATCATTCGGTGGCGCGCGAACAAGCCGACGATCCCGACGGCCGCGAAGAACGCGGCGACGAAGACGCCAATCCAGAGCAGCAAGCTGCTGCTGTCGTCTCCGTCCGCATCAGGATCAGCCGCAGAAACAGTGCAGTTCGGCACCGGCTCGCCTGTGCGCACGTTTCCTTCGCATTCGCACACGAAGTCATCCATTTCCCGGAATTTCGTCTCGTCCGTGCAGCTCTGGTTCTTGCACTCGTAGTCGCACTCTCCGAAAGGCTCGTCTTTCTGCGTGTGTGTGTGCATGGAGTTTCTATCTTTTGTCCTGTGCGGTCGACGATTTACGTCATTCGGATGTCTGGCGGCTCTGCCGTTGTGCTGGTCTAGTTTTTTCTGCTTTTTGAACAATCACCTGCCTTTGTAGGGTATGACAAACTGACTCTGATCTTGCTTCTGGTTCTGGCTACGAACTTGACAGCTGCTTCTCGGAGATGTCGAAGTAAGCACCGCAACACATTTTGCTCCCCCCCCGACAGCAAGTGTAAAACTGAGGCTTCTGCAAGGAGGTGTTGTGTCAAGCATACCGGGCTGCTGCTGCACTGCGCCGGACCGCTCATGTTTTGCCCGTACAAGGCGCCGGCACAGAAGCACACGAACTTGCCCGGAGTCAACGGGTCTATGTTTACACATCCCTGCCCGCTAGCGCACCACGAGGGATCGCACTCGTCATCAGCCTCTGTTGTTTCGGTTTTGTTGGCACACGCGCGAGGACCCGACGGGGGAGAACAACCGCAGTACAACAGGCTCAATTCACTTGTCCGAGCCTGGAACTGCCATGCGCGAAAGCGGGTGCCGTGCCGTCGACGCAAGTCCAAAACATGCGAAAGAGGTGACCAGAACAAATTGTCCACGGGTTGTTCCGCCGCAGCCGCGACAACGGTTTCGGGATTGAATGCACGAGCGGGTCGCAGCTAGCGAATCGCCAGAATCATGAGAATGTGAAAGTAAAATTGCAAGGGAGAGAGACAATGTTGGAGTGCAGGAACCATCTCTCCGGGGAGTATCCGGTTGCCGCACTGTTGCCCCGTACTACGTGCAAGCCGTTTCGCCGAAGGCGCGGTGCGAGCCGCGGCCCTGCCGTAGAGGATGACTGCGTCGATGACGGCGCAGCCGGGGGAACCGTTCTGGCTGGCGGACGAGACCGCCTGGCAGGGTGCGCGCTGTCGCGGTTGCGCCTGGCTTGGCCGCGGCCAGCATTTCTCAACAAAGAACATCAAGAGTACCCGGCCGATAAGTGGCCGACTTGTATTTGACCCCTCCGCGCTGATGATGGCCCGCCTGATGGGTCTGCGGCTTACAGGACACAAACACAGAGCACATACGACCGGGTGCGGTGTGAATATTCATTCCAAACACGTTCTTGCAACGCCCCCTCCCCCGTCGGTAGGACAACAAAATCAAACCTGGGGATTCCGTGCTCATCGAAGGTGCTGTCGTAACATTTCCCTGCCATGGTGCCGCTGTGCTGTTTTCAGGCCCGGGCGTGGCCGGAGGAGGCACAGGTGTATCGGTGGGACACTTCCAAATCGTCTTGTAGAGGTCCTGTCGTGGAAGTGGCTTTATAGAGTATTCAGGGGCGGACTGCCTCCTGCTGTGCAACTGCGCAGCAAGAGCAGAGATGAAACCGAAGATATGTAAAAACGGGGGTTGCCTGAAGGCTTTTCGTCAGGGGTGGAGAGGTTAAAAAATCGGGTCAGCTTGACCCGATTTTGTTAAGGCTCCACTTCATCCCCTTGGTTCTTCGCTTACACCGTGTGTTGTTTTCTCAGGACTTTGACCAGTTGTGTTCGTGTGATTTGTCGTGTAGGCATGACCTCACGTCCGTTCAACGCGTGGTTCGGTAGTTACAGCACTTGGGATCCCTTCGGTTTTTTTGGCAGCATCGTCGAGCATTTCCTTACAAGCTGGCGCTCATGTAAAAAAAATCGTGGTCAGGCACCAATACAACTATCAATTTGGGAAAAGCACTGCTAGTTTTACACGAGTCATTTTTTCGCGTAGTTCTGTCACGGGACCGTATCGGCACCCCCGTAGAACTCTGTGGCGAGTCAAATCTGACTGCCGAGAGAAAAAAAAGTCGATTTTCAGACCCCATTTTTTGGAGACCCGGCCTCAATTTATGGGGGGGGGTCGGTCAAAGTTTTTATCCGACCAGATATTCGGAAAGCCCTCCCCCCTAAAGGAGTATGAGGATACTTTCACACCAGAGTATCGGTACTGAACATTGTGGGCGGATCACCGATCTGGCCCGAATTCGGCTCGAACCCCAGAATCCAAGCTCCACTCTGCAGAAAAGAAGGTTAAGCCCGTCGGGCAGGCAAATCCCGAATGGGCAAGATAACGCTATAAGTTCGTTGGGCAAGCTAGCAAACTTCCGTAAGTCCCGAAGGGCAGGACAACACCGTAAGTCCGTGGGCACGCAACAATTCTGTAAGCCCCGAAGCAGCGGGGAAAATGCCGCGGCAGGGAGCGCAGGATCAGGGGAGGGAAAGTACGTACGATGTTACTTGGTTTCGAGCCATCGCACGCAGTCAGCTCCGCCTCGTCGCTCGGGCAGAGGAACTGCTGCGCTTCACTGGTCTCCGGGTGGACGCACATTTTGGACGGCAGCTTGCTCTTCTCGTCGACGTCGGCCAGCTCCCAGCCCCCGCACAGCAGCTCCTCGCCGACCTCGCTCACCAGCTTGAACTCGAACCCGGTGCCCCCACGGTTGACGGCACCCAACCCCCTCTGCCACACAGCACACGTCTTGCAGTCGTACCCTTCGTATATCCACAGGTTCGTCCACCTCCGCGCCAGGGGAACCCACGTCGCATTCCCGCCGGCGCCGGCCCCGCGGATGTGCACCGAGGCTAAGGGGATCCGGTAGTTGTACAGGTGGAAGTACAACGCATTCGTTCCGTAGTTCGCGTGCACACGCACGTAGACGCCGCCTTCGACGGGGCACGGGACCCTCTTGATCTGGATGTCTTTCCGCGCTGCCTTCGTGCTCCGGACTTCGTAAATGCGTTCATCCGCTGCGCCCGCTGGGTCGCGGCCGTTGGGGTGCAGCTGGATACCTGTGGGTCGTGGGAATACATCTCATGCTACGGGGGTCTCAGCATCCCACCAGCGTGGCCTCCGCCGGTCTGGTAGTCTGTGCTACCTCCGTTCTTTTACACTCGTTCTCTTCTCTGCTCACTACTGTACGTACTCTTTCACTCTTTACTCTCTTTGGCTAGCCAAAAAAGACTCCTGCGGCCTACACCACGAACACATTCGCAATGAATGTGGTCCTGAGCCCCCCCGCGTGCATATGTTGAGCAGGGGTTGCCATGTAGCCCGCATCGGCCTGAGAAGGATGCCGGAAGGGGGATTGCAAGAACGTGCTTGGAATGGGTATGTGCTCAACACCGCACTGGTCCCGTCTGCCGTGTTTCGGTCCTTTAAGCCACACACATAAGGCGGACCATCATCAGCGTGGAACCTGAGAAGGATGCCGGAAGGGGGAGGGCGGAAATATGACGGCACGGGTCTATGATTTGTTTCAACCGGCGGCCTCTCCGAGTATTTTCTGCAAAAAAGGTGCTCCTTCAAAAGAGCAACGACAAGAAGGAGATATCGGCACGCCGATGAGTTCAACTACCACTTCCGAGCACGCTGTCATCACGGCACCGCCCTCTATCGCGCCGCTGTGTCTGACGACACATTGCCGCTCGCGGAAGTCGATGACACATTCAACGTCCTCCTTTCGTTCTTTCGCGTTCTGCGCACGCACATGAATGCAACTGGAACAGCCAAATCTAGCTTCCTCTCTAACGCCGTACCGAAGCCACCGTTTCTCGGACAACGACTTCCCAATGGCCAGTCGACACCGCAACTGGCAGTCTCCTCAAGTATTCCCTACAAAGCAGGTGCTTGTGTAAGAGAAAAGTAAAGCAAGACCTGCCCCCTGCGCCTGCTGTCTCCGGCTGCTTCGGCAGACGACACATACTACTACTGCTCCTACTGTCGTATAAGATTGAGGATCCTAAAAAGAAGATTAATACTATTCCAACACTTGTACAAAGGTTATTACCCCGTCACACCCGAGAAAAGCACCGTAATCTTACATGGAGACCCGCCCCCGGTATCCCGACTGTCCAATCACTGTCGAGAAGGTTGCGCCTATTGTGATGAGGTGGTTGACCAGGCACCCACGAAGCCTTATACACAACACGGCTACAACACGAGGATGCAGCCCTGCTTAGGTGTGTCTTAATAGACAGTCTTATACGACAAAAAAAAAAAAACGAACGATACCTTGCCCATTGTCTCCGCAACAGTTGACGTCCTCGATCTCGTTCACCATGAACACGGAAGACCCCGCGGGGCCGGCGATGAGAACGCACTGTCCGCAGCCCCGGCCGCACATGTCGCCCGCCGCGGCCCGCGCCTCGGTCAGGCTGCCGGGAGCGCAGGCGCTCTGCCAGTGCTCGTTCTTGTCGGCGCACGTGTCGCAGGTCTCCGTCCACCGGCCGTTGTAGAACGACTGCGACGCTGCCATGACGTATCCCTGGTGGTAGATCGCCGGAAGTTCGGGCAACGGCACGAAGCCCGGGTTGAAGGAGCACGTGAGCCCTTCGCTACCCCCCCCGACGGACTGCGCGATGTTGTAATCCTCGTTGTCGCCGGTCCAAGGAAACGCGGACTTCGGCTCCACAGGGGCCGCCGAGCACGTCGTCCCGTCGATGGGATACGCCGCCTCCAAAGTCCACCACTCCGGCAGCTCTGTGTTCCCCAGCACGCAAAGGGCCACCAACTCACCCAAAAGAACCGGCATATTGCTGCCGCCGTGATCTGTATCGCGGCGAGGCCCTGTAAAGCGTCTCCCGCTAAACCAACCCCGGACGGCCGGTGCTAGGCAATTTTTGAGGCCGATCCAACCCCCTGCTGATAGACTGCTGGTGGACTGGGATGTAGACAGGCCGGTCGTGCTGTTGATAAACGCCCCCTGATCACGGCCGAATGATCAGCTGCTCCGCAGCCTGGCCCAAGCAGTCGGGTGCTACTTTCTGCCCCGTGTGCTCAACGCCGTGACCGAAGGCAAAAGCCGCTTGTTCTGCACAGAGGTTGGCCGAAACGGGCTGAACAAACCCCGGACCCCGGTGTTAGGCAATTTCTGACCCGGTCCGCTTCCTGCTGATAGACTGCTGGTGGACTGGGATGTAGACAGGCCGGTCGTGCTGTTGATAAACGCCCCCTGATCACGGCCGAATGATCAGGGGGCGTTCCGCAGCCTGGTCCAAGCAGTCGGGTGCTACTTTCTGCCCCGTGTGCTCAACGCCCTCGCTCCAACCGTTACCGAAGGCAAAAGCCGCTTGTTCTGCCCTGCCTCTTCGGTTCCCGCACCCGGCGAGCTTTTTGCACGTCAGGGAACCGAGGCCTCGAGGCAAAAAAGAACAGGCAACGGAGCACGAGCTTCGGAATGCTGATGGACCTTTTCCTCGTGAACTCGACCAGGAATTCCCGCCGAAAAACAAGCGGGGTGTCCCCAGGGGAAGCAGGATGCGGAGCGAGGAACAGAGGTTGGCCGAAACGGGCTGAACAAACCCCGGACCCCGGTGTTAGGCAATTTCTGAGGCCGATCCACCCCCCTGCTGATAGACTGCTGGTGGACTGGGATGTAGACAGGCCGGTCTGCTGACAAACGCCCCCTGATCACGGCCCAGTGATCAGCTGCTCTGCAGCCTCCACCCCCCGAGCGGGGTGGGGGGGCTGGCCGACTGCCGTGCCGGTGAAGATTTCTTGTTTCCCTGCTTGAGTGCCGGGACGCCTCTCCTTCGTTATTCTTTCGGGAGACGGAAGGGCGCACGGAACAGCGGGAGGAAGCGGGTGGTTCTTTTTTTGTATAAGCACCTGCTTTGTAGGAAATGCTTGAGGAGACTGCCAGTTGCGATAGATCAAAGGAGGTAAATGTGCTGTAGCCCACAAGAAACCTTTTTCCTGGGCCTCCTATCCTGCGGTGTTCTGCTTTGCTTTGTCGTGCTTTGTTTTGCTACATGCTGCACAATTTGGAGTGTATAACCTCACCGAGTGCATCCTTTTTGGAGTGCAAGGCTCGAAGATACCAGGGACTAGAAACGGGAGTTCGTCTCTACTACCCCGTTTGCTGTCGGAATGAACCTGTCTCGCGACGGTCCAAACCCAGCTCACGTTCCCTGTTAGTGGGTGAACAATCCAACCCTTAAACAATTCGGATTGTCTAGGTTGGGAAGAGCCGACATCGAAGGATCAAAAAAGCAACGTCGCAATGATCGCTTGGCTGCCACAAGCCAGTTATCACACACCGAAGAGTGCCCCGACCTGAATCTCTTCTTCTCGGCGACCCCTGTAAGTATGTCACCCCCCCGTTGAATTTCGCGGGGGGTCGACATAGTTCTTGGGCTGGTTCGGCCGGTTGATCGTTTCCCCACTTGAATATACCCTGTGTCATTTTTCAGGTAAGGAACCCCGATCACGCTGCCAACATCTTTTCAGCCTGCCTAATACATTGAAGGGCAAGACCCGCAAAAAGCAACGTCGCAATGATCGCTTGGCTACCGAAGAGTGCCCCGACCTGAATCTCTTCTTCTCGGCGACCCCTGTAAGTATGTCACCCCCCCGTTGAATTTCGCGGGGGTACATGCGGCGGAATGCCATCGACATTTTTCTTGGGCTGGTTCGGCCGGTTGATCGTTACCCTGTGTCATTTTTCAGGTAAGGAATTCTGATCAACCACCAAAACACGCTGCCCACATCTTTTTAGCCTGCCTAATACATTGAAGGGCAAGACCCGTAAGAATGCTAGTACTAAAACTCCCCGGTTGCCCACGCTTTTTGGTGGGGCTTTGGATCATCACCCAACGTGTGCTCTTCAGGGCTGCACCTGGTGCTTCAACGTCGTATCGGGGAAGAATGCAGAGCTGCAAATAAAAAAGTCCGGAGCCAAAAAGGTAGGATACTTCACCAATCTCGATAACACGGAAAGAAGAGAAAAGGTTACACCGACACAGGATAACAAGGAAAAAAATCAAGAAGAGGAAACGAAGAGAATAACCCAAAGTAAAGGGAACATCTCCGGGAGCTTGCACAGGGCAACGAGCAATCAAAATCAACGTGATGGGGTTGACGATTCTTGATCTTCACTAGGTAGCAGTTTAGGCATCAAGTCTTGGGGGTGTGCAACCGTGTTCCGAAAATGTTCCCGCGACTGTTAACTATAAAAGGGAATCGACGAAGCCTTGCCAAGGCATTCTCCGCAGGTCAGAACAGCTGACGTAAGAACGTGTATTTGGAATGGCATGTGCGCAATACCATGCGCTATATGCCCCATACTTCGGTCTTTTCATCCTCAGAACCGGTAGCTTTGGAAGGTGAATGTGAGTGCCTGCAGACAAGGCAGCCACGTGGACTACCCCGTGCACGAGAGCGCACAGGAGCTTGGGAAAGGAGGACGGGACATCCAAGCAACGTCCGAAAGCTTCATCGGCTGCCGGCGCGTGTTCTTCTTCCGCTAAATCATCGCATCAGCACGATGCAGTGGAAGCGGGAGACATGCTTTCGGAAGTGTTCAGGTAAAACGTTTGCCTGCGGTTAAGGAGTCGGACGGGAGGGAGGAAAAGCACTTTTTTAACAGAAACACCGAGGAATAAAGGAAACGCGATTATTTTCATCATAAGAAAAAAGGGAGAGAAAAAAAAAAAAGGGAAGGGGGAAGGGGACATCTAGTGGAAACAGAAACAAAAAGGAAACGGATCAAGTAAAAAAGGGGACACGGGTCGAGAGGCGATGGAATGGATTGACAGCTTGGGTGGGGGAGGCGGGGGGGGGATGTAAGAACCTGCTTGGAATCGTATGCACCCACCACTGTGCTTTATCCGCCGTGGTTCGGTCCTTTTAAGCCACGGACACATGAAGCGGACCCCCATCAGTGCAGAACTTGAGTGCCTGCAGACAGGACAGCGATGTGCATCAGGCGGCTGATCGCAGCTCGTCACAGCCAGGACCACCCTACAAGAGCACAAGCAAAAACCGTCTTGGGAAAGGACCCCAATAAATGGACTGACAGCTTGGGCGGGGAGGGGGGCGGCAGAAACCCCCCGTTCTATTTCTTTAGACTATTTCTTTATTTTTTTTTATCGCTGAGAACGGTTCTTTCAGCTTCTATGTCAGAGAGGAGACGCGTTGTGTTCTTGGGTTTATCTTGTTGGCATGCGTACTTCATAATTTGGGCTCCGGTACGCTTGGGGAGATACAGATCACCGAGCTGTCTGCATAGAAAAGCTGTTTCCTTCAGTGCAAGTGCAGCTAAGTCTGACACCAGACGGCACGGGGCAGCCCTGTAGTAGGGTGCAATTGAATGGCGAGAAGAAACGCTCCCGAAAGGTACTGAGACCAGGCGGAGTGCGAAGTGGCAGAAGGGTCGGCAATGTGGGCGAGAGGAACAACCTAGCGGGTGCTTCGGCGGAGATGAAAACGGGGACACTGCGTTCCTTTCGCAGAGAGATTAAGGTCGGCTCCTTTTCAGCTCGGCTTGCGAGGGGGGGATGTCTTCGGAAATTCCGCTCACGTGATCGACTCCTTGCTCTAGACGGGAAACAAGTCGCGCATTGGCCGCACACGAAAGACGCCATTTTTCCTCTGTTTCCGTTTGCCCATAATTTCGGAGCGGTGGTTTGAGAACGCATTTTTCCCGGCGTGTATCTCGTCCGGTCTGTCTTAAGCCTTAGTTTTTGGGGGGGCACACGCACCCAGCTCAGTTGGTTGAGCCTTTGTAACGACCAGCAATTGAATGCCGCATCGTCTGTGGAGCACGTGCTTGCTTTCATGCAAACTAACAGGGCGTCATCGAGCCAGCACAGTATTGCATATCATACCCTCCACACTGATTGTCGCAATCATTCAGTCCACGCATCCACCAGGGGTCTCCCCAACACCTTTTGGCTGGTGTATGCGACCTACAGCCAGTTTCCTCCTGCGTGAAAAAATACGACACCAAAGTGCGAAGCACGTGCCTTCACCTACTCACACCATGGACCTGTGGGAAACTTATACATCCACTAATCGTGGCCCGAGATGAGTCCTAGAGAAACACCGCGCGCACTGCGAAGCCTAGTAGTTCTGACCCACGTTTCTCGAGTGGAAGCTAAGGGGGATATCCCTGGGCGTGGATTAGGGACATGAATGGCTTGTTGCTTGATGCTGGATTCAGCAGGGGGGGGACATCTTTAATTTGGGGGGGGGGGAACTTAGTTTAATGTTTAGGCAGAACACTGCCTCGCATGCATGTTTGATGAGGGGGGGGTGAGCGCCAACCCCACTCTCGGCTGCCGATTGCGAGACCCTTTGCCACGCGCACTTGGGGGGGGGGGGGGGGGGGGGGGGGGGGGGGGGGGGGGAAGGTGGCATTGCTTGTTTGAAGGACTCGCCTTGGTTTTCTTCCGATTCCCGTCGACTTTCTACCCCGGTGCGTCATCGGGGCCCCCTCCCTACGGCTTTGTGGCGGTAACCACCAGGTCCTCGCTCAGGATGGCCAGAACCCACACGAAGAGTCGACCACGCGAAAGATTGGAGGCATTGGGGAAATCGCGTGTCCGCAAGGGTGTCAGCTCATCTTGACAGCTGTATGTTGGACGGTAGCCACGGCAAAAGGCAGTACCT
The DNA here is from genome assembly GCA_030068145.1 of Diplonema papillatum. Classification (NCBI taxonomy): domain Eukaryota; phylum Euglenozoa; class Diplonemea; order Diplonemida; family Diplonemidae; genus Diplonema; species Diplonema papillatum. Next base: position 516,789 of record JAPJBO010000007.1, on the reverse strand, counting down.
AGGGGACGTGCGTAATTGTCACCCCTACGTTTGAAATTGTCACCCCTTCGGTCTTTGATGTTCGGCCGATGGCGTTCCCCTCAGTCACGGATGTCCAGAATGCGATCATTGATCTGCCCTTGAACTTTCGTTGAAGACGAGCATCGTCTTATACAAACCCTTCCCCCCTGCTACCGACAGCAGCCAGCTAGATATCCGGAGGAGAACCCGACGCACCTACCACTGTTTTTTTTCGTTATCACTGTTTTGCTCCGGGGGAGAGGGGGCGGTGGATTCTCTTCGAGAGTCTAGTGTAGGAGCAAGTATCTAGTGAGGAGGATACAGCCTGGACCACAAGAAGGTGAACCATGCAAAAAGAAACACAAAAGAAGATGGCCCCGGACTGCTACGCAACCACACCCGTTGACTTGTTTTGATGAACTTTCTCTGAAACTTGAGCGATGCGAATGCACAGCTAGGTGTCAACACACTCGGTGTTCCCCTATCTGAAGAGGTAATGAACGGTGCCGGCACTTCGAGAAGTTGCGAAGCACTGTCTCCCGTGACGCGATGACAACCTTTACAGTCGCTGAAGTACGACGCAACCAACACGCGCGCGCAGTCGGCCACCACAGGTGGCTAGCTGTTCGACGATGTCTCTCTTTCTATGATGCCGTCCGGCGGTGGTTCCCGGCCGCAGGCGACCTGATGGAACCTTCTCTTCACTGAACGGCAAGACGCGGATCCACAGTGATGGCACCTGAGGGATTCTCAGGGCCGCCCACGTGTGAGCGTAGAATTCTAGACTATTTCGAGATCTAAGAACCGTAGATGTCTGTTCTTTTCTCCACCGCGGTACGATGTGCACCTCGTTCTTCGTGCAGGGCTTCCATTGTGAACGCAGTTGGGTTTCAGTTGCCGATCCACGAAAGAAGAAAGGGAAACTCTGATGAACTGCAAACTGTTTGTAAGAACGGCAGAACCCACGCGGGATGTCCGGGGCAGAACATTTCCAGAGTTGCACTGATAAACGAAGCAACGGACGATCAGCATCAACTGACCAAAGGTGATGAAAATGATAAGGCAAAAGTTTCTTGTTCTTCGCGTGTACAGGGTATAAACCTCTCTGGGGGGGTTTCCTGCATTAGCACTTTTTCGTTGGCTTCGTTTTCTCTTTATTGTGCAACCGTTGTTCCGGAAATGTTCCCGTCAGTACAGATGTACTATTAAAAAAAAAAAAAAAGCAGAGATGAAAAAAAGCGCTTGACAACCGAATCTAGTACGTGGCGGCAGAAGCAGGGGCTGACTTGCTTCAGCAGAAGGCGAAAGAGAAGAACCAGCAGCTGGACATCGGTCAAAAGGTGCTCGTTGCTGTCTCCTGACACTGTGTGCGGGAGAGGTTCAGATACACGGTGAGGTCCAGCCCCAGAAGCTGGAGTTAAAAAAGAGGGTGGTGCCCCGAGTCACACCCGAAAAGCGGGTGTGCCACAACCAAAACGCGTGTGAATCCTCACACCCGAAAAGCGGGTGTGACACCCGCTTTTTAACCCTAGCTTCTTTTAAGAGGCTGGACCTTCACCGTGTTGCTACCAAGGACCGCGGGTGAGGTGGGGGCTGACGGTGCGGGTCAGGGTCGGCGTCGTGTGGCGGGACGTGCTGCGGCGCATGTGCGTGGGAGTTGACCCCCGCTGGGGCCTCCCGGCGGGGTGGCCCCCGGCGTGCGGTGGGCCGTCGTACGGGCTCACGGTCGCGTCGACCCAGCTCCGGATGGCGCTTTCCCCGGGGCTCCCGCCCGAGACCTGCCGCCGCGGCACGGCCGAGCCGCGAGGCGACGGCGTCCTCCTCCGCGGGCCCCCCGCACTCTTCCCCCCGCCCGGCGACTTGCTCGGCGGGTGCCCCACCATCGTATACGGGTAAGGCCCCTCCCCTGGATACGGCGGCTGCTGCTGCTGCTGCTGCTGCTGCTGCTGCCAGTACGGGCCGTAGTAGTACGAGTAGTACTGGTCGTAGTACTGCTTGTACATCGCTTCGAGGTTGGGAGGGTACCCTCCCGCCACGCCGCGCGACGAAGCGTGGCCGGACTTCATCGAGCCCCCGCTGGTGCTCCGGCGGGTCGCTCTTCCCCGTGGGTGCGTGTTCGCGTTCAACGGGCGCAGCGCGTGCCCCTGCCCGGACGGCGGCTGCGAGGGGTACCGCGGGTACAAATTGTACGCCTGCGCGTAGCCCGCGGCGTGCTGCGGCGGCTGCGAGTAGAACCTGGAGTTGAAGTTCTCGGGGTCGTCCCGGGGCTCCGAGGGATACCGGAAGGGGTCCTCGGCGGGGTCTTCGGCTTCTTTGCCGGATTCAGCGTCCAGCAGGAGCCCCAGCTCGTAGCCTTTCGCCTCGTACGCGAGGTCTTTGATCAGCGCGTCGAGCTGCCGCTGGAGCTCGACGATTTCGAGCGAGTTTTCGGCGTATCTCCCGCAGGCGACCATGTTTTTGACCTCCTGCTGCGCCTCCTCGATCTGCTTGCGCCGGTGCTCGATGCTGGCGACCTGCGCCTGGGTGAGCCGCCGGTACATCTCGTCGTCGCCGAGGGCTGCGAGCCCGTCGCTGGCTTCGAGGGCTTGCGAGGGATGTCCCCCCGCTGGGCTCGGCTCGCTCACGTCGTGGGCGGCGGGCGACGTGACGCGGGGTGTCCCGGGGCCGCCCTGCGGCGAATGCTGCCGGCGCCGATGCCCGCCAGCCCCCCCCGGCGACGCCGCGCCAAGCCCCGAGCGCAGCGGCACGCCCGGGCTGGGCGCCAGCAAATCGCCTCCGGGGATCTGCGAGAGGATACGGTGGAGCTCCGACTGGCCCTGCGTGTGGTTCCGCCGAAGCTCCTGCAGCTGCGCTCCCATCCTCCCGTGCGCGGCCCCCCCCCCGCCCTCGTGGTGGGAGACCTGCCGGCGGAGCGCCGCGATTTCGGCGTCCTTCTCCATCGACATCTTTTGAATCTCGAGCTGCAGCGAGAGCACGTCCTGCTCCAGCTTCGTGACCGCCGAACTTCCCCCTGCGGGGAAGCCGCCGGCGTCGGGGTCTTGCACCGAGACGGGCGGGTGGTGCAAAAAGGAGGACCCCCCGCTTAATATGGAGTCGTACCCCACGCCCGGGGGAGGCACCGGCGGCCGAAGGGGGACCTCCGACGCTGACACGCCAGGCGGCGGCGGGAGCCCCAGGGCGACGGCGGTGCTTTGCATCGGGGCGTGGGCGTACCCGGGGGGGAGGGGCGCGTTGGCCACGGTGGCGGCGGCGATCGCGTTCATGTGGCTGATGGCCGCGGCGCCGAGGCCCTGCTTGCTGGTCGTTTGCGCGGTGCGCTGGCGGGTGTAGTACTCCTCGGAAGGGGTCAGGAGGGCAACGTCGGATGACGTCAGACCCGGGGGGATGTTGAGGCCGCCGGTCGGAGAAAGCGCGCTGCCGGCAGGCAGCAGCTGGTGGCTGTACGCGGGGCGGGGCTGGGCGGCCTGCGACGCCGCTGCGTCGTTGTAGAAGTGCTTCGACGCGGCTTGCGGGTTCCGGGCGTACGACGGCGTTTCGCCGCCGGCGGCGGAGTGGCCGTCGGGCGACACCGACACGCCTATGAAATCGTCGTCTTCGGGGAGCGGCTCTCCGACGGCGGGCGGGAGGGGCGCGTGGTGGTGCTGTTTGTGCGGGGGCCGGGTCCCTGCCCCCGGCCTGCTCTGCGCCGGCGAGACGATCGGCGACGCCGCCGCAGCTTGCACAGGGGACTGGGCGCGCTGGAGCTGAGGGGTCGGCTCCCGGTTCGGAAGGCTCGACAGCCGGCGCTGGTAGCTGCTGCTCGGAGGGAGTTGGGGGGACCCTGCGGGGGTCTCGTACTGGGTCGCGAGTTCAACCGTGTCGGGCCGGCTGAGGCGGGGCGTGTGGAGGATGGTCGGCGAAGGCTGACGGGAAGAGAGCGTCGGGGAAGCGTGGGTTCTCGACCGGCGCGCGGAGGAAGGCTCGATGGACGAGTTCTTGACCAGCAGCGGGTGCTCCTCTTCGACCCGCCGGGGGTCCGGCTGCTCGCGGGACGGCGTCGGCGGGAGCGTCGGCGGCGGCGGCGGTGAGTTTTCGCGCCGGTCGAGCCGCGGGCTGGGCAGCAGCGGCGCGATGTCTGGCAGCGGCGGCCGGCTCTGCGGCTGCTGCAGCTGCACGAGCCGCGCGACGTCGGAGGCAGGGATGGTCGGGATGCTCAGAGACGTCAGCTTGAAGCCCTTCGGCCGCGCCATGCTCAGCGGCGGGTCGAAGTCCTTCGCCTTCTTCTTCACCCCCATCACTTCGACGACCCACTTTTCGACGGCGGCGGGCGAGAACCCGTTTTCCTTCTGGTAGATCACCTTCAAGATGTTCAACAGGTAGTGGATCTCCGCGGGCGCGTTCATACTCTTCGAATCTGCCGCTATCTCGAAAAGCACGTCATACTGCGTCGGCACGCGCAACCCGATGCAGCAGCTCCCGGGGACGAGCAGAATCTGCTCGACGTCCCTGATCGGAACGCACCGCTTCACGAAGGCATCCATCTGCGTGAGGTAGATCGCCTTGTTGGACACCAACAGCATCCGGCTTTGCCGCTTCCCCTTGCTGCTGATCTTGTACACGGGGTGCATGTAGTGGATGATCGACTGCCCCGACGGCTGGCTGAACATGGAGCCGAATTTGTCTTGAAATCGCGGCTCCGGGGGCTGCATCAGGACCGCTAGCCCGGTGTCAACCGCGCGGAAGACCGGCTTCGCCATTGCTCAGATCGCCCGCTCCGCCTGCCCGGGAGCGTCGGAGACGAAGACAAGGTCGGGGGAAGCCGAAAAGGAGGGGGGGTGTGGAGAGGAGGGGGGGGGAGGGGGGGACGGCTCCTTCCCCGTTCCCACGCGTTTTCTCCTGCTCCGCCTCCTGGTTTTAGAGTTTAGAGTTAGAGTTCGCTTGAGATTCCGGGGGTTTAGCGTCTCCGTGTGACCTTTGCTAAACGGGTTCTCTTCGAGCAAGTAAGGGCTACGTGAGACGGCGGGTTGTTCTTGTTTTATGTGTTTGTTGTTTCGCAATCACGCTGTTGTCGCAGTACCCCGCTGTCTGGGAACCTGAGTAGTGGACACGAAGGTGCGCGGAAGAAACCCCCGGGTGGAGTACAATACAGTTAGTGCGATTTTACCTGGCGTTCAGGTTAGACCGCTGCCAACGTTCCTTTTCGGCTGTAACAAGTATGCAAAGCAGGTTGAAGTATGGCTAAAGATAAAGTGGTGTCCCTTGAGGGGGTAATCTCAGGGCCGCCCACGTGATAAGCCGTTAAGCATTGAGTTCTTTTAAGTACATGAACCACATGGATTAGCATGCACTGCCTTGAAAGTCAGGTTATCGGATGACGTCGTCACCTGCCATTGCGTCGTCAAGATCGAGCATTTGTGGAGCTAGCGGGGTTTGGCTTTCTTGTGATTCCAGAGACTGAGTCGGCGAATACGAGGGCGGGCTCGTGTGCCCGTTTTTCACTTTCGAGGGCATTGGCGTGCCCGTGGTCCCCGGTCGTTTCTGAGAGCTGCTTGCCCTCGGAACCTTCTTCTTCCTTCGATGCACCCCTGAGTCGGGGGTGGTCGCCTTCGTCTTCTTCCGCTTGCGGCCGGCGATCGGGCCTTCCTTCGGGGTGCCTAGCACCCTTTTCTTCAGCGCTGGTCGTTCGCTGGTTCCTGGCGTTGGTGGCGGCCTTTTGGTCGCCCGTCCGGTCGTCGCCGTCTCCTTTTTCGTTGCCGCGGGCGGCGCTTGCGCCGCTCGCTTTCCAACTGGCGTTCCCCGTTGTACGCCCACCTGGGTGGGTGAGGAGGGCCTCTTCTTCTTGTTGCGTCCGGGGGTTGACGGGACGTTCGGTTCGTTGGACTGGTGGTGGCCGCGGCGGCAACATGCCGCCGGTCGCCTCTGCGTCAGCGTAGGGAGCCTCTTGCACTCTTGGCAGGTTCCTCTGCCATGCGTGCGGCAGGCATGATGCCCGCTGCGGCAACACGCCGCCGCCGTCTTGCACTCGCCGCACTTCGTCGTGCTGTGCTCTGTGCACACCGCGATCGGCTGCCCATCGTTCGCGTGGTGATGGTGCCGGCAGCACATCTCTACCGTGGGAACGTCCCTTCGGACGAGTGCTCTGCACGCCTCACACTTCCCTTTGTGATGGGTCGCGCACGTGACGAGTGCCTTCTCTATATCGACACCCGGCATATGCACGGGGTCTGGGTGCAGTTGTGGTGGGGCAGGCAGGGCCCACCTCGCCGCTCTCCCGATCGCCCAGTCAGGGTACGCCGGGCACTGCGTCCCTACATCGCTTCCTTTCACTTGTTCCTCAAGTATCGTCCCCGTGTGTGCCTCGCGAAAGCGTGGCCTGGGCCGTATACCCGATATCCCCGTGATGCCCATGAACGACAGCGACGTCGTCGGGCACACCCTCTCTCCTCTCATGCAGCTTCCCAGCCCTTGCTGTGCCGCCAGCTTGTCCAACGCGCTCATCATGCAGCGCAGGACGTTTCCCCGTTCTCTCACCCCCTTCGGCGCATTCCCGTGCAGCGGCATGCTGAGGCCCGAGAAGAGTTCAAAGTCGATCGCAAGCTCCAGCATTGACGCCTGCCCGTTCTCGGTCCATTGCATGTCCGACAGCCACGCTACCAACGCATAAAACGTCGGTAGTCCCCAGGTCTTGTTCCGCTCCCACGTCCATGCCGGGGCAATCCGCGCGAAGGGGTGGTCAAATTTCTCGGCAGGCATCGCATTCGCTCTCGACCAGGGGGTCGTGGGGTTCCTGGCCACCCAGCCACGTGCTTCGAGCCCAGCCCGTTCCGCAAGGATTTCAGCCAACATCTCCTGGAGCCGCCTCGAGAATTGGGCATTCTCGGGTACTACCACTCCGTGTTCCAGCGTGCATCTGGGCCAGTCGGCCCGGTTGGCTGCCATCAGCTCGGCATGTGCCTCTCGTCGCCGTATGTGCGAGTACGCTCCGCAGTCCCAGAATACGTGTTTCTCGTCCTCGGTGTCGCCGCTTCCACAGTGCTTGCAGCTGGGCGCCTGCGGCTCAGCTCCGGCCTGCCTCATCCGCGACGTGTACTCAGCCGTGTTCACCCCCCCCGCCAACGCTACACGTATAAGCCTCGCGGTGTGCGCGGGACATTCACGCATCCTCCAGAAGGTGTTCGTCCGCTCCAGGTCGGCTCTCTGTATGCCCTCAAATCCCGGCCGCCTCGCCACCAGTCGGGACCACGTCTTCGCCCTCAAGTCCGCCCTAACTTCATGTCCCCTCTTCGAAGGTGCCGAGGCTAACGGGTCATATGTTGCACCATTCCTCAGCGTGCGAGACAGGGGCCCGGGTCCCCATACGTGTCCACACTCCCCCATGCTCCTCATCGCCAGTCCAACTGGCCCCAGGGGTAGGTCCCCCTCGGCGTATCTTCCCCGGATGCTCTCCATCAGAGGCAGCAGTCGTGGCAACCTCTCGCACGCCGCGTAAAACGCTGTCGTCACCCTATATGCTAGGCATGTACCGGGATCCGTCAGGTGGCCCTTCTCCTGAAAGTTTAGGACCATCTCCCTCGCGCGCTTCGGGTTGGATCCACCCCAGATCAGTCCCATCACCGACGTCGTCAGCCGTTTCATCGCCACCTTCGATACCGGCGCGAAAGAGCAGCCTGACAGCGCCGCCGGTAGCACATTCGACTGCACAATCCGGACCCGCTTTTCGTACCGGAACGGCGCATGGCGGAGGCCTTCCGCCAGGGCAGCCGCCTTCTCCACCCTCTCCGAGTCGGACCTTTCCGTCCTATTCTTCGCCGTCGAGACTAGGACCCCGAGGCACTTGACGGATTTGCTAAACCGCAGCAGCGCATCCACGCTGCGGAGTTTGAGAGTCGACTGATGCCTACGTCTCGTCGAGAACGCGACCGTCTTCTGGAGGTTTAGCTCCATCCCGGTGAGTGTGCAGAACTCGTCTACTACGTCCACTCCCTTTTGCAGGGCGGCCTCCGACAGCCTGGACAGCAGTGTGGCGTCGTCCGCGTATGACTTTGGACTCACACCCTCCGCTTCTTTCTTGACCGCTTTCATCACTACCGACAGCAGGGCATTGATGAGTATGACGGATACAGGGCACCCTTGAAGGATACCGTTGGTCACACTGAACTCCCTGCCCACCCCTAATGGTAGCTTGAAGCGTCTCGCGAGCAGTCTGTAGATAGCCCTCAGCGGCTTGAGAACCCGATTGTGCAATCCTAAGTCCTCGGCTAAGCGCAGTACTATCTCTCGTGGGACCATGTCGAAGCATTTCCGGAAGTCCAGCGCCACACCGTAGAGCGGCTCCCCTTCTAACAAGGCGTCCTCCATCTCGAGCCCAATTTCCATCAAGACGTCCTCGATCCGGTGACCTGGTCGAAAGCCTTTCTGTCCTTCTTCGATCCATTCCTCTTGCCACAGTACTATGTCCGCCAGCCTGCGGCAGGCCCATAGGCGGTACACGGCGGATGTGACGGTTATCGGTCTTGTGTGCAGCGGGTCTTGACTCTCATCCTTCGGCACCATCGACACCAGCGCAGTTGTCATGCTTGCCGGCCAGTCTCCAGTTGCTTCGACCAGGTTCATGACGTCCGCAAGTGCATTCAGCAGGGGGAGCGGCAACTCCCGCAGTTCAGCCATACGCCAGCCATCCACCCCTGACGCGCTTTTCTTCGGCTTCTTCCTCAGCAGAATTCGCAGCTCCTCCCCCGTGATTGTTCCGGCTTCCATCATATGTGGGCCGATGTGATCCCGGAACCGATCCCGAAACGGCTCGTACTCCGGCTCTGGCCCGTCCTTGTACTTACGCAGGATAGGGTCCCACGCAGTGTTCAGCACCTCGTCCATCTCGTCAACATTTGCAGTCACTCCCGCCCCCTTTCGCAACACCCCCGACGGCTCAGCGCGTCCGGCGCAGATGGTTGTCAGACATCGTCTGCTCGCATCGGCCCTCTCGTTCAGCTTGTCTCGGTATTTCGTAAACCTGGCCGCCGATCCTTCCTTTCCGAGCCTGCTCGTCTCTTCCCGCAATGCCGTGAGAAGCTGCTTCGCCTCCTCATGATCCGGGAATCCTTCTGTCCCTTGGCCATCTTTCATGCACGCCTGTGCCAGCCGCCTGCTGTTCTGCCAGCAACGGGATACCTCATGCGGAACTGCCTCCGGCCCGCGCCGTTGCGCAAGGTAGCTGCAGATGCGTTCCATCCTGTGGATGGCCTTCCGGAGCCGTAGCTGTCTGCTGTTCGCCGCCCCCGACCCGTCGCTCGCAGTGCTTGCCGTGATGCAGACTCTTTTAGGTGACGTCTTTATCCCCCGGCCGGTACTTCTTCCCCTTTCTTCCGCAGGGATTCCGAAGGCATCCTGCAAGTACTGCTCACTGACTCGTGACCACTCGAGCCAGGCCTCTTCCACTCGCTGTGCTGCCAGCCGTTCTGCGAAATCGGAGTTGGCCAGTCTCTGTACGGCTTCCCTGTAAGCTTCTGTGTCCGAGAGGCCCCACTTGGGTCCCCCCTCCGTAGAGATTTCCCGCGGTACTTTAAATCGCCACACGATTTGGCGCAGCGCCGCAATGTCCAGGGTCATTGTCACGAGCCGGTGTCCCGGCACGTTCACCGCGGTGGTGACGCATTGGCGGAAAGCTCCCGTCGTTATTCGGTTGAGGAGTATGCGGTCGATCCTCGTGCCCGATGTCCGGGCGCTAGTAAAGGTCGGTGGTGGTGGTGTGTCACCGGTACGCGCATGGTGCAGTTCCGCTGCGTCGGACCACCCATTCCTTAGTGCCTTCCGCAGTACAGGGGACCGGTCTTCTTCTGTGTTCAGGTCACCCATCACCATTATGGGGACGTCACCGAGGCTATCCGCCGCTGCGAAGAGGATCTTCTCCAGCATGTCCTCACGCTCCTCGCTCTCCGCCCTCCCGTTTCCGGAAGGGCAGTAGACATTGAACACGTGCACGAACGTGTTGCCGGCCCCTGTTGCTACTACCGTATGGCTCACTCGGTCCGGGGACCGTATTGCTGCGTGCGAGAGCGCCGTCATCGTATCGTACGCCGGTATCGGTCTCAGTACTAGAGTGGAGAGCCCTCCGTTCGCGGCGTTCATCGTCGAGCGACTACCGGAGTTCCTACAGAGTCTTCCGGGTGGTGGCAGACCCCAGTGGCAGCACCATTTCCGCAGGTATTCCTCCGCCTGCACCCGTTTGCACGGAAGGAGTGTCACCTCCTGGCAGCAGAGAAGATCCGCTTCCACCGCGTCGGCCGCTGGGAGATACTGTAGTAGGTTGGTTACGTTTAACGTCGCGAACCTCATCTCCGCGCGGCCGGGACCAGGGTTTTGTTCGACGTCCCCCGCGGTTATCAGCCGCTGTCTTGCTGATTCTTTGATTGATTGTAGAGTTCTTTGGTGATGAAGCAAAAGTGTCCGTGGCGCGGGGCTGGACTGATGTTGGGGGGGTGCAGTGGATGCCTGAGGGCTGGGCGGGGGGGGTATGGGAGTTTCTTGCGGGGTGTCCCGGCCTTGCAAACTTTGGGAGGCGGCCTCGCGCACGGCCCTGTAGGTCAGCGAGACCCGGTCGCGTGCGACATCATCGGGACGAATCCCGTGTGTCCACAGGTTCCTGGCCTCGCCTTCCATGTGGCACAGTGTGCCGACCGGCAGAGGGGTTCTCACTTTCCGGCTCCCCCTCTCCCATTCCATGACCGTGTCGCTCAAGAGCGATATGGTCGCTACCCTCGGACCCAGTTCTCTCTGGTCTTTGTGGGGGTTGATCCCCACTCCCCTCCGGTACCAGTTGGCCAGCAACTGGTCCGGTTCCCACCCAAGGCGGTCACGTATGAGATCCGCCGCTTCTTTCAGGGGCCCCTCGGGGATATCCCGTTCCAGTCTGATCGGGGGTTCACCTAGTCGATAGGCGTGCCCCCACTGCTGGGTTTCCCTGCTGCGTCCACCCCCCAGCCTTCCCCATTGGGCTTCCGGGTTGAGCTCGGGTGCTCGGCTCAGTCTATCCAGAAGATCCCGAGGGATCGCCTGGAAACTTAGCCCCGGGATGGGTCCCTCCACCCTGGCGGGGGGGCCCTCGTTGCAAGTTGGCCGGGCACACTGGCTATTGTAGGGGGATTGTTTGTGCGCATAACCGGTCCCTCGGGGTATCGCTCCCGGGCGATTGAGGCCAGGCGCGCCGTGAGAGAGAGGGAGGGGAAAAGAAGAGGAGCAGGAGTTCTCTTTTTCCGTCTCTGCGTGATCGAACTGCCTGGCAGGGGTGCTAGGACTCGGCAGCCCGAACGAGGGCAGGGCAGATCGCAGTGGCGCCAGGCAGGCGACGGCTGGTTCCGAGGTCTTCGGGTCGTGGTGGTTTGGTGACGCGTCAGGTGGCGCGGTTGCAGGGGCACCGGAGAGGTCGTGGCTGGTCCAGCAGACCGCCTCGCAGTCAACATGGAGTTGGCCTTCACCAGCCCCATGTGACACCAGCGTCGAGTTCCCGAGTCACTTCTTGCTTGCGGCCGTGTAGCACGTACCACAGATGCGGGCAGCGCAGAAGCATGTGCGCATCATCGTCCCGTTCTGCCGGGGTGCTTCGCACTCTTCGCATTCCTGCGTGCCCTTGTTCCGCTCCGGCTCCTGCCACACGTGTATGTGGCCTTCCTTCGGGTCCATCGGCGCGTCGCTTTTGACTGCCTGCTTAGGCAGCGAGGCCCTGGGGATTCGCCCCTCCCACACGTTCGCCTTCGCCCCGCCGCGCGGTTCGTCCCCCCTTGCGATCGGGCGTACGAAGATAGGGTCGCGGCCCATCCTCGACACTACTGTGGCTGGCGGCGGCTGCTGCGACACAACGATCAGCCTCGTCCTCCCTTCCTTCGTGAAGGACTTCCTCTGCGCCCCGTTCCAGCCGACATCTCTGAGCGCCGCTGTGATGTCCGCGGCGTGCTCATTCCGCCCGCCGGTGACGAAGTACGCCAGCCCTCCGCCGTATCGTGGCGGGGCGACGAGGTCGCCGGCCGCCTCCTGCAGCTCCTCCAGTGCTTCGTCGCCGGTGTAGCGGACCCCCAGGCGTGTCACCGCCGCAGCCAGCCCGTTGGTGCCAGGCAGGGCCGCCAGGGCGAGTGCGTCGTCGAGGGTGGCGGCCTTGTCGAGCCAAAGGACGCTGTCCGTTTCTCCACCCCGTGCGAAGCTGGGGGCTGACCAGAAGTGGCCTCCGTTCCCGCTGCAGGCGAGGAGCTTGTTGGCCTGCGCCAGCGTCACTCGCACCATGCAGGTGCTCCTCTCCGGCAGGTCCGCGTGTCGCCATCGGTGGCGCTTCTCGATCTCGGCGCCGTTGTCCCTTGCCGCCGTTGCACACATGCGGTCGATCACACCGGCCCCCTTCTTCTTGTCGGTGAGCAGCGTCACGGTTTCCTTCGGTAGCTCCCGGTGCAGGGCAGTGAACACCAGCACCTGCGTCTCGTTGGCCGTCTTCTTGAGCCCGATCCTCCCCTGGGCGGCCCGCGCGTCTCCACACAGGGTGACGTATCTGTAGGACGGCGTCCCGTCCGTCGAGAAAACGATCTCGTACGTCGAGCGCTCCTCGTCTGCCGGCTTCGGGGTGATGACCACGAGGGCGACGCCGTCTGCTTCCAGGTCGGTCAGCTCCTTCGCGTGGGCGACGACCTTTCTCCCTTCCTCCGTCGTCGTCTCAACGATTCCGCGCCGCGTATTCCCTTCCAGCACGCTCTTCACGTCGATGGCCTTCATCCCCCAGTCGTCGGTCCGTAGCCCTGCGTTCTTCGGGGCAGCCGGCTTCTTCCTTCCGACCACTTCTTTCCATCCGCTCGCTCGCGGCTCTTTCCGGGCGGTTCCTTCTTTCGTCGCGGTGTCCGCCTGGCGGTCTGCTTGCTTCAGTTGTTCCGCGGGCGCCGCCGTCGTATGTTTCATGGGCGCCGCCGTCGCGGGCTGCTCCTGCTCGGCCTTCTCGGGCTGCTTCTGCCCGGCCTTCGGGTTCGTCGTTGTCTTCGGCTTCGATTTCGTCTGGGGCGTCGCCATCCCTCGTTCTCGGGCTCGCTTCTGCCCGGCCTTCTCGGTCAAGATGAGCAGGACCTTGATGATTCCGAACACCGCGCTGATCTGCGCTTCGTCTTCCGCCTCTTCAGCGAGTCGCTGTGCCTTCTGGAGGTATTGTTCGATCTCCTCCATTTTTTTCCCCTGGGACGTTCCGTTCTGGGTCTGTTTTCTGCCTTTCTTCTTCTTACTGATTTTTCTCTCCGCGCTCTCTTGGTGTGCTTCTTTCACCGGAGGGGTCCGGTACCGTTTTATACCTAACAAACCCGAGGGAGGCTTGCTGGCGACCACGGTAAGCCACCAATAAAGTACAGAAACTGTAGCTTTTAAATCGTTGGTAAACCGTTAAGCAGTGTGAACTTGAAATGCAGGTACCACAGGGGTAAGCTTGCATTTGTCATAGGCTAGGGTTATTTGAATACGTCGTCCGAGGACGATCTCAAAGCGGACGAGGACGGTGTTAATAGGCTGGTGATATCCAGCTCCATTCTTCGTTTGTTGCGCTTTCGCGCCGGCTGTCCTGCCGAAGCAGTCGCTCGAGGGGGCGATCCTGACATGGATGAGGATGAAGTCGAGGTGGCAGGGCTGGTGATATCCAGCTCCATTCTCGAAATGTTGCGCTTTCGCGCCGCGTGCTTTTTTCCGGGTTTTCCCGCCGGGTCATTCGGTGGTGTCGGGAGTCGGGCTCTTTTCTGCCCCTTCCTTGGTGGTGTCGCTCGGGCCGGCTCGGTCGGAGCGTGCTTTTTCACCATCTTGGCCGCCTTTGGGGACGCTTGACGCGTCCTCTTCATGCGCGGTGGTGTCGTCGGCTTCTGTCGGCCCTTCTTCCGCGGCGTTGTTGGCTTCGGCTTAGCGGGGGCTGGCTTCGGGGGCGCTGGCACGTGGTGGCCCTTTTTGCAGCAGGCTGACGGCCGCCGTTCCGCTAGCGTCGGTAAGCCGCGGCTGCCGGCTTAACCCGTTACACCTTTTATATGTACGTTATTGAAAGAGTAGCGTTGGCACTCTTACAGGTTCGTTCCCTCGTAGCTCGCCGGGAACGGGCACTCCAGTGAAACTGGGTATGTTACCGTTTCAGGTTTGGATTTTGGGAGCATTGCCTCATGTGAAAGTAGTCCGGAATGCGGACTGAAAGGACGCATGCGACCGCGCGAAGACGATGATTCGAATGAGTGCAAGCGCTTGAAGTTCGACACGGTACAATCTCATCGAGCGCAGACCATCGCAACAGACATTCTGTATACCAGCCTCAAACTTCGCGATACATCACTGCAAACTACGGTCTATCTGGTAAGGAGGGGATCAACCGGTATCGTTCTTCGCAACAAATGCGCAACCGATTCGTGCGCGCAAAAAGGAGTTTTCCGAGGAAGAGAAAAGAGTGAAGAGAAGAAGAAGACACGCTTCGCAGAAAACAGGAGTGAGCGAAAAGAAAACGAAGGAAGCACCGGAAGGGTGGAAAGAGCGAAGGAAAAGAACACAAGAAAGAGAAGAATACGAAGATGAAAGAAAAGAGAAGAAAAAAGCAAAAAGAAAAAAGAAGAAGAGGTGAAAAAAAAAAAAAAAAAAAAAACAGGATCCGCTGGTGCGCAGCCGCTACACAACGCCGGAGGGCCGCTCCCCGCGAGCTTGCTCAGCGGTACCAAGCTAGTCCACTCCGTCCCCTGAAACTGCACCGAATTGCCTTCCGCTGTTCACGGTACACTGTATACCCATTTCTAGAATTGCCCTGTCTTAACCGTGCGCAAAGACGATGCGAATGGTGCAAGCGCCGACTACACGACCCAGCCGTGGTGCATACGAAGAGGTGGTTACCTGAGTCAGACCAACGCAGTCCTCTCTGCATTCTAACCTTCAGACTTTCACCTCATCATTGCAGTCTACCAGGAGGGGATGGACCGGGATGTGCAGAACAGGCGACAGCGAGTCAGTCGTGCCGAGGTTCCACGCTGCTGCTGTAACCCGCAGCGCACACCCCACGCACGCAGAATGTTGGCAATGACGAAGTACACACACACACGTAAAGTCTCAACAGCAAATGGACCCAGGTTTGAGCAACGAGAGTCCTCAATGATCCGGCGTGCTTGTTTCAACGAGGAAACCGTGCAAGCCTCAAAGAAACTGAATTAACATAGGGTGCAAGCGGTTCATTTTATCGGCGGCGATCAAGGCTGGAAGGTGCTTCAGCTGGATAACAGCTGGCGACTCCATAATCATAATACCCCAACTTGACTACGCAATGCCCACATGACCAGCCTGGGGGAATCCATTGTTATATGCAGCAACAATCTGTGACGACTGCACTAATTGCTACCGACTACCTCTTTGCACGCGTTGTGTCATGCTTCGGTTGCTTCTCGCCCGCGTACCGTTTGGTTTCGGTCGCGTTTCACGTCAGTCTGACGATCAGCTGAGGACCCACCTGAATCGGCGCTCAGTATTCACGCATGGCGCTAGGATATGTCTTCCTTGCCCACGATGTAGCGCGCACTGACGCACTGACTACCAGCGTGAGCCCCACACCTTTCGAAATCGCGCTGTCAGTTCCCTCTCGATGGATCCTATTGACTGAAGCATGCACGCTTTCCAGTCGTCGGCCCGAGACTACTTTGTCTGGCGAATAGCTAAATTCACCCCCTCGACCCCCAGGATCATTCAGAGTGAAAGTATCATCACCTTAACTGTGTTGAAAAATAGAACCGTGGCCCTTAAGCTTCTCCCGCCTCGCCTTAGCCTCGAAGGTCACTCGGTGACTCAGTTCGGGACACAAAATTATTGAGACTAAGCGCAAGTCACGTGCGAAGCTTGTGCTTTCTTTTTTTTTTCAAATAAACGAAGCGGGGAAAGGGCGAGAAGTGAAGATAGAAGGTAACGAGCTGGAAACGAATAGGGCAAACAGAAGGTGACCAGACAACAACAACGAAGCGGAGAAAGGAAAACCGGTCTGTGTGAGAGAGAAAGAGAGAAGAACCCCGGACAAAAAGTGGTCCAGTGTCGGGGGCGCTCCCGCCGGTGCAGCAAACCGGTTGGAGGAAGTGTCTTTCCGGGAAAGGGAGAGAAAGAGAGCGAGTGCGAGAGAGAGAGAGAGGGAGGTCTCGTTCGGACCTTTACTCTTGGGGAGATTACCGCAAAATCGATCGAGGGGAGCGAGCGGGAACAAGGAAGAGGGAGGAATTGCCTGTGCTATTTTTCCAATTCCGAATCCTTAAGTTTCCGAATCGTCCCCTTTCAACCTTGCTTCTAAAGCAAGTGGACTTCAAACACTCGCGGGCTTGTCGCCCAGTACCTCTTGTCTCTCTTTAGGTCCTCACTCGACCCCGCGAAGGTGCTCAAACAAGTTTGCTAGAAAGGAGGTCTCGGGCCTTTACTTCGGTACGACAGGGTGGGTGAGAATCGGGAACAAGGAAGAAGGAAGAATTGCCTGTGGTATTTGCGAACTCTGAATTCTTCAGTTTCCGAATCGCCCGCTTCCAATCTTTGCTCTTCTGAAGCAAGCGGACTGCGAACACTCAGGGCTTGTCGCCCAATACCGGTGTCTCTCTTTAGGTCTTCAGTCGATCCCCCAGATGCACCGAAGGTGCCTCAAACAAGTTTGCTAAATTTTGAAAAAGAGAAAGAGAAAGAGTTCGTGGAGCAAACTACTCGGTTTTTGCCCCGCGAGAGAACTCATCCTTCAAGGCAACCGAGAGCGAGTTGGGACTAGCAACGTTGCGGGGTTGAGAAGGAAAAGGTTTTGGTTTGCAAGAGAGCTGCGATGCGGCCGCATGCCCCAAACTGGCGATGCTTCGAGTAATCCAGCAACCTGGGCAACTAACGAACTTCCGGTGAAAGCGCATGATATGTAGTGCGGCGTGTTCTTGCAGTGCTTCTCGGAAAAGCGGACCTCCTCCTCTACAGGATAGGAGGCATGTCCCGACCTCGGAAGACAGCCTTCCATACACCAATATGCAGAAAGCCCGTCAAACCAGCACACTTTACCCGACGGACCCTCCGACGTGATAGAAGCACAAGCCGTGCGTACGGCAGCGCGCGCGAAATGCTTCAGAAATACTGCTCGCCCTTGTGCTGTATGCGTTTCAACAAAATTAGCTCCAGGTAGCAAGTTGTATTGATCGTCTCACCCTCTTGCCTACCGCAGGAAATATTTTAACAACTGCGGTAGGCATGGGCAGAACCCCGATTGATTGGACTCCTTCTACTGCTCGGCCTCAGATAATAATGAAAAAAGAAGAAGAAAAAGCAAAACAAATGGAATAAAATAAAAGGCAACAAAAAAAAAAAAAGGGAAGGGGGGCGAGTGGAAGATGAGCCCCTCTGATTTCGATCTGATCTCAGGGCACTTTCCTTTCCCGACGAGTGCTGCTGTGGAAAGAAAACGTACAACTTTCTCAGTTTTCGTAACCACGTGCAAGCTGCGCCTACGACTTCACTCATGGAGAGTAAGCCACCGATGTACCGTACCGTAGTGTACCATGGTGCACCGCGACAGGCAGCGGCAGTCATTTCAATGCAGTTCCAGGGGGGAGGGTGCTCTTTGCTTTCAACTTGAAAGACGGCAAATCCACACCGCACGAACAAGCAAACCCTCCTGGACCCAAGCGCCTAGATCCCCGTCCTCTCGGAATTCGCGCCGGGGAAAATGTCACGTACACTCTCCTTATTTAGCAGGATGGTGAGCGGACACCCCCGCGCGAGCGAAGGGTAAAGCTTCAGATTCCTCGACGGGCAGGGACGAAACCGTACATTCGCGCTAGTACGGAGAAACAAAAAGTGAATGGAGGACACCGACCGTCTACTCCACGAATAACGCTGGAAAGAGCGACCCTAAAACAAAGATTTGTTCTTCGCTTACACCACCGTGTGTTGTTTTCTCACTCAGGACTTTGACCTGTTGTGTTTGTGTGATATGTCGTGAAAGGGGTAAACCCGCATGACCTCACATTCAACACGTGGCTCGGTAGTTACAGCACTTGGGAATCCCTTAGGTTCTTTGTCCAGCAGCTTTTGTCGAGCATTTCCTTCCAAGCTGGCGCTTATGTAAAAGTGTTTCGGGTGGTCGGTTGATCATGATCGGAGGTTCCTACTCGGCGGTTTCAAATTTCCTTACGCGATGTTGCGTCCGGCTAAAACCTGTGCATCGCAAGAGTAGGGGAAGTTGAAGAAAACGAAAACTAGAGTTTTTGTACCGACCGCACCGATCCTGAACCAAAAAAAGTCCCTCCAGTGCGTTTTCGGGCGCCAATTGATCATGACCGGAGGGTCCTACTCGACGATTCAGTTTCCCTCACGTATTGCCCCCGCTGCAAAAAAAAACACTCGGCATCGCGAGCGTGGGAGAAGAGAAAGGTGGAAAACAAGAGTTTCTCGTTGACCGCACTACCCTGAGCACAATACCCTGGACGTGGCTTCAGGTTGCGGTTGATCATGATCAGAGGGAATCCAACTCGGGCGGTTCAGTTTCCTCGCACATTGACACGTGGCTAAAAGAACAAAGCAGAAAAAAGGTAAATGATGTGTAGATAGGGGGGGTGGCGCCAGATTGTGTTTGAACGCAAAAAAGAAAAAAAAGATCCACTGAAAAGAAGCCGGCCCGAGACTGGTTGAAAAGAACGGACAGGAACGTACAGAGGGTCTCCATCCTCCCTCGCTCACGCGGACGGGGGAGAGGGAGAGGCGCACACCGATGCCCAACAATAGGCAGAAACTTTTCGTTGCCCAATGAACCGTAGTTCGACCAGATAATTACGGAAAGGGGACGACGTCGCTGTCCTTTTTTTTTCACGACGCTGGCCTGGGGCATTCTTTACGGGCAAGATCTCGTTCTGGATGCCGCGCACTCCTATTGAAAAGAAAGGTCTCTGTCGAATGACGGAGAGTGAGGCGGTCGTGTTGCCCAGAACACAGGAACAAGAAGCCGAGGACTACCGGCACGTACAGCAAGAAGCTGACGGCAAGCCGGCCCCGGCACTACGGCTGCAGGTCCTAGATGACGTACGGAAGGCGGATTACCAAAAGACGGCGCCAAGAATAACCGAGGAACTCGGATAGGCAGACACCGAAGTGCGACTCGCCTTTCGACCGGAGAACGGCGAACGGCGCACTCAAAACTCAACGTGAAACGGCGCATGCTAAAAAATGAACACTTCCGGCGTTGGGGATTTGTACTGAAGAAGAAACGAAGTCTGGAACGAACAGCGTCAACTGATCGCTTACGCCCGCCAATTTTAAACCCAGATTTACTTGTGTTTCGTGTGGGCGACAGCACATTTACCTCCTTTGAGATTGGAATACTGTTGCGATAGTGGGGAGTCACCTCCTTTGAGATTTCGCAACTAGCAGCCTCCTCAGGAATTTCCTACAAAGCAGGTACACAACATGAACCTCTCTGGCGGGGCGGTTTGTTGTACAGCTTTTCGTTCAACTTCCTATGTGCACCGTTGTTCCGGAAATGTTCCCTGCAGTACAAATGGATGCACTATCGGAAAAAAAAACGTTTCGACTCTCAGCAGCAAACTTTGGTCCTTATTGACGTGTCTTTACGAACACCAGCTTGGTCCTGATTTCTTCGACACGTGTCCACGCCCGTACAGGGTTCACTGGACAAATGCTTAACAGGAACAGTGCTGAGGCAGCAAAGACTGGCACCAACTCAGGATGTCGAAGCAGTGCATGATAAGGAAACCCGAGTCCTTCAAACCTTACATAGCGACTTGGTCCACTCTCTATCTTCAGCGGAAGGTCAGCACGATGCAGCACGCCGACCTCGGCTTCTTTTTTGTATTGCGCGTGACGCGCAAAAAGGCGGCAACACACAACTGATCACCCACAATTTCTTTTCGTTGCTGCTTTTGGGTTCGGTGTTCGTTCGTTTTCAGTTTGTGATTCGGTTTCATTGATACGTTGCTTGATGTCCAAACATGACGATGCGAAGACCTGGGAGAGAAATCGGCGTGCGGGAAGTACTGATGCGTGTCCCTGTACCTACCGCCAACGAAAGGACGATGAGGGGAATGAACACTATTCACCCACATAAAAACTGCCGGAAGACACAACTGGAAGTATGTTGCTGCTCCTGCGTGTCAACAGGCGTCAATTGGGGGGGGGGGGGGGTAAGGGTAGGGTTGCAAGATGGTTGAAGTATGGCTAATGCTTCTTGGAATGGCTATGTGCTCAACACCGTTGGTCCTCGCTGCGCCGTGTTTCGGTCCTTTACCCACAGACACCAGCGCGGCACCTGATTGTCTCCAGACAGAACAGCGGCGTGATTCTGGTCAAACGGCTGTTAACAGCTCGTCACAAAGGCCCACCTATGCTACGAGGGCACAGGCTGGATGGACATTTGCACGCGTTCTGCATGTAGCACACCCGCTTTCTGAGGCTAGACGCCATTGTGCTGAAAAGACTGCTAGGTTCCCCCAGGGGTTTGCTCGTGGCACATGCTAATCAGTGGTACTTTGAAATGTGTGTGTGATCGTATGTGAGAGCGTGCTCACTACTTTGCGTCTTTCCCTTGTTAAGAGGGGACACCCTGGAGCGCCGGAAGCGCGAACTTGCCCGTTAGCGTCAGTGAGCACGGCGCAGCTTCGCATGCAAGCCACCATGTTGACAAGGTCTGTCAGGGCTTTGCGCGCTGGAAAATCCTTTTCCACCAAGCCCTGTGACGGAGGTGCTGGTGCGTTGCCGCTTCCGGGCACTCCAGGGACCCATTCGAGGGCGGACTACAAAGACCAGCTATTTCCACACAAGCCAATGCTGAGCAACGAAGCAGCCGTAGGCGTACGACAAAATCAAGTGGAACGGATATGGAAAATCCGCTCCCCCCCCAGCCTCGAAGGCATCTGTACTGTGGGTAATACCAAGTGATTTCACGTGTTATGAAGATGTGTACGTGATACCGTTGGAGTGGAGGGGGCTGTTTGATTGAGCGACGCCCTGGAAGGGCGCTGTTTCACACGATACAGCCTACGGGTGGCGGTCCGTCTTTTCTTGTGGCGCACAACCTCACAACACACACACACACACCCGATGCAAGGGATGTGCGAAGAAGCACCTTCCAGCGGAGCCTTGTTGCCGGTATAAACAACACCATTATGAAGGAGATGGCCTGAGGCCGCGGATGCAATACTGCTCGGCCCGCAGACTGGAGCGCTGCGGCGAGTGCGAAGCTGGCAACGAAAGGATCGCGAGGTGCTCCGAGGCACCACCCTCAGTTGAAACCGACCCCTACTCGCAACCTGCGGGAGCATCGGCGGTTACTTGAAACTGAAAGAGGCGTGGACGCCTCTCGCACAGGAAGGCACCACGTGAAAACAGGTCTACAACACACAACACAACACAGTGCAAAATGCTGGACGAGCGCGGGAGTGCTCGAGAGCGCTCTACCCCCTCCCCGCTCCACCCTTCCCCTCCCCTTCTTCCGCTGAGCTGCACAGTGAGGGTCCAGCCTCAGAAGCTGGAGTCAAAGAGGGTGCCCGAATCACACCCGAAAAGCGGGTGTGCTGCAGCCAAAAACGCGTGTCCATCCACACACCCCCGCGACACCCGCTTTCTTAAAAACTCCAGCTTTTGGCTGCGCCGACCTCCCTGCCGTGTGAGAGCGGGCGTGTGCGGATATCACCACCGCCCCCTGTTGCCCCGCTGGCTGCTGTTGAACGGGTTCTTGCCCTTGCCCCGGCCGCGGCCCCGGTTCTGGTCTGCCGGCGAGAGGCCGTCCGCGAGGGATGGCACCTGCGGGGACCCCGGGTGCGGCAGAGGCGTGGCGGAGGCGGCGGTGCTGACGGTGGCCGTGGGGATGTCCAGCGTGGCCTGCGGCCCGCCGGCCGCCGGTGGCCCGGCGGCGTCCTTGGGGCCGGGGCTCGGCTGGTTGGCCTGCTGGCCCCGCGCCTTGTCGTCGGCCGCGGCCTTCGGGTCGACGCTGCCGTTCGCGCTAGGGTTGCCCGCCGACTCCTTCTTCGGCTTCCCGCTCTTCTTACCGGCAGGCGCCGCCGCGGCTTCGCCGGGCGCGCTTCCCTTCCCAGGTCCCTTCTGCGGGTCCGCCGACACCGCCGCCGCGCCGCTGTTGTTGTTGATGCTGTTTTTGGCGGCGTTGTTCTGCTGCCGCTTGTGCGCCCGCTTGCTGACGCCGGTGTTGACGGGCGTCGGGGCGGCGCCCGCTGCCCCGTCGTACGAGGGGGGCAGCCCGTTGGCCTTGTCCGCCGCCGCGGGGGGCTGCTGCAGCTGCTGCTGCTGCTGCTGCTGAGCCTCCATCTGCGCCTGCTCGGGGGTTTTCAGGTGCACGGGCGGGGGCCGGGTGTCTTGCTTGCTGCGCGCCCTGAACAGCTTCTTCCCGGAGTCGTCGCCAAGCGCCGCCGCCGCCGGCGCCGCCGCCGCCGCCGCCGGCTGCGCGCCGTTGGCATTCGGCTTCGCTTCGCCTCTGCCGAATGCCGGCGGACTGGCCTGCGGCGGCGGCGGCGGGGGAGGGGGAGGAGGCGCCGCGTTGTATCCGTTGAACGACCCATACGCGGGGGGGTTTGGTCCGGGCATCGAGCCGTACGGCCCCTGCAGCGGGATGCCGTTGGTGGGGCCGGAGGGGTTGATTCCCGGGGTGTTCATCGGCTGCGCCGCGTTTCCGGCACCGAGCATGTCGTGCCCAAGCTTCGCGTGGTCTTCCGGCACAGGTTGGATGGGCTGCGGAGGCACGTTATACCCCCTCGCACCCGGCGGCAGCATGCTAGGGTGGGGTGGGTATCCACTTTGCATGGGATAATCGTACTGCGGATGGTACCCGGGCATTGCCCGGGGGTCCACGGGGGGGCGGCCTTTTCCGCCGTCGTGCGTTGGTGGGCTCTGGTACCGGGGGCCGGGGGGCGGGGGCGCGCTGCTGGGGCCTGTCGGAGACGTGGGGGCGTGAGATGGGTTGCGGTCGGGGGCCGGGAGGTGGCTGTCGGCGACGTTGACGAACCGGGAGATCGGCAGGCTCGTGCGCGGCGCCTCGGCCGCCTGCGGCGGCGGCGGCGGCGGCGGCGGCAGCCCCGGCTCGGTGAAACGCGGACCGCCGCCGACTCGTACGAACGCGACGCCGTTCCCCTGCCCGCCGCGCTGCGGCGGCGGCGGCGGCTGCACGGGCTGTCCGCCGGGCATCCCGTGCATTCCGTCGCCCCGCGCTTCGTGCGGCGGGATACCGCCCACCATCGCGTTCGACGGCGCGCTCCGCGGGTCAGCCCCCGGAGGCGGCGGGTGCGGGAAGCCTGGGTATCCGGACGGCGGGTAAAACATGCTGTACGGAGGTGGCCCGAAGACAGGGTGGTGGTAATGCATCGGATACGTCGGATACATGTGGCCATACCCGGCGGGGGGCATGTCATACGGGCTGGGCCCCGCTTCGGGAAGGCCGGGCCCAGGGTAGTAGTAGGGGTACGAGTTCTCCTGGCTGTAGGCCGGCTCTTCGCCTGGCTGGGCGGCTTCGTTTTGAGCGGGCTGCCGCTGCGCTTCGTCGTCTTCGGGGTTGGAGTAGGAGTCTGCGAAGGGTGGTTTCGAGTCGGTCAGGTGCCACGTGCTTTCGTCGCGGCCGCCGTCGAACGCGGGCTTCGGCGCGCCGGCGGGGGGGGGCGAGCTGCGGCGTTTGGGCGGCTTGTATATCTTGGACTTGCCGTTGCCACCGGGGTCGGTGGGGAGGTCCTTCTGCTCGTCCTCGATGCCGTCCGGCATGTCGTCCGCCCAGCTCTCGGTCATGAAGTTCTTCACCTTCTCCGCCTCCTGCGGCGGGCCTGCCGCGGGGGGCGCAGCGGCGCCCGGCGCGGCACCGGTCGCCTTGCCGGCAGCTGCGTCCTTTTTCTTCCTCTGCTTCATGTCCGCGAACGTAGCTGGGTCGCGCGCGCCGGCCCCCGCAACCGCCGCTTCACACACCCCCTGTGCCCCCTGGGGTGTGCGAGCGTGTGTGTCTTGCGGACCTGCTCTTTGCACACACACACACACACACACACACACACACACGCGCAAACCTCCCCTTCCCCTCCCCTTTGCCTCCCTTCCCGACGACAGCGAGTGTCACCCCTGGGTGTGCGGTTCTGGTGGGACGATAAAGAAGCCTTCGTGATGTTCGCCCTTTTTGTTCCCGGTCGCCGGGTCCGCCACTCCGTTCATGTTTTCTCGTTTCATCCGGTGCAGTATTCGTGGGAAGAAAGTTTCGCGTGCTACAGGCTCATTTCCGGAGAGATTGAGGTTTTGAACTCAATAGTGGGGGCTGATGAGTACCGCACCGTGTCAGTTGCCGGTTGGATGCGGGCAACATGCACCTTCGTACCACCCTCTGGGTGCTTCCAGGTAACGTCAATCGGGGGATTGAAACATGATGACTAATATCTAAGGCCCGCACCCACGCGGCGTTGACAGTGGCTGGTCTTTGAAAGGGCTGCCTTGATGTTCCTTTGATCAAAACTTACTAATAAACCTGCAACGATGCCACTCTTTCGCTAGGTAACTACGGAACGGTCACTCACGGCGCGCTTTCGTCGCAGTCCAACTCTGTCGGTTGCTGCGACCGTTGTCGGACTCAGTGTTTTCGCTCATATTTCCGCCGATACTTGAGGCTTTGCTGCTGGCGGCTCCTCAGGTATTCCTGTTCACAACAACGATTGACGCGAGGTGACAAGACTACTCTGGCTGCGGGCACATTCCATTGCTTGGCCATGGTGGAGCTGCCTTCGATGATGTTACCGATGTGCATAAAGCGGGAGGGCTGGCTGTCGCAAGAACGTTTTCACGGCTCGTGCAGCACCACAAAACCGGGACATCCACCACTCCACAATAACGGCACTCTTCTGAAGGGCTTCATACGAAACATCCGCATGCCCTTCTAGTGCCTGATCAGCCGGCTTCGCTTCGGCAGCAAACGCCATGGCTAGGAAGTTGCAAGGGTTGCAACGGCTTGTCCTCGGCTAAAATTAGGGTAGCTTCACTGATGACGGAATTGAATCGATACTCACTTGTTTTGAGACTGTAGCATCGGTGTGCCGTGTGGCTTTTCTGATTACCTCTTGCCCGTGGAGCATCGTGCTTTATCGATACTCGCATTGGGCCTCTGCCAGACCAAAACAGGTTGGTCGCTCTTGTTTGAGACAGGGCTTTGTATGCCAAGGTGAAAAGAAGAGGTGCTGCTAGATAATCGAGCGCCTGTTGGGGGGCCGAAACGTTACGTGTGAAGGGAGAGCGGTCTTTGATAACGGAGCGTGTGTCCCCCTGCTACCTAATGGAGAGGTGACTCGGCACTCTTTCGACTCGCCCGATGCAAAACCATGAACGCTGTTAAACCCGCCGTACCGCGGCATCCTTCCCTCTTGACTCTCACGCTCGTGCGGCTAGCGCTCCCTGAAAGGTCAGCTTTCCGCGTTTGTTTGGGGGGGGGGGGGGGGGGGGGGGTGGTTGGGGGGACGTGAAGGGACAAGCTTCCAACCTCGTGTTGCGCGCTCCAGCTGAATTGCTTTGAAGGGTCAATCGGTCTGTGCACACAGAACATGGCTACCGTTTGTACAACCGTCGTTGTTGTTGCAGCAGCTCGTTAGAATGGGAGAGGTGTTCATTCACCGCAGCGTGCCGCATAGCTACCTTCACGAGGAAGGTTGTGGGTGATGGCCGTCCCCGTTTTTGCGACTAACCAGCTCATTTCTTACCAGAAGGCCTCTGTCCCCTGGCTACGTTGCCTTGGACACCGAAGGGAGGGCAGAGCAACTGACTTTTACCTTGGTCGCGGTTGGAGTAGGCATTGAACAGACCCGGGTTGAGGGGCCAAGCTGAGTGCCAGCCTACTGCTGGGCTGCGAGTGCGCTCTCCGGGGGCACTCGTCGGGGCCGACATGTCCGAAGAATCCAACTCAATGGCCGAGGAGGATACAATTGACCGAGATACGAACCAACGCTTAAAATACAATAGCAGCGGTGTGTAGTTAAACAGGTCAAACGGGTGATAGCACACGACTTCAAGTCGGTGCAAGCCGCAAGAGCTTCCGCCCTATCAGCTTTTGACGGCGGTGAAGTGGACTACCGTGACACGGGGAATTAGGGATCGATTCCCGAGAGGAGGTATCCTCGTCGCACGGCCCCCTTTCCACGCGGGCACTGTTTTTGCCCGAGTCTGAGAAAACGAGTTTGCGGAAAAGGGAGAACATTTTCGGGGCCTTGCAAGCAACCGCGGGCGTGCGGTACCAACCGATTCGGTGACTGGAGTGATGACGATGGCAAACAACGATTCTGGTTGTCTTCGCGCGTACCTACCCCCCCGTGTTAGTGTCGCCTCCGTTTAGTCCTTGTCAGTGTCGCCTTTTTGCCTGAAACCGCGAGGCGACACTAACACGGGAAGACGGTTCTCAATCGGGTTCCCTGTATTTGCATGAAGAGTGTCTCATCCTCACCAACGGCTTCCCTAGTTAGTGTCGCCTTTTAGGAAAAGGTGCCTTTAGGTGGGCGACACTAAGGTAGGTACAGAGAATAAAACATCTTCGCGGGGGGGTTTCGGAACAGCACCTTTTTTTTGGTTGGTTTCGCTGAGCTATTTTCGGGCGCAGTCGTAGTTCCGGAAATGTTCCCTTCAGAACGACACAGTGTTGAGCACTACTATAAAAAAGAGGAAACCGAGAAAATACTCGACGTAGCTGCTTCGACTCCGAATGGAAGGGAGGAATATAGAGGTAGAGGGGAAAATACAATACAAACACAATCTGATTTGCTCTTCACTTACACCACCGTATGTTGTTTTCTCACTCAGGACTTTGACCTGTTGTGTTTGTGTGATTTGTCGTGTAGGGGTAGACCCGCATGACCTCACGTCCGTTCAACACGTGGTTCGGTAGTTACAGCACTTGGGATCCCTTCTGTTCTTTGTCGGGCAGCATCGTCGAGCATTTCCTTTCAAGCTGGCGCTTATGTAAAAGAAATAAAGAAGAAGACGGACAGGAACTGGAATCCATGCACGCGGAGCTCTCCAGCTTGCCCCTCATCTCCCCCCCCTTGGTTGCGGAGAGGGGAAGAGCAGCTTCGTCGAGCCCTTTTCAGGCGGCAGCCGCTACGCGAGTTCGAGGCGGTCGCAGATGCCCTTTGCCATTTCCATGGTTCCGATCGCCTTCGACGTCTTGTCCGCCAGGAGGAGGTCGGGCGTGCGGAGCCCGTCCTCAAGAGCCTTGTTCACTGCTACTTCAATCGCCTGCGTGGTGGTGAGGTTGTGGGTATTGTATACTTCCAAGTCGTGGTGAAGTAGTGGTAGTTTGATGCTTCTAAGTCGTGGCAAAGGTGTGGTGAAGCAATCGTGTAGTGGTTGACTGCGCTCCGCAACCAATTTATGTATTTCATGCGCTTTCACTCGAACTGTAGAATGGCCAGGGCTTACGCAGCTCTTTTGTCTTGGAGCTAAATACCTACCGAAAATCAGTAGGGTCAGGGGAAAAATAAAGAGAGCATAGGGGGCTCACCTGCCAGTGTTGCATGTCTTTGCCTCTTCCTCCTCTCTGCCCTCAACCCTCGAGTGTCGCGGTGGTAAGCAACAGCAGGATGCCGACGGGAATCCCCGGTACTGCGGTTGATTCCCCAGATGAATCTGCAGAAAAGATAGTACGTGCTGATAACGTACTGACTCCAGCACGTGTACACGTACTGATTCAGCATGTGTACAAAACGAAACTAAGAAAATTAACGTGCTGAAGTCAGTACGTTCGGCATGCTGAACGTAAGGCCTGAGAATGGCCACCACTACCCGCTAACGAACGACTTCACCACCATTCATTCCCCCCGACTAAGACGTTAATGCGAGTGTTCAGAATGATGCGTGTTGGAACGACGTCGGAAAAATCAACCAACGCGACCAACAGCATCAAACAACGCGAACGGCGATTATTATTTTCGAATGCGACACGAAGAGAAATATTTGCTGCCTTGCGCAAGAAAGTGCTTGAGAGCGAATACCACGCAGCAGGGCGGCGTGTACGCGCGTTTCTTTTTCGAAACAACACCTTACATACACCCCACCCCTGCCTTGCCAAAGGTCCCCCGGTGACTCGAGAACCCCGATGTGTCGAGTAAGATTTTTGGCACTCGAAAAGGTTTCTCGCCGCCGCCACATACCTGCGCTTCGTTGTGCATTCCGAATACGCGCAGCATCATGGCGCACGAAAGGATGGTTGCGATCGGGTTGCACTTGCCTTGGCCGGCGATGTCGGGGGCGGACCCGTGGATGGGTTCGAAGAGCCCCGGTGTGCCTTCAACGCCGACGGAGGCTGAGGGCAGCAGCCCGAGGGAGCCCGCGAGCACCGATGTTTCGTCGGAGAGGATGTCTCCGAAGAGGTTCTCGGTCACGATCACGTCAAAGGAAGCCGGCTTCCGGATGATGTCCATCGCGACACTGTCGACCAGACCGTGCGACAGCTCGACTCCGGGGAACTCTTCCGCCATCACCTTCGTGGCCACCCTGCGCCACAGGCGCGAGGAAGCGAGCACATTCGCTTTGTCAACCGACAGCAGCCTCCCCTTCCGACTCTTCGCAAACGTGCCTGCGACCCTCACAATCCGCTCGACCTCAGCGATGCTGTAGGTCAAAGTGTCCGTAGCCGAACCAGATTCGTCTTCCTCCCTCCTCTCGCCGAAGTAGAGGCCGCCGGTCAGCTCCCTGACCACCAGGATGTCGACGCCGTCGATGAGTTCCGGTCGGAGGGGGCAGGCGGCCGCGAGGCTCTTGAAGACGGTCGCCGGGCGCAGGTTGGCGAAGAGCTGCATCTCCTTGCGCAGGCGCAGCAGGCCTTGCTCGGGGCGGCCTTCGGTGATGGACCGCTTGTCCCACTTCGGCCCGCCGACGGCGCCGAGGAGCACCGCGTCCGACGCCTTGCAAGCGGCGAGCGTGTCGTCCGGCAGCGGGACGCCCCTTTCGTCCAGCGCGTGGCCCCCGATCAACCCCTCCGTGTACTCGAACTTCCCCACCTTGTCCAGCACCGTCAGGGCCGCCTCGACGACCTCCGGTCCGACGCCGTCACCTCTCAGTAGCACAATCCGCTTCGCCGCCGCGGTGCTGGCCGCACGCCGGGAGATCGTTCGCAGCATCTTTCTTGCCGGTTTTCTTTTCTTCTTTTGATGGGACTGGAAGGTGTGGGATTTTAAGTTTTTGTTGAGAGTGGAGTCTGTTGAGACTGGAGTCTGTTGAGACTGGAGTCTGTTGAGACTGGAGTCCGTTGAGACTGGAGTCTGTTGAGACTGGAGTCCGTTGAGACTGGAGTCTGTTGAGACTGGAGTCCGTTGAGACTGGAGTCTGTTGAGACTGGAGTCCGTTGAGACTGGAGTCTGTTGAGACTGGAGTCCGTTGAGACTGGAGTCTGTTGAGACTGGAGTCTGTTGAGACTGGAGTCCGTTGAGACTGGAGTCTGTTGAGACTGGAGTCCGTTGAGACTGGAGTCTGTTGAGACTGGAGTCCGTTGAGACTGGAGTCTGTTGAGACTGGAGTCCGTTGAGACTGGAGTCTGTTGAGACTGGAGTCCGTTGAGACTGGAGTCTGTTGAGACTGGAGTCCGTTGAGACTGGAGTCTGTTGAGACTGGAGTCCGTTGAGACTGGAGTCTGTTGAGACTGGAGTCCGTTGAGACTGGAGTCTGTTGAGACTGGAGTCCGTTGAGACTGGAGTCTGTTGAGACTGGAGTCCGTTGAGACTGGAGTCTGTTGAGACTGGAGTCCGTTGAGACTGGAGTCTGTTGAGACTGGAGTCCGTTGAGACTGGAGTCTGTTGAGACTGGAGTCCGTTGAGACTGGAGTCCGTTGAGACTGGAGTCCGTTGAGACTGGAGTCTGTTGAGACTGGAGTCCGTTGAGACTGGAGTCCGTTGAGACTGGAGTCCGTTGAGACTGGAGTCTGTTGAGACTGGAGTCCGTTGAGACTGGAGTCTGTTGAGACTGGAGTCCGTTGAGACTGGAGTCTGTTGAGACTGGAGTCCGTTGAGACTGGAGTCTGTTGAGACTGGAGTCTGTTGAGACTGGAGTCCGTTGAGACTGGAGTCTGTTGAGACTGGAGTCCGTTGAGACTGGAGTCTGTTGAGACTGGAGTCCGTTGAGACTGGAGTCTGTTGAGACTGGAGTCCGTTGAGACTGGAGTCCGTTGAGACTGGAGTCCGTTGAGACTGGAGTCTGTTGAGACTGGAGTCCGTTGAGACTGGAGTCCGTTGAGACTGGAGTCCGTTGAGACTGGAGTCTGTTGAGACTGGAGTCCGTTGAGACTGGAGTCTGTTGAGACTGGAGTCTCCGGGCAAAGCGAGTGGGAGGGGGGGTTCTTTCGAGTTTCTGGATCCGAATATGATCATGCGCAAGGTTTGACGCTCGTAAGTCGCGCATAAATGAACGACGGCAACTGTCGTCGTGCGTACAGCCGTGCACTGCCGCCATCAGCAGGCTTTTGTTTCCGCCAGACAAAGCTTTGTTTAGTGGGTATTCTGTGTCTGACAAGTGCAATTTATCAAGAACAAAAAGCGTACTGTCCGTCTGATGAGCAAAAGGTTTGCCGGGCCGGAAGTGCGCGCAAACAAACTGACAGTCTTTTTCTCATCCAGGTCGCTGGGTCTACTTCTAACACCAAAAGATCCATCCAACAAAACAGCAGATACGATACGCACACCAACATACTATACCTTAAAGGAAACTTTACGACAATGGTCGGACTATAAAACCCCGGATCCCTAAGCGAACTGCAACGAGCCCCTCTTGGGAGACAGCGCAAGCCACCTCGGTTTCGCCCTGCCTGCTATGGAACTGCTGAGAGAGACGTAGAACGCATAAGGGATGTGCCTGCATGTTTCGAAGTGCTATGAGGTGGCCATCAAAATTGCAGTGGAAAGAAACACCGAAAGACTTCACCAGGAAAATGGACTATTTGGTTTGCATAAGTGGGTCGCACCGACAAAAAACTGCAGGTTTAGTGTCCGAAGTGATTAGTGTACAGCCTGCGCGGTGACCCAACCGAGGCATTAGGTTGTGCGATCACCCCGTCTCCCCAACATAGTTGAAAGTCCCAGACACACCTCCGTGCTTGAAACACGGGCCAAGGAGCCAAACACGTGTACGAGGCTTAGGGTGTCAAACCCATAAGCCGCCCCCCAAGGGACCCGATCCGGATTTACTGGAAAGGGATTTGAGATCAAGTACACTGGTGAACTGTGTCTGGATAGGACCCGTTGGTCGTTGAGGCGGGGGTGCAGTATCTGCAAAGGACGCGAGCGGTGCAATCAAGTAGCGCCGCGTAGGCGAGCGTTAGCAGCCTGGCAAGAAAACAGGGGAAATCTTGGGCCAGCAAAGTGAGGTGCCAGCATGAAGTCTTCTTCGAATGCGACACAGAGAAGCAATGTGTCGGTTGCGGTTCGTTCTTTTAGCGTTTATTGTTTTACTGAGAAGAAAAAACAAGATAACAAAAACTCCGTTTGTAGATGGGCCATCAGGGGCCGGGGCCTGTCTCCTCCGAATTCGCTCGCGAGCGCAGACTAATCCAATTTTAGAACTCATCAGTGGGTCCGAGTGTCGGTCCTGTTCCGGGGTGTGAACACAACTTTTGCTCCATGCAGTTCCACCGCCTTTCACCCTTCAATAAAAAGGGGTATGGAAGAGCTCCCGTCCGCAATCCATCGGGAGATGAGACATTTGGCTGCCTCAAGGAAAGTCGTTAAGCCGCGGGTGACCTAATCTCGCAGAAGCCACCTGCCAGTCGCAAATAGGCGGTTTGCATTTGCCAGCTACATTCCTCTTGCTCGCAAAAAGCGAGCTGCTTTGCAGGGACGCGGATCTCGCATTCTATTTTGGTTTCAACGCAGCGCGGGAGATGAACCGTACAACGAAAATGTCGGGACACAGGTGCTTCGTTTTTTTAGAGTTAAGTTTATTGTTGTTGTTTGGTCGTTCCACTTCCGCCCTGTTTAACCGCCGCTACCTGGAGCAGCGCTGTTGCTTTGTTTTCTCAGCCTAGAGCAGCTTCTCTGTCCGATGACTTGGCGGCCAAACAGAGGCTAAATGCGGCAGACGGGGGGACACGGCGTACCAATTCTTTTCCGGCGAAGGCGAGCGAACAGAAAGTTGACAATTCACTGTTGTCGTCTGCCCCAGGAAAGCATTCTAGCCAACGGAGCCAATGTAATTGAGCCAGTTCACCCCTTGCCCGATCGAATGTTGCCGAGCTTTGCAGCTTGGGTTAGAATGCAAAGAATCTGTGGCGATATTCTGCATCTGGGTGATGTAGTGTAGTTTCAGGTCGCTCTTAGGTGGATTGGCTCAGGCAAAGCTGAATGCAATGTTGAATTGGTTGTTGTCGGTGGTCGAGCATCTTGTTTTTGCGAATCCAAATGCCCGCAGGACGTGTGTGATGGACCGTTGAACTCCACCCTATCTCTTGAATTGCATATTGCGACGCACACACGGTGGAGCCTGAGAAGTCCAGCCTCAGAGGCTGTAGTCAAAGCTGGATTTGAAAAAGCGGGTGTAACACCCGCTTTTCGGGTGGATTTACACGCGTTTTGGTCGTAACATGACTCGGACACACCCTCTTTGACGCTTCTGAGGCTGGACCTCACCGTGTACGGTCTATGATGGAGGGACTCGCTTCGCCCTCCTTCAAACCTTGCGAATCTAATGGCCGGCCAAGCACTCGTCCGTGATCCGATGGCGAATGCTGGTCAGGCGTCCACTGAAATTGAGTGGAATCCCAGAAGCGCAGCTTGCGTGCGCTGCCTACTCGATAACCTGGTCGTTGAGCTCTGTTTCACGCTCGTCCATTTGGCGCACCTCGAAGCTGTTCGCGTATCCGCGCTGCATGCTCCGGAAATGGCTTTTGTAGTCGATGAACATCTTGATCGCGAAGACGCCGACCAGCAGGATCAGCACGAACGCGACGATGAGCATCGTGAAACCGGCGGAGTCTTCTTCGTCGCGAATGACCGGTGTAGCCAGGTTGCTCCTCGGACACGCCTCCCCGCACTCCAGCAGTCCCGCGCCTTCAATGTAGCAGAAGAATGATTCAACCGCCGGAATGCTCATGCAGCCGGCATGCGTTTTGTTCCCGTACACAAACGGAAACGTGCACCGATGCAGCGCATCCGCTGCACGGCACCCGCCTGTCTCGCCCGGCGTGTCGATGGTGTCGGTTTCGATGGGCACGCAGACGTGGCAGACCTGCGAAGCTCCGGACACGAGCTCGCGGTTGTACCCGTCGTTGCAGATGCACGGGCCGAGTGTGCAGTGCTGGTCGGCGGCGAAGGGATGCACGGCTTCTTGGCACTCGCAGAGGACCCCGCCCCACTCCGTGCAGTCGTCGCTGCAGCAGTAGTCGTCGCACCGCTTCTCGTTGCAGAACAGCGGCGTCGCCACGGGGCACGTCGCGCGCATCGAACCCGACTTGTAGCAGCAGTTCAGCGTTTCCGTCTCGTTGCAGTGGATCTGTCCGGTAGTGACGGGGTCGACGCATATCGTCGAACCCGGCTGCGTCACCCGCGCTTTGCCGCAAGCGTGGCTCAACTCCTCGGGAACGTAGTCCCAATGCGTGTGGTCCTGCCGCATGTACGTCGCCTTCGACAGCGACCCGTCCCACGCCGCCGCGGTCCCGCCGACACACGACTTCGAATACCAGAGGAGACACTGGGCGGCGTGCACCACTTCAAACGCTTGGCACTTGCCTTCCGGCAACGCCGAGCTGCACTCGATGGCGCAAGTCTCCTTATTCGCCCCCGAGACGGCCACGACGTCATACTCGATGCCGCGCCTGAGATACCGGGGTTCGCAACCTCCGAGCAGCTCGTCGTAAATTGCGGGCAGGCACGGCAGGTCGCTTTCTATTTGGGCGCTCCCGTCAGGGCAGGAGCACATGTACGTGACAACCCCGTCCGGATACGTCACCTCCGAGCAAAGGTGGTCGCCGCACGGGCGGGAGTCGCACACTTCCAAAGAACCGAGCGCTGCGGCGGAGCACGCCAACGCCGCAAGGAGCGCGCGTCGGCCCGCTCGCGTTCCTTCCATCGGCCCCGCCTTCTCTTCGCTTTCTTTCCTCCTGGTTGGGGGGAGTCGTTGTCAGTAGTTGGGTTAGACTGCAAAGAATCTGTGGCGATAAACTGCGCATCGCCGACGGCGCGGTTATCTCTTCGCACGTGATGTGTCATGCTTTCGCCTCTTTAGCTCGTCTTGATCGTCGCGCTCAGGCGCGCGTCGATTGCTCGTCCAGGTTCATCGGTTGCGCGTCGGCTTCTGCTTCTTCTTGTAATTAGTGCTGGTTTTGAGGATGAGGAAAGGCAAGAAGCGGTGGTCTCCGTTAGTCCGGTAGTTTGTGCTACGTCCGTTCTTTACGCTCGTTCCCTTCTCTACTCACTACTGTACGCACTCGGTCACTCTTGTACTGGGTGCGGGACTGCAAGAACGTGCTTGAAATGGATGAGCTCAACACCGCACTGGTCCCGTCTGCGTCGTGTTTCGGTCCTTTTTAAGCCACGGAGACACAATGCCTAACATCCCGCAAACCCGACCGTATGGAGCTTGCCTGCCGAATCTTGCCTCTCTCATGTATGTACGATGCTAGCATCAAAGTTTTCTTCACGGGCTTGCCGAACATCTCTGTTTTTACCATTGCGCAACAGAACAGGCGCAGAAGAGCATTATTACCTGTTTCAGCAAAAAGTAACGTTGGATGGTGACTCGGTGACTCAACCTGAACGCCGTACAGATGAAATGCGCAAACAAAACAAGCGCAAAAGGCACCGTACCCGCCTCCTGCGTCGCGCTTGCCGCCTCCTTATTTTGGTACGCGGGCCCGGTAATCCACCGCGCCTTGGTCCCTGCAACACTGCACGCGGCGGGCGCGTTTGTTTGCTCCGGGGCGGAGAATCGAGTGAACGCATCAGTGAAGAAGGGGAAGGAGCAACGCGGGCACCGAGCGAGCGGTGAAAAAAAATACACGAGGGGCTGCCTTGTGCTTTTTTTCGACGGTGGCTCGAGTGGGAGAAACAAATACAGCTGGAAGCCTACGCCAGCCACTTTTTAGCCCAGGTTTACCTGTGTTGCGTGCGGGCGCCACAGCACTTTACCTCCGTTGAGATTTCGCAACTGGCAGCCTCCTCAAGTACTTTCCTACAAAGCAGGTGCTCATACAAACGAAAGCCCGTCTATCGTGGAAACGCTAGACGAGGGGGGAAGGGAAGCGAGAATGTGCTCGGTATGGTGAGTTGTAGTGAGAGGCGTTCGCGGCATGCTACGTCTGTTTCAATACGCCCACGTTGCAGACTGTATCGACAGCGTGGACTTGCAGCACGCTTTTTCTCACTGGCCATAAACTACTTTTATGCCGTCGTCAGCTGCGGAGCTAGCGGTACCGAAGAGTCCAATTTTGAGTACTGCGTAACGACCGTGATGACACCATTGGAGGGCGTCCACCGTGCGCTTTCGGAACTGGCGCGTGCAATGGGCAACGGCGGAAACAACCCAGAAGAACAGGCACCCTCGGTCAGTGTTGTCTGCAGATGTGCAGACGTCTGCGTCTACGCCAGCGTCTGCGTCTGCAGACTTTGAAAACGCAGACGCAGACGCGTCTGCAGAATCGGCGTGCAGGCCAGCCTGCTCGGGTCTTCCTCATGTGAAGGCCCAGCACTACAGCTTTGAAGTCCGGAGTGCAATGCCAGCCTCCGCGCGCGAGTCGGAAAAGTAGCACGTGGAAAAAAGCGCCCCACTCCTCCTTCCCGGTTGTTGATGTACAAAAGTTCGTCTTCGACAAGAACCCGAACTAAGAAACAGGAACCGGCAGAGAGGATACAGTGCTGCGCCGCACGTCAGTCGTTGTGGGGAAGGGAGATCGTTGCAATCGGACCTGATGGAACATGGGGGAGGCTTGCGGTGATTTCTGTCAGTCGGGTGGTGCACGCTGCCTCTGTTCTTTGACGCGTACACACACTGTCACTCACAGAGACTCAGACGACCAACACCACGATCACCGTCGATGGAGAGGAGGGAAGACCGGCATCATCAGGCAGCCGCGAAAGAAGTCAGAAACGTGAAAAATCGTACACTGCGAAAGAAGAAAGGAAAATCCATGGAATTCTTCGTTGACCGCATGCCTGAACCCAAATCCAGGACGCGGCTTCAGGTTGCAATTGATCATGATTAGTGGGTCTACTCGGGCGGTTCAGGTTCCTCACACTGCACGCGGCTAAAGAAAAAGCTGCTCACATCATGATTGGCGCCTTAGTTTCGAGGATTTCAAGACTGTGTTGATGAGGCTCATTACCGCGCCAGAGAGGGAAAATCGCAAGCGGCTTGATTAAGACGGCTGCTCTGCGTTGATGGGAGGCGTACTGACGATGTTGGAAGGGGAGGGCTTGTCCTGCGCGGCGGACTTGGCGAAGAGCTTCGGGAACTGCGTGCCGTAGTTCATCGTGGGCAACACGCGCGGCTTCCCGCAGCGGCTCGCCGCGTTCTGCGGCAGGTGCGACATGAAGTTGACGAAGTTCATCCCCGTCGACCGGGGCCGCATCTCAAGCGACCGCTTGCACGACAGGCATTTTATGCCTTTCGTGCCGATCAAGCCGTCGAGCCCCGAGGGGTTCTCGGGCACTCCCGCCAGCTCGGAGACGAGCTGTTTGATGTATAGGAAGTCGGCTAGCGGGGCCCGCTGTTCGAGCATGTCACGCAGGATCCGCAGATTTCGGTCGACAGTCTCCGTGAGGCTCCGGTATGCGGCGTTCGTCGCCTGAACGACGTCCTTCCGGGACTTTTGGACCGAGGCGTCGACGTAGGCGAGGTCGGCTTTGCCGGCGACCAGGACGCTGTCCGCCTTATGCACGGACAGCTCGGACAGCCGGCCGTCCACGTCTGCCCACCTCGCGTCGTCGGCTCCGCCGCGCCCGAGACTCCCGCTGTGCGCCCGCGGCGCGGGCGGCAGCTGCGGGTCCGCCGCCGCCGCCGCCGGCTGCGCGGCGGCGGCGGCGAGCTCAGCCAGGAGCTGCTGCCGCAGGGCGTCGAGGGCGCTCGGCACGCCCCGCTCGACCGCGTGGGCCAGCTTCGCGACCGTGCCGGCGAGGACCTTCTCCTTCTCGCGCAGGAACCCCAGGTCGCGGTTGAAGCGGGTCAGCGTTTTTTCGACGCCGCCGCCGTCCTCGGCGGGCCCGGCCGGCTTCTCGGCGGGACCCGGGTGGGCGGAGCCGCCTTCTTTTCGCGACGGCAGGATCTGCCCCTGGGCCTGGAGCCTCTTGACCTGGCTGGAGAGCGTCTCGACGGTGCCGTGCAGGTAGTCGAGGCGAGCGGTGAGGTTGTTGATGTCCGGGCTGCGGAAGAGGTCGTCGCAGTCGTTGTAGGCGTCGGGAGGGGGCAGGGGGATGAGGGCCGCGTCACTCGGCTGCCGGACGCCCGGCGGCGGCGGCTGCGGTTTGGCGGCGGGCGCCGGCAGCGGCGGCTTCGCCATCGCATCGATCTTCGCCTTCAGCGCCGCCAGCTCGCCGCGAAGCCCCGCGAGGCTGGGGTCGGCGACGTACCTTTCCCGCGGCTGGCCGTCGTTCGCCGGCCGTTCGCCGTCGCCTTCGCCGCATGGCAGCCCACTCCCTGTGCGCCCGGCCGCAGGGCCACCGCCTTGGCCGCCGACGCTGGAGCCACTTCCGCCGGCGCCGGTTCGGCTGTGGTTCGGGCCGACCTCCCCGCCGTCGTCGGGGCGGGTGCCCAGCGACCCTCCTCTCCCCGTGTTCCGAGCCGCAGAGCCGCTGCCTTGACCGCCGAGGCTGGAGCCGACTCCGCCCCGTTCACTGCTTACGCTGTCGTTCGGGCCGCCCTCCCCGCCGTCGTCGGGGCGGGTGTCCAGCAACCCTCCGCTCCCCGTGTTCCCAGACGCAGGGCCGCTGCATGCGTTGCTGCCTTGCCCGCCGAGATCGGAGCCGACTCCACCCCGGCCGCCGCGTGCGGCGGCGCCGTTCCGGTTGTCGCTCGGCGGGCCACTTTCCTCGCCGTCGTCGTCGCGGCCGCCGCAGCCGGGGCGAAGCCCCGACAACCCGCCCTCTGCGTTCCCGGAGTTCAAGCCGCGCCCCCCGGACTCTGCGCCGCTCCGGCTGCCGTCCGGATGGCCGCACCCCCCGCCGCCGCCGCCACCGCCACGTGCGTTGCCGTTGCCCCGCGCCTCATCGGCAGCCCGGCCCCCGTCGGCGGACCCGGGGTCCACCTGCGCGCCCGCCGACCGGACCGAGCGAGGCGCGGGCCTCACCCCGCGGTTTCCACCGGCGCTCGCCTTGCTCAAGCTCGAGCTCCGCCGCCTCGCGCCCCCTGCTGCTACGCCCGGCGACTCGCCGGGGGCGGCCGCGCCGCCGCGCACTGCGGCGTCGACTTTTTTTTGCAGCGCCTCGAACTGCTGCCGGAGGGCGTCGAACGCCCTGGTCTGCGGAGCCTGCGGGGCCTGCGGCCCCGCGGAGCCGCCGTTTTCGGGTGCTGCGGCCGTCGGGGGTGTCGGCCGCCGCGAAGCGGCGTGCAGCGAGTCGAACTTGTCGTTCAGCGCTAGCAGCTCGGCGCGGAGGGCGGCGACGTCGTTCTCCCACGGACGGGACGCGCGCCTTGCTTTGCCGCTCGCGGCGTCCGGCGATGACGGGCGCTCCTCTGCCGTCGCGTGGCCGTGCATGCCTCTCTGCGCGGCTGGGTTCGTCGCGTACAACCCCGCAGATCCGCCGCACGGCCCCATCACCACGTCGGGGGGTGCGAGGGACCGCGTCTCCGCGGGTACCGCCGGTGTGTCCACCGCTAGGGTGGGACCTGGGGTCCCGCCGCGGGTCTGCGCCTGCAGGCCCGCCTTCACCGCGCCCAGCTCCCGTGCGAGCGCGTCAACCCGCCCGCAGACCTCCGCGAAGCGGTCCGTCCAGACCGCGCCGCCCTCGTTTTCCCCGCGCGGCCCCCCGCTCACGTCCGAGCCGGCGAGCGAGCCCGCTCCCCGTCCGCCGGAAGATCCGCGGAACCCCGGAACACCCCCCGGAGGAGAGGCCTCGAGGGGGCCTGATGATGGAGCTTCGTGTTGGGTCTGCGCCCGCAGCCCCGCCTTCACCGCGCCCAGCTCCCACACGAGCACGTCGACCCGCCCGCAGACCTCCGCGAAGCGGTCCGCCGAAACGGCGCCGCCCTCTGCGTCGGGACCCTCGTTTTGCCCGCCCGCGCCCGGCTCTTCCGAGCCGGCTAGCGAGCCCGCTCCCCGTCCGCCGGCAGATCCGCGGAACCCCGGAACACCCCCCGGAGAAGAGGCCTCGGGGGGGCCTGGTGATGGAGCTTCGTGTTGCCCGCCGCGGGTCTGCGCCTGCATGCCCGCCTTCACCGCGCCCAGCTCCCGTGCCAGTTCGTCGACCCGCCCGCAGACCTCGGCGAAGCGGTCCGCCGAAACGGCGCCGCCCGCGTTTTCCCCGCGCGGCCCCCCGCCCACTCCCGGCTCTTCCGAGCCGGCGAGCGAGCCCGCGCCCCGTCCGCCGGAAGATCCGCGGAGCCCCGGAACACCCGAGGCCTCGGGGGGGCCTGATGGTGTGTCGTCGTGCGCACCCCCATCGCCGCGCGGGCGGGCCACTTCGCGCTGCCCGCCGCCGCCGGCCAGGGCGGCGGCGACCCAGGCCTTCACACCGGCGACCTCGTCTCGGAAGGCTGCCGCGACACTGTCGGCGCCGGCGCTCCCCGCGGCCCGCGGGGACAGCGCGCGGACGGCGGCTTTCAGGTCTTCGACGGCGGCGGCCAACTGGTTCACGCGCGCCGTGTCCTCGGAACGGTCGCCTGCAAGCATCCCGGGACCCAACGCACTTCCTCCTCCAGCGTCGTCCTCACAGCCCAGGCCTGGGTGGGTGGACCTGCGTGGCCCCCCTCCGGTGGGTGGATCAGGGACGCCGTGGGAGCCCGTGGCGTGGTTTTGGTGGCGGGCGACTTCGGCGCGGAGCGCTTGCAGCTCCGCAACGAACGGCTGGATCATGACGGCAAACCCGCCGCCGCGCGCCGACGGGCCGGCGGCGGTGCTGTCGCCCAGGGCGGGGTCGCCGGCGTCCGCGATGGCGCGGAGCGCGCCGGAATGGGACGCCGCGAGGGCGGCGAGCTGCTTCGCGATGCGGTGAGTGATCGCGCGCAGGTCGTCGACCTTCTTCGGCAGCGCCCGCAGGCGCGCTTCCTGGTCCTCGTCGGCGTCGGGCTCCGCCAGGTCGGGAGGGCCTCCGCACGGTGACTGCGGCGGCGTGTCGTCCAGCAGGGAGAGCGGCGCGGCGTTGAGCGTGTGGAGGTGGACAACCGACGATTCCAACCCGGCGACGCGTTTTTCGAGGGCTTCGACGAGGCTCTCCGCCAGTCCCCCGCTCGGAGCCCCGCCGCCGCTGGCGGCGTTGTTGAGGGAGAACGACGAAGAAGGCGAAATGGACCCCGCCCCCCGAGTAACACTCGCCCGCCTCGGCTTGACCCCCGACGCACCGCCGGCGGCCGCGCCGTTGTCGACGGATCGGGTCCGCAGCCGCCCCGTGGGCTGGAGAGCCCCGACCGACGGCCGCCTCACTTGGACGGCGGCGGCGGCGGCGGCGGACGGCCTTTTTTTCGCCGGGTCACCGCCAGGCGGCGGGTCCTTCGCGGGCGCGCTCTTCCGCCGGCTCGCCGGCGACTGCAGCACGGCCGACGGCTTGGACTCGCCCTGCGGCGGCGCGGCGTGGCTTTCCCGCAGCTCTCGCTGCAGGGCCTCCAGCGCCGCTCTGTCGGCCTCCCGCGCGTGGCTCGCGTCGTCCAGTTCGGCTTCGATGCACGCCAGCCTTTCGGCAAAGTCTTCGTTGTCGGGAGCGACCTGTCGGTCCCCGAGATCCCCACCGGTCTGCGGCTGCTGCGCGGGGCTGCCGCCTTCACGGGCATCCTGGTGGGGCACGGCGGCTGGTTCAGACGCCCTCTTAGCCCGAGCTTGCGTCCTCGCACCGTGCGTCCTCCGGCGAAGCTGCGCCTCGACCACCTTCAACCTCTTCCGCACGCTGCCGTACCCCGTGAGCAGAACCCCCAGGGTGTGCCGCAGGCTGTTGTAGTCGACCGTGACGACCACCAAATCGTCGAAGCTGGTCTCCGCCTCCACGCGCAAGCGCTCGTGTTCTTCGTCAGACGACCCATCCTGCGACCTCGCCGGGTCACTCGCCATGGTGGGGAGAAAGCAGAGAGGCGGGATTCGGGGGAATGGGTGGTGAGCAGGGACCTGTTTTAAAGTGAAAGCTCGCTTCCGAAGAAAGGTTCATCACACTAGTTCCAGGCTGCTTAGCCCGGTTCTCTGGGCCGCGTCCCCCTCCTTCTCTTGGTCGTCTGGTCTTGAGTCTTGCTGGTTCGTCCGGGCTGGTCGCTTCGCGCTTCCCCTTCGTTTTGTATGACCTCGTCTCCACTCCCTGCTGCACGGGCTTCTTCCGTGTTTGCGTCACCTGCGACGCGGGCCGCTTCACTGCGTGGACTGCTCTGTACTCGTTGGCTTTCTCCGCGTCTGCCGCTTCTTGAACCGACCGCGCCTGCCTTTCCCTTTCTGCCTTTCGCCTCTGTGGTCCGTCGGCTGCCTCGGCTCGGGCGTCTTGTTGTGCCATCCAAATCTCCTCGTCTTCCTTCCTACGTGCGTGTATGTTGCGTGCAGCGCGCTGCCAACTACCAACGTTGGCACAAGAACCGCTGCCCACTCCCCAATCGATCCAAACCTGGTCCAACGCTACTCGGTGCGCATGCCCTTTACAGCATTGATTCAGCCCGGCTTGGATGATGCAGAGAAGGGCGAAAGGTGAGAGGAATCGCTGACTTTCTTTTTTTTGTTGAATCACCAGAAGAAGCGGATATTGCTGGTTGGTGTGACCAGTCCCGTACGCAGCAACGCAGTACCTGAGGCAGGTACTTGCCCTGGTGACTGGGGGACGACGAAAACCACCGCGGCTAGATGCGATAGTCAATGGGAATTGCAGAAGTATGGCGGGCTGGGTTCACCCGTGCCCCGTTGAGTGCTTGAAACCCATATCTAGCGTTTTTCTTTTGTCTCTCAGCGCTCGAATTGACTGTGATTCTTACTGACCACCTTCGAGTTGTTCGAACTTGAATGAGAGTGCCGCGGCACAATGGTCATCCTACCTGCCACTAGTATACGTAACGATACGTACCAAGATAGAGAGAGACGTATCTCACAACCAACTAAACCGATTCGCTCGTTTGAATCACGAACAAGAGCAACGTGCACGGGCAGCGGCAGTTTCAAAAGGAAATATTCGGAGGGCCCGGTGCTTATTTCGACGGAAGCTGGAGCGGGAGAAACAACTTCCACGGCTATTTTGTGTTGAATGGCATACGCCCGCCACTGAACCCAGACATACCTGTGTTTCGTGTGGACAGCACGTTCCTTCTTTGAGATTTTGCAACTGGCGGCCTCTTCGAGTATTTCAGACAAAGCAGGTGGCTATAAGTAGTGCAGTAGTTGTATGTGTCGTTCTAGTCCGGGAACAAGTCAGGAAGAAGAACGGTGGTCATGAGAAAAAAAGGAAGAAGGGCTGCTTGCTGTTGCGAGCTTGCGCTGCGTTGCGGGTATCCGCTGTAATCCAGTTGTGGGTATCCTCGTAACTCTGCAATTGATGCGACTTCTGGTCCTGCCGCTGCGTATTTTGTCTAGTTTCACGAGGGAGGAGGCATGCCCCGCAGTGCCTGCTGCCCTGTGGCACGAGAATGAGCACTCCCTTCATCTGCTTGAAGAGGCTGCTGGCACTCAAAACGCACCTGCATGCAGGTGGCGGGCAGTGCGGTGGGCGCACATAGTGTCCTCACCGGAGACGACGTTGGGGAAGACTTGGCCAACGTTGCCGTTTGTCCACTCCTGCGTGGTCGTTTCTTCGGCGCGGGCATCGAACAACATTTTTAGCCTGCTTTCCGCTAACGTGTTTTAGGGATCGGGGTGTTTTCTTCAGTCTCCCGCTGAACGTTGAAGCAGGGGGCCGGGCCTTGAGTTGGATTGGGATTCAGGAAACATAGGGGACGGTGAGCAAGGTCGCGGCGATCTCCGTCAATCTGGCGGTTCTTGCTTTTCTAGCAATTATCATTTGCACGAATCACGTTCACACTTCACT
This sequence comes from Diplonema papillatum, assembly GCA_030068145.1. Classification (NCBI taxonomy): domain Eukaryota; phylum Euglenozoa; class Diplonemea; order Diplonemida; family Diplonemidae; genus Diplonema; species Diplonema papillatum. The sequence goes on along the minus strand of JAPJBO010000007.1, from coordinate 473,716 downwards.
TTGGCTGGCTTGAGTGTGTGACCGACACCACAATAATAACGACGACTACAATAAGAGGGGCGGTGAGCAAGGTTGCGGCGATCTCCGTCAATCTGGCGGTTCTTGCCTTTCTAGCAATTATCATTTGCACAAATGCACGTCCACACTTCACTTTGGCTGGCCAGGGGGAGAGGCTCGATTGTGTGACCGACACCACAATATTAATGACGACTACAATAAGAACTAGCCCCGCAACTCGAGAGGGAGAGAGGGTGGCGTCGTTTTCTTTTCAAACGGAGCGCCCTTCTACAAGAAGAAAGTGGCCCCTGCAGCACTGTACCTGCACTTTACACAGTACTGCAGTTACGCGGCGCGCCACGGTTGCCACTGCTATTCGAAGCTTTTCATTCAGTTTGATAGCCGTGCACACCGCCACCGCAACCTAAATCTCACCAATCAAACTACGGAGATGGTGAATGAAAAGCTTCGAATAGCAGTGGCAACCGTGGCGCGCCACGTAACTGCAGTGCTATGTAAAGTGCAGTACTGCAGGGGCCACAATTTCATCATCAGGGGTCAAGATTTAATAATTCTTTTTATATTCTTTTGAACCCCCGAAACCGGAAACCCCCCCCCCGGTTTCTGAACGAAAACGGGTTTCTAAAGCCCCCTGCTGCTCTTCTACCTGATTGCCGCTGCACATGAGAGTCATAAACTGTACGAGTGAATCAGAGAAATACTCGAGGGACTGCCTTGCTCATTTCGAAGGAGGCTAGAGGGGGAGAAAACAATACAACTACAAAGTGGGTCTTTTTTACTAACAATCTTGCGGGTTGCAAAGGCAATGTATTGTGCAGGCTAAAAAAGACGTGTTTTGGTGGTTGATCAGAATTCCTTACCTGAATATACAGGGTAAATACAAGTGGGAAAACGATCACCCGGCACGCACAAACAAACGCTTACGCCCGCCACTAAACCCAGATTTACCTGTGTTTTGTGTGGGCTACAGCACATTTACCTCCTTTGATCTATCGCAACTGGCAGTATCCTCAAGCACAAAGCGGGTGCTTATACAAAGGCTTTGGCACAAAGAATAGTTGAGTCGCGTCTCTAGTCTAGAAAAAAGAGGGTGCAGGTATGCTTCGCTGTTGCTCACGAAAGGTGGAGTCGGTCCTGTTCGGGTTTCAGACTCCAGAATCATGAGCAGCACACACTCAAGAGGTCTACTTCAACTATTCCCTGCATTATTAGCATACTTTCAACACAAAAGGAAGTCTTAGGGGACAGACACCACTTTATCTTCAGCCATACTTCAACCTTCTTTTCGTAGGAGTACAGGCAGTGCCTCGAGTATCCCGATTCATCGAGGGAATCCTTGAGGCACCTAAACGTACAGGGTACTTGGGTTGGTTTGGGAAATCAATTTGCTTTCTGAAGTGACACAACGGCATGGGTTGAAGTGACACAACGGCATGGGTTGAAGTGACACAACCGAATGGGTTGAAGTGACACAACGGCATGGGTTGAAGTGACACAACGGATGGGTTGAAGTGACACAACGGCATGGACACAACGGCATGGGTTGAAGTGACACAACGGCATGGGTTGAAGTGACACAACGGCATGGGTTGAAGTGACACAACGGCATGGGTTGAAGTGACACAACGGCATGGGTTGAAGTGACACAACCGCATGGGTTGAAGTGACACAACCGCATGGGTTGAAGTGACAACCGCATGGACGCAATGCCGTGCTACGCAGGGTATCCGAGCGGGGGCACGGCGCGAGGGTGAACTGTGCCAAATGGTTTCGAACCTGAAGGAGGATGTTAATCCTCATCAACGACACCATCTGCCAGCGACGCCGGCAAATTCACGTTGAGAGATGCCTCTTGGGGACGATCATCATCTGCGGGGGGCGACCGTAGTGGCAGGCACGGAGGCGTACTAGCGGCTGACGCAGTCGGCGTTGTGTGAACCTCATACTGATCAGCTGTGAGGTATCCGCATTGGTACTTGACCCACCTGTGTGTAGCGTATTGTGAGGTTAGTGAAAGCCGGTACTTTCAATCTCCGGATGACCGTAAAGGCTTGGGGGGAAGAAAAGGGTACGGCTCGTGTCGGGTGTCCCCCAGCTAGGTGCTATGCCTGCCGTTGTTCATCACAGTGTATCCACACCGAACCTGGTGTCGTGCCAAAAAAACCCACAGCAGATGGCCACATCGTCTTCTTTCGAGGAAGCGCAAACACTCTCGTGAAAGACAGCACCAGGCAACTCTATGCAGCTCCTTGCGGAGATAGAGATGGATCTGATTGACTGTAGTGCAACACCCTCATTTTGACGTAGTGAGATTCGGGGGCGGCATACCGGCCGAAAGCGTCCCAGAAGCCTTTCGAGTGTTCGTGCACGTCGCGGACGTCGAGCACCGCATCGCGAACGTCGTTGAAGTTCACTTTGCCGCGCCTGATCCCGGTCTCGGGGAGGTACTGCAGGTGGGAAAAGGCCTTCTTGTGCAGCACCGAAACGCCGAGCATTTCGACGCAAACCAAGAAGTCTTGCAACCCCGTCGCGACCTGGTGCTGGTTCCAGTGGTTGCTCTGCTGAATGACATTCTCGCTCACGAGGAACGCGATGAGCACCCCCTGCCAGAAGCAGAGGAAGACCACAATCTTGATGGCAATGAACTTGCCCGTCGGATCGTACTTGTGGAGGACCTTTTTGCTCGCGAGATAGAAGTAAAAAAGACAAGTGAACGCGATGGTGACCGAAAGGTTCTCCAGCATAAGCAGCCATGGGTAGGAGTCTGAGTAGTTGTACAGATTGTCTTCATCGTACTTGTCGAAGAACTTGCAGATTATCGCTATCAGCGTCAACAGCGGCTTAAATATGACGTACTGCATGATGCAGCATTGCCACGTCACAAGCAAGTGCCGGGTCATCTTCATCTCCCCGAAACAGCACATGGGGAACGGGTGCTTCAACGTGTGGTGGCCTGCTTTTCGTAGAGATTTCACCGCGGCAGACGTGCCGCCCAAGTAGTCAAGCATCAGGTAGAAGAAGGTGTACAGGACGAAGGCCTCATAGCAGTCACGCACCAGGTTGAGGTAAATAGCCGCGTCTTTGTAGAACTTCAGGGCGAAACAGCTGGTTATGGAGTAAACCGGGACAATGAGGAGGATGCGGATGATCTTGCGCTGCTCGGGCGGGTTCGTGTATGTGGTGAGGTGCAGGTGAATGAGGAAAGACGTCCAAACTGTACTCACCACAGTGCAATACGTCGCAGACCACAGCGCCAGCTGTTTGTTCCCCCAGATTCCGTCTACGAAGAGGACGATGCCAATGGCAACGAGCGCGACAACGTTGAGCAATGCAAACCATTGGAACACGCGGTACATCAAATATGTCCGGCCGGCGCCGGTTTCGCTGGCCCAACCCAGCGGGTAGTTCACCTGCTGCGTGACGTCGCTTACGGTGCCGTAGTGTATCTGCACAGGCCGCATCGCCGGTTGAGAATCGTCGGGCATCCGCACCTGTAGTGTCGCCTTCTCCGATGAATGCCGCCCAGGAACCTCGGCCTCGCCTGCGGCTGCCATTATCGGTTAGCGTGAGTCCGCGAGGACAATACTCCTGGCTGGTGTAGGGTGGTAGTTGTATTCACTTTAGAACCCGACATGTAACGTGGAGAGGAGAGAACAATTCACAGTCCAGGGAACTGCGTGAAGCCTCGCTCCGATGCCGAACCGAGGCGAACTGATAATGCTTCAGCCTTTCTGCGTGCAAACAGCGCTTGACCCGCGGTGATTGATATCTGAAGCTCACTCTCAAGCTCCGCTGGGTCTGCAAGATGCAGATGGTTGCTGATCTCCAACGAGGGTCAACAACCTCTGCGATACGATAGCGCTCTTGCACGTGTGGAGGAAAACGAACGGAAGAGGCAAACGAAAGCACGGCAGGATCGGCTGCAATGATTGCAGGAGTCCGCATGGGACGTGTGTGGAATGGATATATGTGCTCAACGCCTTTCCGTCTGCGCTGTGACTCGGTCCTTCAAGCCACGGACACATAAGGCGGACCATCATCACCGCGGACGGTGGAGTGAGTCTGGTTTGTCAGGCGTAGGCAATCCGTCACGGGGAAGGCCCAACAACTATGTCTGAGCAATCAGTTAACTCCGCAGAGCACAGTGGACATGGAGTTGCCGTGTGAAGCCCCAGCAGTTGAAGCACCAAATGGAAAAAAAAACTGCGAGTAACAAATCGTCGAGCAAGTCACGTAACGCGAAGTGCCCTACTGAAATGGGGGGGGGATTGCAGAACGTGCTTCGAATGAGTCAGGGGGGGGCGGAGGGGGAGTGGGGGGACGCGGGTTTTTTTTGACAACGGGGCTCCAATGTGCCCCGGCTCTCTCTGTTGGGGCCAGCTTGTTGGAACAGAGAGGATTTGTCCTCCGTTTGCTGTTGTCGGGTGTGCATCACGGTTCACCCGGTCCGGCGGAGAAAGGAGATCCCAAGGACTGTCTTGTCTCCTGGGCGTTTCTTGCTTGAAATGAGGACCAGGCATTGGACAAGACGCGGTGTACAAGCACTCGTCGGGGGATCGCGGGGGAGACTTTTCTTCCAGCGACTGGGAATTGGGTGCTGATAACGTGCTTCCTGGACTGTTGCGTGATCTGGGAACAGCCAGTGCCGTTTGGTCCCGCTGGCAGTACGAAGCGGAGGGGGAAATTGCGGTGGGGAAAAATAATCTCAGTCGAATCCGAGTCCGGAGGTCATCGAATTTTCATTGGGAACTACTGGGAAATGCGCTCGGCAACTTTTTGCAAATTCTCGTCAACTGGTTCCAGGAATTGTAGTGCACGTTGGGCATATTTCACATTGGGACTAGTCCCCAAAGGCTCTTTTCCCTTTTCTCGAGTATAGTCGAGGCTGGCCCACCAGAAGAAATTCCGTGGTTGGGGGCTTTTTTTTGTCGCAGATTCTTCCGGCTCAGTTTCCCTCACACATTGCACGTGGCTTGCAAAAAAGGTTCAAATCGCACAATCATCCACCTGCGCAAAAGGTTTCTCCAGACTCGCTGACACCACCAACGTACGGTTGATGGGGCAGTCGGGATGCCAATAGCCCAGAAAAGGGGAATGAACCCAGGAGGAAAGGTGAATGTCCTGTATTCCCTTTCGGTATGCGGTCCGTCTCCGACAACAGAAAGCCATTGCCAAAAGGATAGGTCTTCTTCTGCTGCATGCACTGTGAGTGAAACCGGATTCGAAATGTGAAACATGTGGGAGGGGGGCACGAAGGAGTTCTGGAACAAGAAATAGGCGAACACTTTTGCTAGCAAAAGCACAAGAAGATAAAGGAGCCTTCTTATTCATTGTTTTCTGTTCACGAAACGGGGAGGGGGAAGTGTCTCAGACCTCATGGGCAGCCTACCCTGCAACGGAAAATAGTGGGCTAGCGCGGAGGGGGGGGTCGGGTGAACCAACTGAAGATTAGTCCTGGACGAGGAAATCGTCATGTTGGGGGAAAGTGAGACTCGCTAAGCTCTTGGGATCACTGGGCGTCATTGTGAGAACAACGCAGTATGAGCGATTCCGCACACACGCACACAAACACACACACACTTAGCTCGAGGACGGGCCCACCCGTATCGACGATGCTTCACAACGTCCCTGGGTGTGGGTATCCAGTATACTTGGCTTGGGGAAGGAAAGACGCCTGCCGAGCTGCTAGAGGTTGACACCGGCGTCGTCGAAAGCAGCCCGAACAACAGCGCTCCTGCCGTTCAATAGAGGATCAGTTCGGGAAAATCACAGGGATAGTCAAACCCCTGCGGTCGGGAGAACAATACTTCTCGCTGCATCTTCGGTCTGTATAACAGAGTGGTCACAGAGGGAAATTCTTCGCTTCGCCTGCCCGCTCGCTACGACAGCGGGTCTCGAATCATAGAGCAGTCTCGCATCGCACCCCACTTGTTCCTCATCTCGCTGTGCTTCGGGCATGTTACATCAGACGCCGCACCCACGATCATAGGGCAATTGCGCTACTACAGAGCAAAGACCTCTGTGTGCACGTCGAAGCGCGTGTTGCCCCAAGCTTTGCTCGTGACTGTTTTGCGGATCGAGTCCGTCATCGGCGCCGGACCGCAGAGCAATACGGCAACTTGCGATGCTTCTCCCGGCGCCAGCAGCGATTCTTTCATCGTAGCATTGCCAGTCGATGAGTGCTGGCTGAAGATGGATCCGTAGTCAGGACGGGATCGCACAACATCAATGTTCGAAGGTAGCACGTCGAGAAAATCGGCGGCGTCCGCTTCTTTCCCCGTGTAGTACACTGTTATCCGCAGCCCTATAGTGGCACTCGAATCGATCAACTCCGATAGGAACAGCTTCGGCAACGCTGCTTCTCGGATGGCCCAGTGCAAGTGCACATCAATGTTCCCCTTCTTCTTCCTCGCAAGCCACGCTGCGGTTCCGAGCAAAGGCGTGACACCGATCCCGCCACCCATCAACAACACTTTCGCATACTCATCAACAGCCACAGATGGCTTTCCGAAGGGCCCGTTCAACCGAAGGGGTGATCCAACACACAATTTGCTTAGAATAGATTCCGTCGATGTGCCTGATCCCATGTTCTTGATGCCCAGCGTAACGCACTTCTCTTTGTAGTCGACCACTGAAAACGGATGACTCTGCAACATATCACCAGGCAGTCTCAAGTACACATACGCACCCGGACCCACTTCACCGAAGTTTTCCACTCGGACCTTATACTTTCCGTAGGTAGATCCAGGTGTACTGTCTTCTGCCACAATGACGCCGAATGGCCCTTTTTCGGAGAAGAACCCGTTAATCGTGTGCATCAGGAGCCCAGGAGCGAAGTACAGGATGCTGTGCTTTGTATGCAGGACTGAGAAGATGATGATGGTCGGGACGAGGAGCCAGTGCGAGAAGAGGAAGAACTCGAACGACTTCGCCTTCAGCGCTGGGATTGCCGGAACGATGATGAAGATGGACGCAATGAGCACGAAAAGCCCGGGAAGCGGGGAGACTGCACCGAATTGCGCGAAGGAAAACATCAGCGAGCTCCATTCGTTCTCAATGTAGTGGCCGAACCCATGGATTGTGATGACTACAGGAATCATCGATCCCAGCACTCGGTGGAAAAAGATGACCCGCTCGTGTGGAATCCGCAGCGTGTGCCACACAATGGAACCTTTCCCAGACGGCAGCGTGAACACAACACAGAACAGCAACTCTGCCAGCGGACCAAACGCATGGTACCACGCGTCTTTGTCCCAGAATGCCCCAAGGAATAACCCAGAAGCCAGAGCAAACATGAACAGACACAACACAGATCCAGCGTTCTTCACGAAGATCCAGTACCCGAGGCCACGCACTCGAGACAGCATTCGGTTCGCCGCGAGACCGCCGGCAAGGATCAGGAACAGGCACGTCATGCTCAGGACGTAGAGCACGTTGTCCACATCATCTTCGACAATCTCAACTACTGCACCCGATTCTAAATCAAGTGTGGCAGCTCCATAGCCGCCGCTACCCTTCTTCGTGTCATGTGTTGCTAGCGAGTTCCCAGTCACCTTCCCACTCGCCCAGATGATATCCGTCGGGCCGCCGGTTAACAACGCCTTCTTGCCTTCCTCTGTAGGCTGCATCTTCCACGTCGCGAGGTAGAAATCGCCGTCGTCAACAATCTCCACCAACTCGATCTTGTTTGGGCTATCCACCGTTGGCTCTGCACGACCAGAAACATGACCCGACTCGCACTTCGCATCTGTGCACAGAATAGTGTCCGCGTTCCCCATTGACGCGCCAAATCCTATCGCGCACCAGCTCCCATCTCGGCACCTGTACGTCACTGTAAGCACCGGCGCCGTGCTATCCTGCGAATCGAGCTCCCATTCCATCGAAAACTCCGTGTTCCACTGCCTCTTCCCTCCCGTCTCCGGGGACACAGTAATCGGGACACTCGTGGCTGGTGAGCTCATAGCAGTTGTCCCTGGCTTCGGGACGAAGATGATTCTAGTCTCGCCCCTGGAACTGTGTCCTGCTTGCAAATCCACTCCGGCGGCCCAAATTATGTCTGTTGCGTCACCGACTTCGAAAGCCGCCTCGCCAGTCACAGGAGCTGCCAGAGTACGATTCCACGTTGCGGTATAGGTAGAAGTACTGCTCGATGTGTCAAAGCTGAAAGATATGTGGTCTTGGTGCAGCGACGATGGTGCAGCTTTTCCTGACACGGTGCCTTCGTTACACTGCAACGACGTGTCATCGCAAACAATAGTTGACGCTTTCGCCATGCTCTCTCCTATTCCGATACCGCACCACGTTCCCTGCTTACACGTGTACGATACTGTAATCGACGTCGTGGTGTCATCGACACTCCAACTCATCGAAAAGTCGGCGGTGAATGTTCGGCTGCCAGTGGCGGAGGGAGCGCCGGGAGGAGAACCTGTCGTTGCAGGTACTGCCGTGACCACAGGCGCACCCGGAACAAATTCGATTTGTGTCTCGGCCCTGGAACTGTGACCAACCGGCACTCCTGCTCCGGCGGCCCAAATTATGTCCGTTTTGCCAACTGATTCGAAAGCCGCCTCACCTGTTGCAGGAGCTGCAAGAGTACGACTCCACGTTGCGGTATAGGTAGAAGTACTGCTTGATGTGTCAAAGCTGAAAGATATGTGGTCTTGGTGCAGCGACGATGGTGCAGCTTTTCCTGACACGGTGCCTTCGTTACACTGCAACGACGTGTCATCACAAACAATAGTTGACGCTTTCGCCATGCTCTCTCCTATTCCGATACCGCACCACGTTCCCTGCTTACACGTGTACGATACTGTAATCGACGTCGTGGTGTCATCGATACTCCAACTCATCGAAAAGTCGGCGGTGAATGTTCGGCTGCCAGTGGCGGAGGGATTTAACACTGCCGGCACTGCAGTGGGAGGAGAAGCTGTGTCGGGAGATGACGTGACCGTGCTCGGGATGAACTCGATGGTGGTTGCAGTCCTGAAGGTATGTATGGTCAATGGCTCTCCGGTGCCGGTGGCAAAAATAATATTTGTGTTACCCACAGTTTCAAACGCTGCTTCGCCTGTAGCAGGAGCCGCCAAGGAACGAACCCACGTCGCGGTGTACGTCGTAGTGCCCGTCGTGTCAAAGCTGAAATTTATGTGGTCTTGGTGCAAATTGGAAGGTGCTGCTCGACTTGATGTAGTTCCTTCATTGCACTGGGAAGTGGTGTCGTCGCAGATGATGGTCGAAGCACTCGCCATGCCCTGACCAATGCCCATTCCGCACCAGCTTCCCTTTTTGCAGGTGTACGTAACTGTGATCGTCGTAGACGTAGAGTCAACTGCCCAGTCCATCGAGAAGTCGGCGTTGATTGTCCGGCTGCCAGTGGCGGAGGGATTTAACACTGCCGGCACTGCAGTGGGAGGAGAAGCTGTGTCGGGAGATGACGTGACCGTGCTCGGGATGAACTCGATGGTGGTTGCAGTCCTGAAGGTATGTATGGTCAATGGCTCTCCGGTACCGGTGGCAAAAATAATATTCGTGTCACCCACAGTTTCAAACGCTGCTTCGCCTGTAGCAGGAGCCGCCAAGGAACGAACCCACGTCGCGGTGTACGTCGTAGTGCCCGTCGTGTCAAAGCTGAAATTTATGTGGTCTTGGTGCAAATTGGAAGGTGCTGCTCGACTTGATGTAGTTCCTTCATTGCACTGGGAAGTGGTGTCGTCGCAGATGATGGTCGAAGCACTCGCCATGCCCTGACCAATGCCCATTCCGCACCAGCTTCCCTTTTTGCAGGTGTACGTAACTGTGATCGTCGTAGACGTAGAGTCAACTGCCCAGTCCATCGAGAAGTCGGCGTTGATTGTCCGGCTGCCAGTGGCGGAGGGATTTAACACTGCCGGCACTGCAGTGGGAGGAGAAGCTGTGTCGGGAGATGACGTGACCGTGCTCGGGATGAACTCGATGGTGGTTGCAGTCCTGAAGGTATGTTTGGTCAATGGCTCTCCGGTACCGGTGGCAAAAATAATATTTGTGTCACCCACAGTTTCAAACGCTGCTTCGCCTGTAGCAGGAGCCGCCAAGGAACGAACCCACGTCGCGGTGTACGTCGTAGTGCCCGTCGTGTCAAAGCTGAAATTTATGTGGTCTTGGTGCAAATTGGAAGGTGCTGCTCGACTTGATGTAGTTCCTTCATTGCACTGGGAAGTGGTGTCGTCGCAGATGATGGTCGAAGCACTCGCCATGCCCTGACCAATGCCCATTCCGCACCAGCTTCCCTTTTTGCAGGTGTACGTAACTGTGATCGTCGTAGACGTAAAGTCAACTGCCCAGTCCATCGAGAAGTCGGCGTTGATTGTCCGGCTGCCAGTGGCAGCAGGTGGAAGAGAACTTGTCGATGTATCAATGCTGGTAATCCCTCGTCCGGTAAGAAGTGTATGTCCACTGATTCCACTGATGCTGGAACCCGTAGCCCATATGATGTCAGTCGATCCAGTTGAACTGAAAGCAACATCCGAAGCGGTGGGGGCGGCAAGTGTCCGTGTCCACGTTGCTGTGTAAGTTGTAGTTCTGGCTGTATTAAAGGAGACATCTGTTAAGGAGGAAGTGTTCCTAACAGCCGGTGCCGAATAGCCCGTAGTACTTCCTTCCTCGCACTTGCTGTCTGTGCAAAGGATGGTGTTGGCGCTGCTCATGCCTTGGCCGATGCCAATGGCGCACCATGAATCAGTGGTGCAGTTGAACTCGAATTGTATTGTTCCCTGCACGCTATCCACCACCCATTCTAACGAGAAGTCGTCGTGCACATTTAGGCCCACGAGGGCCTGAGGCAGCGTCAGAAGCGACGCAATGATATACAAGAGGTTCATTCGATGTCTTCGATGGTGGGTTTTCTCCCAGGGGGAGTAAAGTCCCTTGCGAAGCTATCAAACTTCCCACCAATTGTGTCGTCAGGAGTTGGAGAGTTGCTTGTAGTGTGTTGAGTGTTCTCTGTTTGCTTTTCTTTGTTCGTCAGCGGTTGGCCCTGTCGGTTGTGTGAATTAATAGGTGAGCAGCGCCACCTCCCCTAGCGAGCGGTTGGATCACGCTGTGTCTAATGCAGCTGTTGTAATTGCCTACATGCACTCGAGCAGCGCGCTGTTTCATTGCGGCAGCTGTTGTAATTGCCCGCATGCACTCCAGCTGCGCGCTGTTTCATTGCGAAGGTTGGTACTACCGCGCTACCTCTGGTGTCTAACACGTGTGGCGTGTAGTGGCGTGAAGGCGGAATACGTGTTGGCTTCCTGCTCATGAGGCCTAGGCAAGCCTCGCACACCTCAAGCACGAGCCAATTACACAACTAAGAGCAGCGGGGGAGACAATCTGAGGAGTTCTGGTCTCTGAACAACTGCGAATGCTAGAGCAAAAAAAAAAAAAGAACAAGAGAGGGACACGGGGTGGGACGCGGGGAGGTACGCGGGGAGGGGGGTGCTCCGCAAAGGGTTCTCCTTGGGCAGCGAAAATCTTCGCTTAACGCCAAGGGCCGGTCATTTGAAGTTAAGAACGATCGACGGAATGCTGCAATCAAGGCTGGTAACTCCGCCCCCCTTCTCGCCAGTCGAAATGTCACGGAAGCATCGTGTAACTCCTGTTGTCAGGAGGGGCCAACGTAAATGCTTTCAACCGCATTTGTAAGACTGCGCTGATTCTCGCCAGCGAGAATGGCCACGAAAGCGTCGTAAAACTACTGATGCTACATGCTGCAGTGTTGAATCATGCAGACGACCAAGGTTGGACTGCACTCCTCCAGGCGAGTAAGAATGGCCACGAAAGCATCATGAGACTCCTGTTGCCAGCGAGTGTCGCTACGAAGCCCCCTGCGTCAGACCAACTCAGCCTAATTCCGGGGGTGCGTATTGGGGTACTGTGCTATGCGAATTCCCCGTAACCCCGTTCAGCCACGACTACCGTCAAAAGCTGATAGAGCAGAAGCTCTTGCGGGCTTGCACCGACTTGAAGTCGTGTGCTCTTACTCGTTTGACCCGCAAATCGTGAGGGGACCTCCTGAAAAGGGCGCCTTCCGAAGCCAGGACCAGCAAGATCGCGGCCATGTTGCTTCTTCTCAAGCGGTGTTTTGTTTGCGTGCCCGGTGAACATGGTTAACATTGTTCCAACGCTTTTCAACGGACTGCTGTTCTTTTCGTTTTCTTTTTTTCGGCAGGGTGGCAGGGATTATTCTAATCCCCGAAAAACGGGAGGTACCAGGGAAAGCCTGCTACACGGGAGCCAAGCTTCACGTGTTCGGCGGTACTGCAGAGCCACGGGCCTACGGGTCAGTCTGGCTACCGATTTCCCAAACTAAAGCATCAAGGCTTGGCGCACCTTGGGGCTTGGCACTCGCGCTGAACACAAGCTCGTCGAGACGGTCAGCCGCAGGGCAGAGCGGACGGGATTGTGGCACTGTGCTTGGTTGACCGTCACGTTCCTGGACCAGGAGCGGACTTTTTCCTTTTCTTTTTTCTTTCTTCTTCTTTCTAGCAAGGTGGCAGGGATAATTCTAATCCCCGAAAAACGGGAAAATCATGGTTAAAAAGTCTAGCATGGCCGGAAAGTTTCTTCTTGTTTCTCCACGTTGAGCGAGGTCTATTTGATGACCTGGAAGCCTGGCATGCGACCTTCGTGGGCGTGTTGCTGCTTCGCCACCTTGTTGTGGACCCCACTTCTGGGTCTTGCGGGTCCTCTAGCCTCCATGTCTCTGACCTTGCAAGCACAAAAAAGTTTTCACCAGAAACTCCTGTGGTTAAAACCCCTTTTTAAACCGGCCTGTTTTGAGATTCTTTTTTTTTTTTTTGAGGTGAACATATATTTTTTAACCATGCAGGATAATCCCTGTAGGGCGGCGCCCTGCTTGTATCGGCGACTCACTCGAACGCACCGACTTGTCTTTTTGGGGGAGGGGGCAAAGTAAACTCAGACAGGTTGCCGCGTGCAGCGGCAATGGCTTGAAGTAGCAAAGGAAATTGACCCTTGCGAGCGGTAATCCCGCAAGCAGAGGGCAGCATGTCAAAGCCCTACTGGAATGGGAAGAAGGGAAAGATCACGCGTGGTAGTAGCGGGGATGTGGGGGTTTAAGGATGAGTATCAGCTTTCAGGAGCCGAGATTTTGGAAGTCAAAATAGACGTGGTATATAGCCGGTCCGCCCCTGCTGAAAGACGGCTGAGAGTTCGGATTCGAATGCAAAAATTCTGTGGCCAGAATCTGCATCGCCGGCATCGCGGTTCTCTCTTCGCACGTGACATGTCATGCTTTCGCCTCTTCAGCTCGTCTTGATCGTCGTGCTCAGGCGCGCGGTGCTTTGCTTCTCCTTACTTCCCCGTCCAGGTTGCGCGTCGATAGTTGCTTCCTTACATCGCTGGGCGACTGCGACGATGACCGCGGTGTCGTTCGTGCTGTCGTCGTCGTCGGTCGCCCCGTGCAGTTGTCGACGGCCCCCCCGACCGACGAGTTACCGCCGCACGTGCACACGAAGTCGTCCAGCGCGTCTGCGTCCGTGTCGTCGCGGCAGTCCTGCCCAGGGCAAGGGTCGGGTTTGACGAGCACTTCTTCGATACGAAGTCCAGGACTTTCAGCTCAACTTTGGCAGGTCGACTTGTCAGACCGTGCGGGAGCTGACCGTCAAGGACTCCATGCTCTTGTCATCAACATCGTTGAACTCCTTGAACTGCACCTTCGCGCCCCCTCGCAGCCGGAGGATGATGACAGTCGTGGCAGCGATGCAAACAGCCACCAGCACCGCGACGACTGCGACGATAACCGCGGTGCCCGTGTTGTCTTCTGTGAAGATCGTCGCTTCTTCGTCTTCTCTCTCGAGGCCGGGTTTCGCACTTCGTCAGCTGCTTTCGGAAGTACAGCACCATGTTGGCGCGCTTCGTTTGCTTCGGCAGTGATAGTTTGGGTAGAATGCAAAGAATCTGTGGCGATAATCTGCATCGCCGGCGTCGCGGTTATCTCGCACGCGATGTGTCATGCTTTTGCCTCTTAAGCTCGTCTCGATCGTGGCGCTCAGGCGCGCGTTTGGTGCCTCGCTTCTCCATCGATTGCTCGTCCAGGTGCATCGGTAGCGCGTCGATACTTGCTTCCTGACGGCGGCGCTTGGGCGATGACCGCGTCGTCTTCTGTGGTGTTGCCGAGGTTGAACGTCGCTTCTTCGTCTTCGCTCTCGAGATTGGGGTTCGCACTTCGTCCTCAGCTCCTTTCGGAAGTCCAGCACCACGTTGGCGCGCTTCGTTTGCTTCGGCGTGACAGTTTGGGTTAGAGTGCAAGAATCTGAGGCGGTAATCTGCGTCGCTGGCGTCGCGGTTATCTTTTCGCACATAATCTTTCGCCTCCTCCGCTCGACCGATGGACGGCAGCAGGCAACTACATTGCAGTTCCAGGGGGGATAGGGGTAGAACCGGCTCACACTGATTCAAACGTGCCAAAATGTCGCGAGACTTGGCTATTCAGGTTACAAAACTAAACGGCTACTGTAACATGGTATTTCATTGTATTTGGTGCATTTTCGCCATCTTCCTTGGGCTGGTACCTCATCCTTGGGGAGTAAAGGGGGCCCCTACTCAGTAGAGTACAGCCTCAGAAGCTGGAGCTAAAGCTGGAGTTACAAAAAGCGTTTTCGGGAGATATACACGCGTATGGGTAGCACACCCGTTTTTCGGGTGTGGCTTAAGTGCGCCCGCTTTAACTCCATCCTCTGCGGCTACATTCCACCGCGTAAAGGGCTCTCCTCAGCCTGAGCGAAGGCTTCGCTCACAGCCAAGGGCCGTACGAATATGCAGAGTGTCGTATGTACTGTCAGAAAGCTCAAACCAGTCCGGAAGGTTTGAACTCACCTCGCAGGCTACGTCGGACAGTCGGCTTTTTTGTGGTGCCAAGAGTTGACGTCTTGACGGTAACCTTTCAAAAAGTGTAAACTCCGACTTAGTCTCCAGGTGACTTTTGTCGACGTTCTGATGCTTGCTTTGCCTTATGACCTCTTGATTTGTTTTGTATTGCTTGCTTCTTTTTCCTGCGGACCCCTCGCTACCAGTTCCCCCCGAGCGCGTTCAGTAAGAGCTCGGTGAGGTGGAAATGGGCTCTGGGCTACTATTTACCACGTTGAGACGGTTCCTCTAATCAACCTCACGCGATAGGCGATCAGGGTTGAAACGAGCTTGCAGGTCGAGTTGCTGATCGAAGAAATGCATAGTTTTGGCTTATTATTTTGCATTTTGTTGTCGACTTCCAGCGTCTTTTCATGCCTTTTAGTGACGGTATTTTGGGTTTTCTTGCGTTACCATGGACTTTCTGGACTTTATGGTGCTATAGAGTTCTTTTGAGTACGTTTAGCAGTGTGAACATGCAGGTACCTCCTGTATTCGACCCCCGCCAGTAATACGTGGAAAGAGAAAAAATAGTCGGAGGGATCGCTTGTTGCTTCCTTCTACGGAGGCTATATACAACTCTGATTATTTATCGCTTGTCACCAAACCTGATTTACCTGGGTCCGTGCGGCTAGCGCACATTTAGATTTAGGACTATTTTGTTGATAATTTGAGAGAGTGAGCCGATGGCCCCTCGTGTCCTTTTGAACACGGCTGATTCACGCATGCTCTAAAGAGACGCTAGCGTCCTACAATGTGCACGTGCGTCACAGTCGTTGGGTAGTATTGACATGGGGCCTCATCGGACACTCGGATGTGCTTCGTTACTTCACCGCCCAAGGTTCCCCCCTGCCCTGGGAGGTCTGCTTGGCTGCCTTCGCCCAAGGGAACTGATCCGCAAAAAGGTCATGATTGCTACAGCGCGTTCGCGACTGTAGACCTTAATGCCTCGAACAAACCGAACTATGCTCCCGTGATCTCAGGAAGCAGGGAAGTGCCAACGATCCAAGTTTGCAATAACCCACCTGGTCCAGACGAAAATATCGGGTAGTATCGGGGAGTTTCGGGGAGTTTCGGGGTATTTCCTTTGTGGCGACCACTTTCCCTGCAGCCGGCCTTGGCGAAGGCGGGGAGGGGGCTACGCTATTATGGCCCTACCTTGCGCAGAGCGGTCCCGTGTTTGGCTATGCCCCGAAGACGAAGATAGAGGCTGAGAAGGAAGGACAGACTGGGAGGCACAGGTTGGCACGGTTTGACACAGGTAGCGACAGGATCCGCTGCGGCAAGGAGTGCAGGAACTGTTCCACCAGAGGTCGTGCGGGTACAGAGACAATGCTCGTGCTCGAGTCGCAGCTGGGGACGAACAGGCACGCCTTCAATGATGAGGTCTGGGGGATGGACGTATTTTCCACGTATGGGCGGACGTGCTGGTGGGACGCCTTCGAAGACGGCACCTCCGGCAAGAAGGGGCAGAAGAGGGTAAATTTAGTGGGCGGCGGAGACCCAGTGCATGTGCCCAGGCCACCACCAAGGACGAGAGAGTGTGTACGAGACATCACAAAGCGAAATGCGAAGAGTGCAAGCATCGGCAAGCGTCGGTAGCGCGCTGCTGCCGAGGCACACCACGCGACAGGGGACGGCCTCGCCGTGAAGTATTGCGAGAAGCACAGGATGACGCAGTGCGGGACGTGCAAGACGATCGCGGAATGCTGCACACCGCGGATGCCTGCCTGCAGCACGATATGCCGATGTGCGGAGTCGGCGGCAAAGAGACGGAAGCGCGGGCCTTCGCCCCTGGGGACGCCCGAAGCGACACCGAAGTCGAGACGCAGGCTGCGACCATCGGCCCAAAGCGCCACAAGGGAAGCGGCGGATGCCGGCGCCAACACCGCCATCGAAACGCCGAAGACAAGGCGACGACACTAGGACGGCCGCTGCAACGAAGCGGCGGCGTAAGGACTCGCCATCATCGAAGACAGAGACGTGCACTCCGCGGCGGGCAGAGGTCAAGATAAGGTACCAGTGACGAAGAGAGGTAGCACGAAGAGGTAGTCACGAAAGAGAGCAGATGCAGATTATCGCCAAAGGCTCTTTGCATGCTAACCCTAACCACCAGGACCAGGGGCAGCTACGGTCGAAGACGGCAATTCGAGCGAGGAGTAAGGTTGATAACCAAAATGAGAGGCACGATGGCCATCCGAAAGCAGGGTTGCATGGCCAAGGATACTTACGGGGTGGTCACACCTTCGCAGTCCCAGGGCCTCCACCCACCTGCATACGGTCGTCGACTGACCATTCCCGAGACGAGTTGGAATGCGGGTACCATCTTTCCGGAGATTTCCGGTTCCTCCCGTACTCTACAACTCCCACATAAGTGAACGTGGACTCCGAAGTGGACTCTCCTTTCAACCGGGTGCACGAATTCAGAATTCCGGGATGGGTTGACCCACTGTTTCCGATGCGGCTTCCAATCATCGAGCGGTGCTCGTCGTTCGGGACCAGATGGGGGACGACTGGGTCTGCCCGGTTTACACGTGACTGCTGCAGCGTGGGCAGAAGTGGGAAGGTCATCGGGAGATGGCGGGCGCGAATACTTTTTGCCCAAACCAAAACCCAAGAGGGGATTGGAGAGTTTGACATAAGAATGGCAAACTCGTGGTACCGAAGGTTGCAACCGCAAACAGAAGAGTCAGATGATGGTTGAACCTGCGCACATGCACACGACGCGTCCTGTTCAGACTCCTCCCTGTGTCGAAGGACTCAAAGGCAGGTCCTGCAGGTTTTCCAACAACTGCTGGTTCGCGTTCGCCTTGAGGCCCTCCGAATCCGCAGGCTGAAGGGTGTGCCTCAACAACTGCCCAGGAGTCCAAGCTACAGTTGGTAGATGCATCCGGTTAGTAGAGGAAGAGGATCGGAGGAGGAGGAACACGGACGGCTCAAGAGAGTCGCGTCACCCACTTGCCCGCACCCGTCTACCCAACTACCCACCTGTTCACCCATCCACCGACCTGCCCACCACCATCCACCCATCTGTCCACTCAACTACCAACCTGTACACCTGCCCACCCACCGGCAGCCCCACTTTTTCCCACAAAAATCGGGCTGAGTATCGGGGAGTTTCGGGGAGTTGCGGGGAAGTGTCGGGGAGTTTCGGGGAAGTGTCGGGGATGAACGCTTACGCCCGCCACTGAACCCAGATTTACCTGTGTTTCGTGTGGGCTACAGCACATTTACCTCCTTTGATCTTTTGCAACTGGCAGCCTCCTCAAGTATTTCCTACAAAGCAGGTGCTTATACAAAAAAAAAAAGGATTCTCCCCAATTTATTGTCACAAAGCGCTTCGCGAAACTTCCTGCTCGGTGCGGGGACCACAGACGGCACCTTAATGTAGGGCAGGTGTCTTAGCTGAATTATCACTCCTCCAACACGTCACACTACAAAGCAAAGACTTCCGTATGCACGTCGAAGCGCGTGTTGCCCCAAGTTTGGCTCGTGGCTGTCTTGCGGATCGCGTCGGTCATCGGCGCCGGACCGCAGAGCAACACGGCTACCTGCGATGCTTCGCCTGCCAGCAAAGTATCCCTCCCCTTCGAAGAAGGGCTACCGGACGTTGTGTGCTGGCTGAAGATGGATCCGTAGTCAGGACGGGATCGCACAACATCAATGTTCGAAGGTAGCGAGTCCAGATGTTGCGCAGCATCCGCTTCTTTTCCTGTGTAGTACACTGTTATCTGCAGCCCTATAGTGGCACTCGAATCAATCAACTCCGATAGGAACAGCTCTGGCAACGCTGCTTCTCGAATGGCCCAGTGCAAGTGCACATCGATGCTGCCCTTCTTCTTCCTCGCAAGCCACGCTGCGGTTCCGAGCAAAGGCGTGACACCGATCCCGCCACCCATCAACAACACTTTCGCATACTCATCAACAGCCACAGATGGCTTTCCGAAGGGCCCGTTCAACCGGATGGGGGATCCAACACACAATTTCGCTATCATTGTTTCCGTCGATGTGCCTGATCCCATGTTCTTGATACCCAGCGTAACGCACTTCTCTTTGTAGTCGACCACTGAAAACGGATGACTCTGCAACATATCACCAGGCAGTCTCAAGTACACATACGCGCCAGGACCCACTTCACCGAAGTTTTCGACACGCACCTTTATCTTCGCGTAGCTGCTGGTGGGGGTTGTGTTTTCTGATACTACGATGCCGAATGGCCCTTTTTCGGAGAAGAACCCGTTAATCGTGTGCATCAGGAGCCCAGGAGCGAAGTACAGGATGCTGTGCTTTGTATGCAGGACTGAGAAGATGATGATGGTCGGGACGAGGAGCCAGTGCGAGAAGAGGAAGAACTCGAACGACTTCGCCTTCAGCGCTGGGATTGCCGGAACGATGATGAAGATGGACGCAATGAGCACGAAAAGCCCGGGAAGCGGGGAGACTGCACCGAATTGCGCGAAGGAAAACATCAGCGAGCTCCATTCGTTCTCAATGTAGTGGCCGAACCCATGGATTGTGATGACTACAGGAATCATCGATCCCAGCACTCGGTGGAAAAAGATGACCCGCTCGTGTGGAATCCGCAGCGTGTGCCACACAATGGAACCTTTCCCAGACGGCAGCGTGAACACAACACAGAACAGCAACTCTGCCAGCGGACCAAACGCATGGTACCACGCGTCTTTGTCCCAGAATGCCCCAAGGAATAACCCAGAAGCCAGAGCAAACATGAACAGACACAACACAGATCCAGCGTTCTTCACGAAGATCCAGTACCCGAGGCCACGCACTCGAGACAGCATTCGGTTCGCCGCGAGACCGCCGGCAAGGATCAGGAACAGGCACGTCATGCTCAGGACGTAGAGCACGTTGTCCACATCATCTTCGACAATCTCAACTACTGCACCCGATTCTAAATCAAGTGTGGCAGCTCCATAGCCGCCGCTACCCTTCTTCGTGTCATGTGTTGCTAGCGAGTTCCCAGTCACCTTCCCACTCGCCCAGATGATATCCGTCGGGCCGCCGGTTAACAACGCCTTCTTGCCTTCCTCTGTAGGCTGCATCTTCCACGTCGCGAGGTAGAAATCGCCGTCGTCAACAATCTCCACCAACTCGATCTTGTTTGGGCTATCCACCGTTGGCTCTGCACGACCAGAAACATGACCCGACTCGCACTTCGCATCTGTGCACAGAATAGTGTCCGCGTTCCCCATTGACGCGCCAAATCCTATCGCGCACCAGCTCCCATCTCGGCACCTGTACGTCACTGTAAGCACCGGCGCCGTGCTATCCTGCGAATCGAGCTCCCATTCCATCGAAAACTCCGTGTTCCACTGCCTCTTCCCTCCCGTCTCCGGGGACACAGTAATCGGGACACTCGTGGCTGGTGAGCTCGTAGCAGTTGTCCCTGGCTTCGGGACGAAGATTATTCTAGTCTCGCCCCTGGAACTGTGTCCTGCTTGCAAATCCACTCCGGCGGCCCAAATTATGTCTGTTGCGTCACCGACTTCGAAAGCCGCCTCGCCAGTCACAGGAGCTGCCAGAGTACGATTCCACGTTGCGGTATAGGTAGAAGTACTGCTCGATGTGTCAAAGCTGAAAGATATGTGGTCTTGGTGCAGCGACGATGGTGCAGCTTTTCCTGACACGGTGCCTTCGTTACACTGCAACGACGTGTCATCGCAAACAATAGTTGACGCTTTCGCCATGCTCTCTCCTATTCCGATACCGCACCACGTTCCCTGCTTACACGTGTACGATACTGTAATCGACGTCGTGGTGTCATCGACACTCCAACTCATCGAAAAGTCGGCGGTGAATGTTCGGCTGCCAGTGGCGGAGGGAGCGCCGGGAGGAGAACCTGTCGTTGCAGGTACTGCCGTGACCACAGGCGCACCCGGAACAAATTCGATTTGTGTCTCGGCCCTGGAACTGTGACCAACCGGCACTCCTGCTCCGGCGGCCCAAATTATGTCCGTTTTGCCAACTGATTCGAAAGCCGCCTCACCTGTTGCAGGAGCTGCAAGAGTACGACTCCACGTTGCGGTATAGGTAGAAGTACTGCTTGATGTGTCAAAGCTGAAAGATATGTGGTCTTGGTGCAGCGACGATGGTGCAGCTTTTCCTGACACGGTGCCTTCGTTACACTCCAACGACGTGTCATCGCAAATAATAGTAGAGGCTTTCGCCATGCTCTCTCCTATTCCGATACCGCACCACGTTCCCTGCTTACACGTGTACGATACTGTAATCGACGTCGTGGTGTCATCGACACTCCAACTCATCGAAAAGTCGGCGGTGAATGTTCGGCTGCCAGTGGCGGAGGGATTTAACACTGCCGGCTCTGCAGTGGGAGGAGAAACTGTGTCGGGAGATGACGTGACCGTGCTCGGGATGAACTCGATTGTGGTTGCAGTCCTGAAGGTATGTATGGTCAATGGCTCTCCGGTGCCGGTGGCAAAAATAATATTTGTGTTACCCACAGTTTCAAACGCTGCTTCGCCTGTAGCAGGAGCCGCCAAGGAACGAACCCACGTCGCGGTGTACGTCGTAGTGCCCGTCGTGTCAAAGCTGAAATTTATGTGGTCTTGGTGCAAATTGGAAGGTGCTGCTCGACCTGATGTAGTTCCTTCATTGCACTGGGAAGTGGTGTCGTCGCAGATGATGGTCGAAGCACTCGCCATGCCCTGACCAATGCCCATTCCGCACCAGCTTCCCTTTTTGCAGGTGTACGTAACTGTGATCGTCGTAGACGTAGAGTCAACTGCCCAGTCCATCGAGAAGTCGGCGTTGATTGTCCGGCTGCCAGTGGCAGAGGGATTTAACACTGCCGGCACTGCAGTGGGAGGAGAAGCTGTGTCGGGAGATGACGTGACCGTGCTCGGGATGAACTCGATTGTGGTTGCAGTCCTGAAGGTATGTATGGTCAATGGCTCTCCGGTGCCGGTGGCAAAAATAATATTTGTGTTACCCACAGTTTCAAACGCTGCTTCGCCTGTAGCAGGAGCCGCCAAGGAACGAACCCACGTCGCGGTGTACGTCGTAGTGCCCGTCGTGTCAAAGCTGAAATTTATGTGGTCTTGGTGCAAATTGGAAGGTGCTGCTCGACTTGATGTAGTTCCTTCATTGCACTGGGAAGTGGTGTCGTCGCAGATGATGGTCGAAGCACTCGCCATGCCCTGACCAATGCCCATTCCGCACCAGCTTCCCTTTTTGCAGGTGTACGTAACTGTGATCGTCGTAGACGTAGAGTCAACTGCCCAGTCCATCGAGAAGTCGGCGTTGATTGTCCGGCTGCCAGTGGCGGAGGGATTTAACACTGCCGGCACTGCAGTGGGAGGAGAAGCTGTGTCGGGAGATGACGTGACCGTGCTCGGGATGAACTCGATTGTGGTTGCAGTCCTGAAGGTATGTTTGGTCAATGGCTCTCCGGTGCCGGTGGCAAAAATAATATTTGTGTTACCCACAGTTTCAAACGCTGCTTCGCCTGTAGCAGGAGCCGCCAAGGAACGAACCCACGTCGCGGTGTACGTCGTAGTGCCCGTCGTGTCAAAGCTGAAATTTATGTGGTCTTGGTGCAAATTGGAAGGTGCTGCTCGACTTGATGTAGTTCCTTCATTGCACTGGGAAGTGGTGTCGTCGCAGATGATGGTCGAAGCACTCGCCATGCCCTGACCAATGCCCATTCCGCACCAGCTTCCCTTTTTGCAGGTGTACGTAACTGTGATCGTCGTAGACGTAGAGTCAACTGCCCAGTCCATCGAGAAGTCGGCGTTGATTGTCCGGCTGCCAGTGGCGGAGGGATTTAACACTGCCGGCACTGCAGTGGGAGGAGAAGCTGTGTCGGGAGATGACGTGACCGTGCTCGGGATGAACTCGATGGTGGTTGCAGTCCTGAAGGTATGTTTGGTCAATGGCTCTCCGGTACCGGTGGCAAAAATAATATTTGTGTCACCCACAGTTTCAAACGCTGCTTCGCCTGTAGCAGGAGCCGCCAAGGAACGAACCCACGTCGCGGTGTACGTCGTAGTGCCCGTCGTGTCAAAGCTGAAATTTATGTGGTCTTGGTGCAAATTGGAAGGTGCTGCTCGACTTGATGTAGTTCCTTCATTGCACTGGGAAGTGGTGTCGTCGCAGATGATGGTCGAAGCACTCGCCATGCCCTGACCAATGCCCATTCCGCACCAGCTTCCCTTTTTGCAGGTGTACGTAACTGTGATCGTCGTAGACGTAGAGTCAACTGCCCAGTCCATCGAGAAGTCGGCGTTGATTGTCCGGCTGCCAGTGGCGGAGGGATTTAACACTGCCGGCACTGCAGTGGGAGGAGAAGCTGTGTCGGGAGATGACGTGACCGTGCTCGGGATGAACTCGATTGTGGTTGCAGTCCTGAAGGTATGTTTGGTCAATGGCTCTCCGGTGCCGGTGGCAAAAATAATATTTGTGTTACCCACAGTTTCAAACGCTGCTTCGCCTGTAGCAGGAGCCGCCAAGGAACGAACCCACGTCGCGGTGTACGTCGTAGTGCCCGTCGTGTCAAAGCTGAAATTTATGTGGTCTTGGTGCAAATTGGAAGGTGCTGCTCGACCTGATGTAGTTCCTTCATTGCACTGGGAAGTGGTGTCGTCGCAGATGATGGTCGAAGCACTCGCCATGCCCTGACCAATGCCCATTCCGCACCAGCTTCCCTTTTTGCAGGTGTACGTAACTGTGATCGTCGTAGACGTAGAGTCAACTGCCCAGTCCATCGAGAAGTCGGCGTTGATTGTCCGGCTGCCAGTGGCGGAGGGATTTAACACTGCCGGCACTGCAGTGGGAGGAGAAGCTGTGTCGGGAGATGACGTGACCGTGCTCGGGATGAACTCGATGGTGGTTGCAGTCCTGAAGGTATGTTTGGTCAATGGCTCTCCGGTACCGGTGGCAAAAATAATATTTGTGTCACCCACAGTTTCAAACGCTGCTTCGCCTGTAGCAGGAGCCGCCAAGGAACGAACCCACGTCGCGGTGTACGTCGTAGTGCCCGTCGTGTCAAAGCTGAAATTTATGTGGTCTTGGTGCAAATTGGAAGGTGCTGCTCGACTTGATGTAGTTCCTTCATTGCACTGGGAAGTGGTGTCGTCGCAGATGATGGTCGAAGCACTCGCCATGCCCTGACCAATGCCCATTCCGCACCAGCTTCCCTTTTTGCAGGTGTACGTAACTGTGATCGTCGTAGACGTAGAGTCAACTGCCCAGTCCATCGAGAAGTCGGCGTTGATTGTCCGGCTGCCAGTGGCGGAGGGATTTAACACTGCCGGCACTGCAGTGGGAGGAGAAGCTGTGTCGGGAGATGACGTGACCGTGCTCGGGATGAACTCGATTGTGGTTGCAGTCCTGAAGGTATGTTTGGTCAATGGCTCTCCGGTGCCGGTGGCAAAAATAATATTTGTGTTACCCACAGTTTCAAACGCTGCTTCGCCTGTAGCAGGAGCCGCCAAGGAACGAACCCACGTCGCGGTGTACGTCGTAGTGCCCGTCGTGTCAAAGCTGAAATTTATGTGGTCTTGGTGCAAATTGGAAGGTGCTGCTCGACCTGATGTAGTTCCTTCATTGCACTGGGAAGTGGTGTCGTCGCAGATGATGGTCGAAGCACTCGCCATGCCCTGACCAATGCCCATTCCGCACCAGCTTCCCTTTTTGCAGGTGTACGTAACTGTGATCGTCGTAGACGTAGAGTCAACTGCCCAGTCCATCGAGAAGTCGGCGTTGATTGTCCGGCTGCCAGTGGCGGAGGGATTTAACACTGCCGGCACTGCAGTGGGAGGAGAAGCTGTGTCGGGAGATGACGTGACCGTGCTCGGGATGAACTCGATGGTGGTTGCAGTCCTGAAGGTATGTTTGGTCAATGGCTCTCCGGTACCGGTGGCAAAAATAATATTTGTGTCACCCACAGTTTCAAACGCTGCTTCGCCTGTAGCAGGAGCCGCCAAGGAACGAACCCACGTCGCGGTGTACGTCGTAGTGCCCGTCGTGTCAAAGCTGAAATTTATGTGGTCTTGGTGCAAATTGGAAGGTGCTGCTCGACTTGATGTAGTTCCTTCATTGCACTGGGAAGTGGTGTCGTCGCAGATGATGGTCGAAGCACTCGCCATGCCCTGACCAATGCCCATTCCGCACCAGCTTCCCTTTTTGCAGGTGTACGTAACTGTGATCGTCGTAGACGTAGAGTCAACTGCCCAGTCCATCGAGAAGTCGGCGTTGATTGTCCGGCTGCCAGTGGCGGAGGGATTTAACACTGCCGGCACTGCAGTGGGAGGAGAAGCTGTGTCGGGAGATGACGTGACCGTGCTCGGGATGAACTCGATTGTGGTTGCAGTCCTGAAGGTATGTTTGGTCAATGGCTCTCCGGTGCCGGTGGCAAAAATAATATTTGTGTTACCCACAGTTTCAAACGCTGCTTCGCCTGTAGCAGGAGCCGCCAAGGAACGAACCCACGTCGCGGTGTACGTCGTAGTGCCCGTCGTGTCAAAGCTGAAATTTATGTGGTCTTGGTGCAAATTGGAAGGTGCTGCTCGACCTGATGTAGTTCCTTCATTGCACTGGGAAGTGGTGTCGTCGCAGATGATGGTCGAAGCACTCGCCATGCCCTGACCAATGCCCATTCCGCACCAGCTTCCCTTTTTGCAGGTGTACGTAACTGTGATCGTCGTAGACGTAGAGTCAACTGCCCAGTCCATCGAGAAGTCGGCGTTGATTGTCCGGCTGCCAGTGGCGGAGGGATTTAACACTGCCGGCACTGCAGTGGGAGGAGAAGCTGTGTCGGGAGATGACGTGACCGTGCTCGGGATGAACTCGATTGTGGTTGCAGTCCTGAAGGTATGTTTGGTCAATGGCTCTCCGGTACCGGTGGCAAAAATAATATTCGTGTCACCCACAGTTTCAAACGCTGCTTCGCCTGTAGCAGGAGCCGCCAAGGAACGAACCCACGTCGCGGTGTACGTCGTAGTGCCCGTCGTGTCAAAGCTGAAATTTATGTGGTCTTGGTGCAAATTGGAAGGTGCTGCTCGACTTGATGTAGTTCCTTCATTGCACTGGGAAGTGGTGTCGTCGCAGATGATGGTCGAAGCACTCGCCATGCCCTGACCAATGCCCATTCCGCACCAGCTTCCCTTTTTGCAGGTGTACGTAACTGTGATCGTCGTAGACGTAGAGTCAACTGCCCAGTCCATCGAGAAGTCGGCGTTGATTGTCCGGCTGCCAGTGGCAGAGGGATTTAACACTGCCGGCACTGCAGTGGGAGGAGAAGCTGTGTCGGGAGATGACGTGACCGTGCTCGGGATGAACTCGATTGTGGTTGCAGTCCTGAAGGTATGTTTGGTCAATGGCTCTCCGGTGCCGGTGGCAAAAATAATATTTGTGTTACCCACAGTTTCAAACGCTGCTTCGCCTGTAGCAGGAGCCGCCAAGGAACGAACCCACGTCGCGGTGTACGTCGTAGTGCCCGTCGTGTCAAAGCTGAAATTTATGTGGTCTTGGTGCAAATTGGAAGGTGCTGCTCGACCTGATGTAGTTCCTTCATTGCACTGGGAAGTGGTGTCGTCGCAGATGATGGTCGAAGCACTCGCCATGCCCTGACCAATGCCCATTCCGCACCAGCTTCCCTTTTTGCAGGTGTACGTAACTGTGATCGTCGTAGACGTAGAGTCAACTGCCCAGTCCATCGAGAAGTCGGCGTTGATTGTCCGGCTGCCAGTGGCAGAGGGATTTAACACTGCCGGCACTGCAGTGGGAGGAGAAGCTGTGTCGGGAGATGACGTGACCGTGCTCGGGATGAACTCGATGGTGGTTGCAGTCCTGAAGGTATGTATGGTCAATGGCTCTCCGGTGCCGGTGGCAAAAATAATATTTGTGTTACCCACAGTTTCAAACGCTGCTTCGCCTGTAGCAGGAGCCGCCAAGGAACGAACCCACGTCGCGGTGTACGTCGTAGTGCCCGTCGTGTCAAAGCTGAAATTTATGTGGTCTTGGTGCAAATTGGAAGGTGCTGCTCGACTTGATGTAGTTCCTTCATTGCACTGGGAAGTGGTGTCGTCGCAGATGATGGTCGAAGCACTCGCCATGCCCTGACCAATGCCCATTCCGCACCAGCTTCCCTTTTTGCAGGTGTACGTAACTGTGATCGTCGTAGACGTAGAGTCAACTGCCCAGTCCATCGAGAAGTCGGCGTTGATTGTCCGGCTGCCAGTGGCAGCAAGTGGAAGATAACTTGTCGATGTATCAATGCTGGTAATCCCTCGTCCGGTAAGAAGTGTATGTCCACTGATTCCACTGATGCTGGAACCCGTAGCCCATATGATGTCAGTGAATCCAGTTGAATTGAAAGCAACATCCGAAGCGGTAGGGGCGGCCAGTTTACGTGTCCACGTTGCTGTGTATGATGCAGTTCCGGCGGTATTAAAGGAGACGTCTGTCAATGTAGAACTGCTCCTGACAGCCGGTGCCGAACGGCCCGTAGTACTCCCTTCCTCGCACTTGCTGCCAGTGCAAAGGATGGTGTTGGCGCTGCTCATGGCCTGGCCAATGCCAATGGCGCACCATGAATCAGTGGTGCAGTTGAACTCGAATTGTATTGTTCTCTGCACGCTATCCACCACCCATTGAAACGAGAAGTCGTCGTGCACCTGTAGGCATACAAGCGCCGGAGGCAGTGTCAAGAGCAACGCTATTATGAACACGATATTCATATGACGGCGCGAATGGAGAGTTTGTCACAGGGGGAGAATTATTCCGGCCGACGTTATCAACTACCTTCGGCGGAAGGTATTCTTCGGGTAGGGTTTGGAATGAGACAGAGGGTTGCTTGCTTTGGGGGAAGTGTACCTGTATAGTTTCTCTGGTAAATCTTGGCAACAACTTCAAGCGTCAGTGAATAAATGATTGTGCGTACAAAGGCCTACTTATGCCTGGGTAGATGAAGGTTGAAACCATAGGCATTGAATATGCAGGTCTGCCAAAACTAACAGAGAGAGAGAAACGAGTTAGAGTGCAGGGACCATCTCCGGGGAGTTTCGGGTCTCCTCACTTCTCTTCGCACTGCTACGGCGGGCCGAAGTTGCTCCGGAGGCGCGCTGCAGGTTGCGACTCTGCTACAGTGAGTGGCGGCACCGGAGTGGTGCTGCAGCGGGCGCTCTGGCCGGCGGGTGAGCTCGTCTCGCGGGGGATCGCCGCCTTGTAACGCTAACATATTCAGCAATTTATTCACCAGCGGCGGATGCTACCCCCCCCCCCCAGGGTGGAACATAAGATCTGGGCCTCGGGGCCAAGGGCCAAGCAGGGGTTATAGGTTTTTTTTGGGTGGACACCAGATTCTCTAAGGTGAAATGGTCAAAACCTCCTGGGAAATTGGGGCGAAAAAAAATTTACGAAGCGCGGTTTTTAGGTCATTCCGGCACTCAAAAAAAATTTTTTTTCGCTGACTTTTTCCCTACAGACCACCTTCGCCGCCAGGTTTTACCGGTAGGTAGGTTTCAGTAAAAATGCAAGTACATGGCCCTACCCGCACGACTCCGGGTCCGAGCTTCACCCCCCGCCGAACGGTACGGTAAATCAAACTGCTTGCATGGGGGGTCCGGGGGGCAGCCCCCCCGGGGCACGGTACGGTACACAACAAACAGGTGGCCTTACAGGCTTACACTGTGGGACGGTCGAATTTGGCGGTTTGTGACGGTCGAATTTGGCCTGGTTACGTCGTGTGATGCTGTGTGACGGTCGATATTGGTCTTTTTACGCCGCGTGATGCTGTGTGACAGGGGAAGGTCCGGGAGGGCTCCATCCGGCGCACGGTAGATATCTCGGGGGGTTACCCCATCGTAAGTGCAATTCGTTTAATTTTCTTCCTTTCGCGTTCATTATCATTGAACTAATCACTGTCACCGAGTGAAGCGCCTAAAGCATTCCGCATAGTTGTTTGGGCTGTTCCGCATACTTTGGGGTCGTTCCGCATAGTTGCGCATAGTTGTGTCGATTCATCGTGGGAATGCTAAGCGCGTAACGAACCACTCTCTAGGAAGGTGTTGGGCACCGGATTCAAAGGAATCAGACAACAAAAGTTCCGCAAGTTAAAGAAAACATGGCAGCAAGTCCCTTCCGAAAGGCGACGTCCACCGGGTACTCCACGTTCGCGGTGCCGGCGGATATCCGCAGTGCGTTCGAAGATGCGGTGGGACCCGTCCTTCCGCGCCGCACCGTGAACCTGCCAGAGTTGGAGAGGTGGGCCGTGTTCTTCTTTGGGGGTGCCGGAGACGCCGTTGCGCTGGCGCGCAAGGTTGCGTGCGAAGTTTTTGAGTTTGCGGCGGCCTCGGAGGGCGTAGGTTTTGTTGAGTCCTGGGAGCCTTGGAAGCTCATTGCCGTGCTGGCGGAGGTCGGTGCTACGAACGGCCCGTTGTTTCGACGCGTGATGAAGGCGAGTGGATGCTGGAAGGAAGGCGTGCCCGCGTGCCGCATGTGGGCCGAGGCGGAGCGGAGGGACGCCGAGGCCGATCCCATTGAGCCGGTGGCGCCACCGGTTCTCCCTCCGCCCCCTGTTGCTGGGGCGTCCGCGGACGCGAACGGGGGCCTAGCCGCGTTGGTCAAGGACCTGTACGCTGTGGTGGAGCAGCAGAAGGCGGAGATCGCCTCGCTGCACGGACGGCTTTCGGGGCTACCGGCGGCCAACCTGTCGGCTGCTGCCTTTGAGGGGCCGGCAGGACACTACGCGCTGCCCGTGCGGTACAGTCTGAAGGATGTCCGCGAATGGGCGGATGTTGCGGCGTCCGACCCGCACGGGCTCGTTCGCGACCTCCATTCGGAGTACGTGGCTGGGTACGTCGGAGCCCCGGGGGGCGCGTTCTTGAAGGCGAGCTTCGAGAAGCTGAAGACGTGGATCCTTGGGGTCGCAGCCGGGTCGGCGGGGTGGTCGGCCAACGAGGAGCTGGTCCGGCTGGGCAACGAGCTGTTGCTGGATGTCCGCCTCAACTACGGTTGGTGCGTGGAGAAGGTCCCGCGGTCCCGGATGCTACGGGAAATGGAAGCCGAGTCCGGCGACTTGGTCGAGCGGTTGATGGCGAAGGTCAAAGGGGACCTGGAGAAGGAGAAGAACAGGACGCCGAAGTGGAACGCGACGCCTGCTTGGAAGAAAGGCAAAGGCGGAAAAGGGGGCAAGTCTTGGTATGGTCAGGGAAACGGTTACGGGGGGAAGTGACTGGCGTTCCCCCGGCAAGTAAGCGGGGCTACCCCTGCACGGCCAGTTATTCTTCCTCCCCCTCTTTTATTCAATCCTCCCACCCCCGCGGCAGTCACGGTGCCGCCGGCCCCTCCCCGCACCAACCACAGAGTTCCTCTCGAAGTGGAGACCGAGACGGTTTTGGCGGCCGTTCGGCGCGCCCTAGACGCGGACCATCTTCTCCCGAGCGACCGGTCCGATCAGAACCCGACCACCGGCCCTTCACGCGAGAGCGGGAGAACCAACTCTTCGCAGTTTCCCGCATCCTCGCTCGGGGTAGCAGACGTGCTGAAACCGTCGGCGCGCGCAGCCTCAGTCATCGGGCAGGCGATCCACGAGTTGGTTGCGTCGAAGACGGGCGTGGGGATTTCCCGGGCTCTTGCGGCGAGACACAAGGAGAATGGGGTGTCGGTGGCGGAGGCGCACCGCCGTTTGCAGCAGGCAGTTGGTCGGGCATGGGCGAGTTCTACGGTGGACGACCGGCGCAATATGTGGCGCCGGTTCCAGGCGTGGGCCAGTGGGCGTGGACTGGGCCTCAACCCGGATGTGGCTGTGCTTTTTGTTGTGGCAACGTCAGTGGAACCCCAGGGGATGTTGGGGTATTCCCGCCTCCTTTCGGCAGTTTTTGGCCATATGGGGGTGGACAGCAAGCCGTTGAAGGTGCTGGCGTCGGTGCTTCGTGGGGATGGGGCGTCTATCCCCCTGTCCCAGGCGGAGGGTATCCCGAGGGAGACGCTGATTTCGTGGGCGAGGCGGCAGGTGCCGCACCTGCGTTTGGCAGCGTTCGTGGCGTGGAAGACGGCGTCGCGCTGGGCGGAGGTGAGACTGTTGACGCGCCCGTGTTTTGTGCTGGTGAGCACCACGGAGGTGATCATCGACTGGGGAACGCTTCCGAAGGGGCGTTCCAGAAACCCGTATTGTCTGAGCAAAACAGCAGTGATTCGCGGGGCGTTGACGGAGGAGATCGCGGCGTTGGTACGTGGCGCAGGGAATTTCAGCCCGCTGACGCCGGTGACAACGTCGCAGCTCGACGGGATGTGGGCGCGCGAACCGCGGATGTGCCGGTACTCGGCGCACAGCATCAAACGAGGGGCGGTCGACCACCTCGTGTGCGCGAAAGCGGCGGGGGCTCCGTTTCCCGAGCACCTGATTTCGCGCTTGGCGAAACACACCGCCGACAACGTCGACCCGACGCTGGCTCAAATGACGGTGCGGTACACATCGGATGTGGTGGCACTGGCGCGCGTGTTGAGAACGGCGGAGGTGACCGAACACCTGTGAAGGGCCGGAAGCGGGGCCACGATGATCCGAGACGGTTCATGCGGCAGCACCACTCGGTGTTCAAGCGCGGCAAACAGACGCGCCTACCGAAGACGGAGGACGAGAAGGCTTCGCCGTTGCACGTCGACAACGTGCGACCCATGAACGTGGGGCTGTTGCGTGGGCGTATGAACGAGACGACGCGGGCCAGGTTCGATGAGACGTGGCGGCGGACGTTTGATGTGGCGAAATTGCGGCCGTCTTCTTCTCGACGGGTTTCGCGGCTGCAAGCGAAGCATGCGGAGGAGCTGGAGATGAACGGCATTGCGCAACGGGCTAGCGGCCCGGGTAGGTCGGTCAACGTCCCCTTCACTGTGGTGGAGGAAAAGGAAGGCGCTCTGCGCCAACGTTTTATTTTGTGGACGCACGAAGCGAACGACGCGATCGAGGCGGATGGCTACGAGGCCCAGGTACCGCTGAAGCACGTCAGCACGTACCTCGACGCGGTGCACGCGGAGTGTGGCTCGACACGCGACCTCCGCTGCGGTTTTTACGGCGTAGAAGTTCCGCGGGGGGCACGGGATGCCTTTCGCTTCCAGGACGACGCAGGCGATTGGTGGGAACTCACCCGCCTGCCGATGGGCCACACGTGTGCACCGGAATTGATGCACACGTTGACTTCGACGATCGCCGGGCACCCCGATTTCGTTAAGACGGCGCATGCGGTGCCAGCGGCTGTGACGGTGCACACGTGGGTCGACAACGTGCGTTACGCGGGGTCCCGGAAAGACGTGCTCGAGGCGTCCCGCAAGGTCGACGAATTGGCAGCGCGTTCGAAGGTTACGTGGAAGGACGCCGACACGAGAACCGCCAGCACCCGGTACGAGTTTATCGGGGTGGACTGGGACCACCAGAGCGGGAAGGTCGGCATTTCGGCAAGGTTGTCGAAGAAATTGGCACGGGATCTGGTAGAGGTGCGCAAGGGTGCGATGTCCGCGTCCGGTCTGGAGACGCTGGGTGGTCGGTTGCTGCACGCGTCGGCCATCGTGGGTGTTTTCGTCGGCGAGTTCTACTTCGCCTTGAAGTTTCTTCGCCGGTTGACGAATGCGCTGAACCGGGGCGAGAAGGCCGTCGACCAGACGGTTCGCCTCTCGGGTAGTGTGCAGCGGCTACTCGACGGCTGGGTTCGCGCGGTGTTGGAGAAGCGAAGAATGCCAGTGGCGGCCCGGGTGCCGTCGCTCACCGTGTTTGTGGACGCAAGTCTCGAGGGATGGGGCGGCGTGCTGGTTGACGTCGCCACCAACGCGATCGAAGTTCTGGGCTCGCGGTGGTCCAGGAAAGAAAAGGGCCTTCACATCAACGAGCTGGAGGCCCTTGCATTTGAACTTTGTGTGTCGGCAGTGCCTGACAAGTACGCGGGCGGCACGGTCACCGTCGTGGTCGACAACACGACGGTGCAGGGTGTTGCTCGGAAAGGGGCATGTCTGCGATCGCAGACTTTGAACGATGCCGTGGTGAACGGGCTCACACGCCTGCGCCACATGAACATTTCCTTATCTGTGCGCTGGGTAAAAAGCGCCGGGAATCCTGCTGACCTTCCGTCACGGGTTCCGTTATCGGCAATTTCCGATAAGAATGTGGCCGACATGGCACTTGCAGTTAGGCAGTTCCTGACTGGCGATATGGGTTTGGTGGTGTGACCTCCTGAGCTAGCCTGTTTCTCTCACCATTCAGCGGCTATCTCGGGGGGTTACCCCATCGTAAGTGCAATTCGTTTAGTTTTCTTACTTTCACGTTCAATTCATTGTCAGTCAAGATCGTCACCGAGTGAAGCGCAAAAAGCATTCTGTCGATTCATCGTGGGAATGCTAAGCGCGTAACGAACCACTCTCTAGGAAGGTGTTGGGCACCGGATTCAAAGGAATCAGACAACATAAGTTGCGCATAGTTGTTTGGGCTATTCCGCATAGTTGCGCATAGTTGCGCATAGTTGTTTGGGCTTTTCCGCATAGTTGCGCATAGTTGCGCATAGTTGTATGGGCTGTTCCGCATAGTTGCGCATACTTGCGCATAGTTGTTTGGGCTGTTCCGCACACTTTGGGGTCGTTCCGCATAGTTGCGCATAGTTGCGCATAGTTGTTTGGGCTTTTCCGCATAGTTGCGCATAGTTGCGCATAGTTGCGCATAGTTGTTTGGGATGTTCCGCATAGTTGCGCATAGTTGTTTGGGCTTTTCCGCATAGTTTCAGGTTGTTCCGCATAGTTGCGCATAATGGTTTGGGATGATCTTAACACGGGTCCAAAAAAAAACCTCAAAAAAAAACAATTCCCGCTGCGCGGGGCCAAGAAATCCCCCACAAAAAATGCCCCAAAAAAAATTTTTCCCCGCTTCGCGGGGGAAAATTGTTAGGTAAAAAAAAGATTTCTCGGGATTTCTGGGGGGTGGGTGGGTACCCCCCCCCCTCCCCTTTTTCGACGGACAATGTCCGTCGGTATTCCAAAAACGTCATCCCCTCGGAATGTATTTTTTGACACAGCCACGAAACCTGAAGGAGGTTTTCAGGTTCTGGCAGGTCTAGCTGGCTGCCTAAAGGGTACCACGGCTCACCCAAGGTCACAGGTGGCAAGGAAGCCCGCAAACCCAGCATACAGGAGCCCCCAAACCCCGCAAACCCGAACCCTTCAAACCCCGCAAACCCGAGCCCGCAAACCCTGCAAACCCGCATACCCGAACCCGCATCCCCGAGCCCACAAACCCCGCATACCCGATCCGCAAACCCGCATACCCGATCCGCAAACCCGCATACCCGAACCCGCATACCCAATCCGCAAACCCGCATACCCGAGCCCGCATACCCAATCCGCAAACCCGCATACCCGAACCCGCATACCCAATCCGCAAACCCGCATACCCGAACCCGCATACCCAATCCGCAAACCCGCATACCCTAGCCCGCAAACCCCGCATGCCGAACCCGCAAACCCCGCATACCCGAACCCGCATACCCGAACCCGCAAATCCGCGTACCCATACCGGCTCACACCGGAAGCCCGCATTTTGTGGCTGAAATTGTGTTCTCCGGGGGATGGAAAGGAATTTCCGGGGGGTGGAAAGTACTTTCCGGGGGACTTTTCGGGGGTTGGAGATTTAGCGTCGGGGGGTGGAAAGTACTTTTCGGGGGGTGGAAAGTATTTTCCGGGGGGTGGAAATTTTTGGTCGGGGGGTGGGAAGTATTTTTCGGGGGGTGGAAAGTACTTTTCGGGGGGTGGAAATCTTTTTTCGGGGGGTAGAAAGTACTTTTCGGGGGGCGGAAAGTACTTTTCGGGGGGTGGAAGGTACTTTTCACGGGGTCCCATTCGGCCTCTCGGAGCGGGACAAAGATTGCGCAAGCAATCGGTTAAACTGACAAC
Source organism: Diplonema papillatum (assembly GCA_030068145.1). NCBI lineage: Eukaryota > Euglenozoa > Diplonemea > Diplonemida > Diplonemidae > Diplonema > Diplonema papillatum. The sequence continues at coordinate 438,907 of JAPJBO010000007.1, read as the reverse complement.
GACAGACGCAGCAATGGAGACGAGTCAGGAAGCTGCGGGAGCTGCCTTACCAGAGGCCAGAGAATACCCAGGCGTTCCCTGGTATGCGCCAGACTGCTGCATTGCACACTGTGCTTCCAGCACACTGAGAACCTGAAACGCCGCGAACATCTTCCGTCAAGCCCACCGAAGAGAAAACTGGAGATCGACGTCGAGGAGCCTGTCTCGTTAGAGACAGAATTCTTTTCACTCCTGCTAACAATAGAAGGGGAGAAGATTAACTGATGTACGAAGTCCGTCAGTATGGCTGGCTGCGTATGTGTAGTCTCTTGGCTGGACGCGTTGTCGGAATGGTTCCGCCGCTAACTCGAACGCAGTGATGACCGCCTTAGGTGGTGTACGCGTCTGCCGCTACGAGGTGTTGTTAAGGAATCCCTGGCTGATGAAAACACTTTGACCCGCCTGCGTAAAGAGGGCCTCCCGTGTGCTCGAGCGCGCGTAAGTTATGAAGACAAAGGAGGAAAAATGCAGATCTTCGGTGCTGGAACTCGGAAAGGGAAAGAGAACAAGTGGCAGAGGGAAAGGCGGAGCCACCATACGACTCAGACAAGCATGCCCAAGCTTGCTGCTTGGGGTTCACTCGTCGGAACGTATGATGGCTGTTTGCCGAGGTTGTGTCTGTGTTGCTTTGTGAGTGCAAGCGCTTGAAGAATCGCCATCGATCTGTTTTTGTTCTTGACAAAATGCAATTGCTAGACACAAATACTTTCGATGAAGGTACACGCGTGACACACGCGCAAGAGATGGCGGATGACAGTGCAACTAGGGGCAGGTCCTTGGAGTCTGTTTGCTGTCTTTTGGCGGATGTTTCCCTCTCTTGGCCACTTCCGCCCGATAACGGTCGACCGAAACGATTGCCTTCGGACTGGCGTGGGGTTTGGAGCAGGGGACAGTTTCGAGGAGGTTCGTGCTACGGACGATGCCGCCGCAGGGGCTCCAAGAAACTAGGCAAAATATGGTTTAAGGTTCCGACAGAACGAGGGGAGGTAGTGGGATGCAAGAACATGCTTAGAACGGTATATGCTCAACGCCGTGTCCTATCAACAGCGCGGAACCCGAGTGCCTGCAGGACAGCGATGTGAGTCTGGTGCGTTCGTAGCTCGTCACAGCCAAGAGCACCCATGATACAAGGACACAGGCAAACCTTCAACCGTGTCACTCTACTCTGTGACTGCGACTACAACGCATTGACCTATTTTCTTTTTGCGGTGACAATCTGCGTAACTTTGCAAAGCACAATGGACGTGAGCGTTGCCGTGGCCCACGGGGGACGCGAGGACCACGGTTGAAATACAAAGCAGTGAGGAAATCATAGCAGCATGTCGCAAGTATCCGACTGGAATGGGGGGGGGGACGGGGGGGACTAGTTCGAGTTCATTTCGCTGTGACGTGGCCGTTCTGACGGTAAATAGGTGTGCGTGGTGAGAAGGTCTAGCACCGACGGGGGATGCCATGAGCTCCGTCATCAGTCACAAGAATATACGAAGTATGTAGACCTCCAAGCTTTCCTGTCTTTCCAAGAATGAACCCACCTCAGTCACTTGGAGATCATTCTTTTTGCACGATAGCACGAAAAGCGTAAGAGTAATCCTTTCCGGCGGTATCGCAACCGGTATTGTTTGGGTTTTGACTTCTTTCTAACCTCTGGAGATGTGGAGCATTTTTACAAAATGGATCTGGCTGGTGAGCAGCGACACTTCCTTTCTGCACAGGTGTACCAGGGAAAGCCTGTCACAAAGGCTTTCCCTGGAACAATCGAGTGGTTACCAGTTACCGAAGCCAACGTATCAAATCGTCGCCTCAGCGCTTCCAGTGAATACAAAAAAAGTCCGATGCAGCAGTCAGCCGCAGGACAGTGGAATGTTACGATCTTGCCCATGAACAAACCTCGCCTTTGGAAGATAACAAATTGTGCCTTGGACAGGATCGGCAAGAAACGACGGCCGTGACTACGGGGGTCAGGAACTACAGACCAAGAAGTGGTCGGGACTACAAAGCGAAGACCTCTGTGTGCACGTCAAACCGCGTGTTGCCCCACGTTTTGCTTGTGATTGTGTCACGGATCGAGTCCGTCATCGGTGCCGGACCGCAGAGCAATACGGCGACTTGCGCTGCGCCGTTCGACGCCAGCAAGGCTTCATTCATCGCTCCTTTGCTGGTCGAAGTGTACTGGCTGAGGATGAACCCGTAGTCAGGACGGGATCGCACGACGTCAATGAACGAAGGCAGCATGCCCAGGTGCTCAGCGGCATGCGCTTCTTTCCCCGTGTAGTACAGCGTTATGCGCATCCCAATCGTGGCACTCAATTCGATCAACTCTGATAGGAACAGCTTCGGCAACGCTGCTTCTCGAACGGCCCAGTGCAGGTGCACGTCAACGTTCCCCACCCCCTTCCTTGCAAGCCATGCTGCTGTGCCGAGCAAAGGCGTGACACCGATCCCGCCGCCCATCATCAGCACGTTCGCGTATTCGTCAACAGCCACTGCTGGTTTTCCGAAAGGCCCGTTTATGGTAACAGAGTCTCCGGGGGAAACCCTGTTGACGATCATTTCCGTCGACGTGCCTGATCCCATGCTCTTGATACCCAGCGTCACGCAGTTCCCCTTGTACTCCACCACGGAAAACGGATGACTCTGGAACATATCACCGGGGAGTCTCAAGTACACATACGCACCTGGACCGACTTCACCGAAGTCCTCGACTCGGATTTTTAACTTCGCGTAGGTGCGGCCAGCAGTGATGTCTTCTGACACGACAATGCCGAATGGCTTTCTTTTGGAGAGGAGCCCGTTCACAGTGTGCATGAAGAGCCCTGGGACAAAGTACCTGATACTGTTCTTTGTATGCAGGACTGAGAAGATGATGATGGTCGGGACGAGGAGCCAGTGCGAGAAGAGGAAGAACTCGAACGACTTCGCCTTCAGCGCTGGGATTGCCGGAACGATGATGAGGATGGACGCAATGAGCACGAAAAGCCCGGGAAGCGGGGAGACTGCACCGAATTTCGCGAAGGAGAACATCAACGAGGTCCATTCGTTGTCAATGTAGTGGCCTATGCCGTGGATTGTGATGACGACAGGAATCATTGATCCCAGCACTCGGTGGAAAAAGATAACCCGTTCGTGTGGAATTCGCAGCGTGTGCCACACAATGGAACCTTTTCCAGACGGTAGCGTGAACACAACACAAAACAGCAACTCTGCCAGCGGACCAAACGCATGGTACCACGCGTCTTTGTCCCAGAATGCCCAAAGGAATAAACCGCAAGCCAGAGCAAACATGAACAGACACAACACAGATCCAGCGTTCTTCACGAAGATCCAGTACCCGAGGCCACGCACTCGAGACAGCATTCGGTTCGCCGCGAAACCGCCGGCAAGGATCAGGAACAGGCACGTCATGCTAAGGGCATAGAGCAGCGGGTCCGCGTCTTGTTCCTCCATTTTCTCCACAGAACCCTTCGCAAAATCGATTGAAGCGGCCCCCGCATAGGAGCCGTACGGACCATGTTGCTCGGGCTCGTTGCCTTTGGCGTTTCCACTCGCCCAGATGACACTCGTCTGGCCGGCAGAATTGAACGCTTTCCCGCCTGGCACCACCACCGCCCGTCTCCACGTCGCGAGGTAGAAGTCGCCGTCATCAACGATCCGCACGGATTCGAGCTTGTCCGGGCTGTCGGGCCGTGGCGCAGTGTAGGAAGTCGTGTGCCCCGATTGGCACCCTGATTCTGTGCACAGAATCGTGTCCGCGTTAGCCATGGTACTTCCGATGCCGATGGCGCAGTACTGTCCATCTCGGCACCGGTACGTCACCGTCATCGATGCGTTAGCGTCGAGCAGGTCCATGTTCCACTCCATCAAAAAGTCGGAGTTCCACGTGACTTTCGCTCCCGAGTCCGAGGCTCGTGGCGGGGCTGTGTCTGGCGCCTTCGAAGCATCAGCAGCTGCCGATGTCGCTGGCGCAGCTGTTCCTGGACTTGCTGTTGGTGCCGCCAGCGTTGCCGGGGCTGCGGTTGCTGATGCTGCCGCTGGCGCTACGGTTTCTGGGGGTGCCAACGTTGCTGGGAATGGTGCTGCTGGGGCTGCTGTTGCAGATGCTGCTGCTGCTGGTGCAAAAGTAGAGGCAGTTGCAGCCGGGGTAGCGCCGCCGTTACGAACCTGCAGGGTCTCCAACCCCTGTGGCAACGCCATAAGTGACGTGATGAGCAGTATGACACTCGTTTGGTGATCTCGGCGTACGTCTTCGCCGCGAAGCATTCTCCCTTCCCAGAGAGCAGCAGGTGTCGGATTAACCCACCACTCGGTGGCGGGCTAATCCAGGCGGGAGCTGCACAAGTCGGGCGAGCTGACGATTGACGTCTGGTTTGCTGTGACAGCCTGTGTCCGTTTCCTTTCTGTGCTCCCGGCGCTCTTTCGCTCGGTCAGTGACCTTGATGGAGGGGGAGTGTTCGATTGAGAGCAGAGTTATGCTTCCACCGTTGGTGCTGCAAAAGTAACATGTTTCCTTGAAGACTATCCGCAGCCGTTCAGATGGCGAACATATGCCCAGCCGATCCTTTCGGGTGCAGGTGCAACTGCATCCCGGCAGGGCGATTTAGTTGTTCCCTTTTAGGCAAGCATTCTCGTTTCACCAACAGTGTCTCGTCAGGTATGCTTGTGCTGGTCATCATGATCAGACGATTATCGAGGCGAGGTCATGCCAGACTAGTTAGCTATGTCACTAGAGCGGAGTGCTGCTCCGATTCAGAATGTGATTGACTTACTCGTGATTAGCGTTCTTGTTATGAATACCAGTCTCTTTCATTTGCCAGTCTTTGATTTTCATTTCATGCGCGGTTGACCATCATATTACCAACAGGAGAGGTAGTGATCCTTCCGTCCTCCTGGAGCTCTAAAGCTTCCAGGAGGTGCGATAGCCTAGCCAGTGGCTCCGTTTCGGGCTTTGACCTTGGTCAGATCTTTTGCCACTGGCACCCTTATGCCTCTTCAGGCTTTCCTCGTCATTCCTATACTTGGCAAACCCGGGGGTAGGCATCCCCTTCCTGCGTCGGTCTTTCGCAACATCACTTTTTGGCGTCTATCGCTTGCTGAAGTCTGAAATAGACGACAGCAATACGAGCATGAACTAACAGGCCCCTGGGTGACAGATGAAAGCTGCGTGAGGACCCCTGACCCCAACCCCCGGCCACAGCCTTTTTTCTTTAGCACACGGTGAGGTCCAGCCTCAGAAACTGGAGTTAAAGAGGGTGTGCCCGAAAAGAAGTTGTTACAACCAAAACGTGTGTAAATCCACACCCGAAAAGCGGGTGTGACACCCGCTTTTTGCTTTGGCGAAACCACTTCCGTATTCGATAGTACGGACCTCGGCCGGTCCCGACAGCGAGCTTTTCTTGAACAGCCTTGCAGCTCTACACGCAATCTATCCTCGCGTGTGGAGAGAAATCTGTCGGTCGTGGAGCAACACGCAGAAAAGACTAGCTAGCTTGTCCATGGCTCCCTCTCCCTCTTCAAAAATTAGTATGGCGCTTCCGTTTGTTTGTGCGCACTAGCTTTTCACCTGATTTGGTGAGTTGCTTTTAGTACGCTGCCAACTACTAAGGGTAGATAAACTCCAGACTTTGTTTCTTAGTTTTTGCCTTGCTGCCGGAGCGAACGCACGCGCGCAAAAGAGAAAAGAAAAGACACAAAGAAAAGATTGGATGTGCAGCATGCACACGAAGGCTGTAAGGCGCCCCCGCCATGCGAAAACGCCCAACCTGTGTGTGCCACTGGCATCCGTGACGCTTCTGGACACAAAAAACGCTAAAAACCCTCGGGCGCGGACCGAGAATGTAAAACTAGCTTGTTACGATACAAAAACATACGCTCGCAAACTCGCCAGCTCTAGTGACCGAAAGGTGTTTGGGTCTTACGGGTTCTTCGGGGGGAACATGGTCGCTATGGGGGTGAGACTCGGTGCCCTTGAAGTCGACCTGCGTGCGGATAGCGACCGAGCTCTTTGCGACGCTTCTTGACCTTGGACAGCAGCTGCTGTCTTTTGCGCTGGGGGTGCTTTTACCGCAACCTTTTCTGCTTTTTTCGCAGCTGCTGACCGGCTAGCAAGAAGGGCTTGGTTGCGTTCACGATACCGAATTTCTTCGCAACCCTTGGCCTTGCAAGCTTCGCACAGAGGCTGAAAGCTTTGAAACCTGGCCTTGGTTTCAGCAGAGATGTCGAGCAGCTTCTGCCTTGAACCGCAGTGTCCGCAAATGTCGGCCTCGCGGAGCTCGGCTCGCCGGGATGCAAGCAGCCACTCGACATGGTCCTTGCACGACACTGCCCTGCGGACATAGCAAGCATTCGCCAGGACGGAGCCCTCCGGAGGAAATGCATCACCACACGTGTAGCATTCCTCCTTTCGCAAGGCTTTCACCTTGTCAATGCAGGTGTCCTTCCCACCATAGACCGCACGAGGCTTCCCGCATACCCCACACGTGACCGTGACGGCCTTGGCGGTTGCACCTTTCTCGACCAAGATGAACCCCTTTAGGAGGTTCAACCCCGGCGGGAGGTGTTCTTTGCCGTCTCTGCGCAACGAGGGGCGCCACTCATCCTTGAAGCTTTCCCGTTCCAAAGCCTCCGCAAAAGATGCCCACCGCTCTGGATCCTCCTGCTTGGGGCACGCGTCCAGAGGGTTCCGGCGGGTTCCGGCGGGTTGGAAGTGCCATTCGGAGGGTTCCGGCGGGTTCCGGCGGGTTGGCGATGCCATTCGGAGGGTTCCGGCGGGTTGGTAGTGCCATTCAGAGGGTTCCGGCGGGTTCCGGCGGGTTGGAAGTGCCATTCAGAGGGTTCCGGCGGGTTCCGGCGGGTTGGAAGTGCCATTCGGAGGGTTCCGGCGGGTTCCGGCGGGTTGGAAGTGCCATTCGGAGGGTTCCGGCGGGTTGGAAATGCCATTCGGAGGGTTCCGGCGGGTTGGCGATGCCATTCGGAGGGTTCCGGCGGGTTCCGGCGGGTTGGCGATGCCATTCGGAGGGTTCCGGCGGGTTCCGGCGGGTTGGAAGTGCCATTCAGAGGGTTCCGGCGGGTTCCGGCGGGTTGGAAGTGCCATTCGGAGGGTTCCGGCGGGTTCCGGCGGGTTGGAAGTGCCATTCGGAGGGTTCCGGCGGGTTGGAAGTGCCATTCAGAGGGTTCCGGCGGGTTGGAAGTGCCATTCAGAGGGTTCCGGCGGGTTCCGGCGGGTTGGAAGTGCCATTCGGAGGGTTCCGGCGGGTTCCGGCGGGTTGGAAGTGCCATTCGGAGGGTTCCGGCGGGTTCCGGCGGGTTGGAAGTGCCATTCGGAGGGTTCCGGCGGGTTCCGATGCCATTCGGAGGGTTCCGGCGGGTTCCGGCGGGTTGGAAGTGCCATTCAGAGGGTTCCGGCGGGTTCCGGCGGGTTGGAAGTGCCATTCGGAGGGTTCCGGCGGGTTCCGGCGGGTTGGCGATGCCATTCGGAGGGTTCCGGCGGGTTCCGGCGGGTTGGAAGTGCCATTCGGAGGGTTCCGGCGGGTTCCGGCGGGTTGGAAGTGCCATTCGGAGGGTTCCGGCGGGTTCCGGCGGGTTGGCGATGCCATTCGGAGGGTTCCGGCGGGTTCCGGCGGGTTGGTCGTGCCATTCAGAGGGTTCCGGCGGGTTGCGGCGGGCCGACCAACCAACCAAGGTCAACAAATTTCGAACGCGCGCAACGAAGAAAGAAAGTTTGGAGTTTATCTACCCTAATTTTTAGTACCAACAATGCATTGTTAACACAAAAAAGAGGTCGATGCTCGCCATGAATAAGGCTGAGAGCGGCTTCTTGCATGGCGACGTATTCCTGTCGTGCCCGCAAGCGCACAATACTCTTGAAAGCGCTCTCTCGCTCTGCAAGCTGCTGATTTCAAGCCAGAAACGAAAAGGGCGCTTAGCCGATGAAAAAGCGAAGCTACTCACCCCGTTACTGAGGGGAAAAGGCGGCGAAACGAGCGCCAAAAGCTTGCGGCTTGTGTTCGTTTATCTCCGGATGTTCATTTTTTTCTTTCTTTTTTTGAACGACTGAACGCGTGGTTGAAAGAGTTGCTTTTTTTCGTTGTTTCTTTCGAAGACCTTCGTCCTCCCATATACTTTTTGGGGCGTGGAAATTGTAGTTTACTGGGCTTTTTGGCGCTTAGCGACCTTCGGCAGAAGTTTGAGAACTTCTGTTCTGCTGAGCACATCATGCACAGGTTTCTCTGCCGTCAAGACCACCCCGGGGAGAGCTGGTACAAGGTCCGGGTGCGCCCGGACCGTTTGTTGGTTGGATTCTGGCCCATCTCTTCTCCGCGGATTCGCAGCGTGCGCCGTGGCTCGGTGCATCACCGGCAGCGGATTTAAGCAGATTTGATGACCGCAGACACTGTGAACGTAACCTCGAACAAGAAGGTACTTGCGAGGTACTTGCGTTTTAGCGGTAACAAACTCGTACGGTGTGTGCCCTTGGCATCAACTTTTGACAGTGGTGGCCTCTGTAAACTCGAAGATGGGTCCTCATGCTGGTTGCCGCATTCCTCGTTTTCCAACTTCCCAATCTCGTATTGCGCAAGGGGCGGTCGCGTCGGGGGTTGTTCATTTTTTTCTTTTTTCGTTTGCAAATTGCAAGGGAGAGTCTCTAGTACGGCCGCGACTTGCGAACAAATCGGGACGCGGGACGGCAAGCGAGGAACGGTACAGCGTAAGGGGGTAGGGCGCAGAAGAAGCGGAAGAGGGGTACGAGCGCCGTCGGAGGGGGAACAGAAAGAGTCACTTGCTGTGGGTTGCTCGGAGCCTGTGGAGGAGCCTTGGACTCCCTGCAGTCGCCTTGCAGTTCTGACAACAGAACGTCGTAACCATGTGGGCACGCCCAATTCCCAGTGGGAATTTCAGACTCCCGATTCCCTGTGAGAACATTCATCGGCTATCATCAGTGTTGGACCTTGCAGCTCGGCACTGCAGCCCTGCGGTATTTGTTATCTGGTGGGACAGTGAAGTGCTCGGAATAAAACCGTCGGACTTGAGTTTCGTCGAAGGCCTGCGTTTTAGGCCTCATTGCGGGGATCAACAGGCAGTGTTGGACCTTGCAGCTCGGCACTGCTGGGGTCGTATTTCTACGTCAAAGGAGCAAATCTTAGATCGTAGGAAGACAAACTTCTGCGAAAGCATTCGACCAAAGTGTCTTCATTAATCAACAACAAGAGCATATGGCCAAGATGATCAGATACCGTCGTACACTGCTGTCAACGATGCCGTCTCAGGATCGAGGGAAGGCCTTTCGCTCCCACGGCTCTCCCCGAACGAGAAATCAAAGATTATGAGTGCGGGGGAGTTAAGGGGGGGAGGGGGGTCGAATAATGACAGTTATTTGACACCGCGTCTGGTTGTCTAAAAACACTGCCACTATTTGATCCTGCTCCCGCCCGGTTACCCGGAACTTTTTTCATTATTCGACAAATCGAATAATGACACAGGGTGTTACTATTATTCAGCCCACCCCCTTTACATTGAAACTTAAAGGAATTGACGGAATGACAACTTGCGAAGGGGTGACGCCCCAAGGGTTCTGTGGACACCCTGCGGGTCACTCTACCTAACCAGAAAATACTCGAGGGGGCTGCTGTGTGCATATTTTGACGGAGGCTAGAAGGGGAGAAACAATACAACTACGATGTGGCCTTTTTCGTTGAACGCTTACGCCCGCCACTAAACCCACATGTACCTGAGTTTCGTGTGGTGCAGCACAGTACCTTCTTTGAGATTTGGTCTCTTGGTCCGATGAGTACCTCACATTTGAGATTTCGCGACTGGCAGCCTCCTCAAGTATTTCGTACAAAGCAGGTGCGTATACGGATACAAAGAATTGGTCGACAGTAGTGGTAGTAGGGCGAAACAGCCGGAAACAAACGCGGGGGGTAGATCTTGCTTTGCTTTCTTTTTTTTTTTTTTTTTTTTTAATGACGGCAGTTTTTTGCCAATCGGTCGCCTCGTGGCTATGACTTTGTGGTGTTTTCTTCTTCGGACTTAACCATAAGGGAAGCACTTAAGTCGGGAAAATATATAACGGAAGCTGCTTCCGTTATATATTTTTCCCAGCTTCCGTTATATATTTTTTCTGCTTCCGTTATATATTTTCCAGCTTCCGTTATATATTTTCCAGCTTCCGTTATATATTTTCCAGCTTCCGTTATATATTTTCCAGCTTCCGTTATATATTTTCCAGCTTCCGTTATATATTTTCCAGCTTCCGTTATATATTTTCCAGCTTCCGCTATATATTTTCCAGCTTCCGCTATATATTTTCCAGCTTCCGTTATATATGCTATGTTCTGATAAAGATTGGAGTGTTTCCATAAGTCACCACACAGAAATGCAGGCCCAAAGTCACCGGAGAAAGCCTAACTAGATAACGAAGAAAGCCTAACTAGAGAAACAAAAGAGGAACAGCAACAAGATGGAAAGGCAACGAGACGCATCTGGAAACCCCCGACAGCAAAATCAGCAGCAGCTTCCGCACCAGCTGCAACTTCCGCAGCCGCAGCAGTTTCAGCACCAGCAGCAACTTCCGCATCAGCATCACCAGGCACCGAACCACCCGCAGCAGTTCCAGCACCAGCAGCAACTTCCGCATCAGCTTTACCAGGCACACAACGGAACGATGTTCCGGTGGGCGTCCTTGCAGCAGGCCACTAAGGCCACACCCCCGAAACCACCATGCAGCGCGGTTCCATCCAAGAAGATCTGGGGTAGAGCCCCGGCAAGAGCCCTCTTTGAGCTGGCGAGGGCCAGGAAGGCGCACTTGAAGTGCACCGGTTCGCTGTCGTTGTCTGGGGGACCAGGGGTTACACTCCACACGCTCCCCGGGTTTGCGTCTGCAATGGCACGCAAATAGGGCCGCACAAGCCCGTATTCGCGGGCGAATTCTTCCATTTCCACCCGCTGCGCCTTCTGCTGCAGGCGCTGCACTGCAGTATACGAGAGCGACGTCTCGTGGTCTGCCTGCAGCGTCTTTCGGGCAGAGGCTACCCCATGTGAGGTGCTAAGCAACGATGTGTGTTGCTTCCAAACGGCCCCCGTTACCCCGCGTGTCACTACCTTGGCGTACCCCGCGTACGCTCACTACCTTGACCTGGTGCCCAACCTCAATAGACTCTTTCTTCGCCATAACTCCAGCTGCACGCCGCATCACAACACCTCACCTTCCATTGACCTCGAACTTCGCTAGAGAAGACCTTCTTAAAGAATCTCCCTGTTTTGCTCGCGTGGCTGAGGAGAGCCCCCTGCAGTCTTCCCACTTCGCGAAGCAATCCTCACTTTTCACCCCGCCCATCGTCACGTCTTCTGCTTCCGCTGCTGCGACCTGCTGCCCTGGGCTGCTCCTTCTGCTTGCGGTGCGTCCCGATGCTGTGCTTGCAGCCCGGCAGCTGGTGGGGCTGCTTCTTCTGCTCGTGGTGCGTCCCGATGCTGCGCCTGCACCTCCCTGGCCGCTGGTGGGGCTGCTCTTTCTGCCCGTGGTGCGGCCTGATGCTGTGCTGCTCGCACGTGCCCAGAGGCTGCGCCTCGCGGTGCGTCTGGATGCGGGTTGTATGGTGCGTCCATATAGGCACCCGGACCGTAGGAGGGCACTGGGTTGTAGTAACCCGGATAACCCGCCGGGTAGGAGTACGGACTGTGCAGTCTGGGGCTGAAAATGCTGCTGGTGCTGAAGCTGCTGCTGCTGGTGCTGGTGCGGCTGGTGGTGCTGCGGGTGCTGAAACTGCTGCGGGTGCTGAAACTGCTGCGGGTGGTACTGTGCCTGGTGAAGCTGGTGCGGAAGTTGCTGCTGGTGCTGAAACTGCTGCGGGTGCTGAAACTGCGGAAGTTGCAGCTGGTGCGGAAGCTGCTGCTGATTTTGCTGTCGGGGGTTTCCAGATGCGTCTCGTTGCCTTTCCATCCTGTTGCTGTTCCTCTTTTGTTTCTCTAGTTAGGCTTTCTTCGTTATCTAGTTAGGCTTTCTCCGGTGACTTTGGGCCTGCATTTCTGTGTGGTGACTTATGGAAACACTCCAATATTTATCAGAACATAGCATATATAACGGAAGCTGGAAAATATATAGCGGAAGCTGGAAAATATATAACGGAAGCTGGAAAATATATAACGGAAGCTGGAAAATATATAACGGAAGCTGGAAAATATATAACGGAAGCTGGAAAATATATAACGGAAGCTGGAAAATATATAACGGAAGCTGGAAAATATATAACGGAAGCTGGAAAATATATAACGGAAGCTGGAAAATATATAACGGAAGCTGGAAAATATATAACGGAAGCTGGAAAATATATAACGGAAGCTGGAAAATATATAACGGAAGCTGGAAAATATATAACGGAAGCTGGAAAATATATAACGGAAGCTGGAAAATATATAACGGAAGCTGGAAAATATATAACGGAAGCTGGAAAATATATAACGGAAGCTGGAAAATATATAACGGAAGCTGGAAAATATATAACGGAAGCTGGAAAATATATAACGGAAGCTGGAAAATATATAACGGAAGCTGGAAAATATATAACGGAAGCTGGGAAAAATATATAACGGAAGCTTGAAAATATATAACGGAAGCAGAAAATATATAACGGAAGCAGAAAAATATATAACGGAAGCAGTTCCGATATATATTTTCCCGACTTAAGTGCTTCCGATAAGCTTAGTCCTCTTTCTTCTTTTTTTTTTTTTTTTTTTCCTTGTTTGACCCAACGGCTTACGAGAACGCGAATCGTTCACTTCGTTGTGTCTGTTGATGATGTGCTCTAGCATGTTTCGAGTTTTCATTGATTTTCTCTATGAGCGGAGTTGGTTGATTGATAGTCGGCATGCTGCAATCCATCGTTGAACGGCCCTGTCTTCTGTGCATTGTCTGCTGAGTCTGTTGCAGACGAAAGCTATTGCTGCCAGCTGCTTCTTTGCGTATGCTTCGAGGAGGCCGTGGAGGGTCTTCCAGTCGTCGGTGGGTGCGCGGCCGCCCTCATTGTGTGCTGGGTCGTCTGTTAGCAACACATGCTGTGCAGTTGCATACGCGGTGCAATGTCGGACGTTGCACATCTGGCGGGTTTGTTGCTGTAGGATGGTGCGTCTGATGATCGCCTGTAGCAGGTCTGCTGCACCCGGTATTCTTCCGAGTCTTCGCATGCGCTTCGGCTTTTTTTTTTTTTTTTTGGCACTCTCCACCCGGGACGCAACGCCGACTGTCCAATCTCGCTAGCGTTGCGGAACATTTGTGTGCTCTACGGTTACCAGGTCCCTCAGCCTTTCTGCACAATACGGGCCAATAGGGTGTAGCCCTGTGTTGGGTGTGCAGTCAGCCATCCCAGGATCGCACGCTAAGCTGACAGCCGCCACCCACCTGAACAGAAGTCACGTAAAAAAGCTGCACGTCAACCATGTATCCAATACAACAGCGACATTAAACGCAGGTTGATCCGAGAGCACGGCACGGGAAGCGCCGCTCACCAACTGATCATTGCCCACAAAGAACTCCATTTTTTCCCCCAATCGGCAAACTACTTGTTGCCTTCCTCTACTTTGTGGACTGTTTCCTTCGCGCCTGCACTTGGTTTGCTTCGCCGCATGCAATTTGTTGATTCGCTCGATACTAGCGAGCACGTGAAAGCAACAAATCCAGTACAGCGAGCCATTGCTAACTTCCTTGGCGAAGCCAACACGTGTGCGGCTAGCGATACTTGCCATATTAAATCGACACGATTATTCCGGGCTCTTTCAACAAAAATTCCCTTGAGGTGACCTTTTGCTCAGTCAAACCCGAACTTTTTTGCCGGTCCGGCGTTTGTCCAACCCGAATCGTTTTGCCCAGTCCGGCGTTGGTGCAAATCTGCACCTTTTGCCCAGTCCGGCGTTTGTGCAAACCCGAACCTTTTTGCCCAGTCCGGCGTTTGTGAAAACCCGAATCTATTTGCCCAGTCCCGTGCAACAACCACCGCAGAGGGACACTTCTTTCTTTTTCCTGGTGCTTCCTTTGCGTTCATTTTGTTCACAAGAGGGTGCAGTGGGCTTTTTACTAGGCTCACCTGCCCCTCCTGTTGAAACGGAACTGAACAATGCAAGACAAAACTCGACGTAGCTGCTTCGACTCCGAATGGAAATAGAGGTAGAGGGGGAAATACAATACGCAATCTGACTTGTTCTTCGCGTCCACCACCGTGTGTTGCTTTCTCACCCAGGACTTTTGACCCGTTGTGTTTGTGTGGTTTGTCGTGTTGGGGTAGACCCGCATGACCTCACGTCCGTTCAACACGTGGTTCGGTAGTTACAGCACTTGGGATCCCTTCGGTTCTTTGTCTGGCATTATTGTCGAGCATTTCCTTCCAAGCTGGTGGTGGCACTTATGTAAAACACTTGCTCTGGCGGCTTGGCGAAGGGTGCGTGTCTGACGCTGGCGTAATTACGGGATGAACCCATGAGGTTTCTTCTTTTTCCACCTGCCCGCCGACTTTTCTGCACTGCTCGCAGGCTACTTTTCTTCATTGTAGACGTGCCTTTCTACGCTGTAGACAAGTTTGGTCTTCCGCACCAATTCAGGCACTCCGACACGACGTCAGGGGGAGGATGCCGAAGACGGCGAAGACCAAAAGATTTGTTGCGAACCTCGCTGCCAAAGCTCAGGAAAACAAGCTGCTGGCGGCATGGCGAGCCAACACGTAACTCCAAGCACCCAAGACACATCTGGCATCATGTCCAGTTGCACACCGATTCGTGCTCGGCTAAGAAATCAGTGTGCTCTCCTAACTATTATTTCTTCACCGCAGACCAGGCATACAAAAACGGCATCTTTCTCGTCCCTAAAAGCAGCCTCTCGCAGTTGGTTTTCTCCAAGTCGTCTTCCTGGACTCTTCCAGGTGGAAAAGCCACCTTCTTGCCTCGAGAAGTTGTTATCTTGCACTCGGATTTTGCTAGACGGGGCGGGCCCTCGCGGCAATCCGGAAGAGTCCCGTGGAAGAAAACAACTGTTATCTTGGGCAAATAAAATAGCTATTTTCCCACCGCGGTGTTGTGCGCACCTCGTCTTCTTCGCCTCGGGTTGTTGTGGCTCGTAACCAACAGCCACGTGGCACTACTTTCGCAGGGTAGTGGTCATATTTCTTTGAGGGAGGTAGTGCAAGCATTCAATGCGAATCTACTACGAGTCTGTGAACGAGTGAAACTTGCTGTGACAATCGTGCCATAATCGTACCTTTATGGACGACATGATTTCAGGTTCCGGCTTATCTGGGCAGCCTATTCTTTTTTTCCGGCTTTTCAATCGGCCTGGTTTCACATTCCGGCTTATACGGGCGACCTAGGTTCGGAGTCCGGCTAATAAGGATGACAGTTTCAAACTCCGGCTAATATGAACGGCATCTGGACGGACAGTAGGAACTTCAAGAAGTTGGCCCAAAATGGTTCACACCTCATGTGAAGTGGCAATGTATTGACCACTACGCCACAAAGGCTGTGGCACCAGTAAGAAAAAAGCAGCCATCCAACTATCAGGGTCCGGAAGGGTGACCAACCACTTTCCGTCGTTCACTCATTTCACGGCCTCTGAAGGAAGTTCTCACTTCAAGGCGTCTTCCACTTTTGGACCTTAAAAGGTCAGGAAAATAAAAGCCTGTCTTCTCAAGGGCCATTTCTGGACCCTCAAGAGCCCTTCATGGACCCAAAGGCTCCTAAAATCCAGTAACATCTGGACCCAAGGTCCCAAAAAACGAGTCTTCCGTGCCCAAGCTCCAAAGTGCCCTGACTACGTTGAGACTACAAAAAGATATACCCAATTTCAAAATTCGAACCACTCCAAAAGAGTTCAGACCTGCATCCCCTTGCTAACGGTTGCTGCCACGCACGTGCTTTGTCTATCTCTCACCTGCCCTAACGTAGTCCCCCCAATTCTGGCAATTCTGGATCATCAGAACTTTTAACACGCGGGCCTCGAAACAGGTTTGCTTCCTGATGTTTTGTTTTCACTGCGGTCACCCATTTTCGATGTCTTCAGACAAAGGACATATTTCGACTTGTTGTGAGGAACCACCACCTGCAGTAGTTGAGCAAAGCATGAACGTCGCACGAGGACGCTTAACACTCCCGCGTTAGCAGAGTGCAGCTTGCTTTCAACCCTTCAGAGATACCACAACTGCACTTGCACGAAAGACATCCAGTAGACACTCCCTTCACCTCCCTTCTGCTGATGTTCTGGGCTCCTGTATCTGTTGTTGATGTTGTTGTTGTGGAGGGATAGGGGTACAAATATGTTGCTAGGGCACCAAATGTGCCTGCGTTTCGAACTAGACGTTACCACATTAGATCTTGCATCACTAAGTCACGTTGACTCGGGGGAAAGAACTTTCTTTTCCTGGGGAATGGTGCAGAGGAAACTAAGAGGAACAATTGTATGGTGCAAAAAAAAACTTAGTTAGAGGACACTTCGATATCGATGTTCCTTGCCGAGTCGGCGAGGGGAAACGAAGGCCAGTCATCCTACTCAGCATGCTGCCAGTTTTTCTGAGTGTCGGCGCCATTCGTCCACCGCTTCAGGTATCAGACGTGACTCCATGTATTGTAGTCCGCCGTTGATACGGGGGTGGTTCGTGAACAGTACAACCCCCACAGGAAACCACAAGTGCGCAAATGGTGTCAGCCGAAGCTGCACTTTAACTCGCCTGGAAGCTGGGTACTCGCTCAACACCCACAATTTTTGTTCTGGACCTTTTTTGGAGTGTAAGTTCGCTTCGGGATTTTTGTGTTTTGGGCGGCCGACTTACCGACTCGCGAAAATCGGTCTACCGGCCTGAAAAAACGGGAAAGCCGGCAGACCGGGCTGTAGGGATTCCTGCGTTCATTCCTTGTGCACAAGAGGGTGCAGCGGGCTTTTCACTCTGCTCATCTGCCCCTCCTGTTGTGGAACGGACCTGAGCAAGGCGGGCGCTTGGTGACGGGTGTGTGTCTTGGCACCCATTTAGTCCGTGCGCCATGCGTAGTACTGTTCTCGTTGACGCGGGCGTAAATAAGGGGACGAACCCATGAGATTGACCCTCTGGGGCCGCGAGTCAAGGTGCAAGTGAGTGTGTGGGAAGTTTAACAGTGGGTCTGCAGACGGCTCATTAAATCGGTGGCAATCTGCGCGGGGAAGGTGCCTTTTGGGCTCAGTTGGATAACAATGGTAACTCCGCTGCTAATACGTGTCCGAAGAATCCAACTCGATTCAACTCCGTGGGTCCTGATGAGAAGGAAGCGGAGGAGGAAGACCCGTCGCTGCTGTTTCCCCTGCCGTCCAGGGCCGTGATCGGCTCATCGTAGCCGATGATGACTACCCGCACATGTTTGACTTGCTGGCGCGGAGACGCGTGGTGAACCCACTAGGGCCACTGGGGATAAGGAGGCTCATGAGATCCTGGACCATTTCGTGGCGGAGAACAGCTGCGTTAACAGACTAAATTGTACCTTGAAATGGGGGTCCGCTCATTTGGACGGACAGTAGGATCAAGGAGTTGGTCCAAAATGGTTCACACCTCCCCAGTGTGAAGTGGCAGTGTATTGACCATTACGCCACACAAGCTGTGGCACCAGTGAGAAAAGAAGCAGCGATCCAACGATCGGGGTCAGGAACTGCAAACCAAGAAGTGGTCGGACTACAAAGCAAAGACCTCTGTGTGCACGTCGAAGCGCGTGTTGCCCCACGTTTTGCTTGTGATTGTGTCACGGATCGAGTCCGTCATCGGTGCAGGACCGCAGAGCAATACGGCGACCTGCGCTGCGCCGTTCGACGCCAGCAAGGCTTCGTTCATCGCTCCTTGGCTGGTCGAAGTGTACTGGCTGAGGATGAACCCGTAGTCAGGCCGGGATCGCAGGACTTCAATATTCGAGGGCAGCGAGCCGAGGAGCTCGGCGGCGTTCGCTTCTTTCCCCGTGTAGTACAGCGATATCTGCAGCCCGAGCGAAGCGCCCAATTGGACCAACTCCTGCAGGAACAACCTCGGCAGCGCAGCTTCTCGAACGGCCCAGTGCAGGTGCACGTGGGGGGACCCCTTTTTGTGCTTCGCAAGCCACGCTGCGGTGCCGAGCAACGGCGTGACGCCGATGCCGCCGCCCATCAGGACGATCTTCGCATACTCGCTGACGTCGACGGTCGGTTTGCCGAAGGGTCCGTTCAACCGAACAGCCGAACCTACGAACATCCGACTGATGATCACTTCCGTCGACGAGCCCGGCCCCATGTTTTTGATGCCCAGCGTCACGCAGTTGTCTTGTTGGTCCACGACCGAAAACGGGTGACTCTGCAACTTGTCGCCGGCAACGCGCAAATACCCGTACGCTCCCGGACCGGCATCCTTGAACCCCTCAACTTTTATCTTGAACTTTGCGTAGGTGGACCCGGGGGTGGTTTCTTCCGATACGACGATGCCGAACGGCCTCTTTTCGGAGAAAATTCCGTTCAGCGCGTGCATGAAGAGCCCGGGGGCGAAGTACAGGATGCTGTGGCTGGTGTGAAGAATGGCGAAGACGACGATGGTCGGGACGAGGAGCCAGTGCGAGAAGAGGAAGAACTCGAACGACTTCGCCTTCAGCGCTGGGATTGCCGGAACTATGATGAGGATGGACGCAATGAGCACGAAGAATCCGGGAAGCGGGGAGACTTCACCGAACGTCTCGAAGGAGAACAGCACCGAGCTCCATTCGTTGGCAGCGTAGTGGCCGATGCCGTGGATGCCGATGACAAAAGGAATCAACGATCCCAGCACTCGGTGGAAAAAAATGACCCGTTCGTGTGGAATCCGCAGCGTGTGCCACACAATGGAACCTTTCCCAGACGGCAGCGTGAACACAACACAAAACAGCAGCTCTGCCAGCGGACCAAACGCATGGTACCACGCGTCTTTGTCCCAGAATGCCCCAAGGAAAAAGCCGCAAGCCAGAGCAAACATGAACAGGCACAGCGCAGATCCAGCGTTCTTCACGAAGATCCAGTACCCGAGGCCACGCACTCGAGACAGCATTCGGTTCGCCGCGAGACCGCCGACGAGGATCAGGCACAGGCACGCCACGCTGAGGCTGAAAAAAAGCGGGTCGACGTCTTCTTCCTCGAGGAGTTTCACGGCGCCGGACGCGAAGTCGATCTCTGCGGCCCCGGCGAAGGAGCCGACCGAGCCGTGTGGTGTGCCGGCGCTTGCGCTCGCCCAGATGACGTTCGTTGCGCCGGCGGCGTTCAGCCGCTTTCGGCGCTGCGAGCCCTCGTCCCGCTTCCACGTCGCGAGGTAAAAGTCGCCGTCGTCGGCGATCTCGAAATCCGGCACCTGGTTCGGGTTGTCAGGCGTGGGGGCGGCGAAAGACGACGTGTGACCTGACTGGCACAGCGTCTCCGTGCACACAACCGTGTCCGCGTCGGCCATCGCGCTTCCGAACCCGAGGCCGCACCACTGCCCGTCTCTGCACCGGTACGTCACCGTGAGGATCGTACTGTTCCCGCCCCCCACCTCCAGCTCCCACTTCATCGAGAAGTCGGAGTTCCACGCCATCTCGCTGGCTTCCGGGGCCGGCGCAGGGCTCGTCGGCACCGGGCTGGCCGGGAGCGGAACCGGGGTAGGGACGGGCGTCACCGGAGCGCCCGGTGGGGTGTTCGCCGCCGCGACGAACACGACGGTCGTCGCGGCCTTGCTCATGTGGCCGGTCGGCGCTCCCAGACCCGTCGCCCAGATAATATCCGTTTCTCCGACAGTCTCGAAAGCTGCTTCGCCCGTCGCAGGAGCAGCCAGAGTGCGAGTCCACGTGGCGGTATACGTGGTCGTGCTGCTCGTTGTGTCGAAGCTGACTGATGATAAGTGGTCTTGGTGCAAATTGGAAGGTGCTGCTTGACCTGATGTAGTTCCTTCATTGCACTGAGAAGTAGTGTCGTCGCAGACAATGGTCGAAGCACTCGCCATGGCCTTTCCAATGCCCATTCCGCACCAGCTTCCCTTTTTGCAGGTGTACGTCACTGTGATCGACGTAGAAGTAGAATCCACTTCCCAGGCCATCAAGAAGTCCGCATGGAAGGTTTTGGTGCCAGTGGCGGCAGGCGGTGGCGGCAGTTTTGAACTTGTCGATGTATCGACGCTGGTGATGCCTCGCCCCGTGGACATTGCATGTCCATTGATTCCGCCGATACTAGAGCCCGTAGCCCATATGATGTCAGTGGATCCCGTTGAACTGAAAGCTTCATCCGAAGTGGTAGGCGCGGCAAGCGTTCTTGTCCACGTTGCTGTGTACGTTGCGGATCCAGCGGTATCAAACGAGACACCTGTCAGGGAAGATGCGCTTCTCGCAGCGGGCGCCGCATATGTCGTACTGCTTCCTTCTTCGCACTTTGCGTTTGTGCAAAGGATTGTGTTGGCGCTGCTCATGCCCTGGCCGATGCCAATTGCGCACCAAGAATCAGTGGTGCAGTTGAACTCGAATTGGATTGTCCCCTGAACGCTGTCCACGACCCATTCAAGCGAGAAGTCGGTGTGCACCTGCAACCCCACGAGCGCCTGAGGCAGCGTCAGAAGCGCCACGAGCAACGCGAGCCTCATTGGGTTGGCCTCTGCCTGGGGGCGGGACTTTCTTTTTCTGTTCTGAGTGCAGTGTGGTGAGGTGATAAAGTGTTTGAGGATTTCTTGCAGATTTTTGTGCTGTCGGCGACAAACGCCTGTCGGTCGGTAATCCAGATGGACCTTTTTGCGTTTCCGACGATCCCATGGGACGTACAAATTGGTGTCTATCGACCACACACTTTTTCCGACCTGATGCCTGGGTACCTGCTACACCGGAGCCAAGCTTCAGGCACTGCAGAGCCACGGGCCTACGGGTCGAGTGGCTACCCATTTCCTAAACGAAGGCATGAAGGTGTGGCGCACCTTGGGGCTTGGCGCTTGCGCTGAACATAAGCTCGTCGAGACGGTCAGCCACAGGGCAGAGCGGACGGGGTTGTAGCACAGTGCTGCCTCCGACTCAAGCTGTTTTTGCAAGCTGTGGTTGACCGTCACGTTCCTGGACCCGGTGCGGCCCTTTTTTTTTCCGACCTGATGCACTCAGGACTTTATGCAGCTATTTTATCCTTCAGACTAGACACCAAGCCCATTTTTTCTGGTGAGCCTTAATGCAGGGGGGTCCGGGGGGCACCGCCCCCCGGGAGACGGTACGGTACATGGCACTTCAGATTCTGTCTTGTTCGGAACCTGTAACAGAAACTGATGCCTGGTAACAGGCCTCTGGCGAAAATTCGAAATCTTGCAGATAGTTTATGGGGGGTCCAGGGGGCACCGCCCCCTGGGAGACGGTATGGTACATGGTGCCTCAGAATCTGATGTCCTGGCTAAGGCAGGACCTTCTGCAGCCAGTGTTCTCCTCCAGAAGACACGTAGCCTACTGATGATAGGTCTCACCCTTCACAATAGGAGAAATATTTCCCACTACAGACACCCAAAACCTCTGCCAACCCAAGATTACCGACACCAAACTCCTGCCCAACCCAATCCGAGGTAGTGTAAATCAACCCAACCTCCCACCCGATTTCCAATTTTTTTAAGTGCGCACAAACAAAGGAAGCGCCAGATCCGTTTTTTTGGGTGAGTTACCTCACCCAACCGCTGCAGTGCATAACCCCCTGGCTCATGCACTCTAGCGATTAGTGTTCTTGCCTTATGAAGACCAGTGACAAACCTGTTCCGTTTCGTGATTGACTCACTCTATGGCGCGCTTCTTGCCTTGCGAATGTCAGTCTCTTTCATTTGCAGGTCTCTGGTTTCATTTCATGCGTGGTTGACCATCAGGAGTGATCCTTCTGTCCTCCTGGAGTCCCAAGGCTTCCAGGAGGGACCCCCTTTCCGAATTGGGGGTAGGACCTAGAGTTGCGGGAGGCTGAAACAGGGCTGCGCGTGCTCCGGCGCACGCTGGGCACGCTGGGGCGCCCCCGAATACGTGGAGCCTTTCACGCGAAGCCGGCCTTCCCCGGTACACCTGCGTCCGCAAAACTGGCGGGCGGCAGAACAACCGCCCTACGCAGAATAGACTGCCCATAACGCCCGAGAGCGCCTCTGTTGCAGCCGACATCCCGGCATGTGCTTCAGAGTCGAACCTTTTCCCGACGGTGCGGATTGAGTTGCCGACTTCTATACATTGTTCGTGCCGGCCTCAGGCTTTTAGCCTCGGAGGTTCACTGAGGTTAACGATACGACGCGGTGCAACGGACCTACATCTTTCATGCCTTTTCCCTTTGCCTCGGAGGTTTACTGAGGTTAACAATACGGCGCGGCCTACATCTTTCATGCTTTTCCCTTAGCATCGGAGGTTCACTGAGGTTAACGAGACCGCGCGGTGCAACAAATCTACATCTTTCATGCCTTTTCCAAGACTGTTTCCCATAGCATCGGTGGTTTACTGAGGTTAACGATACGGCGCGGTGCAACAAACCTACATATGTCATGCCTTTTCCCTTAGCCTCGGAGGTTTACTGAGGTTAACAATACGGCGCGGCCTACATCTTTCATGCTTTTCCCTTAGCCTCGGAGGTTCACTGAGGTTAACGAGACAGCGCGGTGCAACAAATCTACATCTTTCATGCCTTTTCCAAGACTGTTTCCCTAAGCATCGGTGGTTTACTGATGTTAACGATACGACGCGGTGCAACAGACCTGCGTCGTTTCAATACTCAACTGCAACGTTCCCGGGTGATTGCGCTGCGTGATCATCCGACACGAGCAACTCGTCTGCAAGGTGGCAGCGACAGTACTGCAGTAGGCTTGAGCAAGAACAGTAACGACTTTCCCGTACAAATGTTCGAAAAGATATGCAATAAAAAAAAAGAGCTGTTCGACATCGCCCTCGCTCCTGGAAAGGCGGCGAAAAAGCGGTAGCTTAACATCAGCCGTTGTCTTCGACTGGAACGTGTATGTTGATACTGCCAGAAGGTCTGTTGTCAGGGTGCACCAGCAAACGCTCGTTCACATCGAGTGGTGCGGCCTCCGCACCATCTCTGTTTGGTGTGCATACGCGTGCCTGATTATAACACATCACGCCAACCGTCACCATATAACATTGACGCACGCTTGCCACCTTAAATCAGACGCCGCAACACGGCTAACATGGTCTTGATGCTTGGCTGCTGTCGGCTTGCGGCGCACGATCGCTCGAACCGAGCAGAAAATGGCAACAGCGTTACTCCCGCCATCAACGACGAAACCCAAACACGCCAGCGGCAGAAGGAAGATGACAACCCCGCGGCAGAAGAGGTGCCTACGTATGACGACCGCGGAATACTGCGGAAGCTCCGACCATAGATGACTAAACCACAACCTGGCTTTCTGACGACTGCAGAAAGCTACTGCATGTGAGAAGCCGATGACCGGGCCCGTGCTGCAAGCGAAGGCTGCCGCGGCAGCACGTGCTGCGGCGGCAACAACGCGAATTGCAACGCCGGAAGAGAGGTGTCGATTTGGGCACGCAGAAGACATGCCAAGCCAGCGTGGACGTGACTGGCCCTTGCACCGTGGTTGCTGCTAACCTCGCTTACGCGCCGTTCCCTTCTTCTCACGCAGCTCTGCAGGCCGCGCAGCTGGAACAGGCGAGCAGTCAAGCGGCCCGCGTCACAGGTGACAAACGGAAGAAGCCCGCACAGCACGGAGTGGGGACGAGGTGATGCAAAACGAAGAGGAAGCGCGAAGCAACCAGCCGGGCGAACCAGCGAGATTCAAAACCTGGCGACCAAGAGGAGGGACGCGACCCAGAGACCCGGGCTAAGCAGCCTGGAACCAGTGTGATGGGCCTTTCTTCGGAGGGGCCCACGCACTCAAAGTCCGGACTTATTTGCAGGTCTCACGCTACTGATAAGCGACCCCTTCGCAGGGTGCGAATGGCGTCAGCGGCATCGTCCGGATTGATGTTCTGCGGGAGTGTTGATGCGATTGCGCAGATTGCCAAGACGCGATCAGAAAAAGCGGTGACGCGTAATTACGCAGCTTCCCTTGGCTAGGGAGAACGCTAGTTCGGTTCAAGTCTCTGGGTGCCTTTAAACCTAGGGTACGGTACAAGCTACACGAGCGTGGAATACACGGCCACTGGTTTTCTTCTTACGGAGCACTGTTGGGGAACCAAGTACGGTTTACGGGTAGTATACGGTGCGAAGCCCGAGTGGGACATGTACGCGGCGAGGAAGAACGAAAGTAGGCACCCAAACTCCGACGGAAAATGATGACGACGCTCAAGTTCCCGTCTGGAGTTTCTATCCCAGCCGAGAAGAACAGCACCTACGTCGGTTGAGAATACATCTACATCTGCGTGTGTTACACTAAGTCTGTATCCCTTTCTGTTTTGTTTGATTTGTACCTGCACAGTGCCGGAGACATACCTGTAGTTTCCGGTAGGTTTCCCTGTCGATCGGCACCTGCACGGTGTTGGAGTTGTCGGTCATCTTGTCCAGCTCATCGCGCAGGACAAAAATCGCGTCGTCGCGGGTTCGGGGCGCCTGCTCTAAGATGGTTTGCACCAAGCGGTCGAGCAGCTCCGGGGCCCCGATAGATTGAAGGTAGGCCACCTTGTCGTCCGAGGTCATTTCGGCTACTCCCATTGTTTCCTTCTTCGTTTTTTTTTTAGCTTGGTTTCGCGGGTTTCCTGCGTCGTTTACTATTTCGGAAGCCGCGCTGTGTGTTGCACATACGCCGTCTCTTTGGTCCTTGGCGGACCATTATCAGCGCGGAACCTGCTCCGCTCCTGGGGGCTGGCCTGTCGGTGTATGCTAGTCACGAGGGCTCTCTTGGCAGCTTGGTGGCTGGTATTGACCACTAGCTCGCGCGTGCCGCAGATCAGCTGAAAGCAATGAGCTGGCTATGAATTACCACACGTACGCACCAACAGTCAAGTGCAAGCCCCCCGTTGGCGTTTTCGTGTCAGCAACTTGCAAGCCACACATACCACATGGAACAAAAATGTTTGAATGGGAAACAATGGCACGAAAGACAGAAGAAACGGCAAGCAGGAGAAGGAAAAAGACGAAGAAGTTGAAGAAGACGTGGAGGTACGCAGGGCAGTCTCCTGTGAAGAGGCTCATTATTTCTCTGCTCTCAGGGTGTAAGCCACTCTGGGGGGAAAATCTTAGTTTGTGGGTGGCGGGGCGTAGAGCTGTTCGGCAAACGGACTTCTTGTTTGCACCGCGGGTAGTACGAGACGAGAGTCACCTTAGTTCCCCGAGAAACTCGCGCTATCGTGCCCGAATTTGGTGTGTATAGGTGGGGTACACGCCCTGGGCACCAAATCCCAACGCGCCACAAAACGCACGCCGGGTTCACACGGCGAAGAGAGAGAGAGAGACAGAACAACGATGCTTCATTTGACCAGCCAGCAAGCCAAGAGGGTGTTCATTGTTAGCAATGTCTTGCCATTGAGCCAAATTCACATTCCATGACTGCACCCATGTAAAGAGGAGCGGAGGGGTGGTAGTAGTGTTGACCAGCTAACGTTTTTAGCGTTATTCGTGGATTTTTCTCCGTAAGGAACTTCTCGTGCTCTGTCCACCTACGGTGTGCGAGCTGACCGCGGTGGAAATACGGGTATGTGTTATGCTTTGCTTTTTCCTCAGGGGGGTGGCATTGGTCCCGCGCTAGGGTACGTTGGATTCTTCGCCTCCCGCAATCGTGAGCAGCACAACTGAAGAGGTCAACTATTCCCTGCAGCACTTGCATGCTCACAAGAGGGAACATTTCCGGAGCCACTGGTCGGACAATCTGCGTCAACTGACCAACTGATCCGTAAATAAACACGGTTGAGGATTCTTGCGCTTCACATGTGAAGGGGCAAAACCTTTCTGGGGGGAGATCTTGGATCGTTTACTACACGGTGGGGTCCAGCCTCAGAGGCTCGAGTTAAAGCTGGGGTCAAAAAAGCGGGCGTCACACCCGCTTTTCGGGTGTGGATTTACACGCGTTTTGGTTGTAGCACCCGCTTTCCGGGTGTGACTCGGGCACACCCGCTTTAACTCCAGCTTCTGAGGCTGGACCGTCACCGTGTAAGATAGGATGCCAAAAAGGCGTAGGGGACCCGCTTGGCAGAATCTTGTTGTCCAAGCACCCCTCTCCATTTTGACGTTGTCTCATAACTTTCTCATGCGCAGCCGTCTGTTTCCGGAAATGTTCCCTTCGCGCACAGTGCAGCAGTACTACTAAGAGAAAAAAGACGGCCGGAACAGAGAAATGAACTGGAAAGCAATAGAAACAAAGTGCGGCGACGCACATTGAGCGAACGCGGGTTTGCTGCTGGCAGAGTTGTAGTGAAGATAAAACAGTGGTGCCACCTGCTGAGGGGGGGCAATCTCAGGGCCGCCCGCGTGATAAAGCCGAAGCACTGGGAACTTTCAAGTACATGGACCACATGGAGCATGCACTTGCTGTTGAGCAGCGGCTGCCGGCTTATCCCGTGAGACACGAGTAGTTCGTCATTACAAACTACTGCGTGGAATGAGTAGTGTTGGCACTCTTTCTATTATGTTTTCTCGTCGCTCGCCGGGAAAGGGCACTCCCGTGAAGCTGGATATGTTACCGTTTCAAGCTTTAGTTTTGGGGGCATTGTCTCATGTGGATTCAGAGAGCTATATCTCCCACGAACGGTGAGCCAGCTTTTGGCGAGCGTTGTCTCACGTGGATTCAGAGAGCTATATCTCCCACGAACGGTGAGCCAGCTTTTGGCGAGCGTTGTTCCGCAGTGGGGGTCGTCGATATGTTTCCCGACTTGCGGATCATGCTCGGCTGCTTGAAGGGGCGCGGGTTTTCGGTGAGCGCTGGGAACCGGTGTCGACGCCACGAAGTTGGTGTTGTTATATCTTCCCCCGCGCCTGCGCACCCATTCCCCTTCGTGCGGGTGAACATCGAAGAGAAGAAAAGAAAAAGAAAAAGTCCGCTCCTGGTCCAGGTCAACCACAGCTTGCAAAGCTTGAGTCGGAGGCAGCACAGTGCCACAACCCCGTCCGCTCTACCCTGTGGCTGACCGTCTCGACGAGCTTGTGTTCAGCGCGAGCGCCAAGCCCCAAGGTGCGCCAAGCCTTGATGCTTTAGTTTGGGAAATCGGTAGCCACTTGACCCGCAGGCCCGTGGCTCTGCCGCCGAACACGTGAAGCTTGGCTCCCGTGTAGCAGGCTTTCCCTGGTACCTATGAACGGGTGAACATCGAAACAAATGGAATGAATTCGCATGTCATTTTTCTGGCTGCCGCCGGCAAGTGGCAGCCCGAAGGCGGTTAAACCCTTTGGCAGGCACCTGGCAATCCCATACGCGTGCGTGCTGGGGTGTACGGAATGGGTAGCTTTTTCTTGCTGAAGTGGTGCCGTTCCTCCGCGGAGCCCGCGCCTGGAAGACAAGGTTGTGCATCTTGGTTTAAGAAGCCGGTGTTTCTTAGTCTCCGGTGTGACAGGTGAAGCGGGGGTAGGGTCTTTTTCCAGGGCCAGGGTGAAAGGAAAGGCGCGCCAGCAAGAGTTGCAGTGGGGTCGATCTCGCTGTTCTGCTTTCTGACACGTGTACCTGATCGTGTGTACGCCTTGCGCAGGCTGCTGGCCAAGCAGAAGTGACCTTTTTAGCGTTTATTGTGGTTTAGAGGTTCGGTGTTTTAGGGTCTCCGGTTGACCATTGAGGCTGTGAGGCGGGTGGTATGAGGGTATTAGGTATGCTTATACACTTTAACTACGGCTAGCCTTTTTCTTACGTCGACGACCTCACGAAGCCGCGCTTTGTTCGCATCGTAGACCACGTTGTGCGTGACTGAAAACGGTAGCCACTTACAAGTTCGTACTCAGGACCTAAAACAGTGCCCCTCGTTTGCGCGTTCATCATTCGCAACTGGCAGTTCCATCCGGTAGTTCCTTGGCGACCTTCAAAGACAACGGGGTCATCCTGTGCTGTTTTTCGACGGAGGCTAGAGGGGATCAATACACCCCGGACTCTCACTCCGGATTGCGGGAGTGGTTTTGCGGTCGGCCTCACTCCCTCAATGCGGGAGTGGCACACCCGCAAAGCGGGAGTAGGACCCCCCCAATGAGGGAGTAACCATTCCAGCACTTTTTCACTCCCGCATTGACTAAGTATATGGCTGCTGAAGTCCGGGGTGTACAACTACAAAAACTTGGCACGAAACCCAGATTCACCGTGAATTTCGTGTGGGCTACAGCACACACCCTTCTTGTTGCAACGGTCGGGAGCCACCAGCATGACGTGAGTACCACGCTGTACTTGAGGTTTCTGCAACCGGCGGCCTCCTCGAGTATTTCTTACACACACAGCAGGTGCGTATATTTGTTTGTGCGTATGTCCTATCACTTGTTTGGTAATTTCCACAGTACGCTGCCAACCGTCACTTTTTGATAATGACAACCGCGGTTCTTTACCATAAAAAAAAGAAGCTTTGGAGCTCCCAGCGTGGTGAAACCTGCTTGAGAACACTACTCCCAAGAGTCGCTTTCGCTGCCGGAATCGTCCTTCGCGGGGGCGAACTTCTTGGGCATCGCTTTTGGCGGCTTTACCTCCGTGTCGTCCTCCTTCTTCTTCTCTTTTTCTTTCTCGTTGCCGTCGCCGTTGTGCTTGCCTTGCAGGATTTGCCTCCGGCGCTGGAGTTGGTCCTGTGTGTGGGTTGCTTGCGGGTACAGCAGGATCGCCTAAATAGCTGCCTGATACACAGAGCTCCGTGATTCTTGGATTCCATGATTCATCATTCAGAACATCGGTATGCTAATTTTCACTGATACAAGTTTTTTAGAAGCCGGAGATTCAATCAGAGTGGCAGTGCATGTGAGGTGTGTGTCTTCGTAGTCTAGTTGCAGTCTATTTGTCTGTTGCGGGAAAGGACGCTATTATCGCACGCCGAGAATATTGTGATAGTGCGATAATTATGATCGCATGCGAATCATTTGACCACATGTCTAGGGCGGGCCGCTCTGACGGACACAGCGCTGGTGTCCTGCAAGGAATTGCTCCATCGGGATGAACGCGCTTACGTATGCAGTTGACCGTGAACAAACCAGTGTGCCCAAGCAGCAGGCGGGGCCATCGACACCGGCGAATGCAATAAGAAGTGAGATGCGATAGTCCATAGTACTGTATTTGCCCAGGTTTTAAGCGTGTGATAATGCGAATGAAAATGCGATAATTGGCGTCAAAATCCCAAATCCACCTGGTCCAGACAAAAATATCGGGGAGTATCGGGGAGTTTCGGGGAGTTTCGGGGAAATTCGGGGAGTTTCGGGGTATTTCCTTTGTGGCGACCACTTGCCCTGCAGCCGGCCTTGGCGAAGGCGGGGAGGGGGCTACGCTATTATGGCCCTACCTTGCGCAGAGCGGTCCCGTGTTTGGCTATGCCCCGAAGACGAAGATAGAGGCTGAGAGGCTGAGAAGGAAGGACAGACTGGGAGGTACAGGTTGGCACGGTTTGACACAGGTAGCGACAGGATCCGCTGCGGCAAGGAGAGCAGGAACTGTTCCACCAGAGGTACAGAGACAATGCTCGTGCTCGAGTCGCAGCTGGGGACGAACAGGCACGCCTTCAATGATGAGGTCTGGGGGATGGACGTATTTTCCACGTATGGGTGCTGGTGAGACGCCTTCGAAGACGGCACCTCCGGCAAGAAGGGGCAGAAGAGGGTAAATTTAGTGGGCGGCGGAGACCCAGTGCATGGAGGTAGGCGTGCCCAGGCCACCACCAAGGACGAGAGAGTGTGCACGAGACATCACAAAGCGAAATGCGAAGAGTGCAAGCATCGGCAAGCGTCGGTAGCGCGCTGCTGCCGAGGCACACCACGCGACAGGGGACGGCCTCGCCGTGAAGTATTGCGAGAAGCACAGGATGATGCAGTGCGGGACGTGCAAGACGATCGCGGAATGCTGCAGGAACTCACACCGCGGATGCCTGCCTGCAGCACGATATGCCGATGTGCGGAGTCGGCGGCAAAGAGACGGAAGCGCGGGCCTTCGCCCCTGGGGACGCCCGAAGCGACACCGAAGTCGAGACGCAGGCTGCGACCATCGGCCCAAAGCGCCACAAGGGAAGCGGCGGATGCCGGCGCCAACACCGCCATCGAGAACGCCGAAGACAAGGCGACGACACTAGGACGGCCGCTGCAACGAAGCGGCGGCGTAAGGACTCGCCATCATCGAAGACAGAGACGTGCACTCCGCGGCGGGCAGAGGTCAAGATAAGGTACCAGTGACGAAGAGAGGTAGCACGAAGAGGTAGTCACGAAAGAGAGCAGATGTTAACCCTAACCACCAGGACCAGGGGCAGCTAGGGTCGAAGACGGCAATTCGAGCGAGGAGTAAGGTTGATAACCAAAATGAGAGGCACGATGGCCATCCGAAAGCAGGGTTGCAGGCCAAGGATACGGTTGCTATGGCGACTGGGACAGAGAGATAACGCAAGATAGAGTGTCCTCCTTATGGGGTGGTCACACCTTCGCAGTCCCAGGGCCTCCACCCACCTGCATACGGTCGTCGACTGACCATTCCCGAGACGAGTTGGAATGCGGGTACCATCTTTCCGGAGATTTCCGGTTCCTCCCGTACTCTACAACTCCCCACATAAGTGAACGTGGACTCCGAAGTGGACACTCCTTTCAACCGGGTGCACGAATTCAGAATTCCGGGATGGGTTGACCCACTGTTTCCGATGCGGCTTCCAATCATCGAAGGCTAAACTCGGGTGCAGGAGCGGTGCTCGTCGTTCGGGACCAGATGGGGGACGACTGGGTCTGCCCGGTTTACACGTGACTGCTGCAGCGTGGTCAGAAGTGGGAAGGTCATCGGGAGATGGCGGGCGCGAATACTTTTTGCCCAAACCAAAACCCAAGAGGGGATTGGAGAGTTTGACATAAGAATGGCAAACTCGTGGTACCGAAGGTTGCAACCGCAAACAGAAGAGTCAGATGATGGTTGAACCTGCGCACATGCACACGACGCGTCCTGTTCAGACTCCTCCCTGTGTCCAAGGACTCAAAGGCAGGTCCTGCAGGTTTTCCAGCAACTGCTGGTTCGCCTTGAGGCCCTCCGAATCCGCAGGCTGAAGGGTGTGCCTCAACAACTGCCCAGGAGTCCAAGCTACAGTTGGTAGATGCATCCGGTTAGTAGAGGAAGAGGATCGGAGGAGGAGGAACACAGACGGCTCAAGAGAGCCGCGTCCGAAGCACACTAGCACACCTACCTGCACACCTCACCCACTTGCCCGCACCCGTCTACCCAACTACCCACCTGTTCACCCATCCACCGACCTGCCCACCACCATCCACCCATCTGACCACTCAACTACCAACCTGTACACCTGCCCACCCACCGGCAGCCCCACTTTTTCCCACAAAAATCGGGCTGAGTATCGGGGAGTTTCGGGGAGTTGCGGGGAGTTTCGGGGAGTTTCGGGGAGTTTCGGGGAAGTGTCGGGGAGTTTCGGGGAACTTACCAGGAGCCCGGACAGGTGGCAAATGCAATAATATGCGATAATGCGAATCGTTTGACCACTATGCCTAGACGAGGCAAAGCCTCGCGACTAGAAATGATGGAAAGAACAAGCAAAGTTTCGTGCGCGCGCTAACCCCTTGAAAAAGAGTCACCCCATGGAGAGAGTCAACAGGCGGGAAGTAACATCGAACGAGCAGTAGTACGCACTGAGTTATCAACAGCCAACGTGGACGGCTCATTCGCTACAAATATTTGATGAAAACGGTGTCACCGCCTTAGACTCTTTTCGCAAACAAGCCGGCCGCTAGAATGCCTGCAGAAACCCCGGACATGCTACGTTCTGTATCCACGCATGAGCCCTGTGAAGAAGAGATGCTTCTGTCTGCCTGGTGTCAGCTACAAATGTACAGGTCCATACCAGCAAGCTCGAGCCGCTCTTCGCCGACGGCTTGTCCTTCTTCGGGTCGGTCTTGTCCACGGGCCGCAGCGTGATGTTCTGCCTGTCCCGGATGGCCTTCATGAGCGCGTCGCGCGAGTCCTCCTCCACGGGCGGCAGCTCCCGCCGCTGCGGCGGGTTGCCGGGCGGCCTGGGCATGCCGGGCGGCGGCGGCATGCCGGGCGGCGGCGGCGGCCCCGGCGGCGGCGGCGGCCCCGCGCCAGGCGGCGGCGGCGGCCTCGGCACCCCCGGCGCGCCAGGCGGCGGCGGCGGCCCCGGCGGCGGCGGCGGCCCAGCCCAGGCGGCGGGGGGGTCCCGCACCAGGCGGCGGCGGCGGCCTCGGCACGCCCGAGCGCCCGCGGGCGCGGCGGGCCCGGCCTGCCGCGGCGGCGGCGGCGGCCCCGGCGGCGGCGGCATGCCGCCTGGCGGCGGCGGCGGCCCCGGCGGCCCGGCGGCCCCGCGCCTCGGCGGGGCGCCGGGCGGGGGGGGGGCCTGGGGCGCCAGGCGGCGGCGGCGGGCCAGGCGGGCCGCCGGGCGGGCGAGGGGGGCCGGCCCCCCCGGGCGGCGGCGGGGGCCCTGCGCCGGCGGCGGCGCCGCCGCCGGCGTGAGCCGCGGCGCGGCGCTCCTTTTTTTCCTTGTACGTTTCGGTCGGGGCGCGGCTGCCGCGGACGGTGGTCGCGTCGTCCCAATCCCGGGCGGAAGGCGCGATCGGCTTCATGTCCTCGAACGCCTCCTCGTCCCAGTCGCACTCGGCGACGTCGATCAACCCCGGCAGGTTTTCGGGCATCTCGTCCCAGTCCGGGACCTCCACAGGCCCGGGGATGAAGATATAGTGCTCGCCGTCTCCTCCTTTTTCGAACCCGTCGCCGCCGCCGAAGGTGAACGGCGCCGCGCACAGCGCGTTTCTCGCGTTCGTTTCGCGCTCCTTCTTCTTCCCCTCCTGCCCCAGCGGGTCGAAGATGCCGTACTCCTTGTACGGGTTCTCGTTCGTGTTGAAGAGCAGCAGCGAGCTGGCGGTGTCGAGCGACTTCGGCAGCCTCCCGAGCCCGTGGGTGCCCCGCTTGACCTTCTGGAGCGGCAGGAACAGGCGGAGCTCGTACTGCTCGGTCGGGTCCCGAGCGCGCGAGGGGACGGCGAAGGCGTCCTCCTGCATCATGCCGTCGCGGCGGAAGACGCGCTGCTCGCGGATGCGCTTGCTGCGTGGCTTGTGCGCGGTTTCGGGGTCGTAGAGGATCATTTTGGTCGGCCGCCACTCCTTAGCGCCGGGGTACTTGAAGGACGAGAACACCGTCGTCGCCTTCGTGCGGCCGGTGATCTCCTCGACCTGGCCTTGCAGCTCCTCCATTTTGTCGGTGATGGCGTCCATGCGCCCCCGCTCGGTCTCGACCCGCTCCTTGATGTTTTCGAAGACTTTGTCCGCGATGTCCTGCAGCTTCGACAGCGCGTTGAGCGCCTGCTCCATCCCGTGCTCGTCCCGCCGCGCGGTGGTGAACGTGATCGGCACCACGTGCGTACCGCCGACGGTGAACCCGGACATAACGCAGAGGGAGGGAAGGTGTTACGGTTGGGGTTCGGGGGGGCGGGCTTCGTGCCCCGACTCGTCCGCTCCTTGCTACCTTCCCGCCCCCGCCCAGGCCGCCCTTGTTTTAGAGTTATAGTTTTTTTATGTGTCGTCTGCGATGAACGCTAGCCGGTTGTCCCGGGTGGACCTTTCTTTTTCTTTTTTTTTTTTTTTTGTGTCTAACAAATCAGGGGACTTTAAAAGTTTGGGGTCCGAGCCAAAAACCCGGTTTGAGCCAAAAAACCGGTTTGGTTATGTAGGTCGGTGTATCACACTTGCATGCGGTGCTGCATCACGAGCGGGCTACTTTCTGCACTCTGTGTGGAGTTTTCCGCACTCTAGGCACTCTCGGTTTCCATGATCCACATGAAGGAAGCAAAAAGAAGCACTGTGTTGGTCAGAAAAGCACATTTTTCTTTCAGAACAAAAGGTTGCAATAAGAAATGACAAAAAGGCGGAGACGTAAAGAAACACCAGCTTCATGATGAGCCCCCCACTCCCCCCCACTCCCCGTTTTTCCCCCTTTTTAGGTTAAGCTGTTTTTTGAGGGCTTATTTGTACGCTATTACAGGCAGGTACGTTCATTACTACTATAGTACTACTACACAGTGAAGGTGGTAAAACTTTGAAATCGGTCTATAAGATTTTTTTTTTTCCCCTCAAAAACTCAAACCGGTTTATTCGGTTTGTCAAACCGATAAACCGGTATTTTAAAGTCCCCTGTAACAAATGCAGTTTGTCAAGAACAAAAACAGATCGATGGCAGCGTACTATCCTCACCCCGAACAAAACAAGTTTGAAGGAGGTGCGCCCAAACAAACCCGACGAGACAGTAAGTAGAGACCGTAAGTGCGCACAAACAAAGGAAGCGCCAGATCCGTTTTTCGAGTTATTAACAGTGTGCGTCTGCCAGCTTGCCGGCCGATTAATTTCGCAGCGGTTTTTTTCCCCCTCCCGTCCGGGGGTTTCAGTGCAAATTTTGTTGCCCTGGCATGACAATTGGTCTGATCGGCAGACCAAAATCAGCTGGCCGATTATCGGCCGGTCGGGGTTTCAGTTTCTTTCGAGACTGGAGGTCCTATGAACATGCAATGTGAATAGCCTCTATTCGAGCCAACCCGGCTTTTCTTGCAACAATTATGAAACTGTATTGTTTTTGGACTAGATAATAGCGCGGAGCAAGCTTTTTTTCCCCCTGGCAAAATGCATAGGGGTGGCAGAGTGAGCGGGCGCCGGCCTTCAGGCCGGTCGGTCCGGGTTCGAACCCCGCCCCTCATACTTTAATATCGGCGGGTCTGATCGGCAGACTTTCTAATAAAAATCAGCCGGCCGATTACCGGCCGGTCGGGTTTTCAGTTTCTTTTTCTCTCCGGCCGAAATCAGCCGCCTTTTTCCTTAGCGCGAACACTGGTTGTTAATGGTCGCTTCGAGAGATCCGGGATTTTAAAGTCTTCGGGGTGACCTTCGTCGAAAATGGGCTATTTCCAAGCTTGCCGCCTCGTAAAAACCGTAAGCCTTGCCCAGGAGTCAGAAACCGTGGATTTTCGACCAAAAAAAGGAAGGTGTGCCGTGTGTAAATGTGGAGAAATAAGACGCCGGCGAGAGATGGCGGCACTTGAAGTTAGGAGCGAGCAACCCCACGCGAGCAGGGGGAAGAGAGCTAGTGATGTCGCCGAGCCGCCTGCATCCTCCACTGGATACTCGTACACACGGGGCAAGGCGGAAAACTTTGAGACAAAACTTAATCAATCGAACAAAGGGCGGGGCCAGATCTTTTGTGAACTGTTGACGTGCTTCCCCTTTACTTCACCGCAGATTGACGCATACCCAAAGGAGCCACAAGAGCGGCAAGGATGCCTCGTACAAATCGTGCTGCACGAGAAAGATGCAGGTGGGTGCCTACCTTCGTTGGGTCGCCTCCGCTGGGGATGCAACTATCGCTTCGTGTTCAACCTAGTTCCCTGCGCTTGCGTACTTTGCAAGAAATTCTTGGAAGAGGAGGAGACGCAATGTACGGGCGGATCTGGTCTTCGTATTCCTTCACGGCGGAGCACCTGCTGCCTTCTTGCTAGAAAGGCATTCGTCCGGGTTGACTTCAGCGCTCGTCTCCTTCTTCTTGCGCTTCTGCTCGCGCTCCGCCTTCTTGGCTGCGAACGCGGCGAGGGCCTCGAGGTGCTTAATCTCCCGCGCCTTCTTCCTGGCTTCCTCCTCCTCCTTCTGCTGCAGCTCCGCCGCCCTCGCGCGGTCTTCCATGTCCTCCTTGTCGCTCTTGTGGAAGACGAGCCCGCGCTGCGGCGCCAGCCCGGGGTTGAGGGCCACGATGGCGGCGTACTCGCCTCGGAGCTTTTCGCAGAGCGCGACGATCCGGGCGAACTCCGCGTTCGCGCCGTCGGCGCTGTAGACCCCGATGCACGACGTTTTGCGGAGGGACGGGCCGAAGCACTGCACGCCGAGGGTCCGCTTCGCGAGGGCGAAGACGACGGGCACTTCGTTCTGCCGGCACGACGCGATGATCCGGCCGACCATGTCGTCCAGCCCGCCTTTTTCGCGGGAGGCCTGCATGTCGGGGGCGACGATCGCGGCCTTCAGCTTTTTCGCCTGCGCCGCGCGCAGGCACTCCTTCAGCCCGATGACGTATCGCATCTTCATTTTGTACCGCAGGGGCTGCTCCTGCTTGAGGCGGGCCGAAAGCTTCCGCAGCTGCCGCACCATCTCCACGACCAGTGTGTCGACTTCTTCCGACAGGACCTGGTCAACGTACTCCCGCACGGCCGAACACCCGTTGCGCCTCTTGTCAACCAGCGGTGTCAACGGGTTCGACGGCTGCAGGTACTCACGCAGCCCGATGTCCACGGCCTCCGTTGTCGCCTGCTCGGAGAGGTCGACGAGGCCGGCGACGCGCTCCGCGGCCAGCAGCGCGGCGGGCGAGTCCGAAAAGCGGTCCGCTAGGTCGGCGGGGAGTTGGTGGTGCTTTTCCCGGTCGTCCGGCCCGGCGCTCGGGGCGCCGCCGTCGCCGTCGCCGCCGGCCGAGGCGCCCGGGCCGCGCCCGGCGCCGCGGCGGCGGTTCTTGGCGGGTTTGGTCGGCGGGCACAACCATTCCTCCCGCTCGCCCGGACCCGTTGCGACCGCTTCGGCGGGATCGGCCTCGCGGCTGTGGTTGTCCGCAGGCTTGGCCGGCGTGCAGGCCGGTCCGCCGGGTGGGGCTGCGGCTTTGGCTTCGTGGCAGCTGTTTTCGGCGAGCTTTGCCTGCAGCTTCCGCTCACCCCCCGCCCCCGTGGAGGCAGCACCGCCGGGTAGGGCTGCGGCATCGGCTTCGCGGCTGTGGTTGTCCGCAGGCTTGCCCTGCAGCTGCCGCTTCCGCTCGCCAGGACCCGTTGCGGCGGCTTCGGCGGGAACGGCCTCGCGGCGGCTGTTTTCGGCGGGCTTGCCCTGCAGCTGCCGTTTCCGCTCGCCCGCCCCCGTGGAGGCAGCACCGCCGGGTAGAGCTGCGGCATCGGCTTCGCGGCTGTGGTTGTCCGCAGCGGCGGCCTGCTTCCATTGGCCGCGGGTCTGCTTTTCGGCGAGACCACGGGTTTCGGACGGCGTGCGCGAGGCTGCAGCGCTCGACGACGCCGCCCCGCCGACGGATTCGGCGGGCCCGGGCCGGGCGGCGCGGGCGGAATCCGCCGACGAGCGACTGGCAGCGGCGGCC
Organism: Diplonema papillatum; assembly: GCA_030068145.1. Lineage (NCBI taxonomy): Eukaryota > Euglenozoa > Diplonemea > Diplonemida > Diplonemidae > Diplonema > Diplonema papillatum. The sequence goes on along the minus strand of JAPJBO010000007.1, from coordinate 401,717 downwards.
TGCTTCCGTTGGCCGCGGGTCTGTTTTTCGGCGGGTCCAGGGGTGGCGGCTGGAGCGCTCGAAGGCGCCCCGCCGATGGATTCGGCGGGCTGCTGCTCCGGCGCCGCGGCTTCGGCGGGCCCGGGCTGGGCGGCGTGGGAGGAATCCGCCGACACACGACTGGCAGCGGCGGCCTGCTTCCGCTGGCCGCGGGTCGGTTTTTCGGCGGGTCCAGGGGTGGCGGCTGGAGCGCTCGAAGGCGGCTGCTGCTCCGGCGCCGCGGCTTCGGCGGGCCCGGGCTGGGCGGCGTGGGAGGAATCTGCCGACACACGACTGGCAGCTGCGGCCTGCTTCCGCTGGCCGCGGGTCGGTTTTTCGGCGGGTCCAGGGGTGGCGGCTGGAGCGCTCGAAGGCGGCTGCTGCTCCGGCGCCGCGGCTTCGGCGGGCCCGGGCTGGGCGGCGTGGGAGGAATCTGCCGACACACGACTGGCAGCTGCGGCCTGCTTCCGCTGGCCGCGGGTCGGTTTTTCGGCGGGTCCAGGGGTGGCGGCTGGAGCGCTCGAAGGCGGCTGCTGCTCCGGCGCCGCGGCTTCGGCGGGCCCAGGCTGGGCGGAATCTGCCAACGAGCGACTGGCAGCGGCGGCCTGCTTCCGTTGGCCGCGGGTCTGTTTTTCGGCGGGTCCAGGGGTTTCGGACGGGGCGCCGCCGACGGATTGGGCGGAATCCGCCGACGCCTGCCTCCGCCCGGCGCCGCGAGTAGAATTTTCGGCGGGTTCAGACACCGAAGTGCTCGAAGACGCCTCTACGACGGGTTCGGGTTCGTTCCCCGCGGGCTCGGGCGGGCACCCGCTGAGCTTCCCGCGCCGCCTCCTCGCTTTCCTCTTCTGCGTGGCCGTCAGCGGGGGTACCTGGAGGCCCGCTTCGTTAACCACACCGCCCCCGGCGGTAACCCCGCCGCAGAGCACCGTCGATGGTGATGGTGGTGGTGGTGCGGGGGCTGGCGGGTGGCAGTCGGGAGGTGGAGGATCGGGGTACCAGCCGTTGTTGATTCGCTCGCCGGTCGCGGTAACGCCGCCGCATGCCATGCGGTGCGCGTTGCGCCGCGCCTTCAGCGTTTCGTCGACGGTTGCGATCACGAGGCGCAGCCGCTCCTTCTCTTTGCGGATCTCGCGCAGCAGCACCAGCTGGACCCGGCTCCGCTTCCGCTTCTTCTTTTTCTTCCTGCCCCCGCCGACCTCCTCGCCGTCCCGCATGGCGAGGGGAACGCCCATCTCCTTCATGGCCGCCCGCATCTCGCGCTGCTTCCCCCTGTCCATGTGCCGCAACGTGCGCCCCACACTCGCCAGCTTCCGCTCGCCGTTGCCCTCTGCCGCCTCCGCCGCCTGCGGCTTCTTCCTCGCCGGCACGAGGGTGAACCCGCCGAGCTTGAGGGGCAGCGTTGGCACCACGGCGGACAAGCTTCGGGTCGTCGAAGAGGGCAGCGGTCGCTTGGTCGGTTGTTGGCTGACGTGCGGGGCGGGTTTCCGCTTCGCCGGCAGCGGGGAAGGCTCGGCGGGCTGTTGAACCGGCGACGGCGGTTGGCCGGTGGGCACTGTGGTCGTGCCTCGGGTGTCGAATTGTGGGTGGCGGGTCGCAGGCGACGCGGCGGCTGGCAGCGGTTTGCAGCCGTTCGGGTCGGGGGCGGATGAATCCTCGCGGGAACCGGTCGCTGCTGCGGACGAAGCCCGTTTTCTCGATCTTCCCGCAGACCGCGCACGGCTCGCCTGCGGCGCGCTGCTCAAGCCGCGCACCCGGGACATGGCCGACGCGAGGGATGGCCACTCCGAAGGGTCGCCACCGCACGGCAGGCCCTCAGGCTCGGGACTTGGCTCCCCTGTTTTCGGGACCCCGACCGTGCCGCCTGCGCGCACTTCGCCCTGCGAGCTCCACGAACGTTCTACTGACGATGCCCCTCCCCGCGACCTGTCCGGCAGCGATACGCTTCTCACCTTGCCTACCCGAGAAGACGAAGTAGACCGGAGCGACGGCCAGTCGGCAGCGGCGTCCTCTGGGACTGGGGCTTCTCGCCCCGGTTTCGCGGCGGGTTGCGGCGGCAGGCGCGCCGGGGCTCGTTCGGGTCGCTGTTCCTCGTCGTTTCGCGATCCGGCGGCGGCGGCATGGGGCAGGCGGATGAAGTCCGCGAGGCTGACCTTGACGCTCGATCTCGGCTTCGTGTTCGGCAGCAGCGCGCGGGCCGCCGCCTTCGCGTCGAGGATGTGCTCGCGGTTCCGCGCCTTGTCCTCCGCCCGCTGCTTCCGCTGCATGACCGTCTCGATCGCCGCCTTGTCGAACGCGGTCCCCAGGACCACGACGCCGGAGGCGAAGGACCGCTTTTTGTCCTTCGGCACCCTCCGCTCGACTTTCGGCGCCGGCTTCTGCTTCGAAGCAGACCCCACCTCGCCTTCGTGCAGCTTCGGGTGGTCGGGGACGTCGTGTTGCGGGGTGGTTGGGGTGTGTTCGGTGGGGTCTGGTCCGGATTGAATCGCGGCGAGGAGGGCTGACCGGCGGTTTGCCGGTTGAGGGGCCTGGTTCGACCGGGAGATCAGCGTGCGGCGAAGCCGGTCGCTTTGCGTCTCTTTCGCGAGGGGGACAACCCGTGTTGTGGACGGCGCCGACGGGGCTGCGGCCCGCGTCCGGCTGCTCCAGCGGAGGTGCACGCGCGCCTTGCGCGACAAAGCGTGCAGGGACGGCCATTCCTCCTCCTCGGGCGACTCGGTCTCCCAGCCGGAGCTGCCGTCGTCTGAACGGGCGTCCGCCCGGCTTGCGGGGCCGCGGGTTGCGGGCGCCCGGGGTGGGAGGGGGGCGGGCTCCTTGAAGGCGACTCGTTTCGCCGGGAGCCGCCTGCGCTCCTTCCCGTCGCCGTCGGCCGCCGCCCCGCGCCCCGACACCGCGCGCTGCACGGCGCGCAGGTACAGCAGCTGCTGCTGGGCCGCGGCCTTCACGACGGCGGCGGTCTCCTCGTCTGCCGCCGCTGCGGATCCTGCATCCGCTGCTGCTGCTGCCGCCGCCGTTCCCGACACTTTGCCCGCTTTCGTTGCCTCTGGTGACGCTGCTGCTGCTGCCGATCCAACTTCTTTGTTCGCTCCTGCCGTTGCGGATCGTTTATCCGCTGCTGCTGCTGTCGTTCCCAATATTTTGCCCGCTTTCGTTGCCTCTGGCGACGCTGCTGCTGCTGCTGTTGCCGTTCCAACTTCTTTGTTCGCTGCTGCCGTTGCGGATCTTTCATCCGCTGCTTCCGCTGCTGCTGCTGTCGTTCCCAATATTTTGCCCGCTTTCGTTGCTTCTGCCGCCGCTGCTGCTGCCGCCGTTCCGACCGCTGTTGTTGCATCGGCTGCCGCTGATCCGGTGTCCGTTGTTGTTGTCGTTGTTCCGGATCCTTTATCCGTCGGTGGCGCTGGCGCTGCGGAACCTTTGTCTTGCGTCGTCGGATCCTGTTGCCGGGGTTCGTCGTCGTCCTGTGGCTGGCATCGGTTTGCCGCGCGGGGTTCAGCCGCGTGTTGTTGCGCCTGCTGCTGCTGCTGCTGCTGCGGTGGGTTGCGGCCTGGGGCCCGTTTTGCCTTTTCCTGCGCAGGCCGCTTGGCGTCCCGATTCTCGAAGTCCGCTTCCTCCGCCCGTGGTCGCGGGGCCTCCTGCTCCAGCTGCTCGGGGGCTCGGTCTGCTTGCGGCACCTGCTGCCGCTGCTGCTGTTGTTGCTGCTGCTGCTGCTGCTGATGTTGCTGCTGCTGCTGCTGCTGCTGATGGTGCTGCTGCTGATGTTGCTGCTGCCGCGGCTCCGCCGGTCGCTGATCCGCCTTCCCGTCCCCCGCTTTGCGGCCGCCGCCGCGCTGCTGCCGCCCCGACTGCTGCTCTCGCGGGGCGCGAGCGCCCGGGTCGCGAAGGTCCGGCACTCCCCCCCCGGCGCCGGAGCCGCGGCGGACCGGCGGCGCCCTGTCGCCCTTCGGGCCGCAGCCGGCTTGACCCTTCGCGCGCCCGCCGGGAGGGACGTGCACGCCACCGGCTCCGTCCGCCTGTCCTTCTGCGCTTCCCTTCACGCCCCGTTGCGGCGCGTCTCCGGTCCCATCCGCACGTCCCTTCGAGCGCATGTCCGGGCATTCCGCGCTGCCCGCCACTGCGCGGTACCCGCGGCCGGCCCACGGCGCCGCCAGCTTCTGCCCCTTCCAACTCTTCCCGGATGCAAATGGCTGCGAAGACGTTGCTGCCGGGTATGGGTCAGCGGGATAGGGGTAGGCCGCCGGAAAGGCGAAGAGGTGTTGGGGAGGCTGGGCAAGCGGCGGGCCGCCGAGGGCTTCGGGGTAAGGCTGGGGGAACGGCGGGTGGTACGCCGCCCCCGCGTAGCCCGATTCTTGGTAGGGCGGGGCGTCGTAGCTTAGGTACGGCGAGTGCGTGTGGACCAGGCGGGGGTGCGCGGGGGCGCCCTTCGCCCCGCCCGGCCCCTTCTTCCCGCCGTAAGCTGCTTCTTCCCAGTGCGGCGGCGGCGGCTGCTGGTAGCCTTGCGGACAGTATGCGCCATCCCCTACGCCCGCCGAGTCGCAGGCGGCTCGGTAATCGTAATGCTCTGGGGACGGCACGTGGTGCGCGACGCCATACCCGTACATTCACGCCGCACGCGACGATGGGAAAAGCGCGGGGGGGGGGGGAGGTGTTTACAAGACGTGCTTTCAGGAATGAGATACGTGCGCAACCCGGCGCCGGTTTCGTCTGCGCAGCGTGTTCGGTCCTTCAACCTCTGTCCACTCTCTGTCGAGGGGGGCCGTCCGCTCTCTGTCGGGGGGGGGGGGGGGGGGTGTGGGGTTCGTTTACTTTTGGAAGGTTCGTTTCTAGTTTTGGAATCGGTTCGTTTACTTTTGGAAACTTCGTTTCTAGTTTTGGAATCGGTTCGTTTACTTTTGGAATCGGTTCGTTTACTTTTGGAATCGGTTCGTTTACTTTTGGAATCGGTTCGTTTACTTTTGGAAACTTCGTTTCTAGTTTTGGAATCGGTTCGTTTACTTTTGGAATCGGTTCGTTTACTTTTGGAATCGCTTCGTTTACTTTTGGAAGTGGTTCGTTTACTTTTTCGAAAAGTTACGAACCACTTCCAAAACTAGAAACGAACCGATTCCAAAACTAGAAACGAACCTCTTCCAAAACTAAAACGAGATCGGCCGAAATTCCAAGGGAATCGTGTCAAAAATCGACTGCGACCACCAGAAACGAACCTTTCCAAAACTAGAAACGAACCTTCCAAAACTAGTTTCGAACCTTCCAAAACTAGAAACGAACCTTCCAAAACTAGAAGCGAACCTTCCAAGACTAGAAACGAACCTGCGAAGAGGGTCGAAAGAGTTCCCCCCAAAAAAAAGACGCCAGATACGCAAACTCTTTCGAACGCTGCACACGGGTATCCTTCAAGTGACCTCTAACTATCTGTTGCATACGCGTATCCGGATCTGAAAGCCGAAGACTTCGTAACACTTTACCGCAACCGAAGTCGCGAACCGGGTTCGGCTTGCACTGCAAAAGCAGCATAATCGTGTCTTGCGCCCGAGCGCGGAAATCCGCCACCCGCCATTCGGCTAGAGTGCAAGAACACAATTGCGAAGCGTACTACAAACGGATAGTGTTACAAAGGCGAACGAATCATGCGAGAACCTATGGAGGGGCCCCTCGACAGCTTTCAGAACACGGCATAGTAAGTCAAGAGTCGGATAAGCGTGTGCACATTCTACTCCCGTTTGATCTGCATTTTCCACCTTTGCCCCCCTTTCTTTGATCTGCTGTGTGTATTTGCGGACAATTTTATGTCATCCGGTTATCGTGTATGCTAATAGCCGCTAGGATAGAAAGAATTTAGTTAGTTATAAGAATGCAGTGTTAATAGTCTAAAATAGCTACAATGCTTGTTTCGATCCAGTACACAACCAGCTAGCATCCATCAGAAATATTCCTCCGACCCAGGGTCACTCAACAGCTCGCAACGGCCTTGCAGCATGCGCCCAGGCCTTGTGACCCTGGGTGGCGTTTTCCCCCTTTTTTTTGTGTTTCCGGCGACGTTCGCTCAGTCGGAAACACAATTTTTTTTTAGACTTTTTTTTGAGAGGCCAGCCGGGGTTTTTAAGGGGGTTGGCCCCGGCTGCTGCGAGGGAGGTGAAGGGTGCCGGTGATGGAATGTTGATGACGGAGCTGATAGGAGATGGAGGGGTGGGGGACTGAAGTTCGGACGACGACTGGGTGCCCACGCGTATGCACTACTTCGGCAGTTTCTTCAAAGCGGCTCTTTCGACTGGTCCCGGTGGTTTTAAGGGGCTGCTGCGAGGGAGGTGAAGGGTGCTGATGATGGAATGTTGATGACGGAGCTGATAGGAGATGGAGGGGTGGGGGACTGAAGTTCGGACGACGACTGGGTGCCCACGCGTATGCACTACTTCGGCAGTTTCTTCAAAGCGGCTCTTTCGACTGGTCCCGGTGGTTTTAAGGAGGTTGGCCCCGGCTGCTACGAGGATCTCGGCTTCTTTGACTGCTTTGAGTGCGGCTTCGAGCTCTTTGCTGGTGGCTTCTTTTGCGACGGCCTACCCCGTTTTGTGCCAACAACTGACGGCGGTGCGGACGACGATGCGGACGATGCGGACGACGATGCGGACGACGATGTGGACGACAATGTGGACGAAAATACAGAAGGCTTTGAGTGCGGCTTCTTTGCGGGTGGCTTCTTTTGCGACGGCTTACACCGTTTTGTGCCAACAACTGACGGCGGTGCGGACGACGATGCGGACGACGATACAGAAGCTCGACGGGATGTTGCGGGTTTCGCGGCCCCCTTTTTTCCTTTCGCTGAGGGTTTCGCGGGCTTTGCTCGTGCTCTTTTCGATGATGGTTTAGCAGGTGCTGCGGTGTCAGCAGCCACATAAATTCGAGCGAACGCAGAGACTTCTCGGAAGACGTCTGGGAGTTCGCGCATCAGACTTGATCCTTGCATCGCCGCAGCCATGTGCTCTGCAATCGAGATGAGTGCCGCGCGAGGAGGACGCCCTGTCTCCCCTCTCATCACGGAGACTACGCACACGCAACCTGCGCAAGTCTCGTCGAAGGCGGTAGGGCTGCACGTACAGCTCCTGTGCCCAGTCGAGGAGTATGCCACGGCATACTCCTTGATTCGAGCAGCAATGTGCTCAAATGCGTCATCTGCTCGCTGTGTAACAAGCAGGGGGTTCGTTTTGTGACTATCAAAGACGAACCAAGCCGTCCCTGCCCGCCACGCGACGAAGCTGTAGGCCCCCGTCGTAAAGATCATATAGGCCAGGTGGCCCGTGGGGACGAAGAGGGCGGCCACCTTAGAGGCCAGCCCGGGGTCCGCACCGTTGAGGGTCGGTGCTGCTCCCAAGCAGAGGAGCGCCTTGATTCCCACCTTCGCAGCAGGCTCGTCTGGAAGCACGTAGCCGGACCCATGTGCACCACTAAGACGTGGCAGGAATTCCTCGTCATACACCACTGCGGCCACGATGAGAACCACGTGCGCGATCTTGTCGTACTGTGCGCCCAGTTCATCTATGAGACTGAGTACAAGATAAGGTGCCAAAGCGGCGTTCACGCAGCAGGAGCTGGGCTGCGTCGTCGCGGTGGCGACGCCAGGAGCGTACTGGGAAAACCCAATTTCGCTGTTAAAGGTAGCATCCGCCATCACAACCGGGGGGATCGGCGTTGAACCCCCACTGCACCATCGTTCGAACCTTTGAAAACGGTTCGGGTCTCCTTGCCATTCGCCAGGCATGTTCAAATAAATGAACATGTGACTCAGACATGTCGACGTAACCGACAGCAAAGTGCAAGTTGTCCCGCGGCGGAGGTTGTCCTTCTCCAAGGACATCCTGATCCATCGGGGGGCAACGGCTCCTACCTCGCCAGTATAGTTGCTCAGTTGCAAGAAGTGCGAAGAGGATTCGATGTGGGCTTTGTAATTGTGTTCATTTGACCCAAACCTCTTGTCACACAGCTCGCACACGAACTCGGACTCCCGTGGCTTCTTCGTCGTCACCTTTCCCAGGTTCTTTTGCGGTGCTGTCTGAGTAAACAGCGCACTGTTGGCGCGGTTGTTTCCACGCCAGTGCTTCGTACTCAGTTCAATCAGGCATGGGCAAATCCCAAACTGGTTGAAGCGTTTGCAGCTACACCAGTCAATGGTGGTTTCGCGCATGTGCAATCCCACATACGCTTCTGTTGCTTCAAGACGCTGGCCCTCCTTCGCTTTCTGCACAACCTGCCGGTACATCTCCACGTGAGCGGCCGTCACCTCCGGCAACCGACCGTTGCCGCACCGCTTCCAGCGGTACCCGCGCATCTCGTCGTTAGCACCTAAGGCAAAAAAAAGAACGAGGGCGTTTGCCTCATCTACCCAGTCAGCCGGGCAACGGGGGATTGTCCGTGCCATGCTGATATCGTCGCGTGCCTTCTTAAGGACCACTGGGAGATGTTCGTGTACGAGACGTCGCAGGAACAATTCCAAGGACGGTGCTGCGGCGCGAGAACCGCCACCAGTGCGGGTGGCCGCCTTTGTTCGCCGGTGCCAACTTTCCACAGGGGTGGCCCTCGAGGACCCGTAAGGGCCAGCGAAATACCACCCCCGCTTGCCCCCGTCCCACCAGTTCGCCCGGAAATACCTTGTGAACGCGGCTCCCTGCGTACTCGATGCAGCCCATTCGTTCATCAAGGCCTCACCGGTTTGCTCGAACAGGGAGGTGGAGCTGCAGTTCGCCAGCAAGTGCAGATCGTCCATGATTCTGACGCGAAGCACGGGAGCGACTCCACTTGACTTGAGTTGCGGGTGAACGGCTGCAAACATGTGATATAAACACAGCAGCCATGTCACCCGCTCGCCAAACCGCTGTTGCGCCGCACGGTACCACCACTTGGTGTTGTCGGTCTGGCAAAACTTGGGACCCTCCCACTCTGATCCCATTACCTCCGACAGCAACTTCCAACTGTTCGTGGCGGTCCACTCTGTCTGCTCCTGGTTTGTAAGTACGCAAGCCAACGGAAAGCAAGTACCACACTTCCCGCGGCTTACGAACCACACAAGACAGATGGTGCCTGAAAGCTCCACCTTCTGCGTACCGTCAATGGCAATGACGAGGTGGTCCTTCGGTGCCCGCTTCGGGACGATGACTACCACGTAGTCCGTTCCGTTAGGGTCGAAACGGTATTTGCAGACAAAGTCTGCGTGTTGGTCGTCGTCCCATTCATGTTTAAGCTGGGCGGCCCACTTCCCGATCGCCAAAGCAGGGCCGCGCAGCCCCGCGGGAAGACTGGCCGGAACAACGCCGACCTCGACCGCTTGGGTCTTCGTCTGTTCCCGGATACGGAACTGCTTTATGGCGGTCGTCGTGTACCTCCTCCGGCAGAACGAGGCGAGCTCCGCTGCCGTGTAGGCCGGGTTCTCCAGGGTATCCCACGTCTGCACCTTCCCCATACGCTGCGCAATCTGCTCCGAGGTAGCGTTGGGATTCTCGCTGATAAAGCGGCTCACATCTGGGAGCTGCTTCATCCGGTTGTTCATATTCTTCAGGGGTGCCTCGTCATCGTGTTCGAGGCACTTCTCAGGGTCACAAAACCGCCATCTTCCGCACGGCTCCCGCTTTGCGGTGAAGCCCCCCGGACACAGCCGTGCACTTACTTCTGCGGTGCTCTCTTTCCGCATCTTCAACGCTACCTGGGCTTCCGTGAGCGCGGGGTCGCTGTCCAGCTCTTGGCGCAGTCGGTTGCGGGCTTCCGCCACGCGAGTAGCTTCCACCTCGGTCTTGAGGGTGCGTCGGCATGCAAACTGCATCTCCCTCCCAGTTTTCCCGACAAAGGAGCCCCCGAGCACGACCCCACGTTGCTTCATCTCCCCCTCGGTGTACATCGTCGGGGCGGCCGGTCTGGCAAGGTGGGTGCGTCGTGGTGTGTCATCTCTGCTTGGGCCAGTCTCTGTGGCACTCCCTTCCTGTGCCTGGGTGCTTGGCATGGGCGCTGGTGTCTGTGGGACAGGCGCAGGGGTGACTGGTGATGGTGGGATGACAGGCGCTGGTGTGATTGGTGATGGTTGTGGTGTGACAACAGGCGCGGGGGTGACTGGCGATGGTGCAGGTGGAGGTGGTGGAACGACCGGATCAGGCATGGGCGGTGGCGTTTCGAAGACAGGGGGCGGTCCGAGTGCGGCTGGCAGGCCGGCGTTGTTGCGCGCAGCATTTGTCATTATGTCCGATTTCATGATCTGAAATTCAGACTCGCTCACGTAACCCGCCTGCTTCAACTCCACGAGCCGAAGCAAAGCCTCCATTGAAGAAGTGGACATCTTGTTTCCTTTTTGGGGTGAGACTAGATTTCGTTTTCATGCTTAAAGGCTTCGTACCGGATCGAAACAAGGAATATGCAATTAGTACAAGCTGAATGAGTTCCACTAGGCATTCATCTTTCAACAATCGACTATATCACGACGCAAGTTAGAGACAGGTCATGGGTTATGTCGCACACAAAGTAAATATGGTTCGGTTCGAAGTTCGAAAGGAAGGGCCGATAGTCATTCATTGGAAAAACTCAGGTAAAATGGAAAGAACCGCGTAGTTTTGTTTTATTCGAACGATATGAATCCAGCCGACTCTTCCCGGCTACTCGTGCCCTTCCTCGGCACAAAACGGAAGAGCGAAGATTCCGATTCCTTTTCAATTTACGAATGTCAGTAACAGCAGCAGATGCAACCGACGGGTTCACGACAAAACGGGAGTCCAACCAAGCGAAGGGTTGGCATAGTGACACTCATTTGACAAGACATCGGCTAGCTCTGTGTGTGTGTGAAAATTTGGAAAAACATAGCAATAATGGATTTGGCAAAAAATGGCCAAAAAAAAAAATCTGCCAAAAATGGCCAGAATCGGAAAAATGGCAAAAATGGCCAAAATTTGGAAAATTTGGCAAAATGGCCAAAATTTGGAAAACTTGGCCAAAATGGCCAAAATCTGGAAAATTTGGCCATTTGGAAAATTTGGCCAAAATGGCCAAAATCCGGCAAAAATGGCCAAAATCTGGAAAATTTGGCCAAAATGGCCAAAATCCGGCAAAAAATGGCCAAAATCTGGCAAATATGGCCATTTGGAAAATTTGGCCAAAATGGCCAAAATCTGGAAAATTTGGCCAAAATGGCCAAAATCCGGCAAAAATGGCCAAAATCTGGAAAATTTGGCCAAAATGGCCAAAATCTGGAAAATTTGGCCAAAATGGCCAAAATCCGGCAAAAATGGCCAAAATCTGGAAAATTTGGCAAAAATGGCCAAAATCTGGAAAATTTGGCCAAGATGGCCAAAATCCGGCAAAAATGGCCAAAATCCGGCAAAAATGGCCAAAATCTGGAAAAATTGGCAAAAAATGGCCAATGTGGAAAACTGTGGTAACTCCTGCAAAAACAGCCAAAAGTGAACGAACCGATTCCAAAAGTAAACGAACCGATTCCAAAAGTAAACGAACCGATTCCAAAAGTAAACGAACCGATTCCAAAACTAGAAACGAAGTTTCCAAAAGTAAACGAACCGATTCCAAAAGTAAACGAACCGATTCCAAAAGTAAACGAACCGATTCCAAAAGTAAACGAACCGATTCCAAAACTAGAAACGAACCGGTTCCAAAAGTAAACGAACCGGTTCCAAAAGTAAACGAGCCACCCAAAACTAGAAACGAACCTTCCAAAACTAGTTTCGAACGTTCCAAAAGTAAACGAAGCACTCCCCAAGCTAAATCAGCCCAAAAAGAGCCCAGAAACGAACCGATTCCAAAACTAGAAACGAAGTTTCCAAAAGTAAACGAACCGATTCCAAAACTAGAAACGAACCGATTCCAAAACTAGAAACGAACCGATTCCAAAAGTAAACGAAGCGGACCCGGGGGGGGGGGGGGGGTCGTTGTATAATGGTCTAGCTTGGAGGGAATTGGAAAGGTTGGAAAAGGCTTTGGGGTCTCCGTCGGTTTGTGGTTTTTTTTTTTTTTGTGTTTCCGACGATCCGAATGGACGTACAGATTGGTGTCTTTCGACCTTTTGGATGCTTGTGAAGTTCAGCTTAGTGCGTGCTTGTGGTGATCGGTGGGGTTCCCAAAAGAAAATGTTCCGTGTTATCGTATCTTCGAGCTAGACTTGATCTCGTGCATTAGCCAAGTGGCCCATTCTGTTGCTTTTCCGCTGGGCTCCTGATAGCGGACTCGCGCGCAAACAGACAGTATGACTGCTGTGTTGCGGGCTGCAAATTCATCCAATACTTGTCTGTACGTTACCTCACTCTGTCCAAAGATGCGCGTGAGGTTGGCTTCGGGTCCGTAGCATAGAATATGTCGTTCATCGCCAGCCGTCAGGACATGATCTGCACTTCCTCGGTGGTAGCAGCCTTCTACGGCGCACTCGTTGCGGGTTTTGAACGGCATGATGGCTCTACGGGTGAGTGCTTGGAGGAGATCCGTAGCTCCATGCAGGTTCCGCAGCGCCCGCAGGGCTTGTGCGCTGAGGCAGCGAGGTGGTACGTCGGTAGATAGTCGATTACGGACCGCGGTGTCGCGACTGTCGGTACGGTTTCTCCTCGCGAAGAGTCCGTTTTCTTCGAGTTGCACCAGGTCACCATTGTCGTCTTCGGTATCGTCTTCTTGCCACCGTTGGCACAGCCTGGCAACGTTGGCCTTGCGGTAGCACCATTCGACATTGAATGTGCTGCTTTTTTGGTAAGCGGCGTTTGCTGCGACGTCTGCCGCGTTGATGTCGGCATTGTCGCTGTGTCCCCTGGCCCACTGCACATCTGGGAGAGTGCACAGCACCATGGCGACCGGGTCCCCTTTGCGGGGGTTCCTTAACCGGGCGATGGCGCTCATGCTGTCGCTTCGCGGCTTGGCCATCGCGTGGGGCTTGACTTCCTTCAGTGCAGTCGCTAGAACCATCATCGCACACAATTCTGCTTGTGTGCTCGAGCTGATCCTCCCATGGATCTTCGCACCGTAGGCCCTGCCGTTGACGCAAATTCCGACAGCGCCTCTGCCTTCTTTTTCCAGGTAGCTCCCGTCGGTTGCTACTCTGACGACATCGCCGCTTGCTTCAGCTTCTCTGAGCGCCCTCTCGGTCCATGTTATGACGTAGGGCTTTCGCACCCTCCGCGGTGGGCGCAGCTCGAATCCGGTTGCTGGGATTCTGCCTTCCGTCAGGTCGGGGTGGGCGGCCAGGTAAGCCCTTACCTTTTGCTGTTCAGAGAAGTCCTTTATCGGTGTCATTCCGTATCCAAAGGAGCAGGCCGGATATCCTGAGATTCCATTGCTTCCATGGTGTCTTGGGATGAGTTTTGTGTAAGCGGCTTGCAACTTGGGGTGCGTCGGGTCGAAGCACTTCGAGACTGCCTGTATGGCGAGCGTTGGCAGCGCATAGCTTCTGTAGAGCTCACTCTTGCCTCGAGTGGAGCAGTAGTACGACTGCGAGATCATTGCACAGACTCTGCTGAAGCGTTCGACTCTTTTCCGATTACGTGCACAGGATGCGTGGTCGTTGTCTCCGTGTAGGCATCCCCCGAGAAGTCTAGTGGACAGCCGCGTCGTCACCGTGCCAAGACCGGGAATCGGTATCTTGCTGACCCTCGAAGCGACCACCACTAGCTTTCTTCGGGCCAACTTAAAGCCCCTGCTTGTCATCCAGTCGTTGAGCACCTGTACTTGAACCGGGACCGATTTGACCGCTGCGAGAGATGTAAGGTCGTCAACGTAGGCTTTGCACTGTGTGAGGTCTGGCGGGTCCGCTGTGTAATACAGGTAGAGTATCACGCTCAGTGGGGAACCCTGCAGCAGTCCTCTCCTCAGCGCCATAGGCGGGGTAAAACCTTCGTTAGTGGTCAGCGTATACCACTGCGACTCTAACACTGCCTCGATCGATCTCGCCCACTCGTCTCCGAAGTCGTTGCGTATTTTTTCCAGTAGCTTGTCGTGTGGTACTGTGTCGTAGGCTGCTTCGATGTCAGCGATGACAACTGCTGGGTCCTCTTCGTCGCCGCCGTCCATCCATTCTTGCGCCCGCTGGAGGATCTCGAGGGTGGCATGCTGCCGCTGGCATCCGTATTGGAAGTCTTTGGCTTTAATCCGCTCAATGCAGAGGTCTCGGATCTTGAGGTAGACGCAGACGTGGAGGAATTTTAGCATCAGTGGCATGATGGCAATTGGTCGGTAGGCGTTCGGGGAGGTTTTTGGGATGCCGGGTTTCGAGATGAGAAAAATCCATGACAGCGCATGTTCGTGCGGGATTCCGGCTTCCAGCCACTCGTTAAAAGTGTCAGCTACAGTCGTAATTTCTTTTGGGCGGAGTGTGGATAAGAACGTTGCCGACAGGTCGGTCGTCCTAGCCTTCTTCTTCACGAATGGAATCGCTGTCTCTACGTCTTCCGGCGACAGTTTGTGGTGTCTCTCGGTCTCCTCTTTTTTTTCCATCGGTCTAGGGGCTCGCGTTGCTACCGCGTCGTATCTGCTCTGGAACCGGTCAACTACGGCGGCGACATTCAGGACTCTCGGGGGCTCGTACGGTCGTCGTTGTTGGAGGGCGTGGTTGCTGGTTTCGCCCCTGGTGGCGTAGGCGATTCGTTTCCGAATGTCGCTGACCTGGCGGTTCATCTCCTTCTTGTCGGCTTCGTCGGTGGCATTGCGTCGCTTCAACATCCTCGTATTTAACGCTCGCTGGAGTCGCGCAATCTTCGTCGTGCGGTATCGGGGCGGCCGGTATGCGATTGGGCTTAGCATTGTTGCCATGAGGCCATCGAAGTCGTCTGCGGTTGGTCGGTCGTTTTTGGGGTATCTCATGGGCGGGATGATCTTTACGATCGTGTGGTCGTATTCAAGGCTGATCGCTGCATGGTCACTGCCTCCGGTGAACTGTTGTGGTTTTTTTTTTTTTTTTTTGGGGGGGGGGGGGGGGGATTATCAGGGCCTTATATATAAAAATTCCTCCCACGTAACTGTCCAAAAGTTGCTCGGAGTTACTAAAAATCCCAGTTGCGGCACAACTGCACGTTTATGTATCCGACAGGCTGCACCTCTTTGTGGTTGTCACTACTGTCCATCACAGAGACTGTCCATCGGAAGCAAAAGAGCCATGTGAAGAAGGCGAGTGTTGGGGTACTTTAGCAGTGTGCCGGGATCATTCAAGAACACTTGGCAGTAATCTGCAACAGCAGGGCGGACAGCCGCGGCCGCGGTCTTCGCTTTCTTGACAACACGTCATGAAACAATATGCGGAGTGTACGAGCGGCACGGCAGGAAGGAGACACCGGCGCCCAAGTGGGAGGCGTTTGAAAAGGACTTTCGGGCTCACATCCCGCGGGCGAACGCGGTGGAGCTGAACGCGATAACGGCGGCCGACCTGCGGAAGACGCTTGGAACGATGAAGAAGAACACCGCGCCGGGCGCGGAGGGCTGGCGGGTACGCGAACTGGCGGCTCTCCCCGACGAGGCGTTGCGGCGGTTCGCGGAACTTTTTGCAGTGGTCGAGAAGACGGGCAAGTGGCCGGAGTCGCTCATGAGGGCCCTGGTCTCGCTCATCCCAAAGGGCGAGGGCGGCTCCGGACCAATGGACCTACGGCCCATCTCCGTCACGAGCGCGGTCTACAGGCTGTGGGCGGCGACGCGGCTCCGGATGCTGATGGAGTGGATGCTGGCGTGGGTCCCCGAGGGTATGCGGGGAGCCATCCCGAAGCGTGGGGCCGACGACGTCATGTACGCCATCGGTCTCCGCATCGAGCACGCCGCAGAATGTGGCAAACCCTTGTTTGGTCTTTCGGTCGACTTCATGAAGTGCTTCGACCGGCTGCCGCACGAGATCATGTTCCGTTTGATGGAGGTGATGGGGCTGGACCCGGGGGTACTGAGGGCGATGAAGGCGGTGTACGGAAGCATGCAGCGCCACTTCAAGACGGCGCGGGCAGTCGGGGAGCCTTTCGTTGCGACGAATGGCATCTTACAAGGGTGCCCCCTCAGCGTGCTGTTCCTAAACGCGCTCATCGCGGTCTGGGTGCGGGCCGTGGGGGCGTTGACAACACCGGCCCAGGCGATGGCGTACCTGGACGACATTCATGCGATGTCGGAGTCCCTCAGGGGGCTCAAGGCCGTGGCTGAAGTCACGACGGACTTCGCCAACGCGACCGATGGGGGCGTCAACGCTGGGAAGTCGTTCTTTTACGCCACGAACGCGGACGCTCCGGGAACGCTCACAGTGCAGGGCAACAAGGTACTGCGGAAGACAAGCTTCGACGTTCTGGGGGCGATGTTTACGGTCGGGAAGGGTGCGCCGCCCCCCAGCAGGCGGATTCAAACCCGGTTCGAGGCCGCGAAGAACATCGCGAGAAGGGCGAGAAGCCTGCCGATCCCGATGGACCAGAAGGAAGGTTACGTGGCTGCGTCGGCCACAGCGAAGGCGTTGTACGGCGTCTCGGTGTGGCAACCGGCGGGGACGTACATGGAAGGCCTGCGAGTTGCTACCCTGGCGGGGCTGTGGACCGGCGGCAACAGAAGGTGCGATGCCGTCGTGCTGAACACGCTGTGTCGGGGGCACAGATTGGACCCGCGTGTCGCCGCGATTCATCGGCGGGTAAACACATTTTCGCAGCAGATGGTGAAGCAGTCGCACTTGGCGCCGCTGGTTGTTGCCATCCGAGCAGCTCGACAAGCAAGGCGGGACCGCCCCCCCGGCGCTCCAGAGGCACCGGGGCGAAGCAAGGAGGGGCCAGTGTTCCTGCTCGAGCGAGCGATCGCAGACATCGGATGGACGTGGCCCAGGTTCGACACCCTGCAGGAAGGAACGGGCCGGCGGCGCGAATGGACGGTGGTGCAGAACGTCGAGCCGCTGACGAAAGAGGAGAGGCAGCGGGCGCAGACCGCTCGGCACAACTTCCAGCACGAGCTGCGGGAGGCCGGGCGGACGATGCGCTACAAGGACGTGGTCAAGACGAGGGCATCCCTCCTCGGCATCGAGGACGGCATCGACGGGGGTGCCACGCGAGACCTGCTGGAGAAGGGCGCCATCACCGGCTACCAGCAGGGCCTGGTCAGAGCTGTCATTGCCAACGCGGTACACACCGGCAAGCGATGGGAGCAAGCAACCTGCAGATTCTGCGACGCGGGTGTCCCGGAGGACGAACAACACATGTGGTGGGACTGCGTCAAGTGGAGCGACGTGCGCGGCGCGTATCCGAATGTGCTCGCTCGGCGGCCCGAGATGAAGCCGTGCATGGCTCTATGCGGCGTCATGCCCAAGGACGCGATGGGACTCGACTTCGACGAATGCAGGGAGCTGGCGGCCGGGATGCAGCTGATGTGCGTCGAGATCCTGCTCGGGAGGCAGCGGGCCGACGGCATCCTCGAGCAGGACTGCCGGCGCAAGGAGCTCAAGGTGTCGACATATCCGTGGGGGTGGGAGCCGCAACGGCCGACGGCCAGCCAGACCATCAACGTCGACGGTGCGCGGCCGGACCGCAACGCATGGAAGGACACCCACGAGATGCTCCTGGCGCTGGCAGAATGGTGCTCGACGAAGCGGTGGTCCGAAACCGGCAAGCAGGCCTCCATCTCGTATTTCGAGCTCGCTGTCGATTTTGAGCTGCACAGCGGCCTGACCCTCACGCCGGCCGGCACACAGCGGAGGCAGGAGAACATCGCGCAGCGGCAGCCGAAGGAGCGCTGGACCGTGGCGGACACGCTGCCGGGAGAGGAGACGGCGGCGTTCTTCGACGGCGGCAGTCGGGGGAACGGGACCAACGGCGCGGTCGCGGGAGCCGGGGCGGTCTTCTACGACAAAGGCGTCAAGCAGTGGGAAGTTGAGAAGCCCATTGCCGGGAGAGCGACGAACAACGTGGCGGAATACGTCGGGTTCGTCAGCGTGTTGGCGAGGTTGCTGCGGGACCCCGTGCCGCCGACACCCCGCACCATCGTCGTCAAGGGCGACAGCGAACTGGTCATTGATCAGATAAAGGGCACGAAGAGGTGCAACGAAACACTCCGGCGATACTACGACCAGGCGCAGAACCTGTTGGCGAAGCTGCACGACCGACGGACGACGATCGAGCCGGTGCACATTCCTCGCGAGCTCAACAAGGATGCGGACGAACTGTCGAACCGCGCCATGGACACCGCACAGCGACAGGCGGCACAGGCCTACAGCGACTCGGCGACCGCGAAAGGGTGGGCGATGAGGACCGCGCTGAGCAGGTTGGGCAAGATTGCGCGCGTGAAAGCCGTCCACCCGGCCCTCGAGATGCGCGTCAACCACCTCACCAGCCTCGGGGGACCCATCCTCCATGGCCTCAACAAACGGCCGCAGATCAACAACCGGGAGGCCTTCGAAGCGGTGATGCGGGCGTTCGAAGTCGCCGCCGTACGGCACGTGCCCAAAAAGATGGCGAACAAAGGACGGGGCGACCAGGGCGGCCACTGGGAGAAGGCGGGTGTCCTGACCGGCAGCTTCCGACCCCAGGCCCATTACCCACGGGGGTGGCAACACAGCGGCGAGAAGTGGAAGGCACGGGCAAGACACGACCGGGCGACGCACCGTCGCGCACGCGGCGGCGGCAGCCGCCACCTTTGGGACGTCCTAGCGAACGCCGAGAAGAAGAAAGCCGACGCGCAACGGGCGGGGTGCAGACCGGGATCGTCAACCAACCGCCCGACAGCGGCTGCAGCGGCAGCAACAGCGGCAGTGACATCGACAGCGGCGACGTCGCGAGGACGCACGGAAGGACCCGCGGCACAGCACCAGTCCATTCCCCACGCGGGGGGAGATGGCCGTGGAACCCTCCCCCGGGATGACGAAGGCCGGGGAGAGCCGGGGGCAGTGAAGTAACGAAGCCCGCGAACGGTGGGTGGTGACCCCTCCGAACAGTCTCCCTGGCCCTGGCCCACGCCTGATGCCGCAACCCCTTAACCCGGGCGGCGGCGCTTTGGCATGAGCCAGGAACCTCAAGGGGAGCAGCGCGAGAGGCATCATCCACGTTTCAAAGGCCCACACACACGTCATGAAACAATATACAAGCCAGAACTACCAGCGCCGCAGGCGCGGAAATTTTTTTCAAGCTATTGGGCCAGTCGCAGGTTCCAAAATTGAGGCTGTACGTTGCTTCAACGATGATCCAAAGGTGCAGTAACCGGTGCTGTGTACTGCTAGTGACTGCTGTACTGTAGCATTACTACTGGGCCCCTCAGCCAGGGCATTCTGTGCTTTTTTTTTTTTGTTGCTCGGACTTGGTCCGAGCACCCATATATAAGCCACTGGTTATTATTTTTCTCGGGGGTTCGCGTAACCCTTCTTTTCCGGAAGATAACGTTATCTTTTCTTTTCTCGCTGGCGCTCTTTTTCTCTCTATCTCTCTCTATGGCTAGCAGAGCGACTATTGCGACCGACACCACGACCACACCCGTAATGAATGTGACCAAGGGCTCCCCACGTTCTACATGTTGAGCAGGAGTTGCCATGTAGCCCGTACCGGTCCAAGTCCTCATTGCTACTTCCACAGGTGTTCCCTTTGGGAAAGGTCCGGCGGTCCGTTAGTCAACAGTGACATCGGAATACGGGGTAAAAACAAGAAAGGGGGAGAGTGTGCACGACGCACTTGTTAGCTGTTTTTTTTGGGACATTACTAGTTATATTTCTAACAAGTGATGTAACAAGTGGTCACTTGTTATATAACAAGTGATTGCTTGTTATATAACAAGTGATTGCTTGTTATATAACAAGTGATTGCTTGTTATATAACAAGTGATTGCTTGTTATATAACAAGTGATTGCTTGTTATATAACAAGTGATTGCTTGTTATAACAAGTGTTTGGTTGCAATTTCATGAGGAACCTGGGGTTTGTACCTACCTACGAGAGAAAGTCACGTGATCTGCAAGACACTAGGCTTTGGCAAACAAACGGTTGCTGTAAGCACGCTTGGCATTTGCACACCCGAACCGCTCATTCGGGGTTCTTCTGTGGGTCGAAGTTTCTTGTCGTGTGAAAAACCCCGGGCCGGGGTACCACCACGGCCAAACGAGCGTGATTTCGTGTTTTTTAACATTTTCGCCGAAGGCGGTGACCGTACTCCAGGTATTACACATCACCTCCACTGTGGCATGACACCGAATTTACGGCCAAAAAGCTGCACAACTGCGTATTTGATGCACCAAAGCCAAAAAAGGAGGGTTTTCGGCCTGTTAACGAACGTTAACAAAATCAGGGGGCTTTGCCTATTTCGGGGAGCGAGATTGACTGTTACCGGTACGCCTTCCTGAAGCCCGAGACTGCCAGAAAATTACCCCTACTGGCAGCACACAACATCTGGCGGGCAGAAAAGCACTCAGGGGACCATAATATCCCACCCAGATGCTCCAGGAAAGTCCAAGGTCCGTACACTCAGGGTGGTGCACCCAAGAAAGCTGCCATGTTCTAGCAAGAATATTTCCCTTGTCGACTTGTTGGAGCACACAGAGAACAACATCCAGGGTGGACGACCCCAGAACACACCCTCGGATCACAAGACTGGGACACTGGACTCAGAATAGTGTTGAAAACCATCCTATGCCTTCTCAAACAAGCTGGTCCGGGGTGCGTAACGGTAGCGTAACGGTAGTGTAACGGTAGCATGCACACCAGGGGTAACCAAATTCCGCAAGATTACACCAGAACTGCACCTAAAATTGACTGCGTGCAGTCAGAGTACTGCACGAGTCCGGATGTCAGCCAGCAAAGCGGCACAGAGAAAAGCCGAAGAATGGTGGCCATCGTGAGCAGCTGCAGCAGGCCAGCACCACACAAATTCGAGGGATGGGCTGAAAAACTGCGTAGCCGAGAGCAGGCGGAACTGAGCAACGCAGTGCGGGAGTTCCATCCAGAAACCCTGTTTGCGACTGGGAGCAGTCCGTGAAAGCGGAGGGGTCTTCTTCTTGGGGAGAGCCGGAAGAGCAATTCGCCGAGGCAATTCGAGCCGTTTTCACTGGACACCGTGCCCGGCCTCTCTGACGATCGCCGTGCTCGGTTCAAGCAGATCCAAAGACGAGCTTCCCCTTCGGTGTCCAGAAGTACAACGCTGGGGGGCAAGTGCTTGGTATTCAAACTGTGATGTCTCGTGCGCACTCTCTCGTCCTTGGTGGTGGCCTGGGCACGCCACCTCCATGCACTGGGTCTCCGCCGCCCACTAAATTTGCCCTCTTCTGCCCTTTCTTGCCGGAGGTGCCGTCTTCGAAGGCGTCCCACCAGCCTGTACCTCCCAGTCTGTCCTTCCTTCTCAGCCTCTATCTTCGTCTTCGGGGCATAACCGAACACGGGACCGCTCTGCGCAAGGTAGGGCCATAATAGCGTAGCCCCCTCCCCGCCATGGCCGGCTGCAGGGAAAGTGGTCGTCACAAAGGAAATACCCCGAAGCTCCCCGAATTTCCCCGAAACTCCCCGATACTTTTGTCTGGACCAGGTGGAGCCTTGTGTCTTGCAGATCACTGATTTTCTCTCGTAGGTAGGTGCAAACCCCAGGTTCCTTATGAAATTGCAACCAAACACTTGTTATAACAAGCAATCACTTGTTATATAACAAGCAATCACTTGTTATATAACAAGCAATCACTTGTTATATAACAAGTGATCACTTGTTATATAACAAGTGGCACTTGTTATACATTTTCACTTGTTAGGTCACTTGTTATATAACAAGTGATTGTGCATGACAAGTGCGTCGTGTGGGGTGGGGGGGGGGGGGGGGGGGGGGGGGTCCCGACGAGGGACGGCCGTCCGTTGTCCTTTGCCCTTTGTCGCTTTTTTTCCCCCGCCCCCTTTTCTTTTGCGCCACCCCAACGAACAGTGCGAGCTTGCCCTGCGGTGGGTGTTAAATGAGGTGATTCGTCTCAGGGTGGTGAAGCGCAAAGGGAGAAAATCTTAGTTTAGTGGTTTGGTACTACTACGCTACGCATGCATGCTGATGCTAGGCATCAAGTCTTCTTCGAACGATACCTTAATAGGGAGGGATATCGATGGTGCATTCGTTTTGGGGACCTCCAGGTGGGTTGCCACCTCCGCGACCAAGACCTCAACTCTACGCACTTTCGCGGCACACTGCGGGCACCGGCCACTTTCTCACACTGACCGCAGCCGTGTCCATGACGAGTCCCGTGCGTTGGCACCAGTTTCTAGGTTGTTTCGAGTTTTAAGGATCCGCGTCTACGGTCGACAGTCAAGGCGGGTTTGTGTTCTTTCCTTGGATGTGGGTATGGCCGGTACCTGCTAGTTCGTCTGCTGGTGTTCTTTGCAGCTGCGTTTTCTATGTCTTTACGTTCTTTGTAAAGTCTGGCGTACGAGTACGCGTTTTTACGTACGCTTTAGCGCTTGTATTCGGAGCAGGCTTTGCAACCGCCTCGAAGCTTGGGGCTTGGCCGGCATGCTTCGTCTACGGGCGGTGCTACCGATGGGTTGCGTACGCGTAGGCACGCCCGAACGCTGGCCGTACCAGGAGCCCGAGTATCAAGTGCGGACAGTGGGTTGTTGCAATGGTCCTAATGTCCTGGTTCGTTGTTTCAGCAACAATCATAGGGATTGATCCAGCGATTGCCCTTCAACGTGCGAGCCCAGTGTACCCTGGATCGATTTAGCAACAGATGTCAACTTGTTCCTGAGTTGGATTCAACAGGAGTCCTTCTCGACTTGCGTGCCCTGGGCTAGCACTGACGCAGCAACTTTCTTGCAAGGTAGGCGCCTTTTTGCGGTGTTTGGCGAAGGCCCGCCGCGAGGCGTCCAGAGGAAACTTTGAAAGGAAAGGGCTCGCTCAGTTCGAAACTTTTTTTTTGCCTGTGGTGGGGGGTTTTTGTTTCGTTTCCTCCAACGACATGCAAGAGCCAAGCTAGCCCACCCGAAGGCGGGGCAGATTTTCTCCACAGCGGAAGTTTGGTTGTGTTGGCAATAAGCTCGCGCTGATTTTTTTTTTTTTTTTTTGCTCTTTTGCGGCAGGGATTTATGTAGCTTTTTCCTCCTCTGTAGAAAAGTCCTTTTCGCCCTCGGGGGTCCTGTGGCGGATCTAAAAATAATTAGAACTTGCAGTCAAGAGGCAAGCACTACCATGCCAGCCCAGCCCAACCCAACCCAACCTCAGTATTGGTAATACGAATCAGACAAAATGGCTAAGGTAATTTGTAAGAGAGGGGTCTGGGGGCAGCGCCCCCCAGTGCATGGTACGGTACAGCGAAGAACTCCCGCGCCCGTCAACTTCTAGTATTGAATCCAAATCTAATTAGAGTTGGTAGTCAACGTCCAACTTCGAATTCCACATTCAAATAGAATTGGCAGTCAACGTCTGATGTCGTATCCAAATTTAATCGGACTCGGTAGTCAGCGTCCAATTTCGGGTCCCAAATTTAATTAGAATTGGTAGTCAACGTCCAATTTCGAATTCCAAATTTAATTACAATTGGTAGTCAACGTCCAATTTCGGATTCAAAATTTTATTAGACTTGGTAGCCAACGTCTCGCCACCCACCACCCTTTGGGCCCTCCCGCCCCTGGCCCTCCTCCCTCCTCTTCCCCCGCTTCCTTTTTACTCGTCCTGCCCCCATGGCTTCGCCCCTTGGCCCTCCTGCCTCGGCTCCCCCCTTTATCCCTCCCCTGCCTTGGCTCACCCCTTGCCGCTGACGCCGGTTGCTAGTGACCCGGCCCTACCCCAACCCCCAGCCCAAAATTAATTCAATTTTTTTTCGCGCTCGGGGTCACGACGGGGTGGCCCCGAGCCCCAGACCCCATATATAAATCACTGTCTTTTGCGGCGACCCGTGCGGGGGCTGTAGCTGGATCTGGCCGAGGCCACGCCAGGGCGGTCTGGGTGAACCACCTTTTCTCAATGCGAGCGCGAGTACCGGGGAAAGCCTGCTACACGGGAGCCAAGCTTCACGTGTTCGGCGGTGCTGCAGAGCTACGGGCATACGGGTCAAGTGGCTGCCGATTTCCTGAACTAAAGCATCAAGGCATAGCGAACCTTGGTGCTTGGCGCTTGCGCTGAACACAAGCTCGTGGAGACGGTCAGCCACAGAGCAGAGCGGAGGGGGTTGTAGCACTGTGCATGCTGTCTGGTCCGATTGTCCCCTGAACAAGCCTGACGAAGGGACGACTCTGAATCGGAAAAGTCTTCTTTTTTGTTTGGCGAAGAAGTTTTTCTGGGCACCACCGCTAAACCATGGCCTATAAATCCCTGCTCAAAAGCGCTCTCTTTTTTATATAAATCTCCGAGTCGGAAAAGTCTTCTTTTTTGTTTGGCGAAGAAACCGTACACCGCGAGAGTAGGAGAAAGTAGAAAGGGAAACTAGAGTTTTCGTTGACCGCACTACCCTGAGCCCAAATCCTGGACGTGGTTTCAGGTGGCAAATTTGGCAAATGATCATGATCAGAAGGTCCTACTTGAGCGGTTCAGTTTCCTCACACATTGCATGTGGCTAAAAGTTTTTCTGGGCACCACCGCTAAACCATGGCCTATAAATCCCTGCTCAAAAGCGCTCTCTTTTTTATATAAATCTGTGAATCGCAAGAACCCTGTTGGCGTTGCTCGCTCGAGCATTGCGCCCAAGCAGGGAATATTTCCGCCGGAAAGCGAATCCCGGTGGGCTGAAAAAAGACGAGTGCACGAGACAATATGTGCGCGCCGTCCACGAACGAAGGCCGGTGCCCTCACCCGAAAGAAGGGCGAATTCACGCACTCAAAACTCGACCACCCGCACCACCACGCGCGTCGGAGGGAGTCTACGAAGGCTGTCTCGTGAAGGGACGCACAGGAACGACCTTGAGTGCTTTGGACTCTACTTTCCTCGTGAAAGTACGGTTTGCTACCTTGACCCTCTCGTACTGCAGCCGCCTGTGTAGATATATCCCTGTTGAGACCTGTTTTACACCAAAGTCGTCGTGCGGCTTTGCTCGGGTCAAAAAAGTGACGACGTCTACAGGCTCACTCCTTAGGCGTGCGAGCGGGGTCTCGTTTTGAGAGCGTGGGATGACGACGACTCCAAGACGGCCGGGCACAGAGTAACATCTGTGTACGGCCGAAGGGGCGAAGAAAAAGTGCAAAGGATGACTGAAGAGGGCCTCACCTGCTCCGCCGGAAAACCCCAGGTAAGGAGGCAGGTTGATGATGCAAGCAATGAGCCAGTCCACCCTCATATTCCCGGAACAGCATCGAATTCCTTGTTTGTCTGATCCGGTACGTTTTGAGCGTCGCGCAAGTTTGTGCAGTCGCTGTGGGGCGGAATTTGCAGAAATGTTGAACATCGTGCGTAGGTGGTAACAATTCATGAGAAGAAGTCCAATCGTGCAAATATGACGCCGGACGATTGCGAATTCCCGCCAACAAGCTTACTTCGCGGTCACTCTTATGCGTCGCTACGGTGGCACAGTGTGTACCAATAATGTGTTTGCCGGCTCTATCGGAATGGGATGAACTGGGTTGCATTGTGCATCATCATCGAAACAAGGTTCACCAGAGGCTTGGTCCAGCTGGATTCAATGAGGCCGCATTGGGTTCACTGCTGCTTCAATCACTTTGTGTGTCATCTTTCCCACGTGTTGTATTATTGTGTCCACGTGCAACACGAGAACATTCCCGAAGTTTAGGCGTGCACGGATAAACTGTTAATGGTATAATTGTAATACACGGAAGACGGCAATTTTTTAGCGTTATTTGTGGATTAGAAGGTCGGTATTTTAAAGTCTCCGGTTTTTGTTCTTCGCGTGTACAGGGTATAAACCTCTCTGGGGGGGGGGGGTTTTCCTGTATTAGCACTTTTTCGTTGGCTTCGTTTTCTCTTTCATGTGCAACCGTTGTTCCGGAAATGTTCCCGTCAGTACAGATGTATTATTAAGAAATTAAACGAGGCCAGCGAAAACTTGCTTGTACAGGGGCCGCCTCCGCCAAAGAGGTTCACATCCTGTACACGCAAAGGACCAAAGTATTTTACCAGTTTCATCATGTTTGTCGGTTGATGGATCATCACCCAGTACTTCGTTTACCGTGCCCCAAGTCCGGAAATGTTCGCAACGAGCAACCAAAAGCTGTCGCGAGGTATTTGAAGTAAAGCTATCAGCGGGCCTTGGGTGTATGGCCGGAAAAGTACGACTGGATAGCCGGTACTTGACAAGTTTTGTTTGATATTTTTCGGAGAAAAGAAGGTAGAAACAAAAAAGGCGTGTGGTTGTGGTGAGCGGTGAGAGAGGGACAGGCATGCACAGGGAGCTGCGCGCAAGAATAGTTGAGTTGCAGCTCTTGGCAAAGATAGATGGAAAAAAGAAGGTGTTTTTATTCTTCGCTTTTTCTCACGAACGGGGGGGTCGGTCCTGCTTTTGGCTTTGTAGGTTCTCCCGACTCCCGATTTCGTGGTTAGCACTAACTCAAGAGGTCTAGTCAACTATTCCCTGCTGTATTGGCATACTTTCAAGAAGAAAAAAAAAAAGAGACGGAATTGTGTTAGTCTTTTCAGGATTTTCGAAAGACCTCTGTTCTCAGAACATTTCGTGCATCTCGCCTGTGGTGCGAGGGTCGGAAGCGAGGTATACAATGTTCGGGTTGCTTCCGGTGTCGCAGGAGACCTTGCTGGAAGGCACGGTGGGGTTGCCGTTGAATGTCGTTTGGTAGACGTACAACGTCACGCTTGCGCACTTTCGGAACCACAGCATGGAGCCCCCTCTGGTGTTCTCAATATCCGAGTCGACAAGGTAGTGCGGGCCGTCTGTCCAGTAACGCACAGCTCGGTTACCACCGCCTTCGACGCGAAGGTTCACGAACTGGCTGACCGAAGCTTTGTTATCGATGGCAGAATCAGCGTTCCAGTGCCTGATCGTGACATTCTTTCCAAACGCCCCTGCTGCCCCATCGAGGACGAGGCCGTCGTAGTTCGTCACCTGATAGCTCACCCAGTCGGGCCAGTACGGCTCCAGCAGCACGTTGTAGAGGAATAGTTCGATTCCTTTGGTCACGGTCGCGATGCCCCCTCCGTACCGGTCGCCGCTCTCCAAATTGCGGATGGTGACGTCGTAGAAGGCGGCCCTCAGCCCGCTGGGCGTTTTTCGATCGTACAAGGCGAAGCCGTACTTGCCGCCACCTGCCACGCTGCCCTTCACGAGAACCGGGGTCTCCACGTTCTGACGCTTCGTGTACGTGTTACTCCGCACCTCCACCCCATCGAACGCTTCGAGGATCCACCTTGCCGTTTTGTCGACTGGCGGGCATTGCCCAGTTGCGTACGTATACTGTCCGTTGTCCGCGAAGCAGAGGTGAAGGACCACCGATCCGTCACTCTCGCTTGGAAGAGCGTCCGGAACTGTGACCACACCATCTGCGGTGTTGAAGACCGCCAGGCACAGCGGCGCGGCAGCGAGGAACAGTGCGAGGGCCATTCTCCCTTGTTTCCTCTTTGGATGAAGCACCTGATTTGTGAAAAAAACTCGAGGAGGCCGCCAGTTCCAGAATCGCAACAGAGGGAAGGGGCTGCAGCTCGCACGAGACACAGGTAAAACTAAGTTGCGAAACCAAGGACGCAAAGCGACCGCGCGAAGACGATGATGCGAATGGGTGCGAGGGCCGGAAACACGGTAGGTAATCACCTCAGCGACTTCGTCATCGTTTTGCTGCGGTGCTTGCTGATGACGGGGTCGCACGTGGGACTGAAGCCGGCGCGTGTCGCTTTCCGCTCGCGCTCCATAGTGCTGTAGGCGCACTACACTACGTACACTGCTTCTCCTACGGGTAATCCTAATTTGCTCCGGCTTGAGATGGGAAGGAGAGGAGGGGGTGGTGGGTGTTAGGTGCAATGCTACGAGTAGCAAAGTACGTAATGTGTATGGCATGACCGCCCGTGCGCGTCGACCAGCCTGCGCTTCGTATCTTGGGGTTCTGCTCGAGGCGTACCTGGCCTCTGCACTGTGGCCGCTGCCGGTTTCTCGCCACTTTGCCGCAGCGTCTGCTGATGGCTCTGGTTCACTTTGATCGACCCGTCACCAGGCGTTGCAGGTGCAGGCACGCCGTGCTGACAACTCTTACACATTCAGTGTGTCTACGTGAGGAAGACTCGACATCGAAGAACTAAACGGTAGCCGTAGTTAAAGTATGTGATTATGTCTGCATTCCTTTCACAACCCGACTCCCAGCCTCAATGGTCAAGCGGAGACCCTAAAACACCGAACCTCTAAACCACAATAAACGCTAAAAAGCAACGTTGTACTGTGAGCGGTAAACCAAGACACGTGGGTTGAAAGAAATGCGTAGTTTTGTTTTATTCTTAGTTGAAAGCAACGCTGGGATGAGGAAAAGACCGAAACGGAAAGGGGGAGAGAGAGAGAGAGAGAGAAAGAGGGAGCAGACGTCTTATGCCAGTGACCTCCGCAAGGAAGAGACGCGAAACCTCAGAGGATAGACGGAAAGTGTGTGTGTGGGACCGACACTTGCACGCTGGCACAAACAGGAGATGGATTGGGGTAGTGTCGTGGGGGTGAAACCGGGACCTTGGCTTCTCACAAGCAAAAGCACGTTGGACAGATACTGACCCGGGAATGATCAACCACCGGGACAAGGTAAGAACGCGAAAAAAAAAGGAAAAAAAAAAACTTCTCGGCCTCTTCGCGCTCGGAGAAGCAGGTGACGTTTGAGCCAACCATCTGATTGATGAGTGGGGGCTGGGGTCGGGGGGCCTTTTGAAGTGTGGCACTTCATTTGCTTGTGCCGCACTAGCGGTCACCTGTCTCGACTATTTGCATGGAGTACTGCCAGCCTAGGAAACTTAGGGCATCGCAGACCTGCTGTCTTGTGCTATAGCCGCGTAGTGTAAGGAATACCACGCAGACCAACGGGGCGGTACGCGTTCTACTTCTACAAACCAAAGTGGCTGCGCAATTTATTCGTAGCTACAGAAAACACTCTAGGAGGCCGCCAGGTGCAAATTCACAAGCATGTTGTATCATCGGCACGCTAGTGACTACCCCTCAACGCAAAACCCACCGACTGAGACATGCATGCTTAATGCCGGACGCTATGTGACAAAAACATCGGCCCACCTCGCTGTCAAAGAACAATACCACAAACGCAACGAAAGAGTCCAAACCACGATCAAGGAAAGCGCTGCTGCCCACACGAAACACGTGGTGTGTGTTTCAGAGTTTGCGTTCTCTTACTCACTACTACGGGGAGGGGGTGCCAGCGCTCTTGTTAAGTGCAGTTGCCTTGGAGGCTGGGTGGTCAAATTCTCTAAGGTGAAATGGTCAAAATTCCCTGCCAAAAGTGGGCCCACAAGAATTTCCAAAGTGTGGTATTTGGGGTATTTGGGGCATAATAAAATCCTCACTCCTATGCTTGTGTCTGTCACTCTCGTCCTCCGCTCCTGCTCTGCTTGCCGCGCGCAGTATAGTTGGAGCAAAAGGTGAAGCCAGAAAGCTGTTAATCTTGCTGCTGACCACATGAAGTGGTGCCAACCTTAGTGACAGGTAGCGTCTCCCCCCTCCACAGTGAAAATCTGCGTCGATTTCAATATTTTGCGCCTATAAACGAGCGGTAGTCGTACGCAGGCATAAAGCCCCGCAGCTTTCAACAAAAACACTTGTGGGAATAAGCAGCGGAGAGGAAAAGAAGATCGGCGACGAAGAAAGAGAGCGAAGGGAGATGGAAAAAGAGAGAGGAGAGCACGAGAACAAAATACTGGGGGGTCGAGTACACGAGGTACCTTGAATAGAGAAGAGGCATGTTGAAAAGGAGTTCAGTTTTTTTATTTTCTGGTCCACACAGCAGACCTCTATCGGCGAACTTTTTTAGAGTGAAAGTTCGCTTTTTTTGCTCGCGAATAGCTCGATGAAGAGAACCGCTCGAAATAGACCGGGGACCAAAAAGCATGTGCGTGGTCCGTGGGTCGTTCAAGATGCAGGGCGCTGGGCGTGGAAATCGCCCGGTGTGCATAGGGAAGGACGGGAATCGATCCCCTGGTGGGTGACATGTTTTCGCTTGTCCGCGCAGCAGACGGTTTTCGCCGAAATTGTGCTCATGTTCAGCTCCGATGAAGAGAACCGTGAAAGAATAGACCGGGGACCACAAAGTATGCGTCTTTACTGGGTTCCGGGGTTTGCAGTGCATGTTTCTCCTTTTATTTTTTTCTGTTGACAACTTGTGTCAGACAAGCCCGCCCCCGTCCAGAAATTATTTGGGTCCAAGATGTTGGGCGCTCTTCGGCTATTTATTTTCTCCATCTCTCTATTATTTTACACTTTCGTTTTATTGGAAATTTCTGTTTCTTTTCGGTCAAAATTGTCGGCACTTGTGCGGCGGGTACTCTTGTATTCGACTCCCAGTAAAAGAATTAATGGTAGGGAAAAAGATAAAAACTAGTAAAGTAAAAGGAGAAGTAGACTGGACGATTCGAGGGGCTAGTTGAGGGCGGTAGAAGTAGCAGCCTTTCGGCAACGCGACACTACCAATTTAGTTGCGCCCGTCTACGCTTTGAAGAACAAATATTCGGGCTCGCGTTGCTTCAGAGGGGAGTCATTCGTAAGCTAAAACATCACACGAAGCTTTCCATCACACGTGACACTGCATGAACCACTGTTACCGCGCTTCCTCCGCATGACAGGAAGGGAGCACCTTGCAAGACGCAGAACGAAGTCGCGTTGCTTCAGAGGGAGTCATCGATAAGCTAAAACACACACGAAGCTTTCCATCACACGTGACACTGCATGAACCACTGTTACCGCGCTTCCTCCGCATGACAGGAAGGGAGCACCTTGCAAGACGCAGAACGAAGTCGCGTTGCTTCAGAGGGAGTCATCGATAAGCTAAAACACACACGAAGCTTTCCATCACACGTGACACTGCATGAACCACTGTTACCGCGCTTCCTCCGCATGACAGGAAGGGAGCACCTTGCAAGACGCAGAACGAAGTCGCGTTGCTTCAGAGGGAGTCATCGATAAGCTAAAACACACACGTTACCTCCGCATGACGGGAAGGGAGCACCTTGAAAGACGCAGAAGCTATGCAAGTAGCGCAACATCTTTTCAGAAGGGTCCTTGAAACCAACGCCTGTTAATATGGCTGAATCAAACAAAAGACCAGTCCCGGTTGTCGAAGGTGCACGCGGAGACTCGCGACACACATGACACACGAAACTCCACATGGCACACGGCTGTGCTCTATTTCGACAAAACAATACAACTTCAAGTGGGTCGTTGATGGACGCTTACGCCCCACTAAACCCCATTATACCCGTGTTCCATGGAGGCTACAGCCCTTCCTCCTTGAGATTTTGACTCTTGCTGCAATAGTGGTTGAGATTTTGCAACGGGCAGCCTCAAATAATTTCTTACAAAACAGGTGCTCGTTCAAAACCCCAAAAATTTGTGGCCAACGGGCCGTTTTCGTCTGCCGGTAGCTGGTGTAGGTTAACCTTTTGAGAAATGGGAATCTTAGTGTTCGTGTTTAGGCAGAATCTTGCCTCTCGTGTAGATGCTAGCATCAAGTCTTCTTTGCGGGAATGCGGTGTCTTGGAGGGGGAAAATGTTTCTTGGGTTTGAAGAGCGCGTGGTGCTTGCAACACTGAGGCCAGGTTTTTTAACCGCGGATTTAATGAAGGATTGTTCAGGAGACGGTCGTGAGCGAAACCCGGCAAGGTAACGACCATTTCACTGTCTTCTTTGTTTTGTGATGCGAACATCACGGAGGGAGGGAGGGGACAGGGACCACGAGTCAGAGTGGTCGTGTGAGGCAAGAGACGAGTTTTGATAGGTGCGACCCTCTCAGTTTTCCTTTCGTCGTGTACGCAAGTGTATGCTTTCAAACCGCACCGTGTATTCGCAGTTTCTTACTCCTTGTGTCTTTATTTCTCCTCGCCGTGGTTTCTTAGACCGCATTACCGTTGTAGCCGTTCGAAAGCTTAGTATTCAGTTGATCAACAGGCGCTCCGCCAAGAGGCGGCGGGTTCCACACGTTGCCACTTGAGCGAAGGTGCCAGAAACCGACAAAGACGGTGAGGACTCCCGAGTACAGAAGACGCATGAAGATGCTGATAATAATAAAACCTTCGATGAGACCGATGACGAACCACGCCCAGTTCAGCTCCGCCATGAAGAAAACGATGAAGCCCACCAACAAGCCTCCCAGCAGGCTGAACATGAGGTACACACGGTCAATCAAACAATCGTTAATGATAGCGTCCCAGCCACCGCCCTGCTTAATAATAGCAAACGTGTCTATGGCAGCCGTGAGGTACGACTTGCCGAACATAGCGACCTGGACGTAGGCATAGTCGTTGAAGTATCGAAGGAGGTCTTCAAGACACCGAAGGATGCAAACGACGATGCACTGAACGAATGCGTTGCGCGTGTCGGCGTTCTGCGCGATGAACCGGATTGTCGAAATGATCGCAACCAGCAGAGACCCGAAGCAGATTGAACCCAACGACCAAACCGCTGCCCGCAGGCACGCGCTGGGTGTTGGGGAACTACTGGACCCTCCCCCTCCATAGTGCGGCGGCGTGCCAGGGCCGCCCAGAGAGAAGAACCAGTCTGCGGTCACCCCGCACATCGTGACGTGGTTGATGTTCTTGAATACCTCCATACCCCAGTAGAACAACAAGACAAACAGGATGAAAACGCCCGTGGACAACGCGATGTAGGCTTCGTCAGACCCGATCGAGTAGAACCAAATGACACCGAAGAAAACCTGAGCGATGATCCAGATGAACGCGTTCACGATGACCCCCCAGTATGTCAACACTACTGTACTCGAGCACTTCAGGCACGCGGCAGCAAACGGAATCCGGTCACGCGCGCAGTAGAGAAGCAACAGAATCAATACCGCGAACAAGACGTAGAATAGACTGACAATGGGTGCGATGCTCAGGAAGAGAGCTGCGAGCCCCAGGAACAGCCCAGCCACCACGATGTTGGCCACGATGATGGCTTCTTTTGGGAACTTTCGCAGGGTGATCAAGATGACGATCGAGACACCGATCGACACAATGAATCCTGCGGCGACGAACTTCGGAATGTCCGAACCCAGAGAGCCGGATTCTCTCTTGCAGGTAGACATGACCAGTCGAGCGCAGTCGTTTAACTGGTTCGGTATGCAAACGCACGCGCCTTCGTCACTGAATTTGTACGTCTTGTCACTGTGCTTCAGGTCCTTGAACGATCCGTACTCAGCCTCGCACTCGTGTATGTAGAGAAACAAGGCGCCGACGAACACGTTATTGTCATTGTCGCACGAAGCCATCGTATAATAAGTAACGCCATTAACTATCTGCCGCCGGCATTCATCCATTTCCGTAAACCGGACTAGGTTCGTGGCCGGAGAGCAGCTTGTCTCGGCTGAGAACTCAACATATATGCTGCCGTCTGCTTCGTAGTAGATGTTGTCCGTAGCGATGTTGTGCAAGCCGATGGAGATGACAACGATCACGGTGATGATCCACAGAAGCGCAAACCAGACGTCCCGCAGCACACCGATGTCCGCAAACTTCCCCATAGGATTC
The DNA here is from genome assembly GCA_030068145.1 of Diplonema papillatum. NCBI lineage: Eukaryota > Euglenozoa > Diplonemea > Diplonemida > Diplonemidae > Diplonema > Diplonema papillatum. The sequence continues at coordinate 368,201 of JAPJBO010000007.1, read as the reverse complement.
GGGAACTGCTGTGTCGCCGTTTGGTCCGCATTTTCAGGGATCCCGTACACTGCAGGCGCCAAAGGCGCGCTCGCTTCTACTTCATGATTGTACTGAGGAGGCGCGTACCCGGCCCCCGGATGCTGCTGCCCTTCTTGCCCTGGCTGCCCATTGTAGTACGGCTGCGGCTGGTACATTGGTTCGGTTCCCCTCCCACCCTCTTTTTGTTTCTCTTTCGCTGCCAGGGTTATTCCAATGTCCGGAAGGTATTCGAAAGAAGTTCCGGTAAAACCCGCAGGACACAACACGAGCCCTTTTTGGCTGAACCGGGCAGTCTTTCACAAACAAAGGGAGAGAGACGAGTTAGAGTGCAGGGACCATCTCTCCGAGGAGTATCCGGTCGCCCCACTACTATCCCGTACTACTACGGCGGGCGCAAGTCGTTGCGCCGTGGGCGCGGAGCGAGCCGTGGCCCAGTCAAAGATGATTGTTGCACCGATGGTGGCGCAGCCGGGGGCGTTCTGACTGGCGGACGAGACCGCCTGGCAGGCGTGTGTTGACACGTTGTTTCGCGGGCTCTCCTCCTTTTGGCAATAACCCGCCCTATGGCGGCTAAACGGAGAATCTCAACTCCCACCTAACAAAGGGTACATCGCGCAAGGTCGCACACCTGTGAGTAGAATTGTGAACGCTCACTAATTCCTGTCGAAATACGCTCAGCCAAAACGCAGTTTGTATTTCCTGGTTGTGGTGTCCATTGTGTACAGCGAGCGGTTTGTTGCCCTTCAACGTTGCATGCTGTGATAGAAGGGGAGGCAGAAGGAATCTCAGGGGGTCGCTTTTCAGAAAGGTCTCAAAAGGTCGAACGATTCTCGGAGTGAAAAAGGTCGGTTCTGGAGTCTCTGGGTGACACTCGGCATTAAGGATGACGGTAGTCGCAGCGAGAGAGGATCGGTGTACGTTTGTTGATGGTTTCAGATATTGCCCACACGGTAAGCCCTGCCCAGCATGCCGTAGTAGGTGACGGGCCCGCATGCCTAGTTTCGCAGAACCGTCTCTTTGGTCCGGCTTCGAAGATGCACGCCATCCTATCTTCTCTACTGCACTACTACTACTGGTAAAAGGCGAGAAAGCTTTCGGGGGTGTTCGACGATGCACGTCGTTCTGGTTCTCATTTAAACTACTCCTAAAACTTTTACTGGTCGCCGACACCGACGACTGCACACCGAACAAGCTTGCTTGAGCGCCTTCGGCGCGTCAAGTTGGAATCCTTACGTTTCTGAGCGAACTCCTTGTCGCTAAAAGCGAGGTTGGAGGGGTACCCACCGTTTGCCCCCTTTTTGTACTCCCCCCTTCGAGGTTCCCTTCCTAAATTGAAGCATCGAGGCGTAGGATTTTCCCGATCGCCACAAATTTCAGACTTTCGACGGCGACTTCCAGCCACAAATTGCTTTTGGTTTTCCGACGATACTGTGTGCGAGCGTACAGGTTGATGGGTTTTGACTTTCGTTTGATTGTTCAGCTTGTTTGTGGTGACCGGTGGCCTGTTTAGAAAGTAAGTTCACTTGGGGATCCGGCCTTAACCACATACGGACGAACGACGCATATATGCGTCGTTTAATACAAGGTTATTCCTGCCAGCAAGTTCGAAGCCAAGTACTCATCGAAAGTGGTCGTCGTTTGCTTTATTGGAAAGATATGGCACAGGCTGTCTGAACCTGCCTCAGGACAGTGCCATGCGGGCTTATGCCCGCGACATCTTTGGGGTGACCGCGAGGAGTGTAGGATCGCTACGGGCATTGGACTGTCAAGAGGTCCACACCTTCTGCCTCCAACACGACATCGGGTTCTTTGTCACACCGCATGTGCTGACGTCGGCACTGGTGGAGTGGGCACTCAACAACCACTCACGGACCGAGGATACAGCAGGCCTACGTGACACAAACATTGTATTCCTACATTCCTCCGAAGGCAATACAATTGGCCACTTCATTCTGTTCCTCTGCGCACCACCAGCCCCTGAGAAACCTGCAGCAAAGACGACACCGAAGAAGGTAGCAGCAGCAAAGGCGGCACCAAAGAAGACAGCAGCGAAGGTGGCACCGAAGAAATCAGAAGCGAAGGAGGCACCAAAGAAGGCGGCACCAAAGAAGGCAGCAGCGAAGGTGGCACCGAAGAAAGCAGAAGCGAAGGAGGCATCAAAGGAGGAAGCAACCCCGCGCAAACACAGCTCCTCAGTCCCGTGGTCGAACGAATGCCACTCCACTCCGGAGATCCCGTTCGACACCACCAATGTCGGTCCCCAGGGCGATCTCGAATGCAACCCCGTTGTCAATCTTCCGCCAATCTTTCACCGATGAGGTGGTGGGAAAGATTCTAGGCCAGAGTTGTGTGTATGCAGAACAAAAGGCATGCAAAGGGGAGGGAGAGCACATTCAAGGTCCCAGACGTTCCAGAGACACTGAAATGCTTATCCTCCAACTCTGCAGCCCCCAAGCAGACCAAAGTACACCTGTATCTGAACCCCGAACACCTCCGAAACAAGCTCCCACGATGAAGCGTTGTGCGCCACGCACCCCGGGGGGTCTGAACAGGTTTGACTCGAGCAAGTTTCACGGTCTCGAAAAGGTGGACAGCAGGCTGAGATGCAAATGTCACATCCAGCGGAAAGAAATGCGTAGTTTTGGTTTATTCTTTTGCTTTTAGTTGTCGACAACATTATTTACTTTCAGCGTCTTTTCATGCCTTTAAATGACGGTATTTTTGGTTTTCTTTCTTCACCATGGTTTTTCTGGACTTTATGGTGCCATAGAGTTGTCGTACTCTCTCTATGCCGCCCACGTCATGTTCGTTTAGCAGCGGTTGCCGAATCATGCCGTAGCACCGTCCTTTCGCGTTTTTTTGGCTTTTTCTGATAGAAAATACGTGGTAACACCCTCGTAGCTCGCCGGGTGAAGCACTCCAACCGAGGTTGGGTTATTGTTATGCCTATTCTAGAGCCTTCCCGCATTCGTCGTCTTTCTGGCGACGCTACGGGAGAGCTCGTTTCGCTATTTCCGTCGTGGCAATATTATCCGTTCGAGCTGCTTTGAAGCCGAATCACATTCGCATGCATCTACATCCGCTATGACTCCGCTTTCCCAAGGACAGTTTTGCAGACTCGAGTTTTTCTTTTTCCCTCTCTGATTTTCTTTTCCTTGTTCACTTGCCTTTCCAGTTTGCCGGCTCATTGGCTAACATAAATGTTTGCACAAATTAAAGTATGTCCCGGCTGTCGGTTAGACTCGTGGTTTCTTTTCCTTTTTCCCTGTCGCTCGCCTTTCACCTTCACCGGTCCATTGGCTAACATAAATGTTTGCGCAAATAAAGTAAGTCCCGGCTTTCGGTTGTAGACGCTGATTGTTTGTTTTTTTTTTCCCACTTTTTTGTTTTCCTTTCCCGGTTGCCGGTCCGTTGGCTAACATAAATGTTTGCGCAAAATTAAGTAAGTCCCGGCTGCCATGTACAGGTGCGAGGTGTGCCTTGTGGCCTTGTGCCCAGCCCCATGCTTTACCAGGTACCACACTCTCCAGGACTACGAGTACGACGACCCTGACATAGTGGCCGCAACTTCAAAAAGGGACAACCTAGATCTCTCTCGCAGGCCTCCAGAAAAAAACGCAAAACTGGATAGTGTTCACTTTTAGTGGCTTTATTTCCCTGCAACTCATCATTTGGGTCGATCCCATATCACGATCGCAACATACTTCCATTGTTTCCGTTACCATTCCCGAGAAGGAGAGAGATAGAGCGAGGGCCGCGGCCATGAAGCGGACAAAATGAGACCGATGAGATCGGTGGACCTGAGGGCCCCGACAGCTCGAGAGAAGAGCAGACGAAGAGGGGGAAGGACCTCTAGCAAATGACTTTAGGGCAGGTTAACGAATAGTCGGCTCCCACGACCCGCCGGACGGAAGACAGAGCTTCCCGGGGCAGATACGGAAGCAAATGAGGCCAGACTATTCCGGAGCCCCGACAACACAGGCGAAGAGACGAGCGAAGTCGCCAGCACCGCGCGGAAAAGAAGCATACACCGCGATCCAAAACCCCCTAAAGAATGGACGCCCGGTGACTTTGTGCAGATTCTTGTTTCTGGTGCCTGGCCTACTTCGTATGCTCATCTTGTGGTGCGTTAATAATTTCTCATTTAGCTCCGAGGTGCGCATTTGAAAGATATACCACAAAGTCTTTCAAATGCGCCCCTCGGTTCCAATTTCTGACCCGTCTTCCCCAACTCTGAGTATGGCCGGTGGCTTACCCTAAAAAGTCCCTTTTTCGCAAATCCTCCTCCCCCCCCTCCGTCCGTATGTGGTTAAAGTCTTTGGTGACCATTGTCGTAAAGGTTCCTTAAGGTATCGTCTACAAGTCATACATGTAACCCCCGACGGGGGATTGCAAAAACGGCGGGGGGTTCCGGGCTCACTGCAAGTTCAACTTGTTCGTGGGGACTTCAATGCGAACGTCAAGGTTGACAGCCATCAATAAAAAGGCGGAAAAGTGCTGGCGTCGTCGGCTGGTTCGTTCGTAGACAACAGTCCTATTGCGCTGGTTCTGGCTATCTTCCACCCAACGGGTGCCCAGAAAACCGCCGACGGGGGTTTCACGGGGGTCACGGGGGGTGAAAATCCTCCGTTTTTCACCCGTGAGCCCCGTCGGGGCTACATGTATGACTAGCATGCGTATTGTATCTGCGGTGGCAGTACGTGTGCTTGTATGTGGGCTTTCAGCGGGTTGAACCACCAGAAGAAGTGGACATTGCTGGTTGGTGTGACATCCAGTCCCGTACGCAGCAACGTCGTGAATACCTGCCCTGGGGGCTGACTGGGAACGACGAAAACCACCGCGGCTAGATTAGTCAATGGGCATTGCAGAAGCATGGCCACTCGCCCTCGGCTTCTTATTAGTTGGATTGGTTCAGGAAGCATAGGGGCCGTGGGTGGGGGGAGGTTACGGCGATATCCGTCAGTCTGGCGGTTCTTGTTTTTCTAGCAATTATCATTTACACACATTGGTAAGTGCACGCTCACATTTCACTTTGGCTGGACAGAGGAGAGGCTCGATTGTGTGGCCGACGCCACAACAATAACGACTACGTGCTCGGGCACACGGTTCGGCCAATTTCGATGTCGTGTTCAGCACTGAACACGACATTGCAATCGGCTGAACCGTAGAAGACTTGCACTGTTCAGAGCAGTGCAAGAACGAGCCCCGCAGCTCGCTAGGAGGGAGAGGGAGAGAGGGTGGCATCGTTTTCTTTTCAAACGGGGCGCCTATTAGCCGCTTTTCATGAGAGTCATAAACTGCACGAGTGAATCAGAGAAATTTGGCTCAAAGAATAGTAGAGTCACGTCTCTTGACAAAACAGATAGAAAGAGAGGGTGCATATGATAAGATGCCAAACCCCCTCCATCGTCTCATATACGTATGCTTCGCGTTTGCTCACGAAAGGTGGATCCGGTTCTGCTTTAGGCTACGTTCGGTTTTCAGACTCCCGAATCGTGAGCAGCACACACTCAAGGTCTACTTCAACTATTGTCTGCAGTATTAGCATACTTTCAACACAAAAGAAAGTTTTTCCAGACAATTTCAGGGACGAAGCACGCGACGACAGTGGATGGGGAGATGTTGAAGTGACACAACGGCATGGACGCAATGCCGTGCTACGCAGGCTATCCGAGCGGGACACGCCAAATGGTTTCGACGGCCGGAACCTGAAGGAGGATTTTAAGCCTCATCGTCTGCCAGTGACGCGTTGAGAGATGTCCCTTGGAGACGATCATCATCTGCGGGGGGCGACCGTAGTGGCATGCACGGAGGCGTACTAGCGGCCGACGCAGTCGGCGTTGTGTGAACCTCATACTGATCAACTGTGAGGTATCCGCAGTGGTACTTGACCCACCTGTGTGTAGCGTATTGTGAGGTTAGTGAAAGCCGGTACTTTCTCCGGATGACCGTAGAGGCTTGGGGGGAAGAAAAGGGTACGGCTCGTGTCGGGTGTCCCCCAGCTAGGTGCTATGCCTGCCGTTGTTCATCACAGTGCATCACGTTGCACTACAGCCAATCAGGTCCATCTCTATCTCCGCAAGGAGCTGCATAGAGTTGCCTGGTGCTGTCTTTCACGAGAGTGTTTGCGCTCTCTCGAAAGAAGACGATGTGGCCATCAGCTGTGGGTTTTTTTGGCACGACACCAAGTTCTCACCAGGTTCGGTGCGGATACCCTAGTGAGATTCGGGGGCGGCATACCGGCCGAAAGCGTCCCAGAAGCCTTTCGAGTGTTCGTGCACGTCGCGGACGTCGAGCACCGCATCGCGAACGTCGTTGAAGTTCACTTTGCCGCGCCTGATCCCGGTCTCGGGGAGGTACTGCAGGTGGGAAAATGTCTTCTTGTGCAGCACCGAAACGCCGAGCATTTCGACGCAAACCAAGAAGTCTTGCAACCCCGTCGCGACCTGGTGCTGGTTCCAGTGGTTGCTGTGCTTGATGACATTCTGACTCACGAGGAACGCGATGAGCACCCCCTGCCAGAAGCAGAGGAAGACCACAATCTTGATGGCAATGAACTTGCCCGTCGGATCGTACTTGTAAAGGACCTTTTTGCTCGCGAGATAGAAGTAAAAAAGACAAGTGAACGCGATGGTGACCGAAAGGTTCTCCAGCATAAGCAGCCATGGGTAGGAGTCTGAATAGTTGTACAGATTGTCTTCGTCGTACTTGCCGAAGAACTTGCAGATTATCGCTATCAGCGTCAACAGCGGCTTAAATATGACGTACTGCATGATGCAGCATTGCCACGTCACAAGCAAGTGCCGGGTCATCTTCATGTCCCCGAAACAGCACATGGGGAACGGGTGCTCCAACGTGTGGTGGCCTGCTTTTCGTAGAGATTTCACCGCGGCAGACGTGCCGCCCAAGTAGTCAAGCATCAGGTAGAAGAAGGTGTACAGGACGAAGGCCTCATAGCAGTCACGCACCAGGTTGAGGTAAATGGCCGCGTCTTTGTAGAACTTCAGGGCGAGACAGCTGGTTATGGAGTAAACCGGGACAATGAGGAGGATACGGATAATCTTGCGCTGCTCGGGCGGGTTCGTGTATGTGGTGAGGTGCAGGTGAATGAGGAAAGACGTCCAAACTGTACTCACCACAGTGCAATACGTCGCAGACCACAGCGCCAGCTCTTGGTTCCCCCACAGTCCGTCTACGAAGAGGACGATGCCAATGGCAACAAGCGCGACAACGTTGAGCAATGCAAACCATTGGAACACGCGGTACATCAAATATGTCCGGCCGGCGCCGGTTTCGCTGGCCCAACCCAGCGGGTAGTTCACCTGCTGCGTGACGTCGCTTACGGTGTCGTAGTGTATCCGCACAGGCCGCATCGCCGATTGAGAATCGTCCGGCATCCGCACCTGTAGTGTCGCCTTCTCCGATGCATGCCGTCCAGGAACCTCGGCTTCGCCTGCGGCTGCCATTATCGGTTAGCGTGAGTCCGCGAGGACAATCCCCCTGTCTGGTGTAGGGTGGTAGTTGTATTCAATTCAGAACTCGACATGTAACGTGGTGGTTGTTGAACGCTTACGCCCGCCACTAAACCCAGATTTACCTTATTATTTCGTGTGGGCTACAGCACATTATGCCGGCCCTTCGCTACGTGACACCGGGTGGGACATTTTTTTTTGGGTGATCTTCCTTAGAGGTACCAAACAATTCGTTTATTTCCTTAGAGGTACCAAAAAATGCCCTTAGAGGTACCAAACCTAACAAATTTGTTTTTTGCCCTGAAAATGTACTTAGCAACTTTTTAGCAAAATTTTCAAAATTTTCAATTTTTCCAGATTTTGGCCATTTTGGGCCATTTTTGCCGATTTTTCCAGTTTTTGGCCTTTTTGGGCCATTTTTGCCGATTTTTCCAGATTTTGGCCATTTTGGGCCATTTTTGCCGATCTTTCCAGATTTTGGTCATTTTGGGCCATTTTTGCCGATTTTCCAGTTTTTGGCCATTTTGGGCCATTTTGCCGATTTTTCCAGATTTTGGCCATTTTGGGCCATTTTTGCCTTGCCATATCCAGATTTTGGCCCTTTTTGGGCCATTTTTGCCAAAATGTGGAAAAATGGCCCAAAAAGGGCCAAAATCTGGATATGGCAAAAATGGCCCAAAATGGCCAAATACTGGAAAAATCGGCTGAAATGGCCCAAAATGGCCAAAATCTGGAAAAATTGGCAAAAATGGCCCAAAATGGCCAAAATCTGGAAAAATCGGCAAAAACGGCCCAAAATGGCCGAATACTGGAAAAATCGGCAAAAATGGCCCAAAATGGCCAAAATCTGGAAAAATCGGCAAAAATGGCCCAAAAAGGCCAAAAACTGGAAAAATCGGCAAAAATGGCCCAAAATGGCCAAAATCTGGAAAAATCGGCTAAAAATGGCCCAAAATGGCCAAAATCTGGAAAAATCAGCTAAAATGGCCAAAATCTGGAAAATGTTGAATTTTGACCCAAAAAAAAAAAAACACAAAGTGCATTTCCAAGTCAAATTTTGGTATTTCAAAAATTGTTTTTAGGCCAAATTGGCTGAGAAATGTACTTAGAGAATTTCGATTTTGGTACCTCTAAGGAAATAAAAAAATTGTTTGGTACCTCTAAGGAAATAAACAAATTGTTTGGTACCTCTAAGGAACTAAACGAATTGTGTTAGTCCTCTAAGGACTTTTTCTCTAATTTCTAATAAAATCTAATAATCTAATAATCGCCTGTAGAGTCCCCAGGATGTGGGAGGATCCGGGAAAGACTACTCAGTCGGACTAGGATCTTGGCAATGAAGCCGTGAAAATGGAGGGAACCCAGAAATCAAAGTAGCTACACCCAAATCTCAGACTTGTACTCAGTGAAAATATCTGATTTAGCTCTCGGTGAAAATCAGATTCAGCTTTCGGTGAAGATCTGCAGATTGTTCCTCCAATCTCAGATTATGCACTCAGCCCAAAACTCACATGCGAGTTCAAAATCTGCGAGTTTGTGAGCGAAAACCCGGCGCCCGCCCAGAAAACATCACGGTCCCGGACGATGCTCAATGGCGACAAACGCAAAGAAGAAGAAACACGAAAACAACACCAGAATCCATGCCAGGCAAGAGACTGGGTGGCCTGGCAGTGCAAGCCAAGCGGTGACGCCAAGGTGTTTTTAAGCAATGGTATGTATTAATGTCGCCCCATAATGTACTTCAAGCATTTAAGCCTTCTTCGCTCGCGTGTTCGCGCCTTCTGTCGTGGTCCGATGATTCCCAAAAAAAACGAACGAATGAGCGCAATGCTTGCACAAAGCTTGGCCGTGCACTTCCAGCTCTCAGATGCTCTGTCAGTAGTTTCGCTGTCTCGGTACTTTCGCGGTGGTACTGATCGCCCAGCGATAGCTCGACCTTTCCCCCAGCCCAACCGTCCCACCGTTTGGGCACCCTTTCTTTTCGTACCACTTTGGTATGAACGTATCGAGGCCGGCAGTGCGAATCACCGCAAGTCCCAGCACTTCATCAAAGCGGTTGTGGGTAAGCCGCGGTGAAAAGGCAGGACGTGACTATGGTGCTTGCAGAAGACAGCCCGAACCGGCAGAAGATCACAAGCAGGCCGTACATTCCGCGTGCAAATGAACGTGAAATGACACAGGATCTTATTGTCTGCTTCGGTCGGGTTCCAGCGAATGCCGATCATCAAAGGCCACATGCAACGGACTGTATGCCCAGCGAACGGGATTCGTGCTCAAAAGAAGGTTTCCCAGATGGAGTTAGACCCCCATTCTGCCCTAAGAATACGGGTTCTGGCGGGTAGAGGTCGCATACCCCACATGCCACATCATCGTCCTCTGCCAGGATCTTGCCTCAAACCTCTCCTACCTCTTTTGGCATCCTTCCTTTTCGACTTAGCAACAAACGGAATTGCGAACGGGGTGAAAGGAACGGTTTGGACGCACGAACACCCACCGTGACGATCACCTTCCACTCCTAGGGGCACTTTTGCTGTGAGAATGCATGGGAAAGTCAGGTAATAATGGATTATTACCTGGTAATAATATCTAATAATGGGTAATAATTTGAGCCAATTCACCCACCCCCTGATCGAGCGTAATCGAGTGTAATATTTTGGGGTTAGAATGCAAAGAATCTGTGGCGATAATCTGCATCGCCGACGGCGCGGTTATCTCTTCGCACGTGAAGTGTCATGCTTTCGCCTCTTTAGCTCGTCTTGATCGTCGCGCTCAGGCGCGCGTTTGGTGCTTAGTGTAATATAGTGTAATCGAGTGTAATCGAGTGTAGTAGAGTGTAGTAGAGTGTAGTCGAGCGTTGTAGAGTGTGATCGAAATTGACACTAGTATTTTGGGTTCGACCACTGGTGGACCCCTGGCTGGCCCATGAGCGACCATGTTGACCACTGTCTGGCCCAAGAAGTGCCAAGCACAAGCATACGAGGGACGGAAACCGCAGGTGTGGGCCTTCACCGTGGTGGAGCCAGGCTAGATTCGGGGTGGCGCCCTGGGAGGGACAGGGACGGGGGTAGTCACGCCTTAGTCCCAGGGCCTCTCCCCACCCATCTGTATGTGTTCTCCTGGTCATCGCTACCGCGCTGACCTTTCCCTCAAAGCCCGCTGCCCACTGCCCTACAAGAGACATGCTTTGCACTCTCTGAATGCCCATTGACTGTGCTCCGCTTCAGCCGACTGCTTTGGAAGAGGTACTGTGCTCCGTTTGGTGCCGACTGCCCTGCCAGAGACGTGCTTGCAGACAGAGGTCGGCCGCCGCTACTTTGGTTTTCTCTCGCGTCTTCCCAGCTCCGCCACCTTCCCAGAGGCTTGGGGAGAGCCACGTGCTCCGGCTGTAAGGGACGAGACCGAGGTGCGACGCTGGCCCCGGTCGCAATCTGTATGTGCCGGCCCGGCCCGATTAGGCCTTTGGAGTACCGCGTGAATGGCGCGATTGGGCCCACGCGCATGCAGCCTGTCTGCTCGCAGTCACGCCGGCCGGCCCGCAACCGCAACCACATTCGCTTGTGCCCACACACCAGCTCTTCTTATCGAGCTAGCGATCCAGCTAAGGAGCACAACCGAGGATCCGAGGCGGAATCATGCCCCACAGTGGCCGCACGAGAGCAGACAGCGATGAAGGCCGCAGGGACAGGGTGTGTCAGCCACAATAACGGCAGGTTCCTCCCGCAGACGCACTACCCATCGGAATGTGACAGCGCAAGTAGGCTCGATGGAAGCACGAAGTGAAGCAGGATAGACGAGCTACGGAGACGAGACGAGTCGTGTACCAGGGGCAGGCCGGGACGATGAACCGCATGAAGCCGAAGAAAAAGTTCAAGAACGAAGCAACACCACAAGCCGCGTGCAGCCAAGCAGACCTCCCGGAACCTACGTGGGCAGTAACGAGGAGCCAACAGATGAGTGTCCACTGAACCCCCTTGTCAATACCCCCAACGACTATGGCACGAATTGCGCAATGCCAGACGGTAGCGTCTGACAATGGCATGCGTGACATTGCAGTGCCTAAAGGTGAGATTAGCCTCCGTTTTCAACCGCCTTGTTGTCGCCAGGGAGATCGAACCCACAAACAGAAACTTGACATCTTCGAGGACAGGGTGTCTGCCAAGCGCTTGCCCTATCGCCTGGAACTGCCCCGCAGGGAATGCCAAAAGGCTCGAGTATTAGCTGCGCTAAATTGCAAAGGTTGCTAATACGGGAAAACGGGTACCCGAGCCCCTATGCACTCGACAACCTGCTTCCACAAGTCAGTCCGAACTTCCTCGTCCCCTGCTGCACTGCCTGGCTACATCCTTTTTTCAGACGAATATGCTTCTTTTTGTTCGATATTCGATGATCGTGCTATCAGCATCTTTAGCCCCAGAAGAAGGCTCGATAATAGACACGTTGCATCGGCTAATCAGGATTGGCTGAGTGCTGTGTGTTTAATCAATTGTTACAGTACCCCCCCAATTCACCAAAAGCTGATCGATTGTAATCGATCGTAATCGAGTGTAATCGTTTGGAATCGACGCGTAATCGAATGTAATGGAGATAATCGCTTTCAGGGTAATAGGTGAATCGACTCCATAGATGGCCGGTTGATAACGTTATATAACGTTATATAACGTTATAACGGTGATAACGTTATATAACGTTATATAACGTTATATAACGGTCGAAAACGCAAAATAACGGAAAAAATAACGCAAATAACGGTTTTTAGAATTTTTCCGATTTTGGCCATGTTTCCAGATTTTTGTCATTTTTTCCTCATTTTGGTCCATTTCGGCCATTTTTTCCGATTTTGGCCATTTTTGCCAGATTTTGGTCAATCTTAGCCAATTTTTCCAGACTTTTGCCGATTTTTTCAGGTTTTGGCCATTTTGCCGATTTTTCCAGATTTCGGCCATTTTTGCCGATTTTTCAAGATTTTGGACAATTTTGAGATTTTGGCCACTCTGGCCGATTTATCCAGATTTCGGCCATTTTTTCCGATTTTTCCAGATTTCCCGATTTTCCAGATTTTGGTCAATTTCGGCCATTTTTGCCAATTTTTCCAGACTTTTGCCGATTTTTGGATCCCGGTCACAAAAACTGTTCGGAAACAAACCCTGGTCCGAAAAGAATTCGTAGTAACCGGTCCTCAGGGGTCCGTATAGCCCCTCCCCAGAGCTTTTTCTCTTTTACTTATTTTCTTGCGGACTTCCACCCAAGCGCGACAAACGCGATCCTTCCGGATTCACATGACTCTTTCACTGTGCGATGTTGTTCTTGGGATGTGGATGTCTGCAGTTTTGGGTTTCCGGCGCGTGTCCCTCAGTCGGTGGCCCGTAACGGTCGTTTGCAGTGTCCTTCGTGAGGCAGCAGATGTCACCAGCATGATCCGGCCACTGGAGTCCAACTTGTCCAAGCTTGTCCACTCGGCAGACCGTTGCGTACTATGCCAGTCAGACAAGGTCCCAGTACCAAATATGGGTGCATGATGAGCACGAGACATGCAAAGTCGAGCAGTCACAGCTGGCGCTTCCCGTAGAACCCAGCCAGCCCGGGGTCGGTTTTCTTGATCCGGTCGATGAATCGTTGTTCCGGGCTCTTACTTGGTGGTTTCGTGACAGGGAGAACGCTGGGGCCAGTCAATGCCAGGTCGCGGGACAAGGCCTCGACGCGCAGCGTTTCCGCCACCTTCTTCCTTCCGCGTCGCGCCTTTGCAACCGAGGCGCTGCTGCTGCTGCTGTTGCTATCCGTACTTTCGGCGCGAGGCCGTTTGCGCTGTGTACCTGGGGTCTTCGGCTGAGCTTTCGGCTGAGCTTTAGGTTGAACCTTCGGCTTCGGCTGGACCTTCGGGGAGCTTTTCGCAGGCATAGTCGATATTCCCTTTGGAAAGACTAGTGTGGCTGAAATCGAAGCGGGTGGGGCGGTACACGTGTTTTTGTGTTTCCGACGATCCCGAATGGGTGTACAGATTGGTGTCTTTCGACCTTTTTTTTTTTCCGCGCACGGACTGCCTGTTCGAGCTTGTGCGGGTTTAAGAAACTCAGACAAGAATAGCTCTGGTGAGGGGCAGGGCATAAATGACCAAAACCCTGGAAAAATCGGCAAAAACGGCCAAAATGGGCAAAGTCTGGAAAACATGGCAAAACTGGCCAAAAATGACCAAAACCTGGAAAAATCGGCAAAAATAGCCAAATTTTTGAAAAACATGGCAAAAATGGCCAATCCTGGCCAAATCGGTAAAAACGGCCAAAATGGGCCAAAATCATTATTATAACGTTATATAACGTTATTATACCGTTATTATAACGTTATATAACGTTATATAACGTTATAACGGTCAAATAACGTTATTTTTCGACCAAAAATGGCAAATAACGGTTTTATAACGGTCAATAACGGTTTTTCTGGATTTAGGGGGGGGGTAACAAATAACTCCGGGAATAACGTTATATAACGTTATATAACGTTATATAACGGCCATCTATGTGGCTCATAATTCTAATAATCAGGTAATAATATCTAATAATTTCAGGAACCAGGTAATAATATCTAATAATTTCTAATAAAATCTAATAATTTGGGGGCGGATTTCGGAAATCTAATAATAGGTAATAATCGTGATTATCTGCCGACCGTGTTAAAGAATCTATTCCCGATGATTCCAACTTTGCTGTCAGATCCACTGGTAAAGTGCACTGACGCTTCCGGCCTGGGCGAATCCCAGCGTGTTGTGTTTCCGGCGACACCAGGTTTTCCCGGTCCTGACCCGTAAAGCTGGGTTCGAGCCTCTTAGAGGGTACCGCTACTGATGCCGGGCCAGCGCGAGATTCCGGGGTTTTAGGGTCTCCGTGTGACCGTTCATGAAAGGGTTCTCTTAGAGCAAGAGAGGGCTATATGGTTACGGGTTGTGTATTTGGTGCACGCTTTCGTTATGGGTTATGGCTAGCCATGTCCGGGACTTTCTGTTGGACTAATCCTGCGATGATTGGTTGGATTGGTGCGGGGCTTCTGCCACGGGTTTTCAACTTCATCTGGGTGCTTTTCGTTTCCGTGCCAGAAACTGGACGTTGGCAGAATCCTGAGACAGAAGCTTCAATTTCTAGTTGTGTCGATGATTGCGTCCTTTATTGCCTAAGGGCCAGTTTCCGGTTCCAAAAACCAGTCGTTTCGGCTTCCCCACCTCCCCCGCCCGTGTTGGTGTCGCCTCCAATATATCCCGTGTTCGTGGACGTCTTTTCGCATGGAAAAGCGAGCGGGCGACACTGACGGGAACACTGTTCTCAATAGGGTTCCCTATTTGCATGTAGAAGCATCAAGTAAGTGACACTCTTCTTTGTACATGCTGCAGAGGAGCAACATCTTTTGCTCACCGCGGTAGTTCGGAGATCGGTCAAAACTGGTTCTGGAAACCGGGAACCTGCCTGTACCGAAAACCCTGCTGAACTACAACTAACGCTGAAAAACAATAGAAAGGGGCTCTGCCCCCCGGCTGAATGGTGGGTGGCACTCTCATCCTGCGTCAGCGGCAACCTGTAACATTTCGTACTTGAGGTGGGCCAACTTGCAAGATCGGTAAATACCCAGACCGTTCCCGCCGGTCGATCTAAACTGCTGTTGTTCTTTTAGACCGCATTACCGTTGTAGCCGTCCGAAAGCTTGGTCTTCAACTCATCTACAGGCACTCCATTGAGAGCTGGCGGGTCCCACGTGTTGCCACTTGAGCGAAGGTGCCAGAAACCGACAAAGACGGTGAGGACTCCCGAGTACAGAAGACGCATGAAGATGCTGATAATAATATAACCTTCGATGAGACCGATGACGAACCACGCCCAGTTCAGCTCCGCCATGAAGAAGACGACGAAGCCCACCACCAAGCCTCCCAGCAGGTTGAACACGAAGAACACACGGTCGATCAGACTATCGTTAATGATAGCGTCCCAGCCACCGCCCTGCTTTATGATCGCAAACGTGTCCTTGGCGGCCGTGAGGCACGACTTGCCGAACATAGCGACCTGGACGTAGGCATAGTCGTTGAAGTATCGAACGAGCCTTTCAAGGCACTGAAGAATGAAAATGGCGATACATCCAACGATCCCGTTCCCGCGGCTGCGAGCCTGCTGTGCGATGAACCGAATGGTCGGAAGGATTGCAACCAGCAGAGACCCGAAGCAGATTGAGCCCCAATGACCAAACTGCTGCCCGCAGGCACGCGCTGGGTGTTGGGGAACTACTGGACCCTCCTCCTCCATAGTGCGGCGGCGTGCCAGGGCCGCCCAAAGAGAAGAACCAGTCTGCCGTCACCCCGCACATCGTGACGTGGTTGATGTTCTTGAATACCTCCAAGCCCCAGAAGAACAACAAGACAAACAGAATGAAAACGCCGTTGGACAACGCTACGTAGGCTTCGTCAGAACCAATTGAGAACCACCAAAAAACACCGAAAACTACCAGGGCAGCAGTCCAGAAGAATGCATTCACGATGACCCCCCAGTATGTCATCACTACTGTACTTGAGCACTTCATACAGGAGGCAGCAAACGGAATCCGTTGGCGGAACACGAAGAGCACGCAGAGGATATGAGACGATGCCAAAACCCCCCCCCCCCCCTTTGCACTAATAAATATCTTTTTGACGTCACCCCATACTGGCCCCGAACCCCCGTCTGTGTGGCCCAAAACGGGTCCCAAACGGTTTTTGACGGGCTGAGTCGAGGTAAAGGGGTCTCCGAAGGTCCACGAATGGGCCCAGGTGGGCCCAGGTGGGCCCCGGAGCGGGCACTCAGCGCGAGGGGGAGAGCCCCCCAAAATGGGGTCAGTTTCGGGCCTCGCCACTATTCAAGCTAGTCAAACACCTTCTGGCCTCCAGCGGGAAACCCAGACTTCAAAACGACAAGATCGGCTGTGTTCAGCCGTAGATAGCCACCAGCGGGTCCTCTTGAAGCCGAAGAATGCTCTCGGGGGTCACAGTTAGCCCCATGTGTGCAGCGCCAGCGGTGGGCAGGCACACGCTCAGAATGTGTGGTATGCAAGTGCACCCTGCCTAGAATCCGGCTTCACCCGCTTTTGAGAACACAGTGCTTACAAGGAAAACGCAGAATATAAGGTGGAAAAATTCAAAAGAACCAAGATGAGGACTGTGGGCCCCCCCGCCAACGCCAATCTCGGCAGCCTTTCCCCGGTTCTTTCAGAGATTGTCACCCACGACCATTCCAACAGCCCTGTACCGGGCACGTGCCCAGTCCAAACCGCTCACGATGCGTCGCCGGCTCGCCTCGTCGTCAAGGCTGTTGAAGGCTTCTGAAAGCCTACCAGAAAGGCGCTTCCAGATGTCAACGTTCTCCTCCTCTGTCATTAGGGCGAGAAAGAAACCGATCAGGTCCTCACCAGAGACCTTTTCGCAAAAGGTCCTGCTGGCTACGAGTCGTCTCTGCATGGACTGACCACGTCTCGTTTCCTCATGAAACGGCGACAACTTCTGCATTGCTCTCACCGATGACTCCACGAACTCCAGACCCGTGATCTTTGGCATTTTCCCTCTCTTAGTTTCCGTTTTCCTGGGTCAACCTGTATTCTTAATTCGTATTGCTGGTAAAGCCGGATTCTAGGCAGGGTGCACCTGCTGCACCCACTCTATTTACAAGGTGTGCCTGCCCACCGCAGGCGCTGCAGGCGGGGTGGCCAAGTAGGGCTATCTGAGACCCCTGAGAACATTCTTCGGCTTCAAGAGGACCCGCTGGTGGCTATCTACAGCGGAACACAGCCGATCTTGTCGTTGTGTAGTCTGGGTTTCCCGCTGGAGGCCAGAAGGTGTTTGACTAGCTTGAGAAGTGGCGAGGCTTTGAAAATGACCCCATTTTGGGGGCACCCCCCCTCGCACTGAGTGCCCGCTCGGGGGCCCACCTGGGCCCACCTGGGCCTATTCGTGGGCCTTCAGAGACCCCTTTACCTCGACTCAGCCCGCCAAAAACCGTTTGGGAACCGTTTTGGGCCACACAAGTGGGGTTTCGGGACCAGTATGGGGTGACATCAAAAATTTTTTTATTAGTGCAAAGGGGGGGGGGGGGGGTGGGTTTGGCATCGTACCATATATATAGCCCCGAGTATCAACCAGACACTGACAGCGATTGATCTGCCCATACACACGAGCCCCAGGAGCAGCCCAGCCGCCGCGATGTTGGCCCCAACGATGGCCGCTTTGGGGAACTTAGTGTTTAGCTTCCGCTCGTTCCTCTTGCCTGTCCACAATTAGCTGTTGGAACCCGCGGCTCTTGTCGAAGGGGCCGGTGGTCGGGTTTTGCCACTTCAGTGTGGGTGCTAGTCAGAAGGCATCAGGGTCCAAAAGAACGGGTCATTTCGACGTCTGCACTCCTGGAACTGCATCGCATTTTTCCGGAGATCTTCACTGTGGATGTGCCCTGAGCTGAAGCTCGTGCTGCTGGCGAGACGAGGGCTGGACGAAGTAGCAGCCGTGGCTTGGCTCAACCAGTGTTTGTGCCGCATAGCGCTCTTGGGGCACTGATCGGGCAGAAGGGAGTCTTGGAAATTCCTGTCTCATCAAGGTCTTCGTCAGTCGGAAGGTGCCGTCGTGCCTGTCGCTGTTCACGGTAATGCAGAATATCGCTACGCATTGTTTGCATTCTAATCACAAATAGGTCGCCAGTGCACCACGTTGTACCACGGTCTATCAAATCCATCCCCATCTTCTGGAGTTGTAGTTCGTGAGCCATAACGGTCTCAGGAGTGGTACTACTGTCGTTGAAATCCGCCACCTCAGGGTGGGGGCACCGGGTGCCACATACGCACGGGATCAAGCAGTTCACTGGGTGAGAGTGGATAGTCGTGAGGAGTAGGTTCGGCAACCGAAGCACCCCGGCCGCTTCCTTCGACAACTATCACCTTGGCTTTTAGCTGCGCGGAAGAAGAAGGCAAGGTGCAACATGAATAAAAAGCCGACGACCACAAACAAAACGCCGACGGAAAGCACAAGAAAGAACGGCAGCGCGGACGTGATGACGATTGGGCTTCTAGAAGGAGGCTGCACCTCCCCCCCCCAACGGAGCAAGGAGAGTGACCCGTGAAAGAAACGCGGAGGCAAATGAAATGAAAGGCCAGAAAAACACAAAAAATAAAGGGGGGTGAGGGGAGGGATGGCATGGCTGCGCCGCAGCGTATACACGGTGAAGTCCAGCAGAAGCTGGAGTTAAAAAGCGGGTGTCACACCTCCTTTTCGGGTGGATTTACACGCGTTTGGTTTGGCACACCCGCTTTTCGGGTGTGACTCGGGCACACCCTCTTTAACACCAGCTTCGGAGCCTGGACCTATATTCGCTCAGTCAGTTGCCTGTGACGGCGTTCATTGAGACTTTTTCTAAAAACAGCGCGCGAGCGTCCTGTAAACCGGAAATATTCATCCACTGCACGCAAGCAGCGAGTTGGTGGTGGAGCCCGTGTGTGGCGCACAAAACAAACTAGATTCTTCGCCTTCACCTTCCACACTTCAGTGGGGGAGCGGCGCACATCCTGGGCCGCGTGATTCTGCCGAAGGTGTAAACCCTGTCCCTGCGCTAGCACTGCAGTAGCCGACGCGAAGAATGAGGTATGCGGGGGTCAACAGGATAGCCAGTACCACTTCAGGTCTTCACATCAAAGTTGTAGAACAGCCGCGTACTGAAGTGCTTGTGGGGTAGAGGCGAGAGTCATCTTCTCTTGAGTTGCGATACTCAAATGCATTTGGAGCAGTGTAAGACAATGCGCCGATCACCTCGCTATCGATTGAGCAGAAGTTGCCCACGGATAGCAAAACCGTTCCCCCCGCTTCGTCGCAGATCACATTGTTGGCAGTAACTCTCTCGGCGCAACTGCCCTGTAACGTGGGAACCGGCAGCCCGACGAGTGATGACCGCGTCCTGCCTTCTGCCGCGGTGATGGCTTCCAGTATTAGAACGGGCAACCGCAACGGTAACCACCCTCGACAGCAAACGCGATCTTCCTTCCCTGTTGTAGGGTTGGGAACATGCAGATGACCGTGTGCCTTCAGTTGCGCTTAAGGCAAGAGACTGTCCACGTCGTGGTGCCGTCTGCTGTCAACCTGGTGTGCATCACAAAGGCGACAGTGCCTCCGCTTGACCAACAACCTGCCTCTTTTCCTTTGCAACCTTGCAAGATACCCAGGTGCTACGGCTGGCCGACAAGGTTAAAGAGGAGTCGTTCGTTCCTCATCCATAGAGTGGCGCCTCTGCCTCCACAGGTTTATCCGTTCCTCATCGACGTTTCTGACAAGTACACGCGTGCTCTCTCCAGGGAGGGCGCCGCTCGTCTGTCAGTATCACACTCTTGTTATCAGCATTGAGGACGCCAGTAGTAGTAGTAGTAGTATGTGTCATCCTAATCCGGGAACAAGTCAGGGAGAAGAACGGAGCAATCTTTACAAACGAACGAGTGACATAAGGTGGCCGCTTGAGCGGCGCCAATCCGAGCGCACACAGCAGCAGTGACGCGTCGGCAGTAGTTGCACTTCAGGATGGGGCTGCCGTCATGAGCGTCGACGGCTAGCGAGTGGTGGCAGAGGGTGCAGTGGTCGGAGCTAGCTTGAACGTGGCAGGTCGGTGCCGCACAAATGAGTTGGTCGATGTACTTCAGCGCATTAACCTTGCGCATGCGCCGCGCAGCCTGCGAGATCACGCGCTTCCGGGGGTCGTCCGGATCCGGTCCCACGTGCCTTCGTGCCTTTCCGCGTCTTCCGCGGCGGCCGCACGGTTCTCTGCCTGGTGGCCTCCACCACCCGCTGGACCTTCGCGTCCCATGCTACCCTGTCTGCCATCAGCTCCCGGATCTCCTCAGTGTTCGACATGCCGAGGTCGCGTTGGAGCACATCGAGATAAGAAAGCGGAGGTCGACCGCGTTTCTTCTTTCGACGTGTCGTTGCAAGAAGCACGCTCGATGCTGGCTGGTCCGCCCTCAGGCAGTGCCCAGCGAAGCGGAGCCGCTTTCTCTGCAACTCAACTTCGATCCTCGGGAACTGATCCGCAAAAAGGTCATTATTGCTACAGCGCGTTTCGCGACTGTAGACCTTAATGCCTCGAACAAACCGAACTAGACAAGTGCATGCTCCCGTGATCTCACGATCCTCGGGAACTGATCCGCAAAAAGGTCATTATTGCTACAGCGCGTTTCGCGACTGTAGACCTTAATGCCTCGAACAAACCGAACTAGACAAGTGCATGCTCCCGTGATCTCACGATCCTCGGGAACTGATCCGCAAAAAGGTCATTATTGCTACAGCGCGTTTCGCGACTGTAGACCTTAATGCCTCGAACAAACCGAGCTAGACAAGTGCATGCTCCCGTGATCTCAGGAAGGAGAGAAGCGCCAACGATCCAAGTTTCGGCGCCTGACAGAGATTGAGGCAGCCTACTAGCTTGGGGGGGGGTCAGCTGGTCGCCAGACCAGAGTTGGTCTGGAAACTGGTCTGGATCAAAAAAAAAAAAAAAATCTCAGCTATTATTTTCCCTGAGGAACCGGCTACCCACAGTGTACTACACACTGTGTACAACAGTGTGTACAGGGTACCACTGTGTACTACCACCTTGCACCACGGGGTACCACAGTGACCACAGTGTACTACCACCGTGTTCAACCACCGGGTGCCACAGTGTGGCACCAATGCGGAGAAGCACATCGACCAACATGTTTGCGCTGCTACACAATGCAACCGCTACCGCTCTTTCTGAAGACAATGAGGCGGCGAGAGAAGTGTCTGAGCACATGCAGAAGAAGGGACCGATGTTCGCGTTGTTTCTTAACGAGGTCACCCTCCCAGTTGTTGCGCACTTCTCGTCAGCTCTGCAGAAGGCTTCGTCGTTCTTCGACTGCCCTCCTGCAACACCCCCTGTGCACAAAATTTGGATGCAGACCAGTTTACCAGTTCTGGGCTCGGGGGTCGAGGTCAGAGCTAGTATGCTGGATTGAGGACGCCAAAAAAAAAAAAAAAAAAACTCCCTTGCGTGTTTTTTAGCTGGAGCTTACCCTACGGGTCATCCTTCAAATAGCAAACTCCCTTGCAGTTTTTAAGCTGGGGCTTACTGTACGTGCCATCCTTCGATAGAAAACTCCCTCGTAGTTTTTTTTAAGCTGGAGCCTATTTCGATAAAGTCAAGTGATGTCACTCACCTTCTGTCATCATCTCCCCTGCGGTCGCCGGGTGCGGCTGGGCTGCGGTGTCGGATTCATCCGATACACGACTACAATTTGTCTGTGAAGCCGAAAATGGCAGACAGTTTGCCGCACTTTTCTTCTTGCGCCTCTGCGCAAACTGACTTCCGGGCGGCCAGCAACGAGGCCCGGAGGTTTTCTATCGCGTTCGTCGTCGTCGCCGAGTGGTTTGACGGCCCGTGCTTGACGCTTACGCGAGGACGCCCTGCGATGCGGCTTCTTTCCTGGTTTCGTTGCTGGCGGCGGCCTTCTGCGCAACACCGGCGTTGGCCTGCTCGTACTTCTTGACGAAGTCCCGGATTTCAGCCTGTTTGGTGTCCATCGCCGTCGTGATCTGCCCAATGATCGTTTCGAGGTTCTTCAGGTTCTCCTTCAACGCGGGCTTCACCTCGGCCACTGTCTTCTCGATGAGAACCGTTCCCACCGCGCGCATGCACTTTCTGTCGTCCTCGAGCGGCTGGAGCACTTCCAGCACGCGCTCGTGCTCCCGCTTCTGCCCGTCGAGTTGGGCCAGCTTCTGCTGGATCTCCTCGTTCTCCCGTCGGAGGGCATCGTACTTCTCCTGGATTTCTTCGGGGGACGTCAAAGTCTCCTCCTGCTTCTCGGCCTTGTCGGACATTTTGATCCCTTCTTTCAGGCTGCGAGAAGAACAGTGGTGCAAAACGCTCGGAACGGTGCTGCAACTACTCTTGCTAGGTTTTAGTCTGTCAAATGGTATAAGTGTAAGAAGTCAATCGCTACCTTGTGGTGTGCAAATGTCCGTTGTACCCATTGCGGAGGCCGCCTGCGGTTGATACTGGACACGAATGCACTGCTTTCGCTCGTTCAACAGCTCGGGAACTCCAAGCGTGCACTCGATTCTTGAATGCTGCACCCGGGCGACTTCAGGTACAGCGGCACCTTCCCTTGTGGCGGGCACAAAGTTGCCGGGCATATTTGTTACACCGAAGGAGGCAAGCTCTACATGGTTTGGCAGTGCTGTCCAGTGTACCGGTTTCTCACGACCAAAACATTGGCTGCTGCCCAGCGGACCAAGGGTCTACTGGGGGTTTCAAACATAGTACCGTAAGCCCGTGGACGTTCAACACAGGGAAGAACGGATGGGGATAACTCCGACACAAGCTCTACATGTTTAGGCAGTGCTGCCGAGTGTACCGGTTTCTCCAGACCAAAACATCGTGTCTTGGGGCGCTGAAGACAAGCCCGTGGACGTTCAACACACATGGTAGTGACGACGAGACTAATTCCGATTCGCGCAAGCATGCGGCGGGTTCTTGCCGTAGAACTTCCTTCTCGTTCGACTGGCGTTCGAAGTACACAAACGGCGAGGTGCCTCTTCGAGTAAAGGAAACAGACCCGAAACGATATGGAAAGCGAAAAAGAAGAAGAAAAACAGGAGAGAGCGCAAGCCGACCGAGCGATGGGTTTGCGGAGGACGGGTAGCGGGGGGGTGTACCGGGTGCAAGGCCGGGGCGCGACGCAGGCAAAGAGAGAAATGCTCGCACCTTCTCCGGGAAGGGGTGAAGGAAAGAAATGTTAAACGGGAAAACAGGAGAAAAAGCTTGCGCCGCGTCCCCACGTGTTACGGCCAAAAGGCGGGAGCTCGTGCCACGGAGGGCAAAAAAGCTGATCGGGCAGTGATGACTGCGGAACGAGCACGAACAAAACCGTTATCCCGCTCTGATCATCGGAGGAGTGGGGGGGGGCCTTGGCCTCGTGCAGGACTGACTGCCGTCACGACGGCAGCGGTGCCACCGTCCTTGCGTGCTAGTAGTTGAGGAAGGTAGACAGACAGCTGCAGTAGTCCGGCACGAGACTTGGGCACGTGCCTCGTGTGGGGCAGGTGGGTCTGTGACCCGCTTTGAGAACCCTGGGGTCCGACATGTGTGCCATTTACGGGATACGTGTCGGCTTCCTACTCATGGGGGACCAAGGTAGGCACTCTCACACCTCAAACACAGGACAAGGACCTCACATGCATGCACTACAGTCGGGGGGGGTGGGGCTTTCAAGTAATTGGAAACCCCGTTCCCCCCCTGCATGCATGTGAGGTGCGTGAGCTAGTGATAACACGGGAGAGTTTCAGCGCGAAGCTTGACCTGCTTTTTTGTTGTGTTTTTTTTTTCTCTTTCTTCTTCCCCTATTTAGCTCTCTCCTTGCGTTAGTGTGCTTCTCCCGTTCAAGGCTAGATGAGTTGCACTTCCGTTCAGGCGTGTTGAATGTTGGAAGATGCAGCTGAACGCTACGACTTCAGGGTCCTACCTTGCCGACCGCAACAGCTCGGGTGTGTCAGTAAACGTCCACAGCCGTTCGGTACGCCCAAGACCGAATGATGCCTGGCCGCCGATTATCGCTCTCTCGGAAAGTCAGCGCGATAGCGATGACAAGGAGAACTGTTTGTTTGTACGTGCCGGGGGGGGATTGGCCTGCTAGTAGATGGTAGTGAATGCATATATGCTCGTTAGGCTAATCTTCTCCCAAACACGCTGCCAGCGTTCTCTTTCGTGTTTACAAAGCATTTTTACTGCGAAAAAATGACAGGAGGGTGGGACCGGGTCCTGGGACTGCAAGCCGTGACAAACCCCGCCCCTGTCCCCTCCGGGAAACCCGGTCGAGTCTAGCCAGCCCCCCGACACGGAACCTTTTTTGCTTTGTGTTCTCTCCCTCCCTCAAGAGATGTCGTTACGAACCCTTTTCCGAGAAGCACCGGGTTACCCGTTTCGGAGTCGTAAAACTCTCGAGGTTGACCCACAGATGCATAGAGATCCCTCAGAAGGCGTTCTGCGCGGGCATGATGGATGGATAGTACGTAGCATCAGCTACCGTGCTCTGTATGTCCTCAGAGCACCATTTTGCAGTGCGCCATCTGTAGATGCACAGCATCCTTACGGCCTGAGTCACCCCTCTGGGAGACAGGAAAACACGAAGCGGCCTTAGGTTCGTCACTGGTGTTCGCGGCTTTATCTTCGGTGGACCGGCAGCGGTAGAACCCGTCCGAGGAGCGGGTGGGATAGCTGGAAAGGAGTGAGGGGAACTGGGAAGGGGGGGGGGGGCGGGAAAGAAGCAAACAGAAGGAAGTATACTCGGAGGCGCGGCCTCTTCTGACGGAAAGCCAAAGGGGGCAAATCTGACTTCGCGGTTAGGCACGGCTGGGGGCGTTCGAAACGATAGTCTCCTGAGGGCTAAGGCAGGCTGTTCGCCACGAATTATTTGCTTTCTAACCTCAAGCTGACACGGTTGCATCTTGATCGACATTGCCTACGCGAGAGTACGTGCAAAAAGACAGGCGCTTCGTTTTGTTTGTGCGTGCCGGGTGATCGTTTTCCCACTTGTATTTACCCTGTGTATATTTCAGGTAAGAACTTCTGATCAACCACCAAAACACGCTGCCTACGTCTTTTCAGCCTGCACAATACATTGAAGGGCAACCCGCGAGATTGTTAGTACTAAAAAGAAGATTCTTAACGAGAACCTCGTTCACCTTTTTGGGATACTACGTTGCCAGTATTCTCAGACGCGCAAGCAAACGCCTGGGTTGTCTTTTTTTTTTTTTTTTTTTTTTTTCGAATGCGCACGGGGCAGGGTATTAGTTTGAAGGCTTCCAGGGTTTTCAGATTTAGACCGCTACTATGGGGTGGTTTTGGGCGGTGTTTCGGTGCCGTTTTCGCCGATGTACGGCGTCTTGGGGCGGAGCCGACACATCTCCACAACTTCGTTCGGCAAAAGAGGGGTCTTCATGGGTCCTTTAGGGTCAATTATGGTCACCCCGTCAGTTTGGCGACACATTTTGCGGGCGCTTTTTCAACCTACACCAGTCTGGATCAAGCGTTTCGGGGGTTTCTGAATGCTTCTGGGTTCCCTGTGGGGTTGGGTGCCATATGGGGACGCGCTCCAAAAACAGTCAAAATCGTAAACAGACAGTCTCATCAGGCAGCTGAAGGGGGGTGGACCTGGGGACCTATTTTCCTATGATTCCTATGATAATAGGTCCACAGTTTTGGTGTGCGCCGCCGTGCTTACAACAACATTTTTAGCGTTATTTTTAGCAACATCGCGCCGAAGGCGCGACGGAAAATTTGGGCAAAAATAACTCCGCCCCCCTTTATCATATGTGGGCAACTCTTAGCTCGTGTGGGATACTCAACTGGCAAACAGGACCTTGATCTGGTAATGAAGCACAGTGGCAGCTGCAACCTGCCGACCCGAAGCTGAACACAATTGAACGGCAGCGGCTGGGTCTCAGCAGCGGAGGCTCAGCAGCCTTCCGCTACAAACACCACACCCCCCGCCTATATTTACTTTGGACACCGTTTTTTGAACATTTTTTTCCCGGCCAAGTCCGGTTTGCAGATTTAGACCGTCGGTCTAAATCTGCAACAGAAACTAAGCCCCTGGCACGGGGGTTATTCTAATCCCCGAAATACCGGAAAATCATGGTTAAAAAGTCTGTAGCATGGCCGGAAGGTTTTTTTTTTTTTTTTTTCCACGTTGAGCGCGGTTTTTTTTGATGACCTGGAAGCCTGGCATGCGACCTCGTGTTGCTGCTTTGCCACCGTGTTGTAGACCCCACTTGTGGGTCTTGCGGGTTCTCTAGCCTCCATGCCTCTGACCTTGCAAGCACAAAAAGTTTTCACCAGAAACTCCCGTGGTTAAAAAACCTTTTTTAACCGGCCTGTTTTGAGATTGCTTCTTTTTTTTTTGGTGAAGAAATAATTTTTTAACCATGCAGGATACTCCCTGAATGCGCACCTTCTTTGTAGGAGTGCAATCGGAGGGAGTGTGCACGAAGCACAGGCAAATTCGGGTTCGGTGCCGGGCGGCCTTCTCAAGTATTTTTTAAAACGCAGGTGCTCATACAAAAAAAAAAGAACACAGGCGCCTCGTTTTGTTTGTGAGTGCCGGTCGATGGGTTTCCCACTTGTATTTACCATCATTTTCGGGTAAGGATTTCTGTGAACCCCTTGTGACGAAGGTCTGTCCGAGTCCAACGAGCTCACTACCTAGC
The DNA here is from genome assembly GCA_030068145.1 of Diplonema papillatum. Classification (NCBI taxonomy): domain Eukaryota; phylum Euglenozoa; class Diplonemea; order Diplonemida; family Diplonemidae; genus Diplonema; species Diplonema papillatum. The sequence goes on along the minus strand of JAPJBO010000007.1, from coordinate 341,465 downwards.
AGATCTCATGTGCTGTAGTCCTGCCACCCACACCTCCGAGACGCGCGAAAGAGGAGACGTGCTGCTGCAGAGAATAAAGATGCGAGGTGAAACTTGACGAATCAGTGCTGGACCTGGGTGCCTGGGTGCTGGCATCATTCCTGGCGAGAGAGGCTCCGGTGTTGCTGCCTTCTGAAAATGTGTGTTGGCGGGGCATACTCAGGAACAACTCTGGCAACTGCAAGAAGAATAAACGATGACGTGCCTTCAAATAGCCTTTCGCGGCACATTATCAGGCGGAAGGATGGGGATGTGGGAAGCCGGATTAAAACGGGGTGGGTGGGGTGCTTGCTAAGCGGACATCTCGCCGTCCTTTTTATTTATTTACTTTTCCTTTTCTGTCTTTCTTTCTTTTAAGTGCTCCCACATGTTGGGCTTATTTTTCATCTCGGTTGTCGGCGCGCTTAGCCAGCATGTCGCCCGCAGCAGGGCGCAAAAAGCAGTGCGCAACCAGTTTTCTCCCTCGGCGGCAGTACGCGCAGTGGGCCGGAGTGTGCCCTTTCTTGGGTGTGCCACCGAGACACGCAGGCAGGGACGGGGGAGAAATCTTAGTTAGGGGGGGGGAGCAACAACATTGCGCGCCCTCAAGACGTGCCCTTTCTTGGGTGTTCCCTCTTCTGGTTACTGCCACGTGCAGCATGCAGTTTCGATACTCAGTTGTCTTGGCACGCCCTCGAGACACTGCCACTGCAGCGTCTTTAGTTAGAAAGCAAGGCATTTGGCTACCCGAAGAGCAATCGCAACTCGCGCCGTTCACCCGCGCTGGCCTGTCTGATGTGCAACTTGCAGTTTCGACACTCGGTAGTCTTGGCGCGCCCTCGAGACACTGCCACTGCAGCGTCTTTAGTTAGAAGGCGAGGCATTTGGCCACCTGAAGAGTAATCGCAACTCTGCCGTTTACCCGCGCTCGGCCTGTCTCTCTCAGCGTTGACAGTCAGAGCAGGCAGAATGCCACGTTCCCCTACCGCCGCTGCGATGAAGCGAAATGCTGTGGTTTAACTTCCCAGTTGGCATTTCCTCTTCTTCACTCAGCGGCAGTTCACGCAAGGGCCGGCAGCGTTGCTCTTTCGCGCGTCCGCTGGGATCCGGCGACGAGAAGCTGGCTGCAAGTCCCTTTCCGGCGACCGCAGTGCGGCTCTATCGCGGAAATGATGGTCATCGGCGGACGTCCTAGGCGGAGCGAGTACCGACACGGCGGTCGTCCAACGTGAGAACCGAGGAATTTTTGCACCCCTCGGCCTTGACCAGACGAGACGCAAGACATCCGGGGCGGACCCTATACGACGGCTCAGCGAACAGCAACCGCTCTCAGTGCTACCCCGTGTGTGGACTTCGCGTAGGTAGCTCTGGTGGAGCTGAGTGAAGCACAACGAGTTCGTGTGCATCAACACCGCGTATTGGTTGCAAGTGTAGGAGGTGCCGCCGAGGCTTCAGCTCCCATGTGTGTGCTCTCTTTGGTATGTCCCTTGATGGTGAGCCGGTCCGTCCCTACCTCTTGAAACTGCATCGAAGTGCCTGCCGCTGTTTATCACAGTGAATCACGGTCCACCACGGTCTATCAGGTCCATCCCTAGTCCCTAGAGCTGCATCGAATTGCCCGGTGCTGTATTCTTCGGTCTATCACGGTCTATCAAGAGGGGATGGACCGGCTCACTTTATGGTCCGCCCGAGCAACAACCGACCGCGATCATTTGCCCACCAAGCGTTGAGTTTCGTGTGCGAGTGCACATTGAACCGCATGGAATTAGCAGTGCACTGCGATTATTTGCTTTTAGCCATCGCATCTCACTACGCAGACCTTCCGGGGGTTCCGGGTTCCGGCGCGGGGCGCCCGAACCTGAACTTTTCCGGGGAAGAAGGGGAGAGAGGGGAGTGCGGTCGCTGGTTGCGCACTACTTGGTGCTCGGGGCTTCCGCAGCCTCGGCTGTCGTTTCGAGGTCGGGTTTAGGGGCGGGGGTCATGACGGCGGCGCCTTGGACCTGTTGGAAGATGATGCCGCCGCTGATGCAGACGCAGACGCACGCGATGCCGACGGAGGACGCGTGCTCGTCCCAAGCGAGGGTGTTCACGAAAACGGTGACGAACTTGCAGACAACGCCGAGGACCGTGAACGCGGTGGCGGTCAGCGCTCGCCGGGCGTTGAGGGCGAAGAACGAGATGCTCAGGCCGAACAGGCACGACAGCCCTATCGGCAGCAGCGCCTGCGGCTCGAGCATGGCTTGCACCAGCTTCGGGTCTTCCATCGCCTTCCGCAGGCTCGCCCACTCCCCCGTTACCAGCCCCCCGATCGGCATCAGAACCAGGGCCAGCAGGTTGTTGTAGTACACCAAACCCCACCGTGTCAGTTTCACGTCCATCACAATTTTCTTGATCAGCACCTGTAATAAAGGGGGGGCGGGGGGTCGAATAATAACAGTTATTTGACACACGTCTGGTTGCCTAAAAACACTACCACTACTTGATCCTGCTACTGTTCGGCTAACTTGTTTTAGTATTCGACAAATCGAATAATAACACAGGTGCTATTATCCGACCCCCCCTTTAGAAGTTTCGGGTTCTTGTTCGTGCGTGCGCCATGCTTACACCTAGCACGCACGCTCCCAATGAAGAGCTTTCCCTGAGTACGGGTGTGTCGTCATTGACCTACATCTACCAAAGGGTGAGCCCAAACTCCCTTCCGAGTTGTTCCTCGACGATTGCACCGTGCACTGCATTGGCTCGCTCTCACGAAATCTGCGGGAATGTGACAACGTTCCAAACCCGAAACGGGATCCTGTTCCGCACGAGAAGCAACATCACCACGTGAGCTGAGGCGGACGGTGTGAACCCAGACGTTTTCCGGTCCAGCACTGTCCATCGCGCCATTTTTCAGACTGCTTCTTTTGCTGAGCGGTCGGCTTCTAATAAACACAAATTTTTCATTATTCACAAAAACCAACTACAAAAAAGGTGTCACGGGATAAGCCGACAGCCGCTGCTTAACGGCTGAGTGCATGCTGATCCGTGTGTTCCGTGTACTTGAAAGTTCCCAGTGCTTAACGACTTTATCACGTGAAGAGTACGCTCCCTCGGGTGACACCGCTGTTTCATCTTTGACCATACTTTCTTTTCTACCTGCCCGCAGACTTTTCTACACTGCTTGTAGGCTACTTTTCTTCACTGTAGACACTTTTGGTTTTCCGTCCCAATTCAGGCACTTCCAACACGATCTCAGGGGGGAGGATGCCAAAGACAAAGAAAGATGTTGCGCTTTTCTCTCGGGCAGTAGTAGTAGTAGTAGTTCTCTCGGGCAAAAAAATAGCTAATTGTGCAGCTGGAGCAGGGTCTAGGTGGGTAGAGCCTCCTTTTTCGGTAGAAAGCGGGTCTCAGGCTCTGTCAAAAATGGGGCGCAGGGGCTCAATTGAGCAGTCACTGAGTGCACACCTGGTCGATGGTGAAGGCGAACAAGTACGTGATGGCGTAGAAGTAGGCATGCCACTGGAAGTGATTCTCGTGCGCGACGTACCTGTAGGTTGCGCGTGTGCCGTTGCGTTAATTCGCCGGTTTTGCTCAACCAGCTCACCAGAGTGTCACGCTCACCAGAGTGTCACGCTCACCAGAGTGTCACGCTCACCAGAGTGTCACGCTCACCAGAGTGTCACGCTCACCAGAGTGTCACGCTCACCAGAGTGTCACGCTCACCAGCGTGTCACGCTCACCAGAGTGTCACGCTCACCAGAGTGTCACGCTCACCAGAGTGTCACGCTCACCAGAGTGTCACGCTCACCAGAGTGTCACGCTCACCAGAGTGTCACGCTCACCAGAGTGTCACGCTCACCAGAGTGTCACGCTCACCAGAGTGTCACGCTCACCAGAGTGTCACGCTCACCAGAGTGTCACGCTCACCAGAGTGTCACGCTCACCAGAGTGTCACGCTCACCAGAGTGTCACGCTCACCAGAGTGTCACGCTCACCAGAGTGTCACGCTCACCAGAGTGTCACGCTCACCAGAGTGTCACGCTCACCAGAGTGTCACGCTCACCAGAGTGTCACGCTCACCAGAGTGTCACGCTCACCAGAGTGTCACGCTCACCAGAGTGTCACGCTCACCAGAGTGTCACGCTCACCAGAGTGTCACGCTCACCAGAGTGTCACGCTCACCAGAGTGTCACGCTCACCAGAGTGTCACGCTCACCAGAGTGTCACGCTCACCAGAGTGTCACGCTCACCAGAGTGTCACGCTCACCAGAGTGTCACGCTCACCAGAGTGTCACGCTCACCAGAGTGTCACGCTCACCAGAGTGTCACGCTCACCAGAGTGTCACGCTCACCAGAGTGTCACGCTCACCAGAGTGTCACGCTCACCAGAGTGTCACGCTCACCAGAGTGTCACGCTCACCAGAGTGTCACGCTCACCAGAGTGTCACGCTCACCAGAGTGTCACGCTCACCAGAGTGTCACGCTCACCAGAGTGTCACGCTCACCAGAGTGTCACGCTCACCAGAGTGTCACGCTCACCAGAGTGTCACGCTCACCAGAGTGTCACGCTCACCAGAGTGTCACGCTCACCAGAGTGTCACGCTCACCAGAGTGTCACGCTCACCAGAGTGTCACGCTCACCAGAGTGTCACGCTCACCAGAGTGTCACGCTCACCAGAGTGTCACGCTCACCAGAGTGTCACGCTCACCAGAGTGTCACGCTCACCAGAGTGTCACGCTCACCAGAGTGTCACGCTCACCAGAGTGTCACGCTCACCAGAGTGTCACGCTCACCAGAGTGTCACGCTCACCAGAGTGTCACGCTCACCAGAGTGTCACGCTCACCAGAGTGTCACGCTCACCAGAGTGTCACGCTCACCAGAGTGTCACGCTCACCAGAGTGTCACGCTCACCAGAGTGTCACGCTCACCAGAGTGTCACGCTCACCAGAGTGTCACGCTCACCAGAGTGTCACGCTCACCAGAGTGTCACGCTCACCAGAGTGTCACGCTCACCAGAGTGTCACGCTCACCAGAGTGTCACGCTCACCAGAGTGTCACGCTCACCAGAGTGTCACGCTCACCAGAGTGTCACGCTCACCAGAGTGTCACGCTCACCAGAGTGTCACGCTCACCAGAGTGTCACGCTCACCAGAGTGTCACGCTCACCAGAGTGTCACGCTCACCAGAGTGTCACGCTCACCAGAGTGTCACGCTCACCAGAGTGTCACGCTCACCAGAGTGTCACGCTCACCAGAGTGTCACGCTCACCAGAGTGTCACGCTCACCAGAGTGTCACGCTCACCAGAGTGTCACGCTCACCAGAGTGTCACGCTCACCAGAGTGTCACGCTCACCAGAGTGTCACGCTCACCAGAGTGTCACGCTCGCCAGAGTGTCACGCTCACCAGAGTGTCACGCTCGCCAGAGTGTCACGCTCACCAGAGTGTCACGCTCGCCAGAGTGTCACGCTCACCAGAGTGTCACGCTCACCAGAGTGTCACGCTCACCAGAGTGTCACGCTCACCAGAGTGTCACGCTCGCCAGAGTGTCACACTCGCCAAGGTGCAGGTAGCTGGCAGGGCGCACGCAGGTCGGACTTCGTTCACCGGTTCGAGATCTTTCCCGAGTAGTCGTGTGGTGAGCGTGCTCACACGCTCTCCGGCTTTTCGATAGATATTGACAGCACGCAGCTGTGGCCCTACAATACCTGTGGCCTCACAACACCTCAGCTTCTCAATCGCCCGCGGTTCTAATGATCCGGCGGCAGAGGAAAGGACTGCAAGACATACCCGCAGGCGCCGAAGAAGATGAGCAGAAGCGCCAGAAACGTCTTCACGCCAGGCCACGGAGACTTGAGGTACGCCATCTCGAGACCTGTTTGGTGTTGGCTACGCATCTTGGAACTGTGGCAGAGAAAGCCGCCACTACCAGGAATACTCGACGTAGCTGCTTTGACTCCGAATGGAAGAGAGGAAATATAGAGGTAGAGGGGAAAATACAATACAAACACAATCTGATTTGTTCTTCGCTTACACCACCGTGTGTTGTTCTCTCACTCAGGACTTTTGACCTGTTGTATTTGTGTGATTTGTCGTGTTGGGGTAGACCCGCATGACCTCACGTCCGTTCAACACGTGGTTCGGTAGCTACAGCACTTCGGATCCCTTCGGTTCTTTGTCTGGCAGTTATTGTCGAGCATTTCCTTCCAAGCTAGCGCTTATGCAAAAATAATGTTCGAGCGTACCCATTTGGTATGGGTTCACATGTTATATGAGACGATGCCAAACCGATTGGCCACTTCCGGAAGAATTACCACTGCGGTTGCTGATTCAAAAGTTCGCGGGTGAGAGGCCAAAGAACCGTCTAAAGTGGTCGCCATTTGCTTCATTGGAAAGATCTGACACAAATTCGTTCCAATGCGTCCTTCATCGGGCAGAAATCCTGCTCTGAGCTCTCAACGGATACCTGAGGTTTGCCATGGAGCCCCCCCCTTTCCCAACCCTACCCCCTTCTTAACCCTCCGTCCTTAAGTTAACGTTTAGGCTGGTCACTGCTTCTCTCATGCATGCTTGATGCTAGCATCAAGTCTTCTTCGGGGAAATGACTCGTCGGGCGCATACCGAGCGTGAAAATCGGAACAAGAGATCGGACGACGATGTACGTGTCGACGTTGGAAATTTCAAGCAGCTTCAGATTGGTGGCGACCTGTCGTTTTTGTTGTTTGTGTCTTGCGTTTGTGTTTCTGTGCGATATTTCGCTCCAGCCCAGTTGCCTGTGAGGGCGTTCGTTTCGATCGGAGCTCGCAGCATCGGGTCGCTTGGTGTCGCTGCTGATTTTCTGCGACTGGCGACACCGAAACGGAAGCGGGCTGGCGAAAATTGACGAGGCGCTCGATTCTTGTTCTTTGCGCGTCCAGAATATGAGCCTTTCTGAGGGGTTTTCCTGCGTAGCTTCGTATGTCGTTCTTATGCGCAGCCGTTGTTTTTGAATTGTTCCTTTCGGTACAACGGTAGGATTCCTCGATGGGGCTCCCGGTGTGTATATCGACGGGGGCTAGAGGGGGAGAATTAACACAGACACACGAGTCTCTCTTGTTGAACGCTTGTGTCCGACACTAAACCCAGATTTACCTGTGTTTCGCGGGGCTGCAGCATCTCTCATTGTAAACTTGGAACTCCTGGAATAATTTTTGTTACAGATGCAGGTGATCAGTCAAAATAACAAGCAAATGGCGGGCGTACCGAGATGTAGAACATGCAGACGGCCGGCATGAACCCCATTACCTTCTTTCTATCGAGGCTGTCCACTTTCGTTTGGCCCGTGACGCCCAGGAACCAGGCTACGAATGCCGACACGGCAAATTGAAGTGCCGCAAGAGCCGCGCCGTACTTGAAGTACTGTGGGGGTTTGTTTGTGTTCCAACACGCCCGTTTCCGTGGGCTCAGGTGGATAACAAGGAATTCTGCTGATAAACCACCATAGCACGCTGCCTACGTCTTTGTAGCTTGTACAATAACTTGAAGGGCAACCCGCAAGAGTGTTAGTACTCACGCCACCGGTTCATCCCGCGTCGCCAGTCCTGCTTACCGGAAGTGTCCCTTGGAACCAGGATTCTACGCCAGGGTTCAACGAAGTAACCCCGAGCTCACGCCCATTTAAGGTTTGCGAATAGGTCAAGGAAACACGATTCCCCCAATGCCTCCAATCTTTCGCTTTACCTGCCGTAACTCCTGTTTTGGTTCTAGCTATCCTGAGGGAACTTCGGAGTGAACCAGCTACTAGATGGTTCGATGGGTCTTTCGCCCCTATACCCAGCTTTGACGAGCGATTTGCACGTCAACACCGCAACAGACCTCCACCAGGGTTTCCCCCGGCTTCGTCCTATCCAGGCATAGTTCACCATCTATCGGGCCCCAACAAGTGTACTTAACCTCAAATCCCTTTCCAATTAATCAGGATCGGGCTGTGCTGCGTCCTCAAGGTTTGGCACATCTCCCTTTCAGTGCGGCTTGTGGGTTTGACACCCTAAGCCTCGCACACGTGTTAGGTCGGTTTCAAGACGGCAGTAGAAGATCGCTGTGTCTCACATGAGCCTGCGAGCGTTTAACCACGTCAGGCCAGCGGGAGCAAGGACGTTGTCCGAAGACGCCGACACTTACCCTTCGCTGACGATGCCGCGGGTCACCTCCTCAACGCCCTCTAGTCGATCCGAGCAAAAGCGGCACACCTTTAACGCCCATTTGTTGATGACCACGAGGAGGGAGCTGGAGAACGCGAAGCCGCCCGCTAGAAGCAGGACTTCGAACACCTGCCCCCGGCTGTTTTCGGTTTCTTCGGTCATCGTTGCCGCGGGTTGGAAAGCGGGACGGGAACTGCTGCTGCTGCTGCTGCTGCTGCTGCTTGATGCGTTGCGGGCACGGGCCCCGGCTAGACGCTTGGCACGCGCTGGTGTCGCCTTCTTCCTTTTCCTTTGTTTGCTACTCTGTTTGCGCCTCCCCCTTTGTAGCTCCCGCTTCCTTTGACGCCCTCCCCTCCTTTATGTGTGTGTTTAGGTTCAGGGCATTGAGTGGGTAACGGCTGAATCGAAGTATAGCCACTTGTCACTTTCACCAGTCGGCTTTGAGTTTCCGACGCTGCTTTTGGGTCCGAAGGGTGGGTGGCGGGATCCTTCGGGGGACGGATAGAGCGTGGGAGGCTGTCAGCTTCTCCATCCGGCATGTTTTCATCTTGCGGTGTTAGCTGCACGGGGTTTTCGGCCCGTGGAACAGCTGAGTGTCTTGACTTGTCGCCAAGCATTCTGCAAGGCAGTGCATGCTAATCCATGTGGTTCATGTACTCAAAAGAACTCAATGCTGACGACTGCCCAATGTGTGCGCTTTCGCCTCCGTTCATACATAGTTAGGGACCACGTACACACGGTTCAATGTTCCGGTACGAGAGTGTCAGTGCCGTCGGGTATAGCATGCACCAGTAGGTGTTGTCGTCTCGTGTCAACGTCAGGGGACGTGGCCTCGTGGACGGGTGTGGGTGGAGCATGACACACGTTGGCAGTCGGCGTCTCGCAGCTCCGGGTGGTTAGGCCCTCTCTCTCTTGGAATAGGGAGCGGTCCCAACGATCAGCGGCAGCTGCCTCCGTTCTTCAGGTTCTTGCCGGGGAAAAGTCCTACCGTAGGGGCCTTCTCACCGTGACGCAAAGACGTCCTCCTCGGTTCTTAGCGAATGCTCAACGCTTCCTATAATATCGTAGAACCTTTTCAAGCTTGAAGCGAATGGAGGGGCGTCGCGGCTCGAGCACAACACCGAAAGCAACTGATGGCTAGCTGTGCTGCTTTCGAAGGGCAGCGGGGGGAAGGAACAAATGCTGTGAGCGGTGCGGATCTTTTTCGCCGAACAGCTCTTTTTTGATCCCAGTCTACCCGGGGGGGGATTGCAAGAACGTGCTTGGAATGGGTGCGTGCCGGACACATAAGGCGGACCATCATCAGCGCGGAACCTGAGTGTCTGCAGACAGGACAGCGGTGTGAGTCTGGTTTGTCAGGCGGCTGTTCGTAGCTCGTCACAGCCAGGACCACCCGTGCTACAAGAGCACAGGCGAATCTGTCACGGGGAGGAGGCCCCTGAGCAATCAGTTAAAAAACTCAGGGTCCCCGCCCTCATTGCGACTCGCTAGGGGGAGGGGAGTCACAGGGCCAGCCGAACGGAGACTTTTCACGGTTTGTGCAGCTGATGCACCTCATGGGTGTCTGCCTGTCGACAGGTCCATCTCCATCGCCTGGACCTTGCGTTTGCTGTGCAGTGCCGTCCCGACACTGAGCGACGCCCAACGGGCCTTTCTTCGGGTCGCTTTCACTCCATCTGCTGGGCTACAAGTCACCGTGGGTTGCTCGCGCGTGGTCAAGCGATATTCGAGTCGGCCGACCACAGCCTGCATATGAGACGATGCGCGCAGAAAAGATTCTGGCGAAGTACGATGCTGTACATGTGGGGTATGCAACCTTGAGTAACCGACAGGCCTACAAATCCAGAGTAACGGGGGTCATGCTCAGAAGTAGATTTTCCGGCCCCTGCCAATGCCAGTGCCAGGGTCGTTCAGCCGCCGAACTTCGTGCTCGGGTACAGGTAGAAGACGCGGCTTACCCTGGAGCGGGTTTGCAGGAGGGCCAGGCTGCACAGACCCGAAGCCAGGTATTGGTCACTTTTTGCTCCAGTCAAATCTTGAAGCCATCGGCGCACATGCGAAGCTTTGAACTACGGACACCGAAGCCAAAACAGACGCGTACGGAGCTGATAACGGGGCTTTATAGCTGCGTAGCTACGTTGCCGCGGCTTCGGCGTCGCAGGCAGCCAAGACCTTCGGGTCCAGCAAGTGGTATGTTGGGTAATGATGGTTGAGTCCCGGATGGCAGTGAATGGTGCGCTGCACCAGACCGCCGAACTTCGTGTTCGGGTACAGGAAGAAGACGCGGCCCACCCTGGAGTGCAGGAGGGCCATGCTGCACATGACGCAGGGCTCCTCCGTGATGAACAAATCCAGCCCCGAAAGCAGGTACTGGTCACTCTTGCTCCGGGTTTTGGAGGCGGTGTGCTCCGCCCGCGTCTTATGCACGGCCGCCACCTTCGAGATGAGCCGCATCGTGCAGTGGTCCAATGGATCGCACAGGGCAGGGGGGGGTTGGGCGAGCATGTAGGCACTGGCTGCGCCACTGCCGCCGGAGCACGTTGCGATGAGCTCGTTCGTGGCTGGGTGGATGAGGATGCATGCCGCGGAGTCCGGGTGCGACTCGGTGTGCTGGAGCAACCGGCGCCAGTTGTCCTTGACGTAAGAGAGGCTGGCGTCGGACATGTTCGCCGGCAGCGTCGGCGACGGCGGCGGGGCCGGTTTGGACAGCGGCCAGACGGTCTCGGAACACCAGCGCCACTGTTCCGGGGTCGCGGGGAACCTTTGGGGGATCCTGACCTGCCGCAGGGCCGTGAGGCCGGCCTCCGCGGCGCCTGCTTGGTCGCCACCGTACACGATTTCGAGCCGGTTGCTCTCCCTGTTGCGCACGATCCTCCTGATGAACTCGGCGTTGAGATCCTTCAAGGGACGCGCCTTCGACAGCATCGTCAGCGCCTTGCTGGCGTGCTTGTCCTCCACGGTGCCCACCCAAGCCAGGCGCGTCGGCACCGTCGGCTCGCGCGCCTCGGGCGACACAATCTCCCGGATGGCGTTCACCGCCGCTTCTCGAGACCCGGCGTCCATCGCGCGCGCCCCTCTCCCCCGTCCTGAAACAATTGCTGGTACTGTTCTGCTGCTCTGGTGTGGCATTCGGCTCTCTCAAGACTAAAGCCTTTTTCAAAGACCGCAGAGGTAGGCAAACGGTCGGGCCTGCGTTTGTCAGTTTTTGCTCCCTCCAACCTCGCTTTTGTCAAGTGGATATGAGGAATTTGCTCAGAAACGTATGGATCCCAACTTCAAGCAAGCCTGCTAGGTGGTCCCCCAGACACGTGCGGGTGTGTGTGTCTCTTCAAGCAAGCCTGCTAGGTGGTAACCCGACAGGTGCCGGTGTGTGTGTCTCTTCAAGCAAGCCTGCTAGGTGGTAACCCGACAGGTGCCGGTGTGTGTGTCTCTTCAAGCAAGCCTGCTAGGTGGTCCCCCAGACACGTGCGGGTGTGTGTCTCTTCAAGCAAGCCTGCTAGGTGGTAACCCGACAGGTGCCGGTGTGTGTGTCTCTTCAAGCAAGCCTGCTAGGTGGTAACCCGACAGGTGCCGGTGTGTGTGTCTCTTCAAGCAAGCCTGCTAGGTGGTCCCCCAGACACGTGCGGGTGTGTGTCTCTTCAAGCAAGCCTGCTAGGTGGTAACCCGACAGGTGCCGGTGTGTGTGTCTCTTCAAGCAAGCCTGCTAGGTGGTAACCCGACAGGTGCCGGTGTGTGTGTCTCTTCAAGCAAGCCTGCTAGGTGGTCCCCCCGGCACGTGCGGGTGTGTGTGTCTTTTCAAGCAAGCCTGCTAGGTGGTAACCCGACAGGTGCCGGTGTGTGTGTCTCTTCAAGCAAGCCTGCTAGGTGGTCCCCAGACACGTGCGGTGTGTGTGTCTCTTCAAGCAAGCCTGCTAGGTGGTCCCCCAGACACGTGCGGGTGTGTGTCTCTTCAAGCAAGCCTGCTAGGTGGTAACCCGACAGGTGCCGGTGTGTGTGTCTCTTCAAGCAAGCCTGCTAGGTGGTAACCCGACAGGTGCCGGTGTGTGTGTCTCTTCAAGCAAGCCTGCTAGGTGGTAACCCGACAGGTGCCGGTGTGTGTGTCTCTTCAAGCAAGCCTGCTAGGTGGTAACCCGACAGGTGCCGGTGTGTGTGTCTCTTCAAGCAAGCCTGCTAGGTGGTCCCCCAGACACGTGCGGGTGTGTGTCTCTTCAAGCAAGCCTGCTAGGTGGTAACCCGACAGGTGCCGGTGTGTGTGTCTCTTCAAGCAAGCCTGCTAGGTGGTAACCCGACAGGTGCCGGTGTGTGTGTCTCTTCAAGCAAGCCTGCTAGGTGGTAACCCGACAGGTGCCGGTGTGTGTGTCTCTTCAAGCAAGCCTGCTAGGTGGTAACCCGACAGGTGCCGGTGTGTGTGTCTCTTCAAGCAAGCCTGCTAGGTGGTCCCCCGACACGTGCCGGGTGTGTGTCTCTTCAAGCAAGCCTGCTAGGTGGTAACCCGACAGGTGCCGGTGTGTGTGTCTCTTCAAGCAAGCCTGCTAGGTGGTCCCGACACGTGCCGGTGTGTGTGTCTCTTCAAGCAAGCCTGCTAGGTGGTAACCCGACAGGTGCCGGTGTGTGTGTCTCTTCAAGCAAGCCTGCTAGGTGGTAACCCGACAGGTGCCGGTGTGTGTGTCTCTTCAAGCAAGCCTGCTAGGTGGTAACCCGACAGGTGCCGGTGTGTGTGTCTCTTCAAGCAAGCCTGCTAGGTGGTAACCCGACAGGTGCCGGTGTGTGTGTCTCTTCAAGCAAGCCTGCTAGGTGGTCCCCCAGACACGTGCGGGTGTGTGTCTCTTCAAGCAAGCCTGCTAGGTGGTAACCCGACAGGTGCCGGTGTGTGTGTCTCTTCAAGCAAGCCTGCTAGGTGGTCCCCCAGACACGTGCGGGTGTGTGTCTCTTCAAGCAAGCCTGCTAGGTGGTAACCCGACAGGTGCCGGTGTGTGTGTCTCTTCAAGCAAGCCTGCTAGGTGGTCCCCCCGGCACGTGCGGGTGTGTGTGTCTTTTCAAGCAAGCCTGCTAGGTGGTAACCCGACACGTGCGGGTGTATGTGTCTGTGTGTTGCGGACCCGTTTTAACGTGGCGCTTCTCTTGGCGAGAGCGTCCACGCATGGTCCCCTTCTAGGTTACGGCTGATGCCCCACCCGGCTGCTGGTGGGGGCCTGCTGTCTCCTGCGAGCCCGGCTGACGTTTGAGGCTGCACGGCCCCTCGCTTCCACTTTCTCTGTGTCGCTCCATTTCATGGAGTCGGCAGTGTTGGCTCGCTGTGGCGCTCTGTTCTCGCCTTATCGGCCGCTCGTGCAGGCCTTCCGCGTGCAGCGTGTTTGTGTGTGTGTGTGTGTGTGTGTGTGTGTGTGTGTGTTGTAGACCTGTTTTCACGTACTGATGCCTTCCTGTGCGAGAGGCGTCCACGCCTCCTTCAGTTTCAAGTAACCGTGATGCTCCCGCAGCTTGCGAGTAGGGGGGGTCCGTGTTCAACTGTTTATACGGCAACAGGTCTCTGCTGGTAGGAGATTTCTTCGCACACTCCTTGCATCGGGCTTATTGTGCGTGCATATCTCGCCGGGGCGTGTCGTGTCCACCGCGCCCCGTGGGGCCTTCTTCGGTTGCGACCCTCTGCACGCTCCTGCACCTGAAACTTAGTTTACCATCTCGTTTGCCTTCCAGTCGTTCTTCCCATGTGTCCATCCTTGCGAGTGTGTGTGTGTGTGTGTGTGTGTGTGTGTGTGTGTGTGTGTGTGTGTGTGTGTGTGTGTGTGTGTGTGTGTGTGTGTGTGTGTGTGTGTGTGTGTGTGTGTGTGTGTGTGTGTGTGTGTGTGTGTGTGTGTGTGTGTGTGTGTGTGTGTGTGTGTGTGTGTGTGTGTGTGTGTGTGTGTGTGTGTGTGTGTGTGTGTGTGTGTGTGTATCTATCAGAGGGATGGAGCGGCTTATTGATCCCACTGCTCACGCACTTTTTTCGACAACGAACGGAGAAGAAAGGAAACAGGGACGACCAGTAAAAACGGTGTTTTCTTTTTTTGTTTAACTGTTTGTGAGTGGAGCTGCGAGGACACCACCTTTCTTTTTCATCGGCTTTTCCCCCCTTTTATTTCCCCCCCTGCTGCTTGGGCTTATCTTCTTTTACTGGGTTAGCGTTTTTTTTTTTTTTTTTTTTTTTTTTTTTTTTACCCCTCGTCTTCTTTGTGCTTTCAGAGTTTTACACTCCCCCCGGGGCTGTCGGGAGGTCGGACGGCTTCTCCTTGGGGGCGTGGGAATTGCCGAACACGAGCCCGCGGGAGACGGCCAGCCACAAGGCAGAGCGGGCGCGGTTGTCGTTGCCGACGCAAGCTTTTGCCTTGCTGCGGTTGACCGTCACGGTCGCGCCTGGATCCAGCGTTTCCTTTTCTTCCTTCTTCGGTTGGTACCAGGGAAAGCCTGCTACACGGGAGCCAAGCTTCACGTGTTCGGCGGTACAGCAGGGCTGGGCGCTTGCGCTGAACATAAGCTCGTCGAGACGGTCAGCCACAGGGCAGAGCGGACGGGGTTGCAGCACTGTGCTGCCTCCGACTCAAGCTTTGCAAGCTGCGGTTGACCGAAACGTACCCGGAGCGGCCTTTTTCCCTTTTTTTCCTTTCCTTCCCTCTTCGGTTACGGATGAGCCGTTTGGATTTCGAATCTGGGAGCCGTAAGACTCCTCGCCCCGCCGAGCCCCTCCCTTAATTTATTGTGTTCCACTGGTCTTTCGCCGAAGACGGAGCTGACTACCAGGTGTGCGTGCTTCATGCGCCCCAGCGAAAGGCTCGTTTCCGACGATACGGTACCTGAGGCCCACCCGGGTTTTGCGGCAGGCGATCAACGGGAGTATCCATTCGCTAATAACCACTTAAGGACGAACTACCACTATAGGGGTAGTTAATTCAAGAAAGTTCGCGGGTGTCAAGTTCGCGGGTGAGAGGCCAAAGAATGGTCGAAAGTGGTCGCCATTTGCATTGGAAAAATCTGACACAAATCTTTGAAATGCGTCCTTCGTCGGGCAGAAATCCTGCTCCGAGCTCTCAACGGATACCTGAGGTTTGCTATGGAGCCCGCCCTTTTCCCAAATTAACTCTCCCCGCCCTCTAAGTGGCTAAAAGCCTATTTGCTGGCCAGAATAGATAGACACACAGAGCAGGACAGCTGCAAGGAGAACGTGTCAGTTAGACTTTGGCGGACACTTGCCGGCACAGCGGAGAACCCCCACCTTTATATGTTTTTGACGGACAGATGACGGCATGGCAAACCATGGCTATGACCTTTCGGTCACTGTGGCCGACGCCCCCTCCCCCCCCCCCCCCCCTTTTTATCCCGGTGGCGGACATGTGGCGGCACGGCAAACCATATAATACTCTCCTCCTCGCCCGTCTCGCTGCTCCGTACTCGCTGCTCTCGTCCTTGCTGCTGCGTGATGTCAGATTGATGGTGCGTAACAAACGTAGAAAGGTCATGCAGAGATTCTCGTGTGTATGCCACGAACTTCTTCGAGCGAGGGGTAAAATTACGGTGTTCTTCTCGAGAGCGACGGGGTAATAACCTTTGTACAAGTGTTAGTTCTCGTCGGAATAGTATCTTCTAAGATCTTCGATCTTATACGACAAAAATAAGGCCCGAGACCCCCCCTCCCCATGCCGGACAATGTCCGCCAAAGCCTAACTGACACGTTCCCAAGGTACGTTTGTTGTCGCTGGCGGTTTCACCTTGACTCCTCGGGGACACACGTACTGCCGCAGCACACGAAGCCTTCCAAGTCGACAACATGAGAAACGAGCGGCCTCGTATATCAGGAGAGCATGCACTGGCACTTTCAAAGTTGTTGAACAGCTTGAGTCAAATGACATCGCATCACAGTGCACCACACGCTTCCCGAGGTCTTTGTTGCGTGACAAGAAGGTTTTTGTGCCGGTTGATCGTTTTACCACTTGTATTTACCCTGTACAGTGGGAACTAGAGCAAAGCGCATGGCGAATGAGCACACGACCCGAGCTACAGCAGGAGAATTCGGGTGGGCTGAGGCGGGTCTTTCTTGTTGTTCGTGTTCATAGTACTAACAATCTTGCCGGGTTGCCCTTCAATGTATTGCGCGGGCTAAAAAGGCGTAGGCAGCGTGAATTGTGGTTGATCGGAATTCCTTACCTGAATATACTGTATACTAAGTGGTTGTACTGCACCAGCGTAGCACAGCAGTTGTGAGACAAGGCTGAACACGGAATGGGGGCTTTCGTTTGTGTAGCTTCCGGGACTCAACCATCATTACCCAGCATACCACTTGCTGGACGCGAAGGTCTTGGCTGCGGCTACGTACCTACGCAACTACAAAGCCCCGCTATCAGCTCCGTACGCTTCTGTTTTGGCTTCGGTGTCCGTAGTTCAAAGCTTCGGACTGAGCGCCGATGGCTTCAAAAAAACCTAAAAAAGGATCGTCGTCTCTGGACATTTTTTGCACCGACTTCAGCCCGTAGCCGGCGCGGGCCTGAGAAAGCCACCTGGCATCAATATTTTGCTTGTGCGTGCGTGTGTAAACCCTGTTTTGAGTGATTTAACACAGCGCGCTGCGATCCGACGCTTTTTGATATAGACAAGCAGCTTGTTACCATAAAAAAAGGGAATTCCTTTGCCCCCCCCCACGCAACGATGAGCTGCCACCGCCGCCAGGAGCGTCCCACCTGTCGTTTCGGCTTTAAAATACTCGACGTAGCTGCTTCGACTCCGAATGGAAGGGAGGAAATATAGAGGTAGAGGGAAACCACAATACAGACATAATCTGAATTGTTCTTCGCTTTTACCACCGTGTGAGCTGTTTTCTCACTCAGGACTAATGACCTGTTGTGTTCGTGTGATTTGTCGTGTTGGGGTAGATCCGCATGACCTCACGTCCGTTCAACACGTGGTTCGGTAGATACAGCACTTGGGATCCCTTCGGTTCTTTGTCGGGCAGTTATTGTCGAGCATTTTCCTTCCAAGCTGGCGCTTATGTAAAAGAAATGCGTAGTTTTGTTTTTTATTCGAGACTGGAGGTCCTATGAACATGCAATGTGAATAGCCTCTATTCGAGCCAACCCCACTTTTAAAAATGTACTGTTTTTGAACTAGATAATAGCGCGGAGCTGGCTTTTTCCGTTTTTCGGATTTCATGCCTGTATGGTCCACTTCAACAGTGCGACGGTCTCCGGACCCACAGGTCCGCGGTTCGATCCCCGCGCGAAGTGTTTTTTTCGGTTTGAAGTTTTTGAGAATTTTTCGAGACTGGAGGTCCTATGAACATGCAATGTTCACCAGAACTTTGCTTCACCCGAACTTCGCCCGAACTTTGCTTCGCCCGAACTTTGCTTCACCAGAACTTTGCTTCACCCGAACTTAGCTCCACCCGAACTTAGCTTCGCCCGAACTTTGTTTCGCCCGATCTTAGCTTCACCAGAACTTTGCTTCACCCGAACTTTGCTTCCCCCAGAACTTAGCTTCGCCCGGACTTTGTTTCGCCCGAACTTAGCTTGACCCGAACTTTGCTTCGCCCGAACTTTGCTTCACCAGAACTTAGCTTCGCCCGAACTTTGCTTCGCCCGAACTTTGCTTCCCCCAGAACTTTGTTTCGCCCGAACTTTGCTTCACCAGAACTTTGCTTCATCCGAACTTTGCTTCACCCAGAACTTAGCTTCGCCCGGACTTTGTTTCGCCCGAACTTAGCTTGACCCGAACTTTGCTTCGCCCGAACTTTGCTTCACCAGAACTTAGCTTCGCCCGAACTTTGCTTCGCCCGAACTTTGCTTCCCCCAGAACTTTGTTTCGCCCGAACTTTGCTTCACCAGAACTCTGCTTCATCCGAACTTAGCTTCGCCCAGAACTTTGCTTCGCCCGAACTTTGTTTCGCCCGAACTTTGTTTCGCCCGAACTTAGCTTCACCAGAACTTTGCTTCACCCGAACTTAGCTTCGCCCGAACTTTGCTTCACCAGAACTTAGCTTCGCCCGAACTTTGCTTCACCCGAACTTAGCTTCGCCGAACTTTGTTTCGCCCGATCTTAGCTTCACCAGAACGTCCGAACTTTGCTTCACCCAGAACTTAGCTTCGCCCGGACTTTGTTTCGCCCGAACTTAGCTTCACCTTCGCCCGAACTTTGCTTCACCAGAACTTTGCTCACCCGAACTTAGCTTCGCCCGAACTTTGCTTCGCCCGAACTTTGTTTCGCCCGAACTTAGCTTCACCCGAACTTTGCTTCACCAGAACTTAGCATTTCCCGAACTTAGCTTCGCCCGAACTTGCTTCGCCCGAACTTTGTTTCGCCCGAACTTAGCTTCACCCGAACTTTGCTTCACCAGAACTTAGCATTTCCCGAACTTAGCTTCGCCCGAACTTTGCTGTTCCCCGAACTTTAACTGCTGCCTCCAGTCTCGCCACGCGCCGGCCTTAGCCGAGCGCACGTACTTATGGAAACGCAGGAGAGGCCGCGGGAATGTGGGGGGATGGCTGGAAAGTGTTGAAACACACTCGCCGGAGACGGCACATCCGAGCGTTTGTGACGGTTGCCTGTTCGGTGTAGGACCGTTCTATTAACTCTTGCCAAGGGCCTTAAAAAGCCACATGGCATCGATCGCAAGAGTCGAAGACGAGTTGACGACACGAATGTAAGCCGTTCTCAGGTGGTAGGTACATCGTTCGTCTCTGTTTCTTTCAAAATTAATTGTTGTAAGACCGTTACTTGTTTAAACCACTTGTGGATGGGGACGTCACACGACAACACAGGTTTAGTAGCAGATCGCTGAAATGCGCACCTCAGACTTGACCGAAGTGCATTGAGGAGGGCGGTGAATTGCAAGAACGTGCTCGGAATGTTCTCAACACCGCACTGGTCCCATCTGCACTTTCAGCCACAGACGCGGAAGGCGGACCATCATGAGCACGGAACCTGGGCTTCGGAGTTCGGCACGGAGCAGCGGGAGCTGGAGGCAAGTAGAACTGGAAAAACTGTGGCGGAGAAGGCTTCTTGCAACCCCGTCTGAGCAATCAATCAGCAAGACTCTAGGCCGCCCGCCCTGCGTGTGACAGCGACTCGCTAGACCATACAGACTATAACGGAAGAGGTGTACTGCTGGAACGCGTCCGCGTGAGGGGCTCAGTCGTCGCGCGGTCCTGCGGGTCACCCGGTGCCTACGGGCAGCAGGGGCTATCCCATCTGCACCGTGTTTAGGCGGGACGATCACGAGCACGGAGCCGGAGTGTAGGCGGCTGTTCGCAGCTCGGCACAGCCAGGACCAGCCAGGCAACTAGAGCACAGGAAGACCCCATGGGGGAGAAGGCCCCTCTACAGCCCCATCTGAGCAATCAGTTTACTGAACTCCATGCCGCCCGCCCTGCGTTTGCAACTTGCCGCACCGACTGATACGGAAGATGTGTTCTGCTGGAAGACGTCTCAGGTGTCACTAAGCATCCGCGACGTAGCTCAGCATGGGATTGAAGTTGTGGTCCGAGCCGGTGGAACTGGAAGCGGAGCTGGCACCGTCTGGGGCCAGCGCCCGTTCCGGGGGCGACTGCAGGCCGAACGAGACGGGGGGCAGCCCGGTGCCGACGGGCAGCAGTGGCTCCGGGTCTGCCGGTGACGGGATGGCGACCGCGGTCGACGGGGCCAGGGCGGGCATGTCGCCGGGGTGGGACAGGAACCACACGTCCGCGATGAGGGCCTCAGTCGTCGCGCGGTCCTGCGGGGTGACCTGCAGGCACCGGCGCAAAAAGCCTTGCGCGTCGCCGCTGACGGTCGGTGGGATGTGCGTCTCCATGCTGGTCAGGCTCGCCACGTGCTGCATGGCCGCGAACTGGTTTTGGAACTTCGCGAACGGCGGCTTCCCCGTCAGCATCTCGATGACCTGCGGGGCATTTTAAGTGGTGACTCCCTTACGGGGAACCCGGGGCTCGTAGGAAAGGGCGTCACAGAAATACTCGACGTAGCTGCTTTGACTCCGATTGAAGAGGAAATATAGAGGTAGAGGGGCAAATACAATACAAGACGCGAAAGCAAACATCACGTGCGAAGAGTGCAAACCCGTGTGCAGGTCTCTTCTACCACGCCGGCGATGCAGAGTACCGGCTGCGTGCTAACACAAACTTGGAGAACTTACTCTTGCCACGAGTCTTGGGCGCAAACTTGGGGAAAAGTAGGCATAAACTCAGGAAACCGTACTGTTCAATTTTTGGACCAGATTTAGGCCAAAACCCGTCCTGAAGGTTGTGGTATCGAGTAATACAATTACAAGCACAGCTGATTTGTTCTTCGCTTACACCACCGTGTGTTGTTTTTCTCACTCAGAACGTTTGACCTGTTGTGTTTGTGTGTCTTGTCGTGTAGGGGTAGACCGGCATGACTCACGTCCGTTCAACACGTGGTTCGGTAGTTACAGCACCTGGGATGCCTTCAGTTCTTTGTCTGGCAGCTTTGTTGAGCATTTCCTTCCAAGCTGGCGCTTATGTAAAACATTTGAGCAAACCTTGAAAAAGAGAAAGAGAGAGAGAGAGAGAGAGAGAGAGACGAGTTGGAGTGCAGGGACCATCTCTCCGGTCGCCTCGCTGCTACCCCGTATTTCTAAGGCAGGCGAACTTTTTCGACATAAATGCATGTCCTTCGTCCGTAGGGGGTTGAACCAAAGTATAGCTCCAGGAGATGGGGATGGACCTGGTGGTGTACTGTGTAACCGTGCTGGAGTGCGGGTGGACCGGCTTAGCAGAAGAATGTGTAACGTTGCTTTATTATGTTGCTTGTTAGTTTTCGACAATTTGTTTGAACAGCATACCGTGCAACCAAAGCTCCAGATGTCGCTTTCTAGGCCGTGACCGGTCCCCTTGATCACCTCTGGGGCCATGAACCACGCAGTTCCTGTGCGTGGGAATAATTGAATCAGCAGCTCTTGCCAAAAAAGAGAGCAAAAATGGTGCATTTATGTTCTCCGCTTTTTCTCACGAAACGGGGGAAATGTCTCAGTTTTATGTTTAGGCAGAACACTGCCTCTCATGCTCATGTATGATTGATGCTAGCATCAACTCTTCTTAGAAGAAGATGTTGGAAGGCGGGCCTGTTCTGGGTTATGTTCGGATTTCCGACTCTCGCAATCGTGAAATTCAAGAGGTCCGGTCAAATGTTCCCTGCCGTGTTAGCATAACAGAGGGATTGATGGACAGATGCAAAGCTCAAGGGCAGTCCGGTGCTTTCTTTCGACGGAGAATAGAGGAGGAGAAACGATCCCAACCCAAAACGTGTTACGACCGGATTGTGCAATGCGGAGTGATCCAATGCTCCTGGCGCCGGTCAATCCGCCTTGCACCTTTCCGACTGTCTGCGGTTTTCAGGATGACCATACATCAATCTTGTCTACGCTTTTGAGTAACCAATGACACTAGTTCTTCTGTCGAAACAGGTGCCAGCCCCTCGGGAGCACACGTTCACAGAGAGAAGTTGAAAACTGCTCTGTTCGCACCTGCTCAAAGGCAGTTTGTCTTCGTCGCATCAGCTATCCTCTTACAAATCTGAGCACCTACGGAGTCATTTGCAGGCAAATCAGGACAACCCTTACCACGGGATTTGTTCTTCGCTTACACCATCGTGTGTTGCTTTCTCACTCAGGACTTTGACCTGTTTTGTTTGTGTGATTTGTCGTGTCGGGGTAGACCCGCATGACCTCACGTCCGTTCAACACGTGGTTCGGTAGTTACAGCACTTGGGATCCCTTCTGTTCTTTGCCGGGCAGCATCGTCGAGCATTTCCTTTCAAGCTGGCGCATATGTAAAAAAAGAGAGCGAGGCGGCCGGCGGGAATTCGACGGATACCTGTCACAGTGGCGGCCAGCGTGCGCAGTTCCTTCGACGTTCCGAAATCGGCGAGCTTCACGGCTCCGTCGGCGCCTACCAGAAGGTTGTCGCCTGTAGATTATGTAGATGCTGAGAGTGTAACAAATCACCCTGCCAAATGCACCGGTCCCGAAAATGGATGATGCTCAAGCTATCCACCCATAGTTGGCCGCGTACTGGTATCACAAAGCCAGGCGTGCGTAGGAGTGCGTGGTCCACGCCGCGAAGTCGTTGGCGTGAGCCTCGATGGAGCGTGGTTGACGCTCCATCGAGGCTTGGTTGCAGTAGCGAATATTCAATGGAGAACATTGAAGGCCGAAGTGGAGTTCTCTTCGGAAGCGTGAGAGCAAAAACTGGAGTCGCGGCGCCAAACAATGTTGCAGGCGGTTGAAGAAATTCACGATGCATTGTAGGCCACCCGCAAGTTTGTAAGTAGTAGTAGTAGTAGTAGTTTCAGCTTAGTGTGAGTTTAACATCAAGGCAGACCGGTACGAGCTTAGGCGTGCCCTCCTCTCGCCACTTGACCTGACACAGCTACCACCCTGGCGGCCGCAGCAGCAACCTTCACAAAGAAGGCGCGCGCAGCTGGAGTATATGTAGGCAATTCCGTACAACAGCTGCATCAGGGGATTACCTGTCAGTCTCTTAACTGACTGCTGCCCACGTCTTTTTAGCTTTCGCGATGCATTGTGGGCCACCCGCTGTGTTGTAAGAACTAAAACAAAAAGGGAGAACGGGGATGGTTCGCATCAATACCTTTGATATCCCGGTGCGCGATCTTGTTCTGATGCAGATAGTGCAGGCCCTCTAGGATTTGCCGGCTGTACTTCCGAGTCATGTCCTCCGTCATGGGCCCGTACTCTCTCACCAGAGCCGCCATCGAGCCCCCGGTAACGTACTCAAGGTAGATGTGAAGCTGCGTGTTGACACGCTCGGCGCCCAGATACCTGCAAAAAGGTGT
The DNA here is from genome assembly GCA_030068145.1 of Diplonema papillatum. Taxonomy (NCBI): domain Eukaryota; phylum Euglenozoa; class Diplonemea; order Diplonemida; family Diplonemidae; genus Diplonema; species Diplonema papillatum. Next base: position 318,456 of record JAPJBO010000007.1, on the reverse strand, counting down.
TTGGTAAGATATGGGCCGATGATGCCAAAAGGAGGGGGTAAAGCTTAGTGTTCTGGCAGAAGGAAGGGGAGCAGACAGATTTTGGCAAGGTGCAGTGCTGTGCATGTGGGTATGCAGGGGAAGCACACGTTACGATGCTGACTCTGGGGTCGCCCGCATTGTTGCAATGTGCCTTTTTTCTGGACCGGACGCGCGATTGTTGACGAGAATCTCCCACGTCGCTTATTGCAAAGGCAAACACTTGCTGTTTCTCGAAGCGAGAAGGGGCGGGAGTCGTACACACTTCCACCAACTCAACTGGTGTCGATGTGTCCTCATTTGCGACGAAGTAGGCAGAGCGTAAGTGCCAAAAGAAACCCTTCGGATGTGTGTGCAAACAGCGCTGCGCGAGACATGCGCCTCAAAGTAAGTGGATTTGATACACAAGCGCAACGCCATACCGGACAATGTTGGGGTGGTTGAGGCGCTTCATGAGCTGGATCTCCTTTTTGATGAGCTTCACCCGACCGGCAGACTCGCCGGTCAGCTGCACCTCTTTGATGGCGATTATCTGGTTCGTCCCTTCGTGCAAACCCTTGTAAACGCAAGCGTACGACCCGGTGCCCACCAGAGTCTTCGACCCCGTGCGCACTTTGGAGCCGTCCTGTCCCAGAAGCCCCGCAGCCAAGTCGGCATCGCTGGCCGTCGGCTCGGGCCTGGCCGGCTGTATGGTCGGCGAGTGCGACGGCTTCGGCGGCGACGCGCCGGGCTCCGGTCCGGCCGCAGCGTCCGGGTGCTGCAGGGGCGGCGGCTTCGTGCCCCGCCGCTTGTCGCCGGGCGGCGGCCGGTGGTGGGGCTGCTGGTGGGGCTGCTGGTGTGGCTGCTGGTGTGGCTGCTGGTGGGGCTGCTGGTGGGGCGGCTGGTGTGGCTGCTGATGGGGCTGCTGGTGTGGCTGCTGGTGAGGCTGCTGCTGGGGCTGCTGCTGGTGTGGCTGCTGGTGTGGCTGCTGGTGTGGCTGCTGGTGGGGCTGCTGGTGGTGGGGCTGCTGCTGGTGTGGCTGCTGGTGTGGCTGCTGGTTGGGCTGCTGCTGGGGCTGCTGCTGGTGTGGCTGCTGATGGGGCTCCTGCTGGTGGGGCTGCTGGTGGTGGGGCTGCTGCTGGCTTGCGGCCGCCGGCGGTGATCGCAGCTGCTGGGCGGCGGCGGCGCCGCCGCCGCTGCTGCCGCTGCGGCAGGCGTCGGCCGGGTGGTTCCCGGGGCCGCGCTCGCCCTTGCCGGCCGCCGCCGAGCGCGCCTGCTGCTGGGCGGCCTTCGCGTCGCACTCGGCTCCGCCGCTGGTGCCATTGCCGGTTCCGCCGGCCCTCGACACGCACGCGCCCGCCGCCGCGTTCGGCTGGCTCGCCGCCGTCGACTTCACCCCGCCATCCTCAGCCGGATTCCGGGCAGCAGGCTCACCTTGGGTCCCGTTGCCATCCGCTGGAGTGGGGGTGGGGGCGGGGTTCGGGTCGCTGCTGGTGTCCTTCGACCGCCTGCCTGGGCCGGACCGCGACCGCTGCCCGTGCTTCTTCCCGCTCACGCCCCGCGCACCGCCCTTCTGCAGGCCCGCCGCCTGAGCGGGCTGGCTGCTCTGCCCGTGGGGATCCGACGACATCCGCCGGCACTGCGCCACTACCGACGCTGCCGGCTGGCCCCCGTTCACCCCGTTCACCGTCCCGCCGCTGTGGGCAGACGGGACCCCCTGGGCGGCCCTGCCGTGGTGGGGCGCGGGCCTGTCGAAGGAGCCGGAATTCTGCCGGGAGGCGAAATTCGCGGCCGGCTTCGGCGCGGCCCGAGCCGGCCCGGGCTTGCCGCCTTCGCCGCCGCGCGACGTCGCACCCCCTTTGCCGTCCTTCGGAGCCCGCAGTTTTTTGGGGAGAGGAAGATCCGCGCCTTCCTTGCCCGGGGGGCGGTCGCCCCTGCCGCCGCCGTGCGCGGGCTCGCGCTTCGGGTGCGCGGCGGGCTGGGGATCCTCGACCCAGTGGATCGGTTCGATAGGGCACTCTTCGACGTGCTCAGCCATGAATTCGCCACCGGAGGCAGTGGGTTCCGCGGGGATGACTGAAAGCATGGTCGGGGTCTCCGGTGAGGCGACTCGTTCGACGCCGCCGGTGCTTGGGCGGTAGGGACGGACGGTCCGGGTGGGGGTGGTGGGGTCGCGTTTGATCTCGCCGGGGCGGCTGGGAGTGGTGAACGGGCGCTGCTTGAGGTCGTCGGGGGACGACTGCTGCCGGTAGAGCGACGACTGGTGGACGGCGGTCTTGTTGAGGTTGCTCGCTGTGGTCGCGCGGTGGTAGGTGCCGGCGTTCGGGAGGCGGCCCGTCGGCGAGAGCACCAGCATCTCCTCCGTCAGCAGGTGCGCGTCGTCCAGGTCTCCAAACCCCGGTGAACTGCTGGCGGTCTTCACGGGGGACCGCACGTCGCCCCGCTGCCGCACAACCCGCGTCAGCCCTGTCGCCGGCGCCCGCTTGCGGCTGTCGATCATCCCGCTCATTCCCCCGTCACGCGGCGCTGCCCGCGGAGACACCCGACAGGGGGCCGGGGAGGGGGGCGTGGAAAGTGCAGGAGATCGACTCCCTCTGTCACCCCCACACCCCCCCCTTCCTCCGTCCAGTGTCGGAGGCAGCAACCGGGAGCGTTCGCGAAGGCCCGCGGAAACTGGGGGCAAACACGGGCCAACGCCGGGAGGGGGGCGTGTCCCTGAGCCGGGTCTACCCCCTGCTGACAGACTGTTGATAGCCTGTGGTAGCCTGTGCTAGCCTGCGGTACACACTAGACTAGACTGGGACACACGGCAGCAAGCAATTCAATGCAGTTCCAGGGGAATAAGGGGGCCGGCTGAGCGTCCCTCCTCACCGCCCTCCCGCAGGCGGGCGGGGCGTGCAAGCGAAACCCCGGCGCGATTGCCGACGGGGAAAGGAGGCGCGGGTCAGGCGCCCCTCCTACCACCACCACTTTATATTTTTGCAGAAGAAAAAATAAAAAAACAAGAGAACCCGATGAACGGAAAGACAGGGAAGACCGGAACAAAAATACTTTTCACCACCCCCCGTACGTAAGAGGAGCAAAAAGGAAAGGAGAAAAAGAAATTATATAATTCTTTTGCAGGGTGGGGTGTGTGTCGTGTGTACGGGGGGTGGAGAGGGCGGGGGGTGTTGGCTTTCTTTTTTTCTGCTCGGCTTCTCCTGCCCTCAAAGCGGTCCTCGGAAGGAAGAAGATTGCAACCAGCGTGCAGTTCGGTGAAGTGACACGCTGGATGCAGACAAGGTGCTGGGGCCTGTTAGTGAGCCCCCACACACTGTGGCTTGCGAGAGTGGAACAACGTGTAGCGAACGAAGACGAGAGCCACGAGGATGAAGAACCAGACAGCAGGGACAACGGCGGCGTTCAAGGGGCAGGCAGACGATTCAAACAGCCCGACTGGAAGCTTTTTCAGTACGGGATTGCCCGGAGGAGGAGAGAGGCGAGAAAAAGAGGAAGATGGAACAACCTTTTCCCCCACAGCTGTTCACTCCCTCTTCCTTACAAGGAGCTCGGAAGTTCTCTCGGGAATGGTGAGGGGAACCCCACCGTCGTGCGGCTCTCCTCGGACGCAATCAAAAAGGTCTTCTTCGCTACGGCGCGCCTCAGACGCGGTGTAGCATCCTGTCCTGAGTCAAGTGTCGTGCGTCGCAAGCAGTACGGGCGTCGGGCCTCTTTATTTGGCGTTGTTCCAGGTGTTTTTTTTGGAGGGGAGGACTGCTATCTGCGTGTAGGGCGCGGGAGTGGGTGGGGGGTATGTCGTCCTGTGTATTTATGGTTCGGCTCATAACCTTACACTTCTTGAGAGGCCAGTACAACAGCTTCGTGGAGAGGCCTGACAGGTTCGGCAGTGAATGGAGGGTTTCTGCGAACGGACACTCGGACCGTGCGTGATAGAGGGCTGCAGGTAGACCGGAATACTAGCCATGTTCGCCAAGGTTCTTCGACTTGTGCTGACCGTTCGTTTGTGGCTTCGGCATGATTCACGAACCCCACATACAGCTGGCGACGTTATGTCCTTTTAGAGTTAAAGTTCGCTTCAGATTCCGGGGTTTTAGGGTCTCCGTGTGACCGGGTTCTCTTAGAGCAAGAAAGGGCTATATGGTTACGGGTTGTATATTTGGTGCACGCTTTCGTTATGGGTTATGGCTAACCATGTCCGGGCCTGTGTGTGACCGACACCAAGTACATTCCTTCGTGGAGTGTAGTCTTGGGCCCCCCCACGTTCTACAAGTTGAGCAGGGGGTTGCCTTGTAGCCCGTACCGGTCTGTTGTCCGCGTTTTTATGTATTTTCGCGTAGAGTAGTGCTTGGGTTTCGTGACACTTCACGTGGTGCGGGTTGTTTCCGCCTGAACATGTGGTTTGTTTTGGGTATATTTGCAGGTTTGGCAAACCATGGCTTTATCCTAAAGGCCACTGTGGCCGACGCCCCTCGCCCCCCCCCTTTTTGATCCCGGTGGCGGACATATGGCGGCACGGCAAATAAAAAATAAGGCCCGAGACCCCCCCTTCCCATGCCGGACTTTGTCCGCTAAAGTCTAACTGACACGTTCCCTAGGTAGGTAGGCCGTAGACATACTATCCGAACGAAGAAAATTGAGTGCACACGATGAAGTTCCTGAAACGTAGATGACGCTCCCGACAGTTGCCAGCACATGAGTTTCGTTTGATTGAGCCGCTGAACAATCTGGAAGGTTTGTTGGCCTTAGAGCCCGTTTTGTACTTCTAACGGACCTGTGCATCACTGCATGGTGAGGTCACGCCACAAAGGGTGAAGGTGAAGCCCAGCCCAATCGTTGCCCAGTCGTTCACGGGAGACAACATGCGAGGAGATGACCTCCTTTGCGCGAGGAGACGGCTGGACGAATCAGTCCGTTTCCGCTCCTTCGGAACCGGCTAGTTTGACAGGTGAGCTGTGAAGCAGCGCTAGCTTTTGGCACGCGCGCTGCGTTCTCTGGCTGCTGACGTCCGGTTGCCCACACACACACACACACGCACACACCATCTCCTCGCCACTAAAGACTTTGTGTTGCCGGAGACGTTTAGGTTTAGAACCCCCATTGTCAGAACATTCACTCTAAAAAGAGAAATCGGCGACGACAACCGAAAAAACGAAAAGTCCCATACGATGCCGGGTGGTTCCCCATCAACAAAAGCCGTACCACACGTTATTGTCGTCGCGGTAGCAGACATCGCAAAACGAAGGCCAGAAGGAACTGAAATGGGGTAAAGAGGCTTGTTAAATGTTTGGGTCTTTGTTAATTGGGAAGATCCTCGTTTAGTGCTTGCACGTCGGAAGCTGGAATTAAAGTTGGAGTTGAAACTGCGGGCAGGTGTCATACCCGCTTTTCGGGGTGCGCATCCACACGCGATTTGGTTGTAGCACACCCGCCTTTAGGTGTGACTGTCCTAAACTCCAGCTTCTCTGAGGCTGCACTTCACCGGGGAGGGGGGGCAGACCACAGCGTCCGGTGAATCGATGCGGTTCTAGGGGGATGGGGAAGGGGGAGCCAGGGCAGTGTTGCCTGCAGACGCAGGCTTCCGAAAATCGTCTGTCAGTCCAATCCGACATGGCTGGCTGTCAGACAGTTGGTTGATGACGATCAGTGTCAAGTCTCGGCCTTGCCTTCTGAGCGGTCGCAAAGTGAGGGACCCTTTCGGCGCCATGCACGGCGAAGACGCATGTGCACAAGCGCTCTTTCACCCCAGAATTTGAAGCCGCTGTGCTTGGCCTTCTTTAATCCTCAGGTCTGCACGTCCACACGAAGGATACCCGAGCAGGCTGACCTGCAGGCTGACTTTGACCCTGCGGCGCAGACGCAGACGTCTGCAGACAACACACTGGGCAAGGGAGAGCGAACGGGACGTAGTTTTGCATTGAACCCCGCATGAATCTGTGCTACGGAACCTTGCTACTTTTTTGCGTCGATGCTCAACGTTTTGTCTTGCAGACCAACCGTGCAGAACTCCGCAGAAGCTGATGATGGAGGAATGGCGAGATGCGCTCCCCACACAGATCTTTTGTGCAGAGGTTGATGGCACTCAACAAACAGACCACCGACGACGTTCCGCAAGAGAGGAGATGATTGATTATCCGTCTTTTCAACAGGAGAGGGAGGGAAAAAAACAGCGGGTACGGGGGAAAAGAGTGGGCGAGGATTCGCTTCTTCTCGGTTTTCTTTCAACTGGTGCGTCAAAATGTACCCTCCCCCCCTCCCTTCTCCTAAAAAGTAAAGAGTCGCTTGAGAATCCGGGATTGGTTGAGCAGGGCGCCTATCTCTTTGTGACAGGAACTGCCAAAAAATATGCCATCGCTCTTTCGCTATCCTTTCAAAAACTGTTGCGTTGATGCATCCACAATTTCTTTTTTGAGCAGGCCCAGTTTCGGCCCTCTCTTCAGGTTGTTCTTCTTCTTTTTCCTGGTATGTCTTGAGTTAGGGATCTCCATGTGAAGCACGGACATGTAAACTGTGACGGTGACATGATCTTCAGTTTGGTGTTGGTTCGCTCATTGCTCAGGCTTACATTTTTTTTTGTTGGAACACATTGCAATGTCTCGAAAAGAAAAAAAACGGCGCGCACCTGGGAGGGCAAACCTTGCGAGCTTGTAAAGATTTTGACTTCGTTTTGCGTACGGCGAACTCCAGTCTCTCGGAAGCTGAAGCTAACTTTTGTTTGATGACTGGCAGGGCCTGCGCTACGCTGCGCAATGTACTGCTCGGGCGTGAATAAAGGAGAAATCCGCGCAGATCTGTGGAGATCCGCATCCGAAATCGAGTGGTACATCTTTTTACTCCACTCTTCTGTGGTTGGAGGTACGCCGTAGCTGTAACAAGCGTTTGCGCGTTCTTGTGTTTCGTTGGACCCGTCCTGTTGCGGCACACGACGGGTTTTCATGATGGTCGCCTGAATGATTCCTGTCTGGTTTGCCTTCTGTGTTCTGTACCCCCCTTACGTTCCGTGATCGTGAGTCCGTGGAGCCTCCGGTTGCCAATAGAGCTCGGGATTTCGGTTTGCCCCCAACGAACATTTCCGGAGTTGGGGCTTGCACTGATAAAACGAAGCAACGGACGATCAGCATCAACTGACCAAAGGTGATGAAAATGATGAAGACAAAGGTTTCTTGTTCTTCGCGTGTACAGGGTATAAACCTCTCTGAGGTATTAGCACTTTTTTGTTGGCTTCGTTTTCTCTTTCATGTGCAACCGTTGTTCCGGAAATGTTCCCGTCAGTACAGATGTAGTATGATGTACCGTGTGTGTGCGAAGAACCTGTTTTGTATCTTTACGCTGCCAACTTTCCTTTTTGTACTGACATGTCCACGGCGTGGTATGGTGTTCCAAAGAAAAAGCTCTTCGACGATCTCGTTTATCGGCACGTATGGGCGTACAGAACGGGATATCTCTGATTGGCTAGAGTGTAAGTTCGCTTAGAGATTATTTTAGAGTTAAAGTTCGCTTGAAATTCCGGGGTTTTAGGGTCTCCGTGTGACCGTTCATGAATGGGTTCTCTTAGAGCAAGAAAGGGCTATGTGGTTACGGGTTGTATATTTATTTTGGCAGAGAAACACCACCTTCGAATATTCCTCGAGTCGGTCCTCCTTTGGGGGAGTCCTTCGAGTCCTTTTTTATTTTTGGTGTGAAACTGTTTCTTTCCTTGACTGCGACGACGTTGAGGACGACCAGATGGCAACGTGAACTTCGCGGCGAAACCACTCGTTTTGAAGCGAACGGGGAAAACGGAGGGAGACACTCTGCGCACGAAGCCCTTAGCTTCCCGTTCCGTCGAGCGTTGGTTTGAGCCGCGAAGATCGCGGTTAATCTGTCGGTGGGGGGCACAAGCACGACTCTACCTTTCGGTGTAGCGTAGTGGTAGCTTGAACTACTCACCACTCACTTGTATGTTGATTGAGCCGGTCCGTCCCTATCTCTTGAAACTGCATCGAAGTGCCTGCCGCTGTTTATCACCGTGAATCACGGTCCACCACGGTCTATCAGGTCCACCGCTTGTCCCTAGAGCTGCATCGAATTGCCCGGTGCTGTATTCTTCGGTCTATCACGGTCTATCAAGAGGGGATGGACCGGCTCATTGATGTTGATTGGGCGGCTGCCATCGGTTCCGGGTTGGGGGCCGGGGACAAGCCGGTCTCTTGGTGTTGAACCTCCCCAGCGCTTGTCTGTTCTACCATCTGGCGGGCTGTACGTATACGTCGTGTTGCCCCCAACCCCCCCCCCCCGATGCTTTGTCGTCGGTGCCACTTTGGGAGGAGCGGGGATAGATCAAAAGGAAACTATGGGCAAAGCCGTGCTCTAAAGCTAGTGAACGGGGCGTCGAAGATGTTCAGTGCCCCGCAAAACAAGTACGGCCACGCGCCCAAGGAAAGGATAGAGAAAGCGGGGGAAGCACCCCTGGGTGTAACGTTCAGGCAGAACATTGCCTGCCTCTCATGAACACCACGTTCTCGTCATACAAGTACATTCGATGCCAAGAAAAGTGGATTTGCCGTAAAGCGCACCTGTCGCGTGAGACAGAAAACATCATTTCGTGTAGAAAATGCCAAGTGTCTGGTCATATAACGACATGCACTGTATGTCGTATGTGTGGCAAGAGTACGTGGTGCATGTTTGATGCTGGGGGAAAATCTTAGTTGGGGGAGGGGGTCGTGGGAGGGATGGTGTCCGACAGCTTCAGCTTTTCGTTCACGCACCGTGCATCTGTGCTGCTTTATTGACACGCAAAGCATAACTTGGGCGCCTTCCGCGAGTCAAGTTGGGATCGCGGTTCTGAGCAAACTCGTCGTATCTGCTTGCCAACCAAGGTTGGAGAAGTAAAATTGCAGAGCGCAGCGTTCTCCAGCTTTTGCCAACCTTCTTCGTGCTCCCCCGCGACGGTCGCTGGAGCTTGCTGCCGCGTCCCAACTCACCCTTTTTGGTTCTTCGCTTACATCGCCGTGTATGCACTCAGTACTTTTTCCCCTGCCGTGTTTGTGTGTGTTGTCGTGTAGGGGTGACCCGCATGACCTCACGTCCGTCCAACACGTGGTTCGGTAGTTGCAGCACTTGGGATTCCGTCGGTTCTTTGTGTGGCAGCTCCATCAAACATTTTTTCCAGGCTGGCGCTTATGTAAAAATCTAGAAACCCCTGGTGCAACCTGCATTCACACGGGGCGCCGCCCGGTGCGACACGCGAACCCTCAGATCGCCCGCGTGATTTCTCTGCACAGCTTCTGGTGTCCCAAGAAGGTGAAGTATGGCTAAAGAAAAAGTGGTGTCACCTGAGGGGGTAAGCTCAGGGCCGCCCACGTGATAAAGCCATTAAGCACTGGGTGCTTTTAAGTACACGGACCACACGGATCTGCATGCAAAGCCGTTATCATCACAATATAGAAAGGTTTAGCAAGCACTTTCGCGCTTAGCGTGTCGCTTTAATCGCACAGAAGAGTCCGCAGCAAGAAGGCAGGGCAGCGAACGCCCCCCCCGGGCGCAGGGGAAAATAGTGCGGCGAGCCGCAGGTATGTGCGGCTACGCGTCCTCCGGGAACGGAGCGTTGGTGGTGCCCTCGTTCTCGGTGACGACCTGCTTCTTCGCCCGGCGGTGCTTGCCTTCGCTCTTGACAGGGCAGACGATGCACTGCACGACGGCCGCGGCCACGGCGACCGCGGTGATGCAGATGAACGCGATGAAGAACGGCGCGCCGGTGGTGTCCCAGAACCCGCCTTCCTCGTCGTCAACCACGAAAGTGTTCCACGGGCACTGCGTCGAGCCTATGGGCAGCGCGGGGAGCTCGCTGCAGCCGGATTTCGTGCTGCCGTCTTCTTGCAGGTCGGCCATCACGAGCTGGTACAGCGCAGTCGGGTTGTGCGTGAAGTACCGGCAAGCTTCGTGGGCCACGATGTCAGCCACCTCCTCGTCCGTCAAGTTCCGCAGGAAGCCGGACACCAGCGGGATGATGGGTTGCAGCTGCGTCGCAAGAGCCGGGTTCTCCGCCGCCTTCTGCTGCAAGGCGAACGCCGCGTCGAGTCGCATGAGCCTCGCCCCGTGGTATCCGTACACGGGCGAGCACCACTTGGCCACCGTCTGCATTTTGACCGGCGAATCGTCCGTTTTCCCGACCAAGCACTGCGTCCCGTGGTCGATGCCGTAGCCGTTTCCGTACGTGTCCAACGGGTGGACGTACTCGGTGATCTGGTCGTGCCGGAACGACGTGTTCAGGACGCGCGGGGAGAAGTAGCCGCCGTTCCACAGCCGGCTGTTAACGCACCCGCCGCCGACGGACGCGAACGTGATCGTCGGGACCCGCGCGCCGTGCTTCGTCCGCAGGAACACGGACGCCACCTGCGCCCGGGCGCCGCCGAGGGACAACCCCGTGATCACAAGGTCCCGGCCTGTCGTCAGCTCGAACATCGTTTCAGCAACGGCCATCACGTGCGTCAGGTTCCCGGAGCCAAAGCGTTGCAGCGCTGCGAGGGCGACGATGCCTTGCTCCTTCAGGGTCTCGTAGTCGAATGACGTGTCCTGCCCTTCGTTGGCCTCTTGCGCCGGACCCCACGGCAGCCCGGCGGAGAGCCAATTCTGCTTCATTTTCCCCTGCGTCCGGCTCAAGACGTAGTGGAACGCGAGCGACAACGCCTCGACCGAGTCCACGAACGACGCGGTCCCCGGGAAGACGAGGACCGTGACCTTCTGCTCCGCGTCCTGCCAGACGAGGGCGGTGACTTCGGCGACCGAAGCGTCGCCGGTCGGATCGCCGATTTCGTCGTAGAACTCGCGGAAAAACGCCTCGGTTCGCTCGCGTTCTTGGGCCACGGAATCCGAGCCGAGGATGCTGTCGCCGGCGGCAGTGATCGAAGCCAGCACTTCGTCCGAGTACGGTGAGCGGGTGAGCGGCAGGTGCTTCATCGCCAGGGCCAGCTGGGCGCAGACTTCGGTCCGCCGCTTGGACGGCTGGCTCGCGTTGAAAGGCGCGATGCCGAGCGCCTCGACTTCGCGCCGCACGCGTGGCGAGCCGCCGACGACGTGCCGTACGAGGCGGCCGCCTTCCCCCGCCGTGAAGATCTGCCGGATCGACAAGCCGTCGACGTGCCCGTGGTGCTGGGCCCCGACGTAGTTCACCTGCTCGTTCGGCAGATTGGCCAGCGCCAGCAGAAGAAAGACGGTCGCTTGCATTTTCTCAGTGTTTTTTTACTTGCTCTTTTGTGTGTGGTGTGGGGTATGTATTTACCTGGAGAAAGAAGTTGTTTATTATCAAAAAGTAGCTTGTTCGGCAAGCTGGTCAGCGCCAGAAAAAGGACGATCGCTTGCACACTAGGAAGGGGTACATGGCTGACTTCGCGTGGCAGGTGCTTTATCGCCAGGGCCAGCTGGACGCAGACTTCGGTCCGCCGCTTGGACGGCTGGCTCGCGTTGAAAGGCGCGATGCCGAGCGCCTCGACTTCGCGCCGCACGCGTGGCGAGCCGCCGGCGACGTGCCGTACGAGGCGGCCGCCTTCCCCCGCCGTGAAGATCTGCCGGATCGACAAGCCGTCGACGTGCCCGTGGTGCTGGGCCCCGACGTAGTTCACCTGCTCGTTCGGCAGATTCGCGTGGCAGGTGCTTCATCGCCAGGGCCAGCTGGACGCAGACTTCGGTCCGCCGCTTGGACGGCTGGCTCGCGTTGAAAGGCGCGATGCCGAGCGCCTCGACTTCGCGCCGCACGCGTGGCGAGCCGCCGGCGACGTGCCGTACGAGGCGGCCGCCTTCCCCCGCCGTGAAGATCTGCCGGATCGACAAGCCGTCGACGTGCCCGTGGTGCTGGGCCCCGACGTAGTTCACCTGCTCGTTCGGCAGATTGGCCAGCGCCAGCAGAAGAAAGACGGTCGCTTGCATTTTCTCAGTGTTTTTTACTTGCTCTTTTATGTGTGTTGTGGGGTATGTGATTACCTGGAGAAAGAAGTTGTCTATTATCAAAAAGTAGCTTGTTCGGCAAGCTGGTCAGCGCCAGGAAAAGGACGATCGCTTGCACACTAGGAAGGGGTACATGGCTGATTTCGCGTGGCAGGTGCTCTATCGCCAGGGCCAGCTGGGCGCAGACTTCGGTCCGCCGCTTGGACGGCTGGCTCGTGTTGAAAGGCGCGATGCCGAGCGCCTCGACTTCGCGCCGCACGCGTGGCGAGCCGCCGGCGACGTGCCGTACGAGGCGGCCGCCTTCCCCCGCCGTGAAGATCTGCCGGATCGACAAGCCGTCGACGTGCCCGTGGTGCTGGGCCCCGACGTAGTTCACCTGCTCGTTCGGCAGATTGGCCAGCGCCAGCAGAAGAAAGACGGTCGCTTGCATAGTTTTTTGGTTTGTGTGTTGTGTGTGCGGGTTAGAACAAGGTTGTCTATTGTCGTCTAAAAAATAGTTTGTTCGGCAGGCTGGTCAGCGCCAGCAAAAGGACGATCGCTTGCACACTAGGAAGGGGTACATGGCTGACTTCGCGCGGCAGGCCAGCGCCAGCAGAAGAAAGACGGTCGCTTGCATTTCCGGCTGGGTTCTTGTTTTGTGTGAGCGTAGGTTATGTGTTTACCTGAAGAAATGTGTTGGTTCATCGATCAAAAGTTGCTTGTTCGGCAGGACAGTCGCTGACAGACTAGGTGAGGAGCACGCTTAGTATGTCATGAGTAAGAAGAAGCTGCTCTCTCATGACCGGAAGTTCGCCGGATAAACATTCCGATCTCTTCCATCTGCACGAATCCGGCTCCGTCGAGAGACAGGAAGGAACCAGACGTGGGGCTGTTGTGCTTGCCTCTCGGTTGCACCAACCTTGGCACCTTACGTTGAATAGCACTTCGGCCGCTTCGTCTGCTTCGTTGATGAAGCGATTGTTCGCATGCTCCCTTTGTCTACGCCATCGCCGCGGAGGCTAGCACCATCGACAGTAGGTCGGTCCCGTCGTTTCTCTTCCCTGTCACTCGGGCCAGCGAGCGCTGGCCCTCACGGCGGCGTAACGACGCCAAGGAGGAAGGTCAGCGACTGCACGAACATGACAGATAATAAGATGCAACGAAAAAGGAAGATAAGAGAGACTCTGGTGGAAATCGGCACATAAACGGGGAACGCGAGAGGGGATGCTGGAGGGGGGGGAGGAGTGATGGGTGGGGGGGACGGCGTATAGAGGCTGCGGAAGCGAGCTGCACACCCGGCGATATCGACGAAAGCTGCGACTTTTATTTCACTCTTCTTTTGCATACGTGTGTTGAGTCCCAGCGTTGTCGCATCGTGTGTACGCACTCCATTGGCCCCTCGGCCAGTTCACCACCCCGAGCATACTGTGTGCTGGTACCCCAACACCTCGCCTGCGCCTTGTTCTTTCCCCTCTTCTCGACGATGGCATCACACTGAGCACACCGCCATTTCACTGCTACGACTGGGTGCGACTGGTCACAAATATGACTAGCCACTCGTCAATAAATATGACGCAGTCGCTTGGGGGTTTGAAACCACAGTCCCCACCTACCCGTTACGCCAACAGGTAGGAACCCAGGTCTGTCCCCTGAATTTGTGTGTTTCTTTTCTTTCGTTCGGCTTGCGGGGTTAGTCGTGGTCTAGCCTGTTGACTAGCTACATAGAATTCCGCATCGCAGTGTTTCTTGTTCACGCGGGAGTATGACCAGTACCTACCTGACACGCTCTCCAATAGTAGTCATGCCGCCTCGGGAGGCGGCGTGGAGAGGTCAAAGAACTTCCCCCCTGCAGCAACTGCTTGGCATTTACGGCGGACTGTCGTTACAAAAAGAAGAAAAAGAAGTGGGCTCAATTTTCAGGGGGTGGGGGCAAAAAAAAATATGCCTTCGCTCTTTCGCTATCCTTTCAAAAACTGTTGCGTTGACGCATCCACGCATCCACGAGTTTGGGCCCTCTCTTCAGGTTGTTCTTCTTCTTTTTCACCTGGTATGTCTTGTGATAGGGATCTCCATGTGAAGCACGGACATGTAAACTGTGACAGTGTTCAGTTTGGTGTTGGTTCGCTCATTGCTCAGGCTTTCATTTTTGGAACACATTGCAATGTCTCGGGAAAAAAAAAAACGACGATGGGGGGGAAGAGGGGAGGGGCGCGAAGAGTCTCGTCAATTTAGATGCTTTCGGGACGCCGGAAGGACGGCAAACATTTATCTGGAAAAGACGTATCGAAGAGACTAAAAACGCCGCCTATGCGCGGCGGTTGGGCAAAGAAAAAAAAAAAAGGGTATCCAGAAAAAGAACCAAGATTGGAAAACATAAGACAAAACGCAGCGGGGGTGCCAGTGTTGTTGTCGCTTGGCTTGTGATGAACATCCGCTCAGGGTCAGCCGTTGCCTTAGCTCTGAGAACGCGCGAGCCCTGTCAGGAAGCTCCCCGAACTGTCACTAATCCAACATGTCTGGCCAGTCTTGACAACACTGAGGGGTGAGTGCGGTGTAAGCGAGGGGGTGATGGTAGAGAGAGAAAAAAAACAAAGGGGGGTGAAAAGGAGCCAGAGTGTGGAAAGGGGAAGGTGGGGACAGATGCGCGGAAAGGCTAGGTGTTGGAACGAGGCAAAGTTTTTTTTTTTTCTTCTCTTCGAACTGATTTTCGTGCTTTTTTTGTTATTTTTCCTTTTGTCGGGAGGGGGGAGGTATCGTTTAACACAATGTCCTGTCTGCACGATGCTTCAATCCTTTAAGCCATGAACACGTAGGGTGGAGCATCATCAGCGTGAACCTGAGTGTCTGCAGACAGCGTTGTGAGCCCCAAAACTTGGACCCTGAATTGGGACCCAGAAATTTGGACCCAAAATTTGGTGGTTTGTTACAGCCAGACCCGGGATGGGAGACCTGCCTACGTCTTTTTTACCGCCACTATATATTGAGTTCTGTTGTGCTGTTTGTAGAGCGGAGGACTACGGATGCCGCCCATGCCAGCGGCAAGACCGTGAAGTGCGTTTGAGGGGCCACTCTGGAGCACAGGGCTGGGTAGGGGTGGTTCTTGCATACTTTTCTAATTCCGGAGGAAATCCGATTAAGAAGTGTTGTGCAAGATTCGCTTCCGAGAAAAGAAGAAGAAACCCCCATCGGAGTCTTTGACTATCGCAAGCGAGGGGTGAAGCTACGATGTTTTTCGGGATAGACGAGGAGGGGGGGTATCAACCATGGACGGTCAAATATTCGTCGGATACATTAATCTTCTAAGAACTGTGATCTGAAACGACAAAGAAAGAGTAAGAAAGATTCCTGCCCCCCCCCCCCCAGGGGTGGCCCTAAGCGGCCAGATTGCGGAGTCGTTGGCAGAATCTGACCTGACCCCCCCCCCCCCCCTATATACAGGCTATTTTCACTGTGGAGGGGGGACACTACCTGTCACTCTCTAAGGTGGTCACCACAGTGGGTGGTCAGAAAAAAAAATTTTTTTTTGGCCCAAATACCCCAAAAACCACACTTTGAAAATTTTTTGTGGGCCCACTTTTGCCAGGGAATTTTGACCATTTCACCTTAGAGAATTCGACCACCCAGTCTCCAAGGCAACTGCACTGTACACGGTGGACCGGTCATGGTCATGACCGCATGTTTGACCCAGGTACACTTTGCTGCCTATTTTACCTTGCAAACTTTCATAAGTACCGGTTATTGACCGCAATGTTGCGGTCAATGACCGCATGGGTGCGGTCAATGACCAGTACTACCGGTCAATGACCGCAAGGTACCGGTCAACATTATTGCGGTCAGCGTGGTGCGGTCATTGACCGCACCGGCCCTTGACCGGTCCACCGTGTAGAAGGGGGGGGGGGTCCCTTGCAAAGTCGTTGGGGGCTCTCAGGGTAGTGTCAGCACTGCCCCCCCCCTGCGTTAAGGAAGCCCCGGTTTGTGTCGATACAGCCGGGGGGTGGGGGATTGCAAGTACGTGCTTGATGTTTGCTCAACACCGCACTGGTCCCATCTGCGTCGTGTTTCGGTCCTGTAAGCCACGGGCACATAAGGCGGATCATCATCAGCGCGAACCTGAGTGTCTGCAGACAGGACAGCGGAGTGAGTCTGTGGCTGTTCGTAGCTCGTCACAGCCAGGACCGCCCGCGCTACTGGAGCACAGGCGAATCCGTCACGGGGAGGCCCCTACAACCGTGTCTGAGCAATCAGTTAGAAGACTAAGGGCCCCCGCCCTGAGTTTCTCGCTAGGCAGCTCTGACTTGTCCCCCGCAGAGCTCAGTGGACATGGGGTTGCCGTGTGCAGCACCAATGGCCGAAGTAATAAAGGGGGGTGGGGGTTGTGGGCTTGCCCTCGTTCCTCTCCGCGATCGTCCACATCTTCGGGGCCTTTATCGTTGTTGTGCAGAAAAGAATTTGCAGCGTTTCCGCAACGTGAGGGAGGTGAAGACGCCTTTTTCTTTGTTTGTGCGCACCAGCGGAACTCACCTGCTTTGGCAAGTTTCATGTCGAACGCTGCCAGCTACTAATTCTTAGTACCAACAATGCAGTGTTAACCCAGAAAAGATCTCTTTTTCTTTTAAGGGAAGGCCATTTGAAGACCGATTTCCGAGTTGCGCTGATAAAACGAAGTAACGGCCGACCAGCATCAACTGAACAATGATGACGACAATGGCAAGGCAAACTATTCGTGTTCTTCACAGAATATAACCTCTCTCGGGGGGAGTTTCTTACTGCGCCAGCCTTTCTTAGTTGGCTTTGTTGTCCTTCCCATGTGCAACCGTTATTCCAGAAATGCTTCCTCCAGGTACGACTGTTACATAAGGTCGGTCTGTACTGTTGAAAAAGAGATCCTTTTGCGAATGCGCACAGTGAAAAACAAAGAAAACTTCTCGGAAGGGCCCGAGAAAATCCTCACGCGGAACCCTGCAAACAAGTTACACAGCGTGTGTAAGTCCAAAAAAAGTTGCTTGCGTTGGATGACACAAACGTCATTCACTGTTGTTTGATGCTTCTATCTTGCAGGGGTACGTGTTGTGGGCGTTGCGGTGTACTGAGTGTGTTGCGGTGTTGGTGACATCACTTTCGCTTCCTAGCTGCCCGCGTGCTGTCCATTGGGGTGAACGTCCGCTTATTATCACGGTATTGAGTCGGCGCCAGAGTACAGAAAAGAGGCATAAGGCAGCAGCCCTGCGGGCCCTGTCATTTCATAGGAACCGGCCTATCTAGAAGCATAAACGATTCCGCCTTGACTCGCAGATGGCGCTCAGGCTAGTGATGTGTGTCGTGAAGTGATCGAGTTGAGTGCTGGCAGGAGTTGCTGCTAGTGCTCAGAGCATCTCGTCTCGAACCCTTTTCGAGCTGTAGTGGGGTGGGTGGGAAATACGTTGAAGCAGACCATTTTTTTTTGGCACCGGTCAGGAGTGTACGTTTCTAAGATGGAACATCAAGCAAAGCCTGAAAGACCCCGTTGAGACAAGGAAGAAGAAGGGAAGAGGAACATTTCCGGAATTCGGGCCTTGGCGCTGATAGACACAGATGTGGATGCATGATGTGGAATTGATAAGGCGAAAACATGAAGGGCTGTCTCGAATTGAGCCGATTAAAGAGACGGGGGGGCACCCGTCCTTTTTTAGGCTGCGACTCACGCAGGGATTTGTGGTTTATCACGTTTTCGTTGGCTTCGTGAGACCACTGTTCCGGAAATGTTCCCTTCAGACTGTGCTAGGGGAAGAAGAAATAAGAGAGAGGTTGCAGAAGGCCGCACCACGTACACCGTCGACATATGACAACTAAAGCTTTTTCAGAGTGCAAGTTCGCTTTGGGATCCGGGGTTTTATAGTCTCCGGGTGACCATTGTCTCGTAAAGGTTCCTTTAAGGTATAGTATGTTTGTGTGTGTATCTTTGCTGCCGATTGCCGACTACTCGACTTATTTTAGTGCGAGCTCATTTTTCCTATGTGCTTTGCCAAGTCCATGGCTCTTGTGACCGACACCGATTTCACGTTCGCGAGGAAAGCGATCTCGGGGCCCCCACGTTTTCGTAGGACAAGTGTTTAAGGTAAACCCAGGCGATTGTACGCCGCAAACTAGTCATTCGAATGTATGGAACTTGCCGTATATTAGGTACTTGCTAATGTGTACCAGAAACGAACGCGTGAAGGGACTTGTTGTCTTCACTCGTCGTTCGTATAACGAGTACGTGGTGCAGTATCGAGCCCCCCAACTCGCCACTGCGTTAGGCTGATACGTGCTGTCGTGGAAAGATGACAGAACTCACCTTTTCGATACGACCCGCACAGCCTTCTCCTAAACAACGATCTTCCTTTCTTCGGGGCGGCCGGCGTCACCTCGGCCACCGGAACAGAAAAGGTAAAAGAAATCGCGCGTCTTCGTTTCCGCACTCGGGCGCTTTTGTTGCTCCGTTTTGAGATTTGTGTTTCCGACGATCCCGAACGGACGGACAGATTTTTTTGCAACTGGCGGCCTCCTCGCGTATTTCCTATGAACACAGAATAGGATGAGAACTCTTTTTGCTGCGCGCCTCCGCTGCGGTATTTTGAATGCGGACACTACCAATTTTCACAAGCCACCAGCAACGATTGCAACCCGCCACCACGAAAGCGCGTCGAATGCAATATTTGGAGTGAGGTAGCAAAAAAGACTGGCATCGTGTGGCGCTCGTTTTTTGTAGCGCGTGAGTGACGACAACAATAACGAGAGTCCGATCTTTTTTGGGTTGCGATTTCTTTTGTTTTCCCACCGTCAACGAAAGAGTGCCGGCCCATCCCAACAGTTCCTCTTCTTCCTCTCCTTGAGGACCCAGGAGTGCGGATCGGCGCGCGAAGGAAATACTCGACGTAGCTGCTTAGATTTCGAATTGGAAGGGTGGAAATTTAGGGACAGAGAAAACACAATTTGTTTTGTTCTTCGCACCACCATGCGTTGTTTCCTTCACTCGGCACTGTTTTCCCATGGTGTGTTTGTGTGTCTTGTCGTGTAGGGGTAGACCCGCATGACCTCACGTCCGTTCAACACGTGGTTCGGTAGTTACAGCACTTGGGATCCCTTCGGTTCTGTGTCTGGCAGCTTCGCCGATCATTTTCCTTCCAAGCTGGCGTTTGCGTAAAAGAAAGTATACGACAAAAGATGGTCAAGCAACGCCCCTCCCCTCTCCGCGCCCATGCGTTGGGGAAAGGGGGGAGGGCGCTGCCGAAAACAGAGCTGAGAGGGCCGGAGCCGACGTTTTAAGGTGGCACGTACGCGGTGCTCGCGTTTACGCGGGGGGCCTCGGGCGGGAGACGCGCCGCACTGTTTTTTTTGTGCGGTCGACGATATACGTCGTTCTGATGATTTTTTGTGTTACCGTCGATCCCGAAGGATTTTTTTTTTTGGTGTCCCTTTTTCATAGGTGGGGGGGGTCGAATAACAAGCATTTATAATTTCCGTTCATTTTGTCGAGGTGCCGGCTTGGGACTAAAACCGACACCGAGGCAATATTGGCGGACATTATCTAGACTGTTTCTTGTATCTGATAAAAACAGTTATTTGACACACGCCTGGCCGTCAAAAATACTCGAGGGACTGCCTTGTGCTTATTTCGAAGGAGGCTAGAGGGGGAAAAACAACACAACTGCAAAGTGGGTCTTTTTTTTTTTTGTTGAACGCTTACGCCCGCCACTAAACCCAGATTTACCTGTGTTTCGTGTGGGCTACAGCACATTTACCTCCTTTGATCTTGGAATACTGTTCCGATAGTGGGGAGTCATCGGCATGTCGATGAGTACCACACGTTTACCTCCTTTGATCGTCCGCAACTGGCAGTCTCCTCAAGCATTCCTACAAAGCGGGTGCTTATACAAAAGAAACAGAACCGCTATTGGCCCCTGCTACTGTTCGACACCGCATGCCTCCCCGGAATATCTTGAACAATAAACTCAGGTGTTGTTAAAGGGGGCCGGCCCCTTACGTGTTCTCCGGCGCATGTTTTCGCAGCGCGAGCGACACGTGCACGGTGCCCTTATGGTAAAATGATTCAAAACTACCGCTAGCCCCTGACATTGAGAGCCGAGACGCGCATCGGACCGCTCGTCTCTCGCAGGGTTCGGCTGCGCTGATGAAATGGTCACGGCACGGAGGTGCGCATGCCTGAAAGAAAAACAGATGAAGCTTCAGATTTGGAGAATTGACCGAGTAAAGGAAAAAAACGGGAGGGGACGGGGGGTGGGAAAACTTGTGTAATAATAAAATAGGGGAAAGGGGGGGGGGGGGGGGGGGGGGGGGGGGGGGGGGAAAGCGAAAAAGAAATGTGGAAGAACGACGGGGCAAAGAACAAGAAATACTCGAGGGACTGCATTGTGCTCATTTCGAAGGAGGCTAAAGGGGGAGAAAACAATACGACTACAAAGTGGGTCTTTTTTGTTGAACGCTTACGCCCAGCCACTAAACCCAGACTTACCTGTGTTTCGTGTCGGCTACACCACATTTACCTCCTTTGATCTATCACAACTGGCAGTCTTCTCAAGCATTTCCTACAAAGCAGCAAGCTTATACAAAAAAAAAAGACGAAGAACAACAAAGAACATTCTCCGGGGTTGGGGTTTGCGCCGATCAACGAAGCAACACGGGCGATTAACTCACTGAACAATGCGTGTGTTGCTACGTCGTTGCCTTCGTTTTGACCCTTATACGGACGGGGGGACATATAATTATGTCGAAAAAGCCAAACCCCGAGCTGGTTCGGACACTGCGCCTCCAGAGTAAAGACACGTCAAAAAGAATCAACGTTTGCTGCGCTGCTGTGAAGAGATGTGTTACGAAACCTTTCAGAGAAGCACCAGGTTTCCCATCTTGGAGTCGCAAAAAGTCTTGAGTTTGACCCGTAGATTCCCCAGGAGGCTTTCTGCGCGCTGGACAACCTAGCTCCTCCCCTCCTTCCGGAAGGTGCTAACTTTTCATTCATGACTGTGTTGCTCCAAAAATGTTCCCCTCAGTACAACTGTACTCATTGAAGAAAAACAAACAGGGGGGCGGGGATAAAAATTATGCGACAAGAAAATAGAAACTGGCGTTGGGGGGAATGCAAAAAAAAAAAAAAGGGGGGGGTCAGAAACGGACCTCAACAGTATTCCGTCTGACGTCTCCAGTCACCGGTCGAGGCTGCAGAGCAGCCTCATCATCCCTTCGAAGCATTAGCGTGTACGGGACACCGCGGCCCCCTCCAGAAAACACAGCCACATTCCGTTAGTTTTTCCTCTCTTGTCCCCCTTGCCCGGGGTCCTTTGCTTCACGCGTCAACCTTCTCAACCTTCTCTGTTTCAATCACTTCAACCTCCTTGGCAGGTTCGTTTTCCTCTGGTTCAGCCTGCGGCGGGCACATGATGCACCTGCCGACGAAGAAGATAATGGCTATGAACGCGAGAACGATGAAGACGTAGAAAGGGGGCGCTTTGGTGCTCGAGCTGAAGAAGTCGTCGTCCGAGTCAGACTCCTCGTATCTGTTCATCGGGCAGCGATTGTCACCTGCCGGCACCGGGGAGTTCACGTGGCAGCCAGATTTCGTAGTCCCGTCGGCGTTGAGCTCGTTGACGATCGAGTTGTACAGAACAAGGTTGTTGTGCGTAAAGTACCTGCACTGAGAGTGGCTCTTAAGAAGGAGGTCCTCCTGCTGCGTGACGGGGCGCAGCAGCCCCGGGATTGCCGCTTTGACTGCAGCTGGGATGATGCCCGCTACCGACTGAAGCGCCTTGGCTGCGTCCGCCCAGACAAGGTACGTGCCGTCGTATCCGTAGACAGCTCCACACCATGACTTAACTTGTTCGAGGGACGGCTTTGCAGATTCGTCGAGGCCGACGTAGCACTCATTTCCGATGTCAAGTCCGTAGGCGTTACCGTATGTGTCCAGAGGGTGAACATACTCCGTCAGCTGCGGCTGTTCCTTGGAAGTGTCGTACGTGGAAGCAGCGACGGTGTCTCCGGAGAACATACGGTAGTTCCAGCAAGCAGATCCCGTCGATGAGAACGTGATGGTCGGCACAGGCACTCCTTGCGTCTTCAAGAAGATAGACGCCGCGGCAGCACGGGAACCGCCCAAGGACCCCCCCGTCATCATGAACTTTCGCTTGTCCGGCACCGCCGTCGAAAATACACCGTACGCGATCTCGAAAGCATCTTTCACGGTCCCGACGGGCGTGCCCATGCTCGCAAGGCCTTGGGTCAGAACCGAAGAGGCGAGTACCTGCTCGTCACGGACGGAGTTGTAGTAAAAGCTGGAGTCCATATTTTCGGCGGCCTGCTGCTTTTCCCCCCAGGCGAGACCGGCTTTGTTGACCCAGTTGTCCTTCATCTTCTCCGCTGTCTTGTCGATGTTGTACCAGATACTCTGGTACATGACGGCCAGGTCGTCGTTCATGCCATAGGCTCCAAAGAACGCAAGGATGCTGGTATCGCCCGGTGACACCCACAGGGCAGCCTTGATCGTCGGCGAGAAAGAGGTGGCTTCCGCGCCGATTTCAGCGCTCACGCTGTCGACCAACGCTATCATGAGCTCGACCTCTCGTGTTGCGTTGCTTGCGCTCCACACGCCGTCTCCTGCGGCTGCGATCTCCTCCAGACCGGCCCACGGTCCTGAAAGGCTTTTCAACCCCGGGTGAAGCACGAGTGCCAACTTCGCGCAAACGATAGTCCTGGCCCTGGACGCCGTCTGGACGTCGACATCCGGCAACGCCAGCGACTGCGCCTCGCGCTGAGCCCGCTGCGTCGGCTTGATGTTGTACTGCGTCAGGACGTCGCCGCCCGCGAAGATGGATCGCAAGTGGAACCCGCCCACGTGGCCATCGTGCTGCACGTCTAGATCTCTTTGCTGGATTTCCGCCGCGAACGCAGCGGTCGCCAGACCGAGAAGGGTCAGTCCTCGCATGGGTACTGCTTTTTTCTTGGAGAAGATTAATGAGAGTGCGGTATCCTGTGGCAAAGACATGAATTGCGTTTTTTGACAAACAAGTCAATCGAATGAACCCAGCTTTTGAGAACCTGCGCGCTAAACTTAGGCATCATTCAGCGCAGGCAAATAAACGCGTAGCTTTGTTTTATTCTGAAAGCAACGGCGATACTAAGCTTCAACCGATGTTCTACAAAAATCCGGCATCAACTTGTTCCAGTCTAGAGGAATGCGTGAGTTACTCAGGGCACATCGGATTCATCGGGCCACGACCAGCTTCGGCGAACGGCAACTTCCAAATTCACATCCAGATTCCGTGTCTTCAACCAGGTCTATACGAGCCCGAATGGACCGGCGGGCGTAACGCACTGAGGAGCCTTGTCAACGCCTGCAACTCCGGGCAACGCCAAGCTTCCGCTTGCCAGTTGATACCGGAACATGTTTCCGCTTCACCACGTCACTGCGGAAAAGGGTCAGTGAAAAGCCCAATTTTCTGTGTGCTTGCCGCACTTCCATCTCTTTGCCACGTAGAAGCAGCCGAGAAGAACAGAGGAAAAGCTTTACCGAGTTTCAGAAGGTTTCCTTGAGGGGGGTGTGCTGGGTCTAAGTTCCAGGCACGTGGAACACGGTTTTGCTAATTCTTAGTGCCAACAATGCATTGTTAAAACAAAAAAATAATTTCGATGCCATCATGGGCTCCCTGTTTATTGCGACGAGAGACAACACAACTAAAAGTGGGCCTTTATTTGTTGAACGCTCACATCCGCCACGAAACCCAGATTTACCTGGGGTTCGTGTGGGCTACAGCACATTTACCTCCGTTCGTTGAGAGAGCAGGTGCTTTTGTTTGTGCGCACCAGCGGCTTTTCACCTGATTTGGTGAGTTGGTTTTAGTACGCTGCCAACTACTAATTTTTAGTACCAACAATGCATTCTTAACACAAAAAACAAGGGTTTTCTAGGAGGGGAGAAGTAACCGAGTCAGGGTATAAGATCTGTCGACCACTGCCTGCTAGCAGCCTGCGCTCATGGTCCGTTGGTTTATTTTAGACTATTTCAAGTCCTAAGGATCCGTGTTTTGGGTCCACGGTCACAGTCAAGACGGGTTGGGGTTCTTTCCTTGGGTATGTGTAAGTTGGCTGGTACCTGATAGTTCGTCTGTTGGGTGGTCTTTGCAGCTGAGCTTTCCATGCCTTACTCTCACACTTTTGTACGTACATTTTCGTTCTTTCGTTTGCTAGCAAAGTTTTGAACGGCGGTGACCGACTCCACGGTCGCATTCACAACGAATGTGGCACTGGGCCTTCGATTGTTTTGTGTCTATTTCCAGGCGGTACGCCCGGAGCGGATATAGTACAAGAATTGACGCTCAAACCCGGAGGTTTCGCACCATAGGGACGACAGCACGTCGGCAGAGGGGCACTCCTACCCCCTCTCGTGGCATCCGATCTGCACGTTCGGCTGCTGACGTGTCGGGTGGCGAGAGGACCTGTCCCACGCAGCAGAGTGCACACGCAAAACAACCACCCAAGATTCCACCCAGTTTTCCCTTTCACAATGACCTACCAAAAGACAAAAGTCGCCCCAGACCGCACGTTTTTAGAGTAAAAGTTCGCTTGTAACTCCGGGTTTTAGAGTCTCCGGGTGACGGCAGTAACGACACCCTCTAAGCGCAGCGTGTTCTTGGTGGTTACACGAGGTAAGAGTACCGATGCGCACCTTCATAGCTGGTTTCGGCCGTTTTCCTCACCTTGCATGAGGTACGCCCCTCAGCACGGTGCCGTTGTTGGCGACGGTCGGTCTTCTTGATTGCGGACGACCGTCTCTTCTTGTGTGATTCTGGGATTTCATGTTGCTTGCACCGCGGTCGCGAACACCGGGTTTCTGCTCAAAAGAAAAAGATGGGAACCCGGGTAGCCGGGGCGCAAGCGGGCCTGGTCTCACTAACCTTTCTTGGAATCGAGGTCCGCGTCGGCTGCCAGGACAAGGCTGTCCGAGATGGGGTAGTACCCGAGTCCGTGGGGCACGAAGCCGTAGTAGAACCCCTCGCGCAGGCCGGCGTACCGTGGCGCGGGGATGAATCGTTTGGGGGGCGGGGTCCTGTACGACTGAACGGGAGAAGACTTCGGCGACACCGACGGCGACGACCCGTAATCTCTCGGGCTCAGCGCTGGACTGGACAACGGGTCAGGGCGGGGCGACGCCGGGCCGTCAGTGGATGGGCTGCGGATCTTGGGCGGCGAGGGAAACAGCGCACGGGGGAACAGCGAGCCACGGTCGCTCGTTTCGTCGCGGGGCGTCTGCACGCGGGACGGCGGCGTGCGGATTGCGCGGGCCGCGCTCCGCTTCGCCTCTCCTTCCGAGCAGTACCCGCAGAGCCTCTGCGCGGACGCCGAGTCGTGGAGGCCGCCCAACGGGCGCCCTGCTCTCGGCGGCACGCCGCCGAGTCCTTTCGACTCGGGCTGGACCCCGCCGCCGCCAAGCAACAGATCGCCGCCAGGCGGTGACCCGCCGGGAGACAGGGAAGCGCGGCGTTCCACGATACCCACGCCGACCCACAACGGGCGGCCGTCCCCCGTGGCTCCTCCCGCGGCTTGCCTCCGCTTCTTCGCCTTGTCTCTAAGGCTTCGCGCCGCGACCCTCCGCCGGGTGGCGTCCGTTGGCGGGTACCCGGGGCCCGTGGGCGGGCTCCACGGCTTCTTCCCCGCACCTTCTTCGCCCCACCTCGTCGTCCCCCGAGTCCCGCCCCTCGGGCTGAGCCGAGCACCGTCCGCCTTTCCGGCGTCGCTCCGCGCCCCGGGCTTCGGCGGCCGCTCCGCCTTCTCCTCCGCGGGCGGATCTTTCGACTCGCCTCGCCTCTGCTGATGCTGCTGTTGCTGCTGCTGTTGCTGCTGCTGCTGCTTTTGCTGTTGTTGTTGCTGTTGCTGTTGCTGTTGCTGTTGCTGTTGCTGTTGCTGTTGCTGTTGCTGTTGCTGTTGCTGTTGCTGTTGCTGTTGCTGTTGCTGTTGCTGTTGCTGTTGCTGTTGCTGTTGCTGCAGCGGCGGCGCGGCCGCGCCGGCGTCTTTCCAGTCGCCCGCGGCGCTTTTCCCCCGCGCGGCCTCCCTTCGACCGTCGCTCCGAGGCGAGTCTTCTCCGGGGGGCGCGCCTTCGCTGTCTGCGATGGACGCGAACAGCGCGTCGCTGTCGGTGTCCTCGGCCGGCGGCCGGACCGAGGCGGACGACAGGGACCGCCGCGACACTTTTTGGAACAGCGGCGCCGCCGGCGCGCGCGGCAGGGGCGCCGGCGGGCCGCCAGCCTTCGGCCCGGCGACGGCCGGCGGCGCCTGGATTTTGGCGAACCCCGAGCGGGTTCCTGGAGAGTCGCTGTACCGGGCTGGCGGCCGCGGCGGCGCGTGGGTGGTCTCGGCGGTGACGTGCCCGCTGGTGGCCCGCGTGATGCTGCGCAGCTCGCTCGGCAGCGCGGTGCTCTGCGTCGTGCCGCCGAGGGAAGCCGCCGCCGCCACGGGGATGGGCTGCGCGCCCATCCGCTTCGCGGGGGGGGGTTCGTTCGGTGCCGGGGCGCCGGCGAGCTTCGGGTTGAAGTCGCCCTGCTTTCCGTGGCGGACGGGCTGGACGCCCGCCAGCTTCGACGGCGGCGCCACGGGCGGCTGCCGCGCCGGGATCGGCGTCGCTGCGCGCGCACGCCCGCGCAGCTGCGTGCTGCCGGCCAGGGGTCGGTCGTGGTTGGGTGCGGGTGAGTCGTCGGGCGCTGCTGCTGCTGCTGCTGGTGCTGCGGCACCCGGGGGACCTGTCCCTTCCTCCTGCCCACGCAGCTGCGTGCCACTGGCCAGGGCTTGGTGATGGTTCGGCGCGGGAGAGTTAGTGGGCCCGCCTGCACCCGAGAGACCCGAGTTTCGCGTCCCTTCCCCATGCCCACGCAGCTGCGTGCTACTGGCCAGGGGTTGGTGATGGTTCGGCGCGGGAGAGCTACTGGGCCCAGCTGCTGAGCTCCGCGCCTCCTCCGGCGCTGCCGCGCGCCCCCTCCCGCGCAACTGCGTGCCGCCGCCGGCCGGCGAATGCCGGTCCGCGGAGGAGGGACGGAGCCCCTCTGGCGGCGGGTCGGCGTCGGCGGTGCGGACGAAGAGGGGCGCCTTCGGCTTCACGCCGACGGCGGCGAGGCTGGCGGAGGTGTCGCCGCCGTACTCGCGGCCGGCGACGCAGAGCGACAGCCGCGCGGCGTCCACCCCGGTCCTGGCGGCCACCTGCTCGAGGAGCTCGGAAACGGAGGCGGCGCCCAGCTTCAGGCCCCGGACGGTGCACGCCTCGACCCCGCCCGGCGTGGCCACGTTCACCTTCAGCGCCGCGGCCTTCGCGCCGCCCGCGCTGTCCAAGAACTGCGACCGGAAGCCTGCCACAGGGGCGCCCTGCAACGGGCCGAGCCTCGGTCTGGCCGGCATCCCCGCATTTGTTTCCGGTGCTTTTTGTGGCTCCGACGATCCCGTACGGGCGTCGTTTGACCTTGGTTGTTGATGACGGTTGATCGCCTGTCTAATTTTAGACTGTTTTCGAGTTTTAAGAAAACATTATTTTTGAGTCTCCGGTTGACCGTTTAGGCAGGGAGGGGTATTGAATGGATGTTTTCTCTTCTTTTTGCGTGAGTACGGAGTTGTCCCCAGTCCGGCGGCTGTTCCCTCCATGGGGTACGAATACCATTGCATTGCTCTGCGCGCCCTCGCCGTCAAAAAATCACTGCGGGCTACTCGGTTTCGCTCCTCCTCTGGTGGGCGCCGGCGGTGCGAACACCACATCCACGGTGTCGTAGTACACTTACCATACCTACGTAGTATGTGGTATCTACGGACTACGTAGACACCACATCCACGGCTACGTAGTATGTGGTATCTACGTACTACGTAGACACCACATCCACGGTGTCGTAGTACACTTACCATACCTACGTATGTGGTATCTACGGACTACGTAGACACCACATCCACGGCTACGTAGTATGTGGTATCTACGTACTACGTAGACACCACATCCCCTCTATACGCCCATGAGGTGTGTATATGAGGAGGATGGTATTCAACGTGGTATACTGTCCTCAGCAGGAGGCGGTGTTGCTAGGCTTCCAGCACCATGTTGTTTCCACAGACGTGGGAATTGTGACGTTCTACACAAGCGAGAGCAGAGGCTTTCTCTACCAGCTCCGCTGGGCGCCTGACGGCTGCACCGCCGGGCCTTCCTCCATTCCCATTGAAAGATCAACGGCTCTGCATTCAATGTATCCGCAGCGCAAGGCGGCAGAGGGCGCCTAGACAGGGCAACTAGACAGGGCAGCTAGACTATATGGAGCCGAGAAACCCCGGTTGCTGGCCCCGAACTCACCACGCACTAGGTATGTCACAGCACTAGCTCAGTGCACGTGTGCATCCTAGACATCCTAGACATCCTAGACATCCTAGACATTAGACATCCTAGACATCCTAGACATCCTAGACATCCTAGACATCCTAGACATCCTAGACATCCTAGACATCCTAGACATCCTAGACATCCTAGACATCCTAGACATCCTAGACATCCTAGACATCCTAGACATCCTAGACATCCTAGACATCCTAGACATCCTAGACATCCTAGACATCCTAGACATCCTAGACATCCTAGACATCCTAGACATCCTAGACATCCTAGACATCCTAGACATCCTAGACATCCTAGACATCCTAGACATCCTAGACATCCTAGACATCCTAGACATCCTAGACATCCTAGACATCCTAGACATCCTAGACATCCTAGACATCCTAGACATCCTAGACATCCTAGACATCCTAGACATCCTAGACATCCTAGACATCCTAGACATCCTAGACATCCTAGACATCCTAGACATCCTAGACATCCTAGACATCCTAGACATCCTAGACATCCTAGACATCCTAGACATCCTAGACATCCTAGACATCCTAGACATCCTAGACATCCTAGACATCCTAGACATCCTAGACATCCTAGACAGCCTAGACAGCCTAGACATCCTAGACATCCTAGACATCCTAGACAGCCTAGACAGCCTAGACAGCCTAGACAGCCTAGACATCCTAGACATCCTAGACATCCTAGACATCCTAAACATCTTAGACATCCTAGAGAGCGTTAAGGACTGCGCCCGACGCAGCGGCGAGACTATCTGCAGCGTCACTGAGCGTGGGCAAAAAAGTTCATTCCTGGCATAGTCCGACACAAGATAACGGCTTTTCTTGGCGCGAATACGAATTTGCATTGGACCACAACAGGTGACTCCGCGCAAACTGCGAGAATCGGCGTTCGACCGGCTACTGCAAAGAAGGCGAGATCATAACGACCAACAACGGCGGAGAGACGAATGACGAAGACTGGAGAACGGATCGACGAAACCAGCACCAGAAGAATCTTGTTTTTTTTTCTTTTTCTTTTCGCGGAGGCTTCCGCCTTTTCTTTCTTTTGTGTTCTTTTTTGCGTTGACGTTTTCCGTTGACGTTTCTCTCTGCAAAAAGATAATTGATTGTGCGCGTGTGCCGGTGTGTGGATGCGTGGATCAACTGCTGCAGCAGCTAGCTTCGGCTGGATATGAACCGTGGCGACACCTCCCCCGTGTTTTGCGAGCACACTAGTGTACCGGGGACACTCTGCTACAACGAGGGGCCAAGCTGGTGCTCAGAGGTACTGCACAGCCACGAATTACGGGCCAAGTTCCACATGGTCAAGTTCCCGCACTAAAAGCTTCAAGGGGTAGCGTACCCTGGGGCTTGGTGCTTGCGCTGACCAAGCCCGTAGAGGGTAGATCGGACGAGTTGTGGTCACCGCGACTCGAGATTGCTGCTGCCGGCCTTGCGTTCTTGCCCCAGGGCGAAACTTCTTCTTTCTCTGCAAAGATACTTGTTTGTGTTTGTATCAACATCAGCCCCGCACGGCTGAGGAATATATTCTATGAATGAAGGAGATGGGGGCGGGGGGACGGGTAGTGCTGTCGTTCGCTTCAGAACAGAAAGACTTGCCCGACGTGTGGTATCGGACACTACACGGAGGGGGGGAAAATCGGCATCCACTACTTGGTGGGTTTGGGCGAACACGAGTATTTCTCGCACACTTAGCCTCAAGGGGAAAGTTACCAGTTCGACTCCTCTTGTTCGCAACAGCCGAAACTTGCAGGCACAACGCGCAGGTTTGTTTGCGTGTTTGATAGGTCTAACGCGATACGCTGCCAACCGTCTCTTTTCAATAATGACAAACGCGTTTGGTATTGTTGGTTTTGTTCTTCGCGTACACCACCGTGTGTTGTTTTCTCACTCAGGACTTTGACCTGTTGTGTTTGTGTGATTTGTCGTGTAGGGGTAGACCCGCATGACCTCACGCCCGTTCAACACGTGGTTCGGTAGTTACAGCACATGGGATCCCTTCTGTTCCTTGTCAGGCAGCATCGTCGAGCATTTCCTTTCAAGCTGGCGCGATGTAAAACAATCAGGAGTCGCCCGCAGCACCCGAGAGCGCCACTCGCACTTGATACAAAGCTCAAATCTAAGCCGCACTGCAGTGGTTTCGGTCTCGAAGGAAAGAAGCGCCGCGAGAATCTCCGCCGCAGCTGAGGGCGAGTAGAAGGTCGCCAGCAAAATTCACACCAGCGCTTCCCGTAACCGACGTGGTTCTGTCAGCCTGGAGACCAGGCCCCTCACCTGTTGCCTAGCCAAACAGGGTATACCTCCACCATGCACGCTTGTGACAAGTTTGTCCCTATTGAGAGATCAACGTTTCTCCGTTCCTTTCGCCTTCGTGGCACGCAAGGTCGGCAGAGAGAGGACGGATGTGTCGCAACAAACGACCCGGCAAACGACCGAGAGGCTAGGCATGCGAATAAGGGGGGAGTGAACAGGTCCTGCGTTACTTTTTAGACGAAGCTAATTCAAGTTGAGCCCGAACATGGATTGCTGCGGGCCTCCTCCGCATAGTATGACAGGGTGATTAGAGCCGTTCGGTTGCAGGCTTGTACAGTGAAAGTTCGCTTTGAAACAGTTTTTTTGGAGCCTCCGGTGGACCTTCGGCAAAAGAAATGAACCTCTTATTCGGAACGTGTCGATAAGAGGGGAGACACACACGAAGTGACCATGTTGTTGCCGTTCGGTTTTGGTAGGTGAGAAACGTAGGGGGTAAACTTTGCGCGCCGAAGGCGTTCAAGCAAGCTTGCTAGGTGGGTGTGTGCTCGTGTGAAGACGAATTATTCCACGGTGGTCCCAGTACTCCTGACCGATGGCAGTGGTCCTCGGCGCAACAAACCAAATATATGTGGAGTCGCTTCGCGTTTGTCTGCGAGAGACCAGCGATTGAGAAGAGTTAGTGGTAGAAACAGAATGACTAAATCAATCCAATCCAGCAAAAACACGCAGTGAAGCGACGGACTCCAAGGGGAGGTTGGGGGGAAGGTACGAGGACCCCGGAACAACGTGTCCGTGTCGTTGTACCTCGAAGGTAGCCGGTGGTGCTACTCGTATGCCTCGCAAACACGCAGTGAAGTGACGTACTCCAAGGGAGAGGTTGGGAGGTACGAGGACCCTGGAACAACGCGTTCTACGTCGTTGCTCGTGCGGTTCTCTACGATAGAAACACGCAGTGAAGCGCCGAGATTCAAGTGGGGGAAGACGTCTTCGGGACCCCAGTCGGAGTGGCAGTAGTTTCGCTCTTCGTGCGACATGTACAAGAAGGGTATCATCAGACAGAACAGAGGTGAGTCCAATCATCCGGTCGGACCGGTCGGGTCAGCTTCGGCCGTATTCGATACGACCGAATCTGATCCGGCTGCTGAGTGAAACAGTCCAGTGGCTGCACGTCGATCTTCCGCCGTGCAGTACGCGGGAGATCAAAAATACTCGAGGGGCTGCCTTGTGCTTACTTTGAAGGAGGCTAGAGGGGGAGAAACAATACAACTACAAAGTGGGCCTTTTTGTTGAGCGCTTACGCCCGCCACTAACCCCAGATGTACCTCTGTTTCGTGCGGGCTACAGCACATTTACCTATCGCAACTGGCAATCTCCTCAAGCATTTCCTACAACGCAGGTGCTTATACAAAAAAAAAAGGATGAACCCCAAAGAAACGTCTTTCGCGGGCGCTCGTGGGCATTCTTTTCCTGGCCAGGTTCTGGCTCGTCCCTTCGCTTTTTTTTCACGAGTGGAGAAGGTTGGTCGTGTCTCGGGTGTTTTCAACTCCGACACAGGTACCTACTTTCAAGAAGACCGAACGACCATGGCCGCATTCGGCTTGCTTATGACATGTTCCCGGCCGAGGGGCAGCATCTGGCAGGTGATACTGAGCACGAGTGTACCGGGGAAAGCCTGCTACACGGGAGCCAAACTTCACGTGTTCGGCGGTACTGCAGAGCTACGGGCCTACGGGTCAAGTGGCTGCCGATTTACCATACTAAAGCACCAAGGCGTGGCGCACCTTGGGGCTTGGCGCTTGCGCTGAACACAAGCTCGTAGAGACGGTCAGCCACAGGGCAGAGCGAACGGGGAGCATTGTGCTGCCTCCGACTCAAGCTTTGCAAGCTGTGAGTGACCGTCACGTTCCTGGCCCCCGGTGCGGCCTTTTTCTTCTTTCTCTTTCTTCCTCTTCCGGCAATCGGGCTAGCAATGCAGCCGGGAAAGCTTTCAAACTGCGCTTGATCAGGCAATAGGGCGAGCACCGCGGTCAAGTGCACTTGTCCAGGGGGGAGTTTCGCGGCTATCCGTCAGGAAAGCGGTTGGTCACTTTCAACCTGCGCTTGCTGGTTGTGACACTTTCCGGGCTGGCATTGCGGTCAGGAATGCGGCGAGCGAGAGGAGGAAGCAAATGCCGGCGAAGATGAAGACGACGTAGCCCGTCGATCCCGAGCGTTCGTGCCCGGGCTCGCAGGAAAACGACCCCCTGCGGCGGCACTCCGTGGTGGCAGGCCGCATGAGCAGCTTCGCCAGGCATTCCGCCTTCGAGGCGGCGACGATGGCCTGCGTGTCGAAGTTGCAGTACAGCTCGTTGATGGCCGCGGCGTACGTGTCGGCGCCCCCGCTCGCCCTCGAAAGCTTGCCCCAGTCGCCGGGCGTGAACGACCAAAGGAAGCAGGCGCCCGCCGCCGTCACCGTGAACGACTCGCACGACCGGTATTCGACGCATTTTTCGACGCAGCTCGCCGCCGTGTGGTTCGCCTTGTCCTCCGTGATGTCGGCGATCCCGTCCAACGTCCACCCGGGAAGCTTCCAGAAGTCCCGCGTGGTCTCCGGGGCCAGGGTGACGCGCTCTCGCGTGTCGAGAGGGAACATCAGCTTCGACGACAGAGCCCCGCTCGAATTGACACGGGTCCCCCACGCCGCGTCCACGCCGAGGACTCGCCGGCATCGGCAGGACTGCGTGGCGGCAGAGTGCTGCACTTCCAGGCACGCGTTCTGCCGGCCTTGCACCACGAGCGCCTGCTCGCCCCACGAGTTGCAGTAGTGCTTGCACTCCTCGTAGCCGGCGGCCCCCGCGGTCGTGCTGTACTCTTTGCTCTGCGACACCGTCGGCTCGCACATTTGGCCGTCCTGCAGGTACTCGACCCGAAGCGGATCGCTCGCGCACACCGCATACGCGCCGCCGCTGCCGGCCGCCTGCTCCGAGGATGCGGGCTGGAGGACGCAGCGGTTGGACGCCGGGTCGAAGACCACCGTCAGGTACAGGTCCCCCGACGCGTCTGGCGGCGCGCCCCCCGCCCAGAGCGACGCCGGTAGGGCGAGCTTCAACCCGCCGGCCGACACGAACGCGTCACTTCCCGCGGCCTGCCTGCCGTCGAGCCAGAAAGCGGCGCCGGGCCGCTCTGCTATCCGGTCGCACAGCGCGCCCGGTATGTATCGGCTGACGACGGGTAGATGCGTCGGCTTCTCGCGGGACACGCCACCCCCCGGGGGCGCCGCGCACGCCGCAAAGGCCTCCGCGTGGGCACGAGGGGGCGCCGCGGGGGCCCCCGGCAACAGGTACGAGCAGTAGTCGCACGGCGTGGCGACCGGCGGGTCGCGTTGGAACCGCGCGTGGTTCAGCGTGTATCCCCAGGCGCCCGACGGCTGCCGCGCGCAGACCATGTCCGTGCTCGGCACGATGTAGCAGTACCCGTTCTCGGCCCGCGTTGCCATGGTGGTCGCCGCGACGATGCAGAGGCCGACCGCCCAAGTGAAGCATATCGCCGACGCCGCAAGGCCGACGGAAGACCTCGCCACGTTGCACCGGCGGCTCCTCGGTCGCCCGGGGTCGTCGCTCGCCTCGGTCGCCGTGGGTGAAGCGTCCTGCCGCGCGTTTTCGGGGACCAGGAAGACCTGGATGATGATCGGGTTGGCGGCGGTGCCGGCATCGCCGGCGGGGATCGACGACACCTTTTCTTCGTCCTCCCGGATCTGCGAGTTGTGCACCAGCTTCTGCCGGGCGCGAGGCACCCGCCGCCCGCCGCGCGCGAACGACTCCTCGACGGCCGCCTTCAGGGCGCGGACGCTCTCCGACGACGCGATGCGCACGCAGGCGGCGGCGCCGCCGGGCGGTGCCGCCGATCCTTGCTGCTGGGTCAGCCGCGCTTCGATGTGCGTCACTCCGTTTTCATCGCCGCGGGAGGCGGCGCCAGGGGCGTTCGCCGGCGGCCCCGCCGAATCCAGCACGCTCGTGTCGTTCAGGTTCCGCAGGCTGTCGAAGTCGCCACCGCCCAGCCGGCTGAGCGACCCGGGCAACGACAGCAGCGCGAGCCGTGTCCTCTCCCGGGTGACCTGTCCGTTGTGCAACGCGCCCGCCTTCGTGATCACGACTTCCACTACGCCGTCCGACTGGATCCCGGAAAACTGCACTTCGGCGCCGGGGCCCATGCCGGGCAGGCTGCGCAGGGGCGTGGCTTGGTCGATGAGCTGGTCTGCGACGCAAAAAACGCCGTTGTCCCACTTGTGCGAGTCCTTCTGCTTCAGGACCGCGAGGACGTCGACCATCGTTTGGTCCGGCGACACGACGACGGCCTCCTGCTCGGACGGCGTGTCGAAGTGCACGACACTGATCTTCCACTTCTCGGCGAGGCTCGACCGCTCCAACTCGAGGGCTATCAAAAACTTCGACCCGGTTTGCGCGGGCGGCCGGAGGTGCTGCATCTCGGTGCTGCCCCGTGATACTTCGCGCCTGTTGTACGTGACCCGCTGGCGGGCGTACGCATAGGTCCCGTCGGCCTCTTCGAGCAGCTTCCGCAGCTCGCGGATCGTCGTCGTCGGCTTCACCATGAACTCGTACGACGTCAGCCCCATCGATAGCGTGACCACCTTCACCGCGAACTTCGACCCGTCGCTGTCCCCACTGTTCAAGCTCTCATCCTCAGAGGACGAGGGGATCATCGTCGCCGCCAGCCCCCTCCCCACCTCCCTCCCCCCTGTGTTCGCGCGATTTTCGAGACTGTTTCGAATTTCCAGAAGCCGGGAAATTCTGGCGATATTTGTGTTGTGTTCCTCGTCGCCAGTTGCCGGTTGGAGCGGGTAAAAGCGTTTGCAGGGATCTCTGTCGGTTGGGTGGGCCTTTCTTTTTGAACGTATGCTAATACTGCAGGGAATAGTCCTCTACCAGACCTCTTGAGTTTGTGCTAACCACGATTTGGGGAGTCGGGAGAACCTACAAAGCCGAAAACAGGACCGACCCCCCCGTTCGTGAGAAAAAGCGAAGAATAAAAACACCTTCTTTTTTCCATCTGTCTTTGTCAAGAGCTGCAACTCAACTATTCCTAGGTTTCCGACGATGTGCGTCTCAGTCTTGTGTCTTGCTGGTCCTTTCTGTTGTTTGTCCAGGCTGGTGCAGTAAAGATTCTCTGTCGGGCACAAAACCTTTTTGACAGCTGTTCATTGCGCAAGGTCCCGAACAACCGTTTTTATCTTCGTCGAACGGCGAGCACTGGAAGTTGGTTACTCTTGCTTTCTACAGAATCGCGCGTGTCACAGTGGAAACTGCGGCGCTCGCGTTCTGACCACCTGGGGAAGTGGCTCGTTGGAAATCAGGCTAGCGACTTTATGTGTGAAGCCACATTAAGGGTTAAATGTCGGCCATGCATGGGTGGTCCCCCCCACCCAGCGAACTCGCATGTGCGCAACGGTTAGCGCTCACCGAGCAATGACACTCTGTTGGTGTGTCACTTCGTTCGGTCGTCGGGGGTTTTGCTTGGGGGCTCGTACGGTTCATTGGTCGCACAGTAATTGGCGCCTCGTCTCGAGGAGGTTGAGGTGTTCGGTCAGGAGCCGGCGGATGGGCAAGTATTCCCCCGCGTACCGCCTCGAGTGCGCGTCCGCGAGGGCCTGCTTCCGCTCGGCCATCAGGTCCGGGACTGATTGGTCCGGGGCCCTGTTGTCGGCCCGAATCTTGTCTCCGCACACGCGGAGCGCCCGCCGCACGGCCTCCGCCGAATCACGCGAAATGTACCGACGGAGGAGTGATGCGACGACTTGCGCCGACGGGCGGTAGTCTTGCAGCGCCACGTTGTGTTTGAACCAGCCGTTGTGCTGCGAGGGACCCAAAGCGAGGATCAGGGGTTCGGTGCCTTCCGCGGTGAACCACCGCGCGCCCGACGTCTCGAGTAGGTCGATGACCTCGGTCCGCTTGTGCAGGATTGCCTTGTACAGTGCGGTCTGCCCGTCGCCTGCCACCACGTCCACGTCCGCGCCCGCACTTATCAGCAGCCGGCAGACCTCCGTCGGATCCCCGATCGGGTTCTGGATGCTCGCCATCAGCGCCGTGATCGCCCCGCCGAACGACCCCCCAGCCGGTGCCCACGTCCGCTGGTCCACCGTCAGGACCGCCCCTTGGCGCAGCAGCACGCGGACGAGCTTCGCGTTGTTCCTATGGCACGCCCTGTGCAGCAGCGACGTCCCGTCGGGTTCTTCCCCGTCGAACCCGTGAACCGGCGCCTGCACTGGCGCGGGTGGCTGCGTGTGTGCCTCCACCGCTTCTGGCAGCGATGGCCCGGGGTTGGACTCGGTGGGTGTGTGTGGATGGGCGTTGCCGGTTCCCTCCCCTTGGACTCCGTCGAAGTAGCGCGTGCCTACCGGCAGCCGCCACGACGCACGGCTCTTGGCCACGAGGTCCCGCAGGTGCTCCGATGGGTGACACGGGATGCCCGGCGAGGCCCAGGCGCCCGACGCGTTGCGCAGGCAGGCCAGGCGGAGCCCGCCGACGGCGGCGGGCGCGGCGGCGCGCGCGTGGGGCTGCGCGGCACTCGGCTCGCCGCCCCACGCGCACACCACCGACCCCCGGACAGCTCCGAAGCTGACGGTGAACCGGCCGGTGGGTGCCGGGGGCTGGGCTTTTCCGGCGGCCTCGCACTCAGCGGGCGCTGCTCTTTCCGACTCCTTCTCGGCCGGGCGGCCGAGCACCTGCGCACACGCGCAGCGGGGCGTCAGCCTCGGGGCGAAGTACCCGCAGCCGGCCTCAAGCAGCAGGTTGCGGGGCAGCGCCGAGAACGGGCCGAAGACCGCGAGAAGCCGGAGGAACCCCCACAGCGAGACCCACCCGTCGTAGCAGTCGCAGTTGAAGTCCGCGGCAACGCGCACCGCCGCGGCAAGGGGCACCGAGCGGCCGGCAGGGTCCGCCGCCAGCCGGGCGCCGAGCGCGGCGGCAAACGTGGGCTCGTCGACGAGGTGGGCGGGGCCGAAGGCGTGCTGCCAGAACTCGGTCGCCCGCTCGTCGCAGAGGACGCTGTCGACGTCCAGCAGCTGGTGGGCCCCGGACACGTGCTCGCGCACCCACGCGAGCCGGTCGAGCTTCAGCGACACGCGGTGGTCGCACGCCGCGAGCGGGTTCGCCAGCAAGCCTTCGGGGCTCCCGCTCCCCAGCTGCACCGCCCGCGCCACCTCGCGCAGCGTGTCCGGCCGCTGCAGGCACTTCCGCACGGCTCGCAGCTCGTCGCTGAGCGAGTCGCAGCACGCCCTGAAGTCGGGGTGCTCGTGCCTCTCCCGGAGCAGCGCCAGGTCGACAGGGGTCGCCCCTTCCTGCTGCTTGTCGATGTCGATCAGAACGGCCTGCAGCATCCTGCGTGTGGGGTGGCAGACGTTTGCAGGCGGCTTCTTGTTTTACCTACCCCCCCCGTGTTAGTGTCGCCTACCTAAAGGCACCTTTTCCGAAAAGGCGACACTAACACGGGGTGTGACCAAGGGTGAAAGGAAATTGGTGTGACTGACACCGTGGTAGCCAGTTACGTTTCCTCGTGCATTCTTCCGATGCTCACTGGCAAAACTGCAAACCCGCAAACCAGCCATCCAGGACCAGAATGCCGTAGTTGTCGGATGGTAGTCGTCGGAAGTGGAGGGCAGACGTCTACATACAGCACACTCCCATGACATCGCGCGCTTTCTTGGCATGTGAAAGCGCGTTCGTTGACTCTGTCTCCCGCTACAAACAAGGCCGCACGCGGATGTGGTCTCACACGTTTTTGGTGTTGTTTTGGTCCTTCCTCTGTTGGCTCAAAATGTAGGCCCTGTCAGTTCTCCTGTAATGCTTCTTCGAGTACTTGCGCTTGTTCTGCACCGCACCGGGGGCTCGAGTTCTTTCTTCTGGCTAACTGTGCCCGGGGAAACACTGTCGGCTCTCCTTTCGCAGATGCACGGCGGTGAGGGTGCCGGTGAGTGTGCGCGTCTGTGCCGGAAATAACCACTGAAATGTTCAGATACATGGCGGTGAGGGTGCCGGTCAATAGTGCGTTGCTCAGGGTAGTCGAAGGCCTGACAATCACACTAATGCAACAAATTCACGATACATGGCGGTGCCGGTCGGTGTATTTCCTGCAAGCAGGTGCGTTTGGTGTGCGTGTGCGTGTGTAAACCTTGTTTTAAGTGATTTAGCACAGCACGTTGCCATCCGACACTTTTCGATATAGACAAGCAAGCTTGTTACCATAAAAAAGGTGACCTCCCGCTGCGCAGGCATACTTCAATGACGGCACGCCGTCGAATATTCTGTTGTAGCCGTGATCGCGGGCGGTCGCGACGATCTGATTCGTCTGCCGGAGGATCTCACCGACCTTGCCGCTCCCCAAAAGCTTCACGCCCTTCGAGATCCGCTGGCACTCGGCCACTTCGTCCATCACCGTTTGGACCTGGGGCTCCCCGTGGTTGTAGCCCATTTCCCTCATGACCTCGCACACGACGTCAGGAATGAGTTCGTTGTGCTCCCCCCGCAGCGCATACGGCCACATATCGAGATCCGAAT
Organism: Diplonema papillatum; assembly: GCA_030068145.1. Lineage (NCBI taxonomy): Eukaryota > Euglenozoa > Diplonemea > Diplonemida > Diplonemidae > Diplonema > Diplonema papillatum. The sequence continues at coordinate 279,364 of JAPJBO010000007.1, read as the reverse complement.
ACAAGACGCGCCCGATCGCACGCACCGTCGCCGAACCCAACGGTAGCTCCCCTCCAGACGCAGCGGCACAGAACGACTCTGGGGGCTCCATCCGGCAGCTCGTCTTTTTGCCCGGTCGCGGATTCACGTCGTTCTGATGTCTGGCGACTTTTCCTTCTCCCCCCGCCCCCGGAGGAAACGACAGGTGTCAGGCTATCCCACCTGCAGGCAGTTGATTTTTTTGGGCATTGATCATTTTTCTACCGGCGCGGGGAGTTGTGTCTGGGGGCCAGCCGTTCCGGTGTGAACAAATCGTTCACGCAATCAGTTTGCATTTCTTTCTTCTTTTTTTTTTTTTTTTTTTTTTTCCCGACGACAACTCGTGTCAGACTAGCCTACCCGAAGGCAGTTGATTTCTTTAGGCAAGGTTTCTCTGCCGGCGGAAGTTGTTTGGGTTAGCGTTTTTTTTTTTTTTTTTTTTTTTTTGTCGGCCGCCCAATGTCCACTCTCCTTACTGTCTTTCTCCTTTCCGCTAGTCGCCTTTTTCACTGTCAAATCAAGCATGCACTAATCGAGATATCTCAAAACGAGGGATGACCAACGAGCCGCGAGCGGGTCGTCACATAGCGCTTTCACGCGCCTGGCCACGTGGCGGATTGTGGGCCTTCGTCTTGTCGCAAAGTCTTCGAGGAGTCGCCTCAGATGTGGTCGGTCTTGTGGGTATGCTTCCATGATATCAGACACATCATTGTGCGTCGCGTCGTCTGCCAGCAGTACATGCTGGGCGGTTGCCATCTCCGCGCACCGTATACAGTTGACCTTTGTGCCTCGAGGCATTACCGCACGCCGCACGATGGACTGCAGGAGGTCTGCCGCCCCGGGTATGGTCTCGAGGGAGCCGAGGGTGCTTCCCTTTGTCGTCTTTGCCGATGCCAGCTCTCGGATACTCCTCATGGCCGTCTTCGTGCGGCGGTGACGCCAGACGCGCCGCACGAAACGGATGGGGCTCTCCAGCATCGGGAACTCCTCAGCCACGAGACAGCACACAGACTTCACCCCGTTTAAAAGGTGGAGCAACTCCATGCTTAGACCCGGTCCTCTGTCCCGGAGTGCCTGGGTCGCCGCCTCGTCCGCCCGGTTGATGAAGGCGTTGTCGGCGTGTCCCTTACTCCATCGAAGGCACTGCGCGTACTCGCCTACTGCGTTGGCGACGGGGTCGCCGGGCTCTCCGCGGCGGACACGCAAAATTGCGGCCTCGCTGTCGCTGTACCACGTGACACGGTCGGGTGCGACTTCACGCCGCCGTAATGTCGTCGCTAACAGGTAGATGGCGGCCAACTCGGTCTCCGTACTCGATGTCACCGTGCCCCTCACCATGCAGCCGAACGACGTCGTGCCAATTGACACCCCTGGTCCTCTCCCTCGACCGTCGGGTGTGGCGGCCTTCGCCGGAATCCTTCGACCGGCAGTGCGCTTTTCGCCTCGTCAGGTCGATGAGCCAGTACCGCCCGCGTTCGTTGTAGCGCCGCATATGTCTCGACATTTTGGCAGGCAAAGCCGTCTTTGCACCACGCGAAATCCTTTATCCCCCTGCTGTGGCGATGCTTGGGAAAGAGACTCGCGTGGGCTGCAACGAGCTTCGGCGCCCGCGGGTCGAAGCAAGACGAAAGACAGTGCATCGATACGATGGGGAGCACGTGGCTGCTGAAAAAGGCGCATTTTCGCCTTGTGGAGCGGTACACGTGGGAGTTTGTGAAGTCGACGAGGCGCGCCAGCCTTTCCATGCACTTGGCGTCATTGTCGCACCCACTCAGTCGTCCGCCCGCATGGATACACACGCCCAGCAGTCTTGCCCGGTTGGTGGTTTCACGAATGGGATCCGAGCTCCATGCGAAGGAAGACCTCGCCAGTACAACCGTCTTTTCCTCAGCCAACTCCAGGTCTTTCGATGTCGCCCACTTCTTTAGGGCCCTGTACGTTCCTTGGAGTCTTGATCTCGTCGTACGTGCAACCAGGTCATCGACGTATGCCCGTGTTTCATCCTCGGGGGGAGGCTCGCAGGTATACAAGATGTACAGCAGCACGCTGAGGGGTGATCCCTGGAGAACGCCGCGTTTCATGCCAACCGGCGGGGTGAAACCGTCATAGTGCACAATCGACACTTCCTGATCCTCGATGACCCTCGCTATCGTCCTCGCCCACTCGGGACCAAGCAACCTCTCGACCGTCCGAACCAGCTTTTCATGCGGTATCGTGTCAAATGCCGCGAGAACGTCGACTAGCAGCAGCAGGTGTTCATCGTCGGGCTCCGTGCCTGAACCCGATTCCAGCCATTCCTTCGCATAAAGCACTACCTGTGCTGCCCCGCTCCGGCTGCCGCACCCGAACTGGAATTTGTACCTGAGGACCACCGATTGCACGAGCGGCTTCATCTTCTGGTACAGCGTCGAGTGCAAAAGCTTTGCGAATAGGGGCATTATGGCGATCGGGCGATACCCCCTCGGCTCCGACATTCGCAGCGCCTTTCCCTTCCAAAACAAGAAAATCCACGACAACCGCTGACGCGCCGGGACGCCTTCACGAACCCATCTATTCAGCTCATCCGTTGTTGATTGCACGGCTTCTTCAGACATAACTCTTAGAAACTTCGGTGAAAAATCTGCCGTTCTCGCGGTGGGCCGGATGGCTTCGATTGCCGTCCTGAGGTCTTCGGTTGTCAATGCGACTGCTTCGGTGTCCGGGGGTATGATTATTGGGGGACTGGGCGTGTCGGATTTATACTTGTTTCGGAGGAAAGCTGTAAAGGCGTCGGGATTTTCCAGCAACGGAGGCTGGTACGGAGTCGTCAGGTTGGGCGGCCTCTGCTTCATCGCGACCACGTCCAACTTCTTCCGTACAGATCGTATCTCGGCGTTCAACAACTTCTTTTGCTCCGGGCCGGCCGCGCTTCGGAGAAGGATCCGTCGGTAGAGAGCGTCCTGCAGCCTCGCCACCTTCGTGCTTCTGGGTCGCGGTGGGGGGCTTGCACCCGTTTCATCCAGTGTGTTCAGCAAATCGGAAAAGGCCGTCTGGTCGAGGACTTGTCGCTTCGATGGGTAGATCATGGCCGGAGGCTTCTTCAGGAATTTGTCGAATCGGAGGATTAGTACGGCGTGATCGCTTCCACCGGTGAACCGTATTCTGTCCAAGCTCCAGCGCGATCTTCTCGGTACAAACGCCCTATCCAGGGATGACGCGGCGTTGGACCTCGCGAACGTGGTTTGCGACCGAACCAGCTCCTGCAGATTTTCCCTCCGTACTCGAATCTCTACTTGGGGGGTTGTCCGCGGATTAAAATCCCCGACAACTGCAACATCAGTCACACAGTCCCGAGCTCGCGACGCTATCCAGTCTCCAAGTCGATCCGTCAGGGCATCACGTTTGTGGCACGGAACGTATACACTTACCACTCGCAATGTCTCGCCAGCCACCTGCAGATCCGCGCTGCACGCCCCGTACCCCGAATAGCACTGAGATAGTGTAATCAGGGATTGCTTCTTTATCAGTATCGCCGTTCGGGCCAGGGGGCGCCCGTTCGCGTAGGGGCACGTACCCACTACGACGACACTCCATCCAGCACGCTTCGCGTATTCGCGGAAATTTGTGGGCTCACGACCAATCTCGTTCACCGCCAGGATATCGCCGGCGGGTAGGCGAGCGAAAAATCTCTCAAGACACATCTTCGAGGAGGCATTGCACGACAGTAGGACTAGGCTTCTTTCGGAAGGGAGAAAAAGGCGGACGTTTGTGGACGGTATGATCAGAGGAGGCCGTGGACGTAAGGAGCCGGTTGTTTCGGTTGGTTGTTGTGACAGGGAGGGATTGACTGATGGGCTGGGTGATATTTCGAGGGAGGAATTGACTGATAAGGTTGACCTGACGTTGTTGGGGTTGTTTGTTTCCGTCTCATAGACCGTGGCTAATAAGAGCCCATCGGGTCGTCCCCGGGGCGCGGGTTTTCAAGCGGTGACGTCCCCCCGCCGCCTTCTCCAACCCGCTCCCCAGGCTTGCTCTTTGCCGGTGGCGACACCGACATCTCGCCCTCTCGTTCTAGACCCCTCTTCGCTCCAACTACGTCCTCTTTCTCCGCCCTTGCCTTTGCGCCTGTCTTCTCCTTCTCCCCTTTTCCCTTCTTGCCGGCTCCTCGCTTTTTTTTTTTTTTTTTCAGGCCGAATCAGGGTTATTCTAATCCCCGAAATCCAGGAAAATCCCGGTTAAGAAGTCAACATGGCCAGAAACAATTTTCCCACGCTACGCGTGGGAAAAAAAAGGGACTTGTGTGAGTGAAAGTTCACTTGAAACTCCGGTACTCCGGCAGTCTCACAAAAATGTTACAACTGTCGCTTTTAAGTTAGTAGTAGGACAGATGTGAGCTTGCAATCGACGCTTAGCTTCACAGTAGCTTGTGAATTCTTGCTGTAGTGACACACTGTACAAGTCGACAACCAAATGTGGCACTTCCACTGTCACGTTGTGGATCATACAAAGATGGCCAGCGGAGTCTTCAGATGTGCCGGATTGCATAGGTGGAATTGTAGGTGGGCCTACAATATTGGCATGGCTGCAGTTACAGGTATTATGACCTGTACCTATATACGGTGAGGTCGAGTCTCAGAAGCTTGAGCTAAACAGGGTGCCCGAGACACACTCGAAAAGCGGGTGTGCTACAACCCAAACGCGTGTAAATCCACACCCGAAATGCGGGTGTGACACCTGCTTTTTTACCCCAGCTGCCTCTGAGGCTGGACCCCACCGTGTAGGTCCTGCGGGAGTCCTGTAGCCTGGTCTGCAGGAGCACAAAAAAGTTTTCACCAGAAACCCCCATAGTTAAAAAAGTACGTGCGCTCGGCTAAGGCCGGCGCGTGGCGAGACTGGAGGCAGCAGTTAAAGTTCGGGGAACAGCAAAGTTCGGGCGAAGCTAAGTTCGGGCAATGCTAAGTTCTGGTGAAGCAAAGTTCGGGTGAAGCTAAGTTCGGGCGAAACAAAGTTCGGGCGAAGCAAAGTTCGGGCGAAGCTAAGTTCTGGTGAAGCAAAGTTCGGGCGAAGCTAAGTTCGGGTGAAGCAAAGTTCTGGTGAAGCTAAGTTCGGGCGAAACAAAGTTCGGGCGAAACAAAGTTCGGGCGAAACAAAGTTCGGGCGAAGCAAAGTTCGGGCGAAGCAAAGTTCGGGCGAAGCTAAGTTCGGGTGAGCAAAGTTCTGGTGAAGCAAAGTTCGGGCGAAGGTGAAGCTAAGTTCGGGCGAAACAAAGTCCGGGCGAAGCTAAGTTCTGGGTGAAGCAAAGTTCGGACGTTCTGGTGAAGCTAAGATCGGGCGAAACAAAGTTCGGGCGAAGCTAAGTTCGGGTGAAGCAAAGTTCGGGCGAAGCTAAGTTCTGGTGAAGCAAAGTTCGGGCGAAGCTAAGTTCGGGTGAAGCAAAGTTCTGGTGAAGCTAAGTTCGGGCGAAACAAAGTTCGGGCGAAACAAAGTTCGGGCGAAGCAAAGTTCTGGGCGAAGCTAAGTTCGGATGAAGCAAGTTCTGGTGAAGCAAAGTTCGGGCGAAACAAAGTTCTGGGGGAAGCAAAGTTCGGGCGAAGCTAAGTTCTGGTGAAGCAAAGTTCGGGCGAAGCAAAGTTCGGGTCAAGCTAAGTTCGGGCGAAACAAAGTCCGGGCGAAGCTAAGTTCTGGGGGAAGCAAAGTTCGGATGAAGCAAAGTTCTGGTGAAGCAAAGTTCGGGCGAAACAAAGTTCTGGGGGAAGCAAAGGTCGGGCGAAGCAAAGTTCGGGCGAAGCTAAGTTCTGGTGAAGCAAAGTTCGGGCGAAGCAAAGTTCGGGTCAAGCTAAGTTCGGGCGAAACAAAGTCCGGGCGAAGCTAAGTTCTGGGGGAAGCAAAGTTCGGGCGAAGCAAAGTTCTGGTGAAGCTAAGTTCGGGTGAAGCAAAGTTCTGGTGAAGCAAAGTTCGGGCGAAGTTCGGGTGAAGCAAAGTTCTGGTGAACATTGCATGTTCATAGGACCTCCAGTCTCGAAAAATTCTCAAAAACTTCAAACCGAAAAAAACACTTCACGCGGGGATCGAACCGCGGACCTGTGGGCCCGGAGACCGTCGCACTGTTGAAATGGACCATACAGGCATGAAATCCGAAAAACGGAAAAAGCCAGCTCCGAACTATTATCTAGTTCAAAAACAATACACTTTTTAGTGTAGAGAAAAGTGGGGTTGGCTCGAATAGAGGCTATTCACATTGCATGTTCATAGGACCTCCAGTCTCGAAAAATCTTTTTTAACCGGCCCGTTTTCAGAATATTTATTTTTTTTGGTGCAAATAAAAATTTTTAACCACAAAGGATAATCCCTGGGCCGAATTGGTACCAGGGAAAGCCTGCTACACGGGAGCCCAAGCTTCACGTGTTCGGCGGTACTGCAGAGCCACGGGCCTACGGGTCAAGTGGCTACCGATTTCCCAAACTAAAGCATCAAGGCTTGACGCACCTTGGGGCTTGGCGCTCGCACTGAACACAAGCTCGTCGAGACGGTCAGCCGCAGGGCAGAGCGGACGGGATAGTGGCACTGTGCTGCCTCCGACTCAAGCTTTGCAAGCTGTGGTTGACCGTCACGTTCCTGGACCAGGAGCGCCCTTTTTCTTTTCTTCTTCTTCAGGCCTAATTTGCCCCAGGATCGCACTTCCGGTTTATCGGCGCCCAACGCGCACAGCGAGCGGTTTTCGACGGCCGAGGCGGCCTTCAATGTTCTCCATTGAATGTTCGCTGCTACAACCAAGATCTGCTCTCATCCACGCTCCATCGAGGCTCACGCCAACGACTTCGCGGCGTGGACCATGCACTCCGAAGACAACTATGGGTGGATTGCTTGAGAATCATCCATTCGGGACCGGTGCATTCGGCAGGTGAGTTGCTACACACTCATTATCGGATGCCGACTTCCATGGCTACCGTCCTGCTCGTGCTTGGATACGATGGCACGTCGGCGGGCATAGAAGGGAGGAGAGAAACGCTTATCCGTTTTGTTGTTGGTTTTCTGCTGTTCACGTGGCTTTCAGTGTCCTCTGCGACGAGTATCAACGTCGTAAAAAGTAGGACCGCAGTGAGAACGCTGGGGTCTGGGGGGAAAAGAAGAAAAACTAAGCGAAATTCACGGAAAAACAGGGGTGGGTGGTAAAAAGGAATTCGGGAGAACGGGAACTTTTTCAGAAGGAGACCGGGAGGGGGGGGGGGGTGGAAACGAGATGAATATAGGGACGGGAGAATAGCTTGTCAACAAGTCTTCACGCTTTTTTGTGTTTTTTTTTTTTCTCTCTCATGAACAGTGCTCCCGCTAACCTCACTTTTAGTGAGGAACCCTAAAACCTGGGTTGGTCAGATTCTGCCAACGACTCCGCAATCTGGCCGCTTAGGGCCACCCCTGCGGGCCCGGGGGGGCTCCGCCCCCCGGCGAAGTACTACATTCAGGTGGAGAAGACCGTTTGTCGCAATAAACATATTGACCAACATACTGGTGGCACTGCTGCAGCCCGCAGCCCATCACGCCGAGCAGAGAGTAGGCCGTGATGAAGTGCTTTGGCTGCACGATACCACCAACGGGAAAAAGGTGAAGAATTCCTTACCCTCTTTTTTCCAGCCTCTTTTTTTTTTGAGGAATTCCTCGCACTTTTGCGTTAGCGGGAGCACTGCTCGTGAATGGAGGGGTGGATCGGACCTGTCAAGATCTGTTCAAGTCTCCGGCCGGCGTGCCTACGAGCAGAGCAGCACCAAACTCATGAGGTCTGGTCAACTATTCCCAGGTTCCATAACCCCTTTTCTCTCACCCGCACCTCGCATCACTGTCCGCCAGCGAAGGCGAAAAGATCCCATATTCTAGATCCACAAGGGGTCAATTCGTTAGCAAATTCTTTTGTGGGTTTCATGCCCTTCCAACGGGTTGCAAGTCAAACACCGTCCGTAGCGCTTGGGAACATTTTCCAGTGCTGAGGCCCATCGAGAAAGGAATTAACGGACGATCGGCATCTGATGATAAAAATCTTCAGGCAATCACTTAAATTCTCGTTCCCCGCACGTAGCTAGCATCAGCACTCTTTCAGGTGAAAGTTCGCCTGAGAACCGGGGAACCGCTGTTCGGAAATGTTCCCGTCGGTACAAATTGATAACACGTCCCCCGCTTGCTTTCGCGTCGCGGGCTTTCTTCTTTGGGTCGTTTTGACGTGCTGGCGTTCGCGCCCCTCTGCCAAAGTCAGTACTGGAGGAAAGGGACGTTCTGCACGCAAGCAAGCGACAGCCGCTCGATTACAAGAACGGACTTAGAATGGATACGTGCCCAACACGGCGCTGGTCCCATCTGCACCGTGTTCCGGTTCTTGAAGAAAAAAACACGGACGCATAAGGCGGACCATCCTCAACGTTGAGCTTGAGTGTCTGCAGACAAGGCAGCGGTGTGAGTCTGGTTGCCAGGCGGTTGTTCGCAGCTTTGTCACAGCCAGGACCACCCGTGCTACTCGAGCACAGGCACATCCGTCACGGGGAGAAGGCCCGGGGGAGCGTGAATCTGACCCGCGGAAAAAGCCGCACTTCGATTGCTTCTGTCAACTGGCGGAGTCCCCTCGCGGTCATCGACTCGATTGCACACCGCCGCCGCACACAAACGGCATCATCCTGCTTCGTAGAGCGTCGCTGCTGCGCTGTGCTCGGGAACGGACGATTTTTAGCACGTGTCCGCCCGCCTCTTTTCAGGGATTGTTTGCGTGACAAAGGTACACGGTATTTCGTCGCGGTGCAGCCAAGAGAGGTCTCTTTTTCAAAAGAAAAGAGCTGGAGAGCAAACAAAAAACGGGTTCTATTCACATTCCTGAAAAGTGTCTCAGCTTATCTCCAAGTGAGTATGGCGGTTGCATGAGTAAGAAATGATGGTTTATTTTTATTGGAACAACATGTCAGTACAAAAATGAAAGTTGGCAGCGTTGGAACCTGCCATGTAAAGATACAAAACAGGTCCTTCGCACCCACGATCAGTCACAACGCAGCACTTTGAAGGCACCCGTTGTACTTGCTTTTTATTGGGAAAAATAAATTCCCTCTGGTGGAAATGGCTTGAGGAGCGTGACGATAAATTTCGTTTATTTTTTGACAGGATTCCGTTGTGTTTGCACAGGCCGGACAAATAAACGAATTTATTTTTTCCGATCTCGGAATTTATTTTGCGCCGCCAGCTATTTTCAGTCGAAACAAATAAATGAAATTTATTGTCCCTAGGGAAATAAATTCGTTTATTTTTCCGACTGAAAATAGCTGGCGGCGCAAAATAAGGTCGTAGGCAGAAATCTGTAGGGGAGACCCCTCGCAAAATTTTTTTTCTCCCTGTGGTGAGTGAAATCGCGTGTTTTGAGCTCGTTTTGAGTCTAATTCATCCTTTCTGATCCATATCAAGACCTCGCAGAAAGAAAACCGCAGCACTTGTCAGCAGCGCTCATCCAACAGTCCTACCCAGCACGACATCACCTGTGCAGTCCTTCATGCAAGCGCCCATGCAAGCAGCATCGTATGTTGTGAACTACAACGTCAACCTGCCGGGACTCCCCCAGTTGCAGCAGAACAACCAGGCACATTGATCTGTGACCCGTCACTTACAACAACTCCACTCCTACACAACGTTCTGCTACGCAATGTCTCAGACACACAACGTTCTGCTACGCAACGTTCTGCTAAACACCAACGTAACTGCAAAGCAATATGCTCAACGTCTTACACAACGTTCTGCCGTGCACATTTGCTACGCAACGTTCTGCTAGACACCAACATAACTGCAAAGCAGTATGGTTTTCTTTCCATCCTCGGGAATTTATTTTTCCCAATAAAATCATTTATTCGGCAATAATTTCCGCCAATTTTGCCTCGGTGTCGGTTTTAGCTCCCTTGGGGTTGCAAACCCCCCCTCGGGCCTCCCTCGGGACTAAAACCGACACCTCGGCAAAATAAACGGAAATTATCTTGCCGAATAAATGCTTATTATGCGCTGGGTGTTGAACTCGAGGGGGGTCATGTCTCTATGCCAGTTAGCTTCCCTGTGGAATGTCACTACACGCTACGCTGCATCGGGACCGTCCGCTTTTGTGGTAATTTCGCAAAGGCCAGGAATCGTCGAGCCGCAGCTCTTTTTTGAACCAGAATGAGTTGGGTTCGTTCAAGACCGACTCTGTTTCTTGGGCAAGACTACTGCTACAAAGGGGAATCCCCTGCAGGAACTTACCCCCCCCCACTCCTCATGGAGAACTGCTCCTCTCTCCGGCTCCGGCTCCCGATGGTTCGTCGGACGTGAGACTCCACTCTGCTGGTCGCCAGCTACTTTTTTCTTTGGCTGGAACTGCGTGCACTCTGTTCATGGGGCGCGACTTGTTTGTGTCGCCATGGTTGTACTAAGCCGGTACATACCCTCCCGATAGTGGAAGCCAGCAGCGGGCAAGTACTATGCAGCATCAGGGGATAGGATGGACTTCATAGACCGCGGTGCAACGTGATGGGCAGCAGCGCGGGCATGTGCGATGCAGTTCCTGGTGACAGGGATGGATGGACCGGCTTGGGTTGTACGGTATCGTAAAAAGCGGCGGTTGGGATTCCATGCGGAAGCATGAAGGGTTGATACGAACAGATCGAGGTGTGGTTTTTTTTTTTTTTTTTTTTTTTTCTTTTTTTAGCAGTGCTGTTGCAGCAGGGATTGTTATAGCTTTCAAGACACCTTCACAAGAGAGATGCACATGAGGAAGGTGGTCGTTATCTGTTTTTGGAGTGCAAGTTCTAAATTTCTTTTTTTTTTTTTTTGTGGAGTTGAAAGTTCGAGACTCTCCGGGATGTTGAAGTCTCTGGAGCTTTTTTCAGGCTAGAGCAGAGTTAGTTTTTTCGACCTTCCCGCTATCGAGCTCCCGCTGGTGTGAGGAACAGCTATGGCTCGCGTCAAAGTATCTCGCCAGCGTTCGTCCGTATCCTTCCTGCTTGAAAGCTTTGCAAATCGGGAAGGTTGCGGCATTGTGTCACTCCTCACTCCTCGGAATTTTCTTCGTTTTGTTCTGTTTTTAGAGTTAAAGTTCGCTTGAAATTCCGGGGGTTTAGGGTCTCCGTGTGACCGCTCATGAATGGGTTCTCTTATGCATAAATCCCTGGCACCCTTGTCCGTCCTGAACGGCACGTTTCCGCAACGACGGGCAGCACATGAGAAACCTTTCTTTTTTTTTACACGCATCTGCTTTGCTGCGAGAACTCGAGGCCACCAGTTGTCAGTGAAAATGGCTGTAACCTCCCACAAAATACAGATACAGCTGGGTTGTTGGCCGGGGTGGAAGCATTCAGCAAAAGACAGGCAGTTTCGTTTTTTCGTAGTAACAAAGCCTTGTAAACACGAAAGAGAACTATATAAGAGCTGGGGATGCCTCCAATCGTGTTTCCGGCCAATTTCTTTTGTTGACATGCCGGAATCTGGTTATTCTGGTCGGAAGAGATCGTCACTTTTGGGGCGGACCAAGCGAAGGAACAAGCACGTCGTTGGAAAGCCGAGAGGCTGCGATATCAAAGACTTGCGATTGCGACCACGCCCTATGGAGCGTTTGACGACGAGTGGGGTTGGTGTTGACTTCTTGCTCCCAGTATGGTCCCCGAGGGCGGAACAATGTACAGCGCCTTGTTTTACCCGCATCTGTCTTTCTATCTGCTGCCTTTGGTTGGTTCCGGTGGATCGGAGTGTGTCAAAATGTGGCCAACAAAACACGGCCGGGAGTATTGCGTGGAACTGGACTATTTTGTAGTCGAACCAAGTTTCTTGTTTTTAGTAGTTGGTGCCACAACCCAGAGTACTTCTCCCACCGAACGGAAGACGGGAAAGAAGAAGGAAAGACGAACAAGAAGAGGTTCGCTTCCCAGTGTGTAGCAGTCAACCGTGGCATAGTGAGCAAGCGCAGTGTCACAACCCCTGTCGGTCTGTTCGGCTTATGTGCAGCGCAAGCGCCGAGCCGCAAGGTACGCACACCTTGGAAGACAGAGGAAAAGAAATGCGTAGAATTGCTCATTTCAGAAGAAAGAACCATATTCGCACTCATTTTGCGCGCGACCCGAAATCACGGAGAATCTTCATGGGACGTGATGCTCGGCGGCGACGGTCTGCGGGTCGTTTCGCTCAGGTAGGACGCCACGGCTGAGACGACGCAAATGCAGAAGAACAAGATGAGGAGACTGCCGACGACAATCAACACGACGGGCAGCGCGCCGAAGGAGGCCTCCGTCGGGTCGGCGGAGCAAGAAGACGCCGACGCCGTGCAAGCACTGTCGGCCGCCAGGAAGTCCCAAGCTCTTTGCAGGCACGCCGCCTCCGCGCCGTAGCTGGTCCCGAACGAGACCGAGCACAGGTGGGAGCTCACCATCGACTCCACGAAAAGAGACTTCTCCGCCGGGGGTGACTCGGCGCCGGGCTCCGTCTGCCAAGAGGCGCCCCACAGCGCGCACAAGAACTGCTTCGAGTCGTAAACGAAGGCGCTACACATGGGCTGCTCCTTGCAAAATCGCGCGCACGAGCACGCGGACGTGCAGTCGGGGACCAGCTTGTTGACAGTTCCGGGCGGCCACCGCAGGTCGACGCCCGGTTGTTCGACGTATGTGGCCTGCTTGCCGGTGGCGGCCGACCTGTGGAGGACTCGGGCCTGCGGGCTGAAGTACTTCGCGCGGGCGTCGGAGGACGGGGCGCTCGTCATGTTTTTGTCGACGGTGCCGCGGTGCAGGGCACACCCGCACACCTTCCTGTTGGACAGCCACGCGCCGCCTTTCGCCTGCGGCCCCGGCGCCGGCTCCGCCTTCTCCACGCAGCAGAAGCTCGGCTCCGTGGCCCCCGTGGTGCACTGGTCCTCCCGCGCCTTCAGCACGCTCGCGTAGCACCAGTCCGAGCAGCTCATCGCGCAAAGCGTCTCGCTGACCGCGGTTTCAGCGACGACACTGCCCAGGCACTTACCCTCCTCCCAGTCCCGCCGTGTCGCTTTGAACTCGCACGCGGCGCCGCCGACGGCCTCCGGGCCGACCGTGGCCAGCCGGCAGCTGTTCCGGTTGACCACAACCTGCGACATGCCGGCGGCGGGGTGCCCCGGTTCCCACATGAACGCGGGGATCGTCAGCAGCTTCCCGTCGGCGTCGCGCCACGCGCGGCCGTCGAAGGTCGCGTCGATGAAGAACTGCGGCACCGCCGACGACGACCAGATGGCGTCGCACAGGTCCGGCGAAATGAAGAGCGTCACGCTCGCGAGCGACGCGTCCGTCGCCGAGTCGGACTGCGTGCAGTACCGCTGCGCGAGGAACGGCGAAGTCAGGTTGTTCGGCGATGCGATGAACGCGCACGTGGGGCACGGCCGCCGGTACTCCGACGGCTCTTCGAGGTAGGGGACGCTGGCTATGGTCGGCGTGTACGTCTGCGGGTACGATTTGGACGGCGCGCAGGTGACGCTTCGGTACGCGGACGTGTCCGAGCTGCACACGCCGATGGTGTACGTCGTATCGAGCATCACCGTACCCACGATGATTGCGATGATCCCGACAACCAACAGCACGACGTCAGCATGCGGCTGGCACGCCTTCAACCCCGACCCCCGACCGAACCACTGCGTCGCATCTTCCGGCTCGTCTTCGACGTCCGACTCTTCCATCGTGCAGTACTGCGAAACCGCGCCCGGATCGCTGGTTTGCACGACGTACGCTTGGACCACCGCCGGGGCGCTGAGGGACCCCCTGTCGCCGACGGGGATGTTCTTCAGGATTTCCGCGTCGGGGAGGACCTGGGCGTTGAGGACCAGCTTCATGAGCGACGTCCGCACGCACCGCCCGTGGTCGCGCTCGAGGGCGGCGGCGGCCTTGGTCTTCAGCTCGAGGACCGTTTTCGAGTTCCCGCAGCAGAGCTTGAGGTTGAGCTGCGCGCCTCCCTCGAAGAACCGCAGGTCGAAATACAGCCGGCTGGAAGGCGACGTCAGCGGAGACGGCGTCGCTGCCTGTGCTCGGTCCATCGACGAGTAGTTGACGTCAGGGTAGGTGTACACAGTGTTGTTCTGGTCGGACATCTCCAGCAGCGACATGTCCCCTCCGCACTCCAGCTGCGGGGAAGCGTTGTTGTTGACGTATTTCCCGGTCGGGAAGAAGTGGAGGGTTTTCCCCGACTCCATCCCCTCAACCTCCGCCAGGACGTCCGCTTCGAGCAGGTCCTTCTGCGCCAACGAGAACCGGCCGCCGGTCCACTTTAACTCGCCGCCGTCCCTCCCGCGCAGCGCGCCGATCACTTCGCCGACCGTCCACGACGGCAACGCCCAGAGGGTCTCGCAGTACCCGTGGAAATGCATGCAGCTGACCTCCCAGACTTCCTCCTGGTCTATTTTGAGCTCGAACGCCATCGAAAACTTCGAGCCGTCCTTCGGCGGCGGGTTCAGCGAGATGAGGCTCGTGTTGTCGTCGTGCAGCTCCTTGCAATTGTAGGTGAGGCGCTGCCGGTCCGGCGGAGGAGCGGCTGGGTCCCTCGTCTGGATCACGGCCTTAATCTCTCCGACCGTCGTCGAAAGCGTCACCGGGATCGCGAGCGACCGCAGCCCCATCGACAGGGTCTGGATGCAAATGCTGAACTTCGCCCCCGCTGGTGCATCGGAGAGGGCACCGTCGGAGTTGATGCTGTCATCGTCCATATTTTGCACGGGGCTCTGAAGGCTGCACATTGTCCGACCGGCAGTAAAACCACCTGCAAAAAAAAAAAAAAAAAAAAAAAAAAAAAAAAGCAAAAACTCAACAACAAAAAGAACCAACTCAAAACAACCCCCCTCCCGGCTTGCAAGACTCAGCTAGAAAAACTCTGCCGCAACGAGTCAGTACCAGAGGAGGGGACGGGGTTCGGTCAAAATGAAGGACGAAGAGGGCGTTGGTACGCAAATAAGAAAAAGATAAATGGGAAAGAGGAAAAACAAAATACAAAACACTCTATATGTATCAACGCCTCTTAACGAACCCCGTGAAAAAAACGACCACACGCGTTCCTTACCCACAATATACCCACGGACGAGAAGGCAGGCCTTCCGTTGAAAGAAAGGAGAAGAACGTACTCTCGTCTCGTTCGGCGATCAACCAACGTCGTCAAAGCATCATATATTAGCTGTGTGGCATCCAGCAAGATGCGGCCGAGAGAGAAAGAGAGAGTGTTTGGGTATGCGTGTGTGAGTGCGTGTGTGTGTGTGTGTGTGTGTGTGTTCTTCGTTTGTCACTTATATTTCGGTGCGTTTTGTGTGTGTGTGTGTTGTAGACCTGTTTTCACGTGGTGCCTCCCTGTGCGAGAGGCGTCCACGACTCCTTCAGTTTCAAGTAACCGCCGATGCTCCCGCAGGTTGCGAGTGGGGGTCCGTGTTCAACTGGGGGTGGTGTCTTGTACAGCACCTCGCGATTCCTTCATTGTCAGCTTCACACTCGCCGCAGCGCTCCAGTCTGTGGGCTGTGCAGAATTGCACCCGCGGCCTTAGGCCATCTCCATCATGATGGTGCTGTTTATACCGGCAACAGGTCTCCGCTGGCAGGCGCTTCTTCGCACATCCCTTGCATCGGGGCTTCCTATGTAGTGCGCATATTTCGCCTGGGCGAGCCGTGTTCACCGCGTCCTTCGGGGCCTTCTTCGGTCGCGCCCCTCTGCACGCTCCTGCACCCGGGACCTTGTCTACCATCTCGGCTCTTGCCTTCCAGTCGGTCTTCCCTTGCGCCCATCGTGCGGGGTATGCTTTCTCTGGGACATAGGTTGCTGCCCATTCTAGATGTTGAGGGAACAATGTGGTCTCAGTCCGCGCCGGCCTTAGCGTCCGTACGTGTTCTCGGATGCCGAGGATGACCGTGTCAGTCGCCTCCGAGAGTTGCGCACGCCGCGAAGCCCCCCTGACAATTGTTCCCCCGACGGAGGTCAGGATTGTGGTCGCACATTCGTGGCCGTAAAACCACGGCCGTCCTGTTACCTTCTTGTAGGCATTACCTAACTCTTTCAGACTCATCGCTTTTCCGAGTCCGGAGGCCCGAAAGACTGCGAGATTTGCCTCCTGCTGCGTTCGCGTCGGGCGCTGTCTCTGCACAATGTCCATCGCTGCGTTGCTCAACGCATCGGCGTCCACGTTCTCCTCGCGCTTCACGTGCTCTACTCGCAGCGTGAGCCGCTGCCGCAGGGCTACCATTTTCGCGATCGCTCGCGTTAAAAATGGTTTCAGGTCTTCCGAACAGGCTATCTCTCGATTGGTTTGCCCAATAATTAGGGCCGAGTCACCGCGGACGGTGCATTGTTCTCCTTCCGTCCCTTCTGCCTCTTCCAAAAGTTGCAGCCCCGCTATCATTCCCTCATACTCGGCTACGTTGTTGCTGCGCACACTTGGCAGGGGGAGCACTATTTGCGAGTCCTTTACTCCCCCTCTGTAAAGGACCGCTCCTGCGCCCGCCACGGCGAATGCAGTTCCATTTGCCCTAGCTCCTCCGTCGAAGTACACTTCTATGCCCCTTGTCGCACCTTCTGGCAGCACCTGCCGCGCTGTGGTGGTCTTGTGCGCTGGGGGCAGCGGCACCGCCGAGTAATACCTGTTCTTGAGCTTCGGGAGCCGACAACCGGTGCGCAGCTCGAAGTCTACTGCGAGCTCCATGAAACTCACCCCTAACTCATGCCCAGGCGGCGCCCACTTCAGGCCTCGCAGCCAGTCAGTGAACGCCATCCACATCTCCGGACCGTACTTCCACTTGGCGGACACCGCTGTGGGCGCGATGTCGGGCACCACCAACTCGTGTGGTTCTGTGGGTCTCCATTGTCGTGGATATTCCAGCGTCCGATGGTGTCGTGTGGACCTGTCCAGCATCTCATCCGCCCCTTGGCGTGCCGTTAGGACCGCCACGAAGAAGAGGTGTAGCGACTCCATCAGTTGGAGTAGCTCTTTCCGTTCCCTGGGCAGAAGGTCCGTGTTTGCTGGAGCTACTCCGCACAATCGCAAGCACGGCGGCCAACTTAGCTGTGCAGCATTCAGATCCCCGTTCTTTGCGCGTATCTGCTCCCAGGCCGGGCACTTCCAGAATAGGTGTTCGACCGTCTCGCGCTCCTGCGTGTCGCAATACGGGCACCCTCTCTCGCTCAGCCCCGTCCGCCCGGTGACCGGCGTGGCTCCTGCGATCACGGACCTCAGCAACCCGGCTTGGTAGGCAGTGAGAGATGAATCCTGCTTCTCTAATAGCCTCCTGGTTGCCGCAAAATCCACCCCGCTTTCAACTCCTCCAAAGTCATTTCCTCTCCTCGCCGCAAGGCGAACCATCTCGCGCAGGCGTAATGCATGTCTTAGGTCGTGCTGTAGGAGGCGTGTGCTTCCTTCCTGCGCCGCGTCGTGAACAACACCCTCCCCAACTTCATTTATATACGCAATGCTCGTTGGTGTCACCCATCGCCATCGAATGCCGTCCAGCGCCTCTTTCATGAAGGCAAAGGGCCCATGCAGCTTTGCGAGCTCTTCTTTGTGTACCCATGCTGTTTCAGACATTGTCTGTGCGTATCCCCACTTCTTGACCTGTTCGGCCCAGGTCGTGATCCGTCTGTAAGCCGGTACAACGCCCGGGTCTAGCCTGTGCCCGTGGTGCAGCACGTGCAGCACAGCTTCCTGCGCACGTCGCGGCGGCCCCGTCCACACTGACTCGGTAACCTTCCGTCTCAAGCGTTCGACTTCCTGCTTCCCGATCGTCGTCACCGCTGCCCCGTAATACCGTTTCGCCCCCGCCGTCATGCTAACTGCGAGGTCGCGCGCACCGGCGGGGAGCGGGAGGCAGGCCGCTCTCTTTAACACGGTGTCGACCATCTTGGTTCGTTCCGCCACGCGCTTGGACTGCGGGAGCGGCTTGCTTGGTGGTACCTGCTCCGTTGTCAGCATAACACCCAGTACGTCAAACGTCGTTTGCTTTGCTATCGTCTCCGGTCGAGCAACTGCCTCTCCGGCTCCATTACTTTCCGTGTAGGAGATTTCCTCCGGGGCGTCCCGTGCTGTTGTGAACCACAGGGACTTCAACTGCGTGCACACTTTCATTCCGGTTAGCCCCGCGAACGTCCCCGATCGATCTGCCGCTTCTTGCAACTGCGCGAGGCTCTTCAGCAACGCGTACACATCATCCACATATGATAGCGGAATCGCTGCTTCTATGTCCGCTACGTGCCGCATCCAGACGCTTATGAGCACGTTTATCAGCACCACGCTCAACGGGCATCCCTGCATGATCCCGTTTGTTGGCACGAAGCCTTCTCCCACCACGGGTCCCATGCGGAAGTGGCGCTGCATGCCGGAGTATGCTGCGCGCAAGGTTCGCAACACGGTTGGGTCAAACCCCAGCTCCTCTGCTAGCCGGAAGGCGATATCGATCGGCACCGTGTCGAAACACTTCTTAAAATCGAGGGCCAGGCCGTACAATGGTTCTCCTGTCAGGTGTGCTTCCTCGATGAGAGCTGCCAGGTGCCAGACCAGGTCGTCCGTCCCGTGCTTCTTCCGGCATCCGTGGAGGCCGCTCGGCACAACGTTATCCATCCATTCCAACGCCTCCCGGGCCCGTATTGCTGCCCATACTCTATACAGCACCGGTGTGATCGTTATTGGTCGCTGCGACAAGGGGTCGCCCGTGCTCCCTGGCTTCGGCAATAGGTGCAGGATCGCGTGCATCAATTGCTCTGGCCACCGCCCTTCGGTCTCGACCGCATTCATCGCCTCAGCCATGAGTTGCAGGATCTCCGTGGGCAGTTGCTGCAGTTCGAAAACTCTCCACGCGTGCAGTCCGGGTGAAGAGTTCCTCTTCATCTTCTTAAGCGCCGCCTTCACATCTGCCGCGCTGATTGCCTTGCAGTCCATTCGCTGTGGGGCCGGGAGATACCTCGCGTATTGTGCCTTGAAGGTTTCCCACTGCGGTTCCCGGATGCTCGTGTATTTCTGAAAAATGCCTCCCCATGCTTCGGGTCCCCTCAACAGATCGTCGATCTCCTTTGGACACGCCGTTAAAGTTCCGTCTCGCCGCCGCAGGTAGATCGATGGGCTTTCTCGGCTCCCCGCAAGAAACCGGTACACGTCGCCTTTGTCGGAGCTGTTCCAGGCCATCTGCATCCGGTCTTTCCACCTTCTTGTTCGTTGCTGCTTCAACGCGGCGACGGCCTCGCGTTGAGATCCTTCCAACGCCTCCACAGCTTTCATCAGGCGCTCCAACTCGTCGCCTCCGCTTTCTCCGTGGGCCGCGGACAGATGCCGCGACAGGTCCTCTCTCGGTCCTTTCCGCTGTAGCGCACTTCTCGCATTGCGCTCTGCCAACGTCATCTCTCCTGGCTGCCCCTCGCTCAGCCTGTGGCTTGCCTCGACAATCACCGTCCGTAGCATTCCAAGCACTTTGTCCCGTTGTCTGGTGGTCCTATCTCCTGCTCCCCTCGCTGAGACCGCCTGCCGGGCTGAAACATGGGCTTCTCGTACCGAGTGCCCTTCTGCCCTGCCCTTGCAGGCCTTCGCTTCACTTTTCTGGAGGCCGTGCTTGTGCATTTCATATAGGTACGTCTCTGCCACTTCGGAGGCGTTACGCAGAACCGCTTCCGCCCCGTCCACCGAGCGCCTCTGGCTCAGCGCCGCTTTAAGGGCACCCTGCTCTTCCCTCGGGTTCTTAAGCGGCGCCTTCTTCGGAAAGGGGGCGGGAATCCAATGCGTCCGCTTCGGAATTGACGCTGTCCGCATGTCGAGAGTTACGAACAGTGGACAGTGGGTCGGTATCTCGTATTGTTGCGGGTCTGCAGTTCGAACCTCGACGAGTGCCTGCGATGCACCTGCGTTCAGGAAACACATGTCTATCCTCGTGCCTGCCGCTCCTGCCCAGCAGGTTGGCGGCGGCTCTTGTGCCGCATTCGTTGCAGCCGCTGCCGCCGCGTCCGTCCACCCACCTCGGCAGGCACTCATTAGGGAGAGACTTTCTTCTATCGTTGTGTTGAAGTCCCCCACGATGGCTACCGGCACCTGCCCGAGCCCCGCCGCCATTTCAAATACGTCAGACAGGAACCGTTCCCGCTCCCTGACAACACCTGACTCCTTTCCTACTTGTGCGTACACCGAAATTACGTGCAATACCGAGCGGGCATTCCCCGTTGCTACCACGGCGTGGGCCACCCGAGTGCTTTCCGCTAATCTTGTCTCCAGCGCTGTCTTTGGGTGCGCCTTCGACGCTACCATGCTGCTGCGTGTTATGACGGCTGTGCCGCCTGGCGCGCGCTGCCCTATCCCGTTCGCGCCGACGACTATCGGGACGTCTTCCCCCCAGAAGCATTGCTTGCCGTATGCTCCTAGGTACATTTCACACGTTCTTTTACCCTCCGGGCCCACCCGCGTCTCTTGACAGGCTACTATGTCCGCCGGTAGCGCTGCCACCGCGCGACACCTTGAGTTCAGGGAACCCAGATTCACCGTGGCGAGGACAATCGTGCTCGCTTTGCGCGGTTTGTCCACCCCGGCTGCTGGTCGAGGCATGACAGCGAGTGTCAGCTCCTCCACACTTGCTTGGGTTGTCTCGGGGGCTAAGGAAGCCAGAAACCTCAAAGCTAGGTAGGGAAGTCTGAGCGCGTCATAATGTTGTGTGCGGTGGGTCAGCACGATTACCCGTGATGGGTTCTCCGCCCTCCCCTCTCGCCGTAGTTGCGTTAGGTCCCTTGTTGAGAGGACCCATATACTTGCCTTCAGTACCTCCGCGGCTGCCTGTAGCGTGGTGTGATCCCCGTGCGCGCCGTTCTGCGCGATGTTGTATAGGTATTCGGAGCGCGTCTGGCCTTCGAGGGGGAGAGCTGCAGGTGGCAGACTTCGGAGCTGCCACGTTACTTTCTGTCGCAACGACGCCGCCGCGAGACTCAACTTGCTTCCTCTTACAAGCGCTGCAAACTGGCAATTTCCGTCTTCCTCTATCAGCACACGCTTCGCCGCCAGTAAGCCTGCCACCTCATCTAACTGTCCATTTCCGCCTTCCGCCGTCCTTTGCTGCCGACATTGCGCGTCAACGGATACCGCTCGCGGCCGAGCTTGTGGATTCACTGGCCTGTTACCTTTCGGCTGTTCCTCCGCTCGTCCGGGGCTCTGTGTTTCGTGTTGCTGCCGTTGCGGCCCGGCGGTCGGGCTCTTACGGCGCCGGCTTGGTCGCGGTGGGTCCGGTTGCGCTGCACCAACTTGTCGGGGCGCAACTAGTAGTAGCCGTGCGATCGGTATCGCATTGGCTTCTGCTTGTTCCAATACATATTCGCTTTGTACCGGGAGTTGGAGCCAGTCGTAGTGCAGTGGCATGTATGTCACCACTATTGTTCGGCCCGCCCCGTCTGACCTCCACCGCTTTACTGTGTCACGGTGGCTTGCGTTCACTACCCAAATGTTGCAATGCAGGACTTGCGCCGCCGCGTGCAGGGTCAGCTCGTCCCCGAAGGTGCGGTTGGTTCCCATCCTCCTCAAATATTGCGCCATTTCCTCACCTCCGAGGTGGTCCCAGTATCTCGCTGTATTCGCTTCTATGTTGCGAACCACCCTTTCCCGCAGAGCGCGTGCGTTTATCCCGCCGTAGCTTTCCGCAATCGCCGTAAATTGGCAATTACCGTCCCCCGAGACCCGGGTTAGTCTCGCACCCATGTCTCGTGCCATCCGCTCGATCCATCTGAGATCACCTTCCTTCTCCACATCCCCGCCTCCGACCATTTCTGCCCACCTTCACTTGGCAGCCGACGACATGAAACCGACCAGCGTCGATTGTCTGTCCGGCTTCTTTGCCGAGGTGGAGGCGGCGCTGTGCATCTTTGCCGGGGGTTTCGTCTCACTTCGCTCTCGTGACGCCGACTCGGTGCCGGACCTCGCCCTTTTCTTGGTGCCTGTCTTCCGGCCCTCCTGCTTGGCATCTGCGGGTTTCTTCTTCTTCTTGTCCTCATCGTTGTCCATGCTTGGCTCGCGTCGCGGCGATGGCGACTTTCGTACCCCCACCTGCTTGGCCTGCACTTCCTCCAGCTGTCTCGACAACGCTTCAATCCGCTGCAGGGCCTCGCTGAGCTGCGCACGTAGCTGTGCCATCTCTGTCGCGTCATGGTTTTGCTCGGGGGCGGCTGGGTGTGCCGTCCAGGCTGCTGGACTCCCGCCGCCACCGCCTTTCCCACCTTTGCCCCCCTTCTCGGTACCGTTTTCCTTTCGTTCTTTGCCACCTTTACTGCCGCTTGGTCGACTCTCCTCTGCGGATGGCTGTCCGGTCGATTCTCGCCAGAGTGCTCGCCCTCGCTTTTTCCCGTAACACGCCAGGAACTCGGCCCATGTGTACCTTTCCCGCTCCCTAGCTGAGCCCGCCTCTGCGGGATCCTGCCTCTTCTCCTGGGCGGGTGTCTGTACCCACCTCTGCTCTGCCTCGGCAATCGGTCGGGCTGTGGACACGTCGATGCGCAGATCCGAATCCGTGATACTGAAGACCCACGCCGGCGGATCTGGGCCCCTGACGACAGCGAGCGCCTTGCCTCTCTTTGGGATGACCTTGATCATGGTCACCCCTTCCCATCCCGCCTTCCTCAGAAACCCTTCGACTTGGGCGGCCGTCGTCTGCTTCGGGAAACCGAACACATCCCACGTTTTCCCACTTACCCTCGGTGCTGACCTCTCTCCCACTGCGGATCGCACCTCTTCTTCAGCTCCTGCCGTCACCCGGAGCCCGAGTCCCCGTCTGTTGACGGCCAGTCTCTGCACCTGCGTGGGCAGACTGTTCGCCAGGTCCTTCGCCTCTGCCAGCGTTGTGCCCGCTGTCAGCCAGACCACGGTTCCTGCGTCCAGTTTCGGGACGACGAAAACTCCGCGGTGGCCCGATGCGGCTTCCAGCTTTTTCGCCTGTTCCTGTGGGACGCGCATCAGCGCGCCGAGAGAGCGCGCCGGGTCCTCGGCCCTGCCTCGCGTCTCCACTCCCGTGATCAGGACGTCGCCTTCGCTAACGCCCAGCTCCGAGGCAAACTGCCCGAGGTAGGCCCTCAGGTTCGTTGTTGCCTCCCCCCACTCGCTTGCCGTCGTGT
Source organism: Diplonema papillatum (assembly GCA_030068145.1). Lineage (NCBI taxonomy): Eukaryota > Euglenozoa > Diplonemea > Diplonemida > Diplonemidae > Diplonema > Diplonema papillatum. The sequence continues at coordinate 256,288 of JAPJBO010000007.1, read as the reverse complement.
GCTGGCGAGGGACGCATATCGACAGCCTCTGAAGGCCGCCGAAATGTGTTGATGTTTGACGGCTGCCGATGTGAGATGATGATTGAACTTGATCGCCGCCTGGCATTGCCACGCGCTTCCACGTCAGCTTGGAACCGACTTCCTTCTCTCCCATTTGGAATACCGTGCCGGTCGTCGTCTCGATGCGTGTTCCGCGCCTGACGACGATAGGGCAGGTCTGTCCTGCGTGGCCCGCCAGTTCCTGCACCGCGCCCAGCACGACTACCGCACGCGCTGCGTGTTTCTTGCCGTCGCCGATCGCCTTCTTGGCCTCCGAGCGGCTTGCGATGGCCACTCCGGCTGCGTCACCGTCCCGCAGCTCCTGCACGTTGACGACTGGGACATCCCAGTCTTCGTCCCGCAGCTCTGCAGCCTGCCGGCTCCTTTTCGCTGGCACCCACTGCCATGGGGCCTCCGTCCCGGTCTGCGTTGGCCGCACTGCCTCGTTGGAGGTGTTGCGTTGCCCAGGACCACCACTTGGAGGTGCAGACATTTTGATGGATTAGTTCGTGTGATACTTTTTCTCCCAGTCCCTGTGTGTGTGTGTGTGTGTGTGTGTGTTTTCTTCTCTTTCCTCTGTTTCTTTAGAGCGGGCCAAACGTCGTGAAGTCTCTGGATTTCCCGGGTGCCTAGTCACGCTCACTAGCCCCCTGAGTTGAAAGGGGGTTCGCTTGTTCAAATGATTTAGGAGGGCTAGAACAACACGGATGGCACCCAGTGCTGCTGGACTGACTCATTTGTCCGGATCAAGGCTGTTGCCCCGCTTGTGAAGTCTGCACAGAGAAAGCGGCGCGCGTCATGTCTTCAAGCGGTGATCGGGGTTGTCCTTGGATACCCCAAGACCCGGTCTGTTTGTTCCCGTCCTTCTAGACGCACCCGTGTGCGGATTTCGAATGCTATTCGTCGTGTTGCTTGTAGATTCTACGATGCTAATCAACCCATTGCATTGGTGGGTGACGCGCTATTAACTGGTGTACTCATCAAGGCGATCCCTGTGTTGTAGCGTCCTGCGGCAGAGTGCCACCGTCAACGACGGACTGGAGCGGACTGTCCATGACAAGGTGCCTGACTGCGACCACGAAACACTCCTCGTGGGGACTGAATGCCCGCGGCTGGGGTGCTAGCGCTTGATGCCGACGTCGAAAAGGGACGAGACGAACGCATGGCTCGGCTGAGCAGGGAATAAAAGAAAGGGCAACGATAAAAAAAAATGGAGGAGTAAAACGTGCAGAAGAAAAAGGGAAAAAAAGAGAAGCCAATTTGGTAGAAAAAGGAATAACCAACCAAGGAAGCAAAAAAAAAAAAAGAAAAAAGAGAAGAAGAAACCTTCCCTCTAAAACAGGGAACAAAAAAAGAAAAAGAACGAAAGCAAAAGCGCCAATTTTTTTTCATTTTTTTGTTAATTTTTTTTCTTCGAGAAAGGAGAAGAACGCGATGAACAGAACGGTGGTTGACCCTGTAGTCAGCGGTTTAGGCTCTCGGCCTCCGCTTTGCTCAGGAGGACGGCACGTTATGTCTTCGTCTATGTCGGTGTGGGTAATTCAAACTCGTGTGTGCGCCTGCTTTTGAGGCACTTTTCACGTGCAACCTGAAGCTCAACTCCAGCTACATGCTTAAGCGCGGATCGCTGATGATATCGGCAGGCTCTCGATACGGAAAATACTCGAGGGACTGCCTTGTGCTCATTTCGAAGGAGGCTAGGGGGGGAGAAAACGATACAACTACAAAGTGGGTCTTTTTTGTTGAACGCTTACGCCCAGCCACTAATCCCAGATTTACCCGTGTTTCGTGTGGGCTACAGCACATTTACCCTCCTTTGATCTATCGCAACTGGCAGTCTCCTCAAGCATTTCCTACAAAGCAGGGGAATGGGTACACTGGGCGCACCCTTCAACCGTTGCTGTCCTGCAACCGGCGTCCTGCTCGCTGAGCATGATTCCTGGCCTTCCGCTATCATAGCATTTCTCCAGCACTTTTTTAACATGACAGATAGTCCCGATACTTGACTTTGTACCGTGGTAAGCCTCATTCCATTTATTCTGCAGCGGGCTTTCCTCGTAGCCCGACGACGAAAAGCGTTTATTCGATGATGGAACCATCATGTCTTTCCGATACCTCGGCCGTTTTGATCGAGCGCATGCGGGTCTGCTAACTCTAGTGGAATGAGTGGGGGGGGAAAGGGGGAGGGGGGGGGGTGCAAGGATTGGCTGTTGCGTTTCCCGTTTGGCAACACAATGAATGCCTTCTACAAAAACCTTCCCGATCCCTGATGTGTCAGTCGCCTTTATCTGCTCTTCGCTTTTTTCTCACGAAGGGGGGGTTGAACGGGGGTTCGGTCTTGCTACTTCCAAAAGTACGTTCAGGTGTCCGACCCCGTGTGGTGAGATCCACGAAGTCGGCGTTGAGCCGAATACACCCTGCAGACCGTGCTATACTATCGAAACAATCTGCCTTCGCAGTTTTGGTGTTTGCCCCTCCCCGGGGGAAGGGGGGGAGCTGGATAGGCCATCGGTGGCCCGTGGGCACACTCAGCGGGCCGTGGTGTCTCCTTTTGTCTTGTTTTTGTTTTCTGTGTTGTTGGCGACGAACGCTCCTTTTATTTTCTCTTTTATTTTCAACGTCTCTTGTCATGCACGAGAGGCTTTACCCGGGTGCCGTTGGCGTGGCGGATACTTTCTGAACTCACGAAACTGCGTCGTGTGTCTGGTGTGGCTTAGTTGAGGCCATGCCGTACCTCCTCGCCTGACTCGAGCAAGATTGACCTTGCTTTCTGTCTTCTGCGTCTCATCAAGTTTCGTACAAACGAACACCTTTTTAGAACTAGCAATCTTGCCCTTCAGGTACAGTTATGAGCCCGATGACGAATGACGGAGATAAAAAAGCGAAAAACAAAAAGAAAAAGAAAGGGGAAAGGAGAAGTGTTACTCCACGCGGGAGTGCAGCGACGACCATAACAATGTGGCTGGGGGGGGGGGGGGGGGGGGGGAGGCTGGGGCACCACCGCACGCTTTGTTGCCCGACTGAGCACCCGTGCCTTACTTGTCAAAGGCGGTTCGATGAAAGTGATGGGTTTTTCGTATGCAGCTTTCAGTTCGAAGACGGGATACTTCTGTCGTCCGCTGGCGATGGCATGTGCGTTGGGGATCTGCTTGTACACGCAGACGCACCCGACAAACATTTTCAGTGTATTGCCCTTCGATGTATGACAGGTGGTAATTCACGTGCCATGCGCACCGTGGGTGGTGACGAGGGGCCTCTGTTGAAGGCGTAACTGACGCAAGGGGAGGGGGTAGCAGAGCAGCCAAGAGTAATTCTCTGGGGGTGTGTGCGGATCATCGACCATCCCCCCCGAGGTGCTTCCGAAGCATCCGGGGCTTTCGATCGGGACGCCGATTCTTCAAGTCTAGAAGGAAAGGGAACCCAATTGAATGTGTCGAGCGGGGGGAGGAACTAGGCAGGAAACATGAAAATCTTGGGAAGCTCCAAAATCTTTGAGTCCCGCGCCAAGCTGCTTTTTTTTTGCACCCGACGATCAACCGGCGGTTGATGCCGCGGCCTGGCGCCTTTCGAGCTTTTCTTGCTGATCCTTCCTGCAAGGAAGGGTGGTTCTGCTATCAATCCTTTTGAGTTCCCGACGATGAACGGCAGTCCGTCCGTTTCTTCTTTCGGTGCCTGCTGGAGGCAACCGCAGCGTCACGGGTATACGAGGCGATGGCAACCGGGGTACATGGACACACGTGCAAACCGGGTTTGTCCGTAGCACTCTTGCTACAAACCCCAGAGAGAGTCACAAAGCTTTCCCCCGGAACCCACCCCTACAGGGGTGCATTCTCTGTACAAATAGAGTATAAATGGATTACCGCATATTATCGCATGCCGATTATGTGCGATAACTTTGTGCGATGATGCGATAATTATTATCGCACGCGAATCGTTTGACCACTATGCCTAGGGGGGGTCAAAAAAAAATGGGTGTCCGCGGGGGTCAATTTTTTACGATGCCAAACTATGAGCCATCTCACTCGCAGTGTCCGAACGCGCTTGTCTTTGGCACTGGGTCGCGATGTGTGCGCTTTGCGACACATCGACCAGGGGTTCCCGTCGGTCTGATGTCAAATCTCCTGAAGGAGACAAGGTTCCTCCGAACGAAGAGGCACGGGCTTCGTTTTCTATCCGTTGGTGGGACCTTCATGACGCTTCCTGGGGAAGGAAACACCCGCATTTCCCTGCTGCGTTCTCCGACGACTGCAGTTATGTATTCAGGGTGATGCTTTTCTCTGTGGGTCTCACGGAACTTCGACTGGGTCAACGAAGGCACTGCGTGAGGCAAGCCGATAAATGGCGGTGGTAGCCAGCAGCAAACTGGGCAGACGATCTCAACCCCGAATGCCCACAGAGACGCCGAATCTCGTGTCCAAGAAACAGCGCAGTACTCGCAGAAAGGTGCACAGGTCCTTGTTTAAGCAGGAAAAGCAAGGTCTCCGATGCGTTGCACGAATACAGAGCCCGTGGCTTTCGACCGTTTAGGCACCAGCGTTGAGCGACTGCTACCGTCTTCTCCACGGAAGATTACGGCTCCTTACCTTCCTTTACTTCGGAATTCTTTTTATTTGGGGGGGAGAGGCGACTCGTGCGACTACTTGTATCGGTCCGCGAGTCTTTCGACTTCTTCAAGCCTTATACTCTAGAGTGAAAATCTTTCTGTCCGCCGCGGGGTTTTCAGCAAACCTGGGCGCGTTGACATTCCTTTCGAACTCTGCGCGATTTGTTTTCTTTTGATTTGTGGAATGATTGTCTTCCTTCTGTGTTTCCGACGATCCCGAATTGGGCGTACAGAACGATGTCTTTTCGACCTATTTTTTCTTCCATTTTCCCTTTTTTGAATCTGAACTGTTTTCGTGTTTGAAACTACGAACCGGCGGAGGGGGTAGATGCGACTTGGGTCCTCCGTATTTGCGAGCGAGAGAGAGAGAGAAAAAAGTACCGCGTTTGATCTGGAAGCTGCCACTGACGAGCTTGCTCGGACATGCATAACTGCTGAAAGGGAACGCGTGAACATTTCTGTTTCCCGGATGCAGAGATCTGAAGCGGTGACCCGTTTGACAATCCAGCCGGGCAATCCAATCAGCCGGTGAACTACAACATCCGTGTGGTAGAAGCCCCCTGTCGCAATACGGTCTAAACCTACCAAGCGTGAACGGTGGGCGGCCCAATCATTTGTTGAACTCAGCTGGACAAGGCTCTTCACACACGAGAAAGTAGTGCAGACTTCAAACGTGGAGCCATCCCACCCCCAGGCGGGGGCAGATCCGCGCTGTCTCGTGAACCTGCATCGAGTTTCCGCCGCCGTTTTCAATATTGGTATGGGGGGTCTGTCGCAAGAGATTCGCCGGTTCGCCTCGTACTTCTTCCGGTACGTGTCACGATCTACCAGGCCCAATCAAAACTGGGCTCTTCGAGTCAGTTTGGAAAAGCCGTAGAACCTGACGAACCGTGTGCCTATGGGGCGTGGAGTGGACGCTTGTTTCTCGACGAAATCACTTTGCAAAGCACCTAACTGGCCATCGTGCGATGGGCGTACGCCGATTCTTCCGAACAACACCTCCTAACCCTCACCCTTCTCCGCTGTCGTCGCCTGCCAGGGCTTTGAGACTCTGGCACGAAGAATCGGGTGGAGGGAAAACGTGAAATAGCGTGCTCGGGAAAAGGTGGGGAGTGAAGGAGGGTTGTAACGTAATTCTCCAAAGTGAACCCCTAATACGAATGACGGGACGCCTGGTGCAACGGGTTTGGCTTCGAGTGAGGAGATGTGGGGGGTAGGAGGGTCTTGCCTTGTGTTCTCAGGCAGGGGGCGGCTACCTACCTGTGTGGGGCCGACTGGAAGCAAGCCTTCTTCGTACAAGGAGCCCGGGCGGTTCTGTTTCGGAATCTAGCTTGTTTGCTTCTGCAACAATACACGCCCACCACCGAAGGTACGGAGTGCACGTCCTGTCAAAACCCTCTCGAAGATGACACCCCCCGAAAGGAGGGGGAACAGGAACTAAAACCCACGTACGAGGGTGCCGATTTTGTCCAAAACCGTCCCTGGTAGTAACGGGCGACTGCCAGCGGGCCGCTGGTCAGAATCTGGGTAGGATCGGGCTTCGGCGGGACAATCGTGTTCTACTTTTGCGGATGGATTCGCAGTACTGTCGGGACACCGTGCGCCGTGGCCCTTTGACGGTATTCAAGCTGCTCAGCTCCGCTTCCGTCTTCGACGACGAGCGACAGTCTGGGACGGGCACTGTACAAGTTGTGAACATCAGTGTCGTGGCCCCTTTTGTGCGGCCCGGGAGTGACCCGGAGTGAGCCGCTTCTGTTGGATTTACAGGGGTAAAACGAAGGGGTTTATTGCGCTTGTAGCTCATGGGCATAGTGTTGCCCAAAACGAGGGGGGGAGATGGCCACTGCTGGCAAGATTGATTTCAAGAAAACTTCTGGGGGGGGGCGCGGGGGGAAATTCGAGAACGTGCTTAGAATGGAATCTGCTCAACACTGTTGTGTCCTATCCGCGCCGTGTCTCGGTCTTGTGAGCCACGGCGGACCATTATCTGCTCAGAACCCGAGTCGCTGCAGACAGGACAGCAAGTGTGAGTCTGGTTTGTCAGGTGGCCGTTCGTTGGCCCTGAGGACATTCTGTTCGGAGGGACTGGGAGGGGGATTCAAGAACGTGCTTGGATGGACTCTGCTTAACACAGTGTCTTATCTGCACTGTGTCTCAGTCTTGTAAGCCACACTAGTCGGACCATTGTCAGCACGGAACCTGAGACTCTGCAGACAGCGCAGCAATGTGAGCCTGGTTTGTCAGGTGGCCGTTCGTTGGCCCTGAGGACATCTGTTCGGAGGGACTGGGAGGGGGATTCAAGAACGTGCTTGGAATGGACTCTGCTTAACAGTGTCTTATCTGCACTGTGTCTCAGTCTTGTAAGCCACACTAGGCGGACCATTGTCAGCACGGAACCTGAGACTCTGCAGACAGCGCAGCAATGTGAGCCTGGTTTGTGAGGTGGCCGTTCGTAGGTCTAGCGGGCATTCTGCTGGGGGGTTTTCAAGAACGAGCTTGGAATGGAATGCGTGCTCAACACCGTGTCTTATCTGCACCGTGTCCTTCACGGTACGGAGACACAATAGGTGGATCATCATCGGCGGAACCTGAGTCTCTGCAGACAGGACAGCGGTGTGAGTCTCGTTTGTCAGGTGGCCGTTCACTTCATGGCCCTGAGGACATTCTGTCGGGTGCGGGGGGTGGTAAAGTAATGTGATAGGGATGCGAGACTTCTGCGGCAGCGGGTCCCGGTTCGCACGCGGCTTGGAAACAACTGTCTCAGGCTCATCACGGTTTTCATGCGTGGCAGTCAGGACCGGATGGCCGAGACTCAAAGCTGTGTTTATTGTGCCGTGCGATGTCTCGGGTGTGGATTTGAGGTAGGCAACTGCCTCAAGCTCATCAGCCAGCTGCGGTGCATTGCGCAGTGCGATGGTAGGATGTGAGCGCTTTCGGATTGAGGTCACTGCCGGAGGCTTACGACGATCCTCGACAAGTCAGCATTGGAGCCAACACCTCGTATTTGCATGGCCGAACACTGTTCTCTTGCATTGTATCCCCACACACGGGGAACGGTGCACGGCGAGAACAGACGAGAGGCGCTGGTTGCCCACGCGCAGTCTCGCATTTCTGTACTCTGTCCTAGTTCTTTTTATTTTCCTTTTTGCAACGTTTGCAATCGACGACCTCAACCCTCCTACAGACTGAACCCAGTCGTGCAGGATTCGAAGGACGGCGTGGAGGAGGTTGTCTTTCAAGGGAGGGAGAAAGGTTATCGTTCGCGAAAGCTATAGTGAAAGTATGAGCGCATGTGTGGGTGTGTGGGGGGGGTGTTTGTGTGTGTGGGGTATGTGGTGGAATCCCTTGCGTTTCTTCGCTATTCCTTTGAAACCGAGAGCACCGTCTGTGGCTCCGTTCGAAGAGGGGAGGACAAAGGGGGGCAAACGCACGATGCTGTGGCATCTGAGGTAGCATGCACTAGCGACAAGTCTGCTTTCAGCGTAAGAATTCAACTTGCCTCATGGATGCAGCTCTTCTTGATAACAAAACCCGCGGCGAAGAGCGGGGCGCAATGGGACGAGCTCCTGTTGATTGCACGCATCGCCACTCTGAGGAGATACCTGTGGGGTTGCGTCACACCAGACCACACGAGAACGGCAAGGGTATCTGCGAGGTTGCATGTGTCTTTACGCGAGTAAGTAGCACCTGCTCCACAGAGCAACAGCAAGTCGGCTGTGCAGGGCGACCAAACCCCCGTACATTCGGGTCCTTTCTGACTGCAAAGCTGTTCTTCAGACTTCGGTCAAAAAGCTGCGGTTGCTAGTTTTGCGTTTATCTCTCCAACCTCGCTGTGTTGGCGAGTGAAATATGAGGAGTTAGCTCAGAAACGTAAAGGATTCCAACTTGGGGGGTGTGGGTGCCAGTGTGAGTGTTGGTGTGAGCGGAGTGTTTCGGTGAGAGCGAGCGTTGCCTGGTGGCCTGTTGACGACAACCACTCCACTTCGGGGGCTAACAAAAGAACGATGCTTCGAAGGGAGAAACAGGAAATCCAAAAACGCAAAAGAGCCCCCCAGAGAACCTGTTTGTTCCTCTCGCGGGGGGGGCGGCCTGACTGACGACACAAGAATTGCTCTCGGCCGCAGGCTGAATAAGGAAAAAAATGAACGAGAAAGAAAAAATAAAGCACGAAAAGAAAAAGAAATGCGTGTAAAAAAGGGAGCGGGTGGGGGGTTCACTGTGAGACTTGCTTGATGCCAATGGCTCTTCCGAGAGGGCCTTCTGCTCTGCAACGGTGACCGCTCCTTCTCCATTGCTACCCATCGCCTCGACAGTGTTCATCGGTGCCGTTGGCGGTGAAGTGTTGTGCACGGGGAAGGAGACAGCTTTGCCATCATCGATCATTCTTCGTGTGCCGAATGACGGGAAAAAAGGCCTGTTAGCACGCGAAGCAACATTCTTCGCGGTACCGCTGAGCTACAGGCCTACGGGTCAACCGGATATACCAAGCAGTATGCGCAGCGTATCTCAAGGCTTCCCGCTTGCACTTTCAGCCTGTTGAAAAGGGCACGATTTACCACGGGTCCCAAAGGTGACGACACTCATCATCGTTTAGACACTAATCAAAACTAGATGAGCGGAACGCGGTTTTTTGCAAACTGCCCGTGGTATGCAGGATGCGGACCACGTATGCCTGGAGTGTCATGCGTCGACCGCAATAACGACGGGTAGCCGGCACAGTTTTGGTATCGAACCAAGCAATTGATAGAATCCTGCAGAGAAAAGATTCTTCTCCCAGTCACAGAGCGACGGAAGGTTACCGCCGCTGCGTTGGCGAAATGTTTCGTTGCGGGAGAATACTGTACCTCCCCTCTTCTCTGCGGGTTGATTGACTCACTCTAAGCAGAGTGTCTTCTTTTCAATCGGTGTTTTACTAGTGAAAAGCGATTCTGCGTCCGTCGGACTGAACCTCTTCGTGAGGCCTTTTGTTTTTCTTCGGCTTGTTTTACCTTTATTTAAGACTTTATCAGTGTGAAGAAGTTGATTGCATGCACTGGTATCGTGCGAAGCAACGTTCTTCGCGTTCCTTTCATATTTTTTTTTCGCTTTTTTCGCGAAAGGGGATCGGTCCTGCTTCAGGGCATGTTAGGCTTTTCGACTCCCATCATCACGAGCAGCGCAAACTCAAGAGGTCTAGTGGACTGAGTGATACATTTTTAGTCATTTTGCTTCTTCTTAGCGTAGCTGATTGCCACCAAGTATTCTCAGTCGACTCGGCCACTGACGATAATGTTCCCGGGTTTGCCCGGGACGGTCTGGTTTTTAGAGTCACGCTTGAAACTCCGGGGATTTGGTGTTGTTGGCGTTAGTTCGCACAGCGGTTGCCTGAGGCGGTCTCTTTTCTTCTTTTCTTTAAACGTTAAACGTTGACTCTTGCAGCATTATTTTTTTAGAGTTAAAGTATTTTTTTTTCTTAGACAACGCAATGCAGCAAGAATAGTTGTCGCAGCTCTCGGCAAACCAGATAGAAAAAAGAGGGTGCTGCTATTCTTCGCTTCGATCCTCACGAAAAGAGAGAGGATCGGTCCTGCTCCAGACTTCCGCAATCGTGAGCACTTCAGCCCGAAGAGGTCTAGTCAACTATTCTACAGTGCTTGCACACTGTCAAAAACCTTTATTTATTTATTTGAGCAGGCCGAGTTTGGGCCCCCTCTTCAGGTTGTTCTTCTTCTTCTTTTCACCTGGTATATCTTGAGCTAGGGATCTCCATGTGAAGCACGGACATGTAAACTGTGACAGTGACATGATCTTCAGTTTGGTTTTGGTTCGCTCATTGCTCAGGCTTACATTTTTGGAACACACATTGCAATGTCTCGAAAAAAGAAAAAAACGCCTTGGTAATCAGGAAGCTGGCTACATCTTCTGCTGTATTGGCGTCGCTGGGCCACGCCGAGAAGTTGCCGTTTCTGTAACTGCTTCGAAGTACCGCTAACTCCGACCGAAGAAGCTGAGAACATTCGGCACAACGTGCAGTTGCATGCTACCCCCCCCTTTTTTTTTTCTTTCGGATTTCTAATTTTGTTCTGTTTCATTTCTCCTTTTTCTCGTTCCTCCCCCCGAGCCAAAGCTTTTGTTCTAGACTGTTTCTGTTCGTGGGAGTACCAGCAATAGTGGTAGCAGGTATTGAACTTGGTATCCAGCAACAATCTGCGACAATTGACTGCACAAGAAGTCTACGATTACCAGTGATGGAGATATTGTGCCGTAATGATGTCGTCCTATCTTTGCGAACGAACGAGTGACGCATGGAGACCCGAGCATCAATCTCGAGCACGAACAACAGCAATTTTCTTGTCGGGGGAGAAAAGGGAAAGGAGGGGGGGGAGAAAGAAAACTCTTCTTTCTAATTTCACTCCAAAAGCGCTGGTGCGATCGGTTTTGGGCTCGCGGGGATCGCGCTCTGCCAGGCTGAGCAGTTCCGACAAAAGGGCGAGGGGTGCGCGAAGAGGCCACGAAGGGAAAACGCTATGCTTTTTTTTTTTTTTATTCTCGGCAGTTGCTAATCTCGATGGGTATGGATGTTCCATCCCTTCATCGACTCAATGTTTGTAGACTGCTTTATCACGGGGGGGGTCTTTTTTTCGGGACGTGTGGTTGCATGTAGTTGAGGGGGTGGGGGAAGGGTTGTCGTTGCGAGGGGTCTTGCGGCCAATGCTTTTCTGGAGTGAGAGCTCTGTTGGATGAGAGCTGAGGGGGGGGGGGGTCGCAGACTCCGTGCTTCGATCGGTGGTATCGAGCCCGGGCGTGCGAAAACACTCGTGGTTTGGGGGGGGGGGTCTTGGGCTCCTGATTTTGTTTTCGTTTTGTTTTCCCTTTCGCGCGCTGAGCCTCTTCGCGCGGCCTTTTTAGAAGCACTTTTAGCGTGGAGGTTTTAAAGATCCGGTGGTTCAGAGTTCTCCACTTTCACTTTGCTAGGCCAAGGTTGTGATGAACCAACAAAAAACGCATTCGCTAAGAATGTAGTCTTGGACGCTCCACACGCGTACATGTTGATTTTTCCGCCGTGATTCTCTACCCGACACGTCTTCTTCGTGTTTGGACTGGCATGGACCCAATTTGACAGGAGCTACGAAGGTAAGATGGTAGCAGGGGATCATCCAAAACGTAAGTAGTTGTCGAGCTTGAGCAAGCCGGGTAGTTGCCAGGTGCTTCTTTTGCCGTGACCTTTCTTCTTTTTCGTCTTCAACCTTTTTTTCGTCATCGTTGTTTCTTTTTTTTTTTCTTCGGGCCGACTCAATTGGTTCCCCCTCGCACGACCATGCACTATGTGACGGAGTTCTACGTTTTGTTGTCCTCGATTTTTTTTTTTCAAGAGTGACCTCTTTTGCGGGCATTTTGTATTCTCCTTTCCGTCTGCAAGCTTTTTACAAAGACCCAGGGGGTTTGCCTTTCGCAAATTCACATCCAGATCCCGTGTCTCCAACCGGGTCTATCCGAGTCCGAATGGACCGGCGGGCGTAACGCACTGAGGAGCCTTGTTGTTCCGAGGGTTTGAGCCTTATGGCCGGTTCCTACGGTTATCTCCTGGTTCGGCTCCACTCGAAAGAGTGGGGTTGGATCAGGAGAAACCCGGATGTGAATTTGGAAAAAAGTGATGAATCCACCCAGAGTCTCTCGATGTTGGTCAATCACATTTCGGTTTTGAGAAGCGGGACGCTCACTACTAGTGAGTAGTGGCCGAAATGCGGGTCTCCTTAACGCGTTTTTTTTTTTTTTTTTTTTTTTTTTTAGGGGTTTGTTCGGGGTTGGGCGGGTGGGGGGATGAACGTTCTTCTGCGGCGCGGAAGGTCGGGTAGAGCGGACGCCGCCGCTGGACTTCCGACTAACTTCTGAGATTGCACACCAGATGGCGTACGCATCATCTCTGCGAAAAAAAAAAAGCAGTGCGGGCACCGCTGCAGGATGTCGGTGCTGATCTACGTTGGTGCTGCATACTTCATTTTCCTTCCCCCCCGCAAGTCATACTAGCCCACTGGGTGAGATGGGTCGCTCTCCTTTTTTGGCACCGCAGTTTTTGACACCAGCAGGAGTCGCCCGGGCTAGGTTTCCTTTGTTTCCTCATGGATCGGCTCCCGCGTACCAGGGAAAGCCTGCTACACGGGAGCCAAACTTCACGTGTTCGGCGGTACTGCAGAGCCACGGGCCCACGAGTCAAGTGGCTACCGATTTCCCAAACTAACGCATCAAGGCTTGGCGCACCTTGGGGCTTGGCGCTCGCGGTGAACACAAGCTCGTCGAGACGGTCAGCCGCAGGGCAGAGCGGAACGGGGTTGTGGCACTGCTGCCTCCGACTCAAGCTTTGCAAGCTGTGGTTGACCGTCACGTTCCTGGACCAGGAGCGGCCTTTTTCTTCTTTCTCTTTCTTCCTCATGGATCGGCGTGTGGCTTTTGTGATGGTAAGCTTTTGACTGGGAGGCTTTGATTACTTTTCCTGTGTTCGTGGTTTGATGTTGAACGTAGAAACTCCGTTTGATGAATGGATAATTTTCCTTCGTAGGATGCAGCTATGTGTATGTGCTACTTGTCCGGCATGTGGTGCTAAGGGGAAAAGGGAAGTGACACCTGTGCGGCAAGGATGAATGAGAAGAGCTAGAGTGTTGCATGCTTTGTTTGTCACGAGGGGAAAGGGGGTAGGGGGGGAGAGAAAGCCCACACTTGCGTCACGACTGAGCGGTGCTCGTTTCGTATGCTCTTAAGAGAAGACTGGCTTGTTTTATTTTGGATCGCCAGATCGTTTCCGTTTGCCCCTATGGACCCGCGTCTTTTCCAGAGCGCGAAGCCAAGCTTGTTCCTCTCGGTGTTTCTTGAACTTGTCTGGGTTGTAACCGTTTTCGTTTTCAACCCCCAGATCAGTAGAAGGGACAGACCAGTCCTTGAGGTGTACCGGGGAAACCCCCGGCAACACGGGAGCAAAGCTTCTCGTGTTCGGCCAGTATCGCAGGCACCCACAAGGCGTTGTGTCGCTAATTGGCAGCCGCAGATCCATCTGCGGTCTGCTCTTTCTGGGCGCTCGTCGTGGTTATCTTTTTTTGTTTTTTTTTCTTCCTGCGCTCCCTGAAACATGCTATGTCTTCGTAGAGTAGCTTCGGGGGCAGCAGCTGGGGCTGGGCTTGGCGCTTGCGAAGGTCGACTGTTGACCTCGGCGATACCGCTGTCGGCCGATACGCAACCGATGAAGCCGGTCGAGGAGAAGAAAAGCGCCAAGCGCGCGCCTGAAAGCGACGAGCAAGACGAGCCGAACGGGGCGAAAAACACGAGGCGCATCACGTGCGGAGAGGTAACCCGGTTCCCACTGGGCAGAAGAAGCGATTCTGACCGTTTTTTTTTTTCGGACTGCCCGATGGGTTGGAAAGAGCAGTTTTGCTTCGAAGAAGCAGCATTTACTAGACTGTTTTTTCATTTACCTTAGATGCAGCCGGTAGTCCACGCGCCGCGACCTTATAGCATGTACGTAGCCGCGAAGCCGGGCAACTGTGGCGATGCAGGGCATCGCAACGGATTCTTTGCATTATAATCCAACGGGGGCTTGGCGCCTTGCGCCGATCACAAGCCCGCAGAGACGGCCAACAGAGCGGAAGGATGACTCAAGATCTTGCGCTTCCCGTCTCGGAGCGAGCTTGCGCTCCCGGGGTTACCTTCCCTGCACTCGTTTTCGTGTTTTCCGGCCGTTCTTTATTTGTTTTCGTGCCCATTAACGCGGCGCGGCGGTTTCGTTCTCGGTGCGATGCCTCTTCAAATATGTTCGGGGGCCGGTGCGCGGCGTGCGGACGACTGGCGATCCTTTGCTTATTTTGACGGACACGGTGCCTGTCGGCATGGGAAGGCGCGTGAGCAGGGAAAAAGAAAGGTGGTCTTTGGGGAGGGGAGGAGGGGGGAAAAAATGAAACTACAAAGAAAGGGGGCATTGCAAGAACGTGCTTGGAATGGGTATGTGCTCAACACCGCACTGTGTCCCGTCTGCGCCGTGTTTCGGTCCTTTAAGCCACGGACACATAAGGCGGACCATCATCAGCGTGGAACCTGAGTGTCTGCAGACAGGACTGCGGTGTGAGTCTGGTTTGTCAGGCGGCTGTTCGTAGCTCGTCACAGCCAGGTCCACCCGTGCTACTAAAGCACAGGCGAATCCGTTACGGGGAGAAAGCCCAAAGAAAGGGGGGAGGGGTGTGGCGGCAGTCGGCCAACAATGGGAGCAATCGTGGGCAATGTCCTGGATGTGAGGAAAAGACTGGTCCTGGTGGCGTGTGCTGAGTCTTCGCGGTGGCTGCCGCAACCGGTCTCATGAGCATTATCGGTCAGTATTCATTCACTGACAGACCTCCATTATCCTCCTGAACAAAATCAAGGCAACCTGCGTGAGCTCAAGAATTTCGGTCAGGTTATTAAAGGTTGCCAAGTTCGGCGTGAACCTCTGCTGCAGCCACCCCCGCCCCGTCAGCACAACAGAGAACGAACCCCATTCTTCTCCCCGAAGAAAACTGTCAATCGTGCAGGGATATCCCGCTTCATGACAAAACAGAGCAATTGCTTAAAATGAGGGAAAGGGGGCGGGAGTTTGGATAGCCCCGGTACGGGAAAGAGTAATGGGGATGAAAGAATGCGAGGGAGCTGACAAAGAAAAAAAAATGAGCGAGGAAAGGCGCGTTGGGGGGGGAACTGATGCAAGAAGGTGCTTGGAAGGGTGTGCTGCTCAAAACCGTGCCCGCGCATCTGCGCCCGTGTATCAGTTCTCTCTGGCCCTGGACGTGCGCGGCAGGCCGTCGCCAACGCACACCATGGATGTCTGCAGACTGGGACAGCGATGCGAGCCTGGTTGTCAAGTGGCTGTTCGTAGCTCGCCACAGCCAGAACCACCCATGCTACGAGAGCACAGGCAAGGAAGGGGGGATGGGAAGGGTGGGGGAGAAAGGCTGGAAAAAGATGAATGGAGCTGCTTCGCCGTTGCAGGGAACATGTCACGAATACTTCAGGAAGATTGCCTTAGTGGGTTTAACACGCATGGTCAAAGGCCAGGCCAGTTTCGGTAGTAATGACCGACGTTCATGATCCTTTTGGATCGATGGCTTGTTCGAAGGGCCACCTCTAGCGATGCTCTCTGTTTCGCTTTGAATTCTGCGAGCATTCAGATTATAGGGTGTAAGGTTCGCTTAGCTTTCGCTTTTTAAAGTTATACCTAGTCCCCTCTGCGCCAGCGGAGCAGTCACAAGACGTCGCACAGGCTTGCACTACAAAAAGAGAATTCCCTTTCTTTGATTTTCTCTCTCTCTCTCCCCTCCCCCACCTCTCCTCCTGGGTTTCTGTTTTTTCTCTTTTTTCGTTTGTGCTTCCAAAGCAGGAATGATCCTGAAGGTTGAAGGACGATGGGGTGACAGGATAAGTAAGTAGATGGGAGGGGGGGATGGGGAACGCAATCGCAACAGCTCCCGTGCGGGGGTTTCCCGGAGATGGGACAACCTGCCCCCCAGACCTTCTGTCGAAACCCCTGTCAAGAGCACGTTTGGCAGCACACGAAGCGACGAGGGCAGGTGTGCAAAAAGACAGGCGCTTCGTTTTGTTCGTGCGTGCTGGGTGATCGTTTTCCCACTTGTGTATATTCTTCAGGTAAGGAATTCTGATCAACCACCAAAACACGCTGCCTACGTCTTTTTAGCCTGCGCAATACATTGAAGGGCAACCCGCAAGATTGTTAGTACTAAAAGGGGACTGACTGATGCAGGGGGGTCGGAGGTGCTGAAACACCTGTTTTCTAGCGTTATTTCTGGCCGATGGTGCGCCGCCGATGTGCATGAAGGCCCGGGCAAAAATTGGACCCTGGACGCACCGCTGGTTGCATTCCAGACCACCTTACGTTCACCGGAGGGGTGGGATAAAAATATACAAAGAAAAAAAAAACGTTCTTCAGGCAAAGAGGTGAAACAGGGGGCGGAGGGGGGAGCGCTGTCATGGGTTGTCGCGGAAGGAATGGAGAGCGCAAACCTTAGTTTACTGTCTGCAGGACGCACTGCCCACGGCGCGCGTTAGATGATAGCGTCAAGCCTGCTCCGAGAAATACTCGAGGGGCTGCCTTATGCTTATCTCGACGGAGGCTAGTGGGGAAGAACCGGTGCTCAAAGTGCAAAGGTGGGCGTTGCTGTTGACCGCTCACGCCCGCCACTAAACCCGGATTCACCTGGTTTCGTGTTGGCTTC
Organism: Diplonema papillatum; assembly: GCA_030068145.1. Lineage (NCBI taxonomy): Eukaryota > Euglenozoa > Diplonemea > Diplonemida > Diplonemidae > Diplonema > Diplonema papillatum. Next base: position 239,422 of record JAPJBO010000007.1, on the reverse strand, counting down.
AGCACACGAAGAGGAAGGTTCTTTCTTCAACCCGAAAATCCCTTTTTCCCTCTGTTTTCCCCTCAAGCAAGACAGGGTGCTAGCATGAAACGTGCATGAGCGACACAACACCAACTAAGATTCTTCCCCCATTCGTGCGGAGGGGCTGCAAATTTAGTTAGCCCTCTCCAGGCAGGCAGTCAGATCCGGCCAGGGTCAGCATGGACCCACGGCACAATCTTTCCTGCTGCCAGGTTCTTCTTCGCGTTTCTTTCTGTGTGCAGTTCGCGGAGGAGGGGACCTTTTTTTTTTTTTTTTTGCTTCGTTAATTGTCTTTTTTTTTTCCGTTACCTTTTTTTTTTTTTTTGCCGGTTTCCGTTGCATGGCGGGATGGAGGCTGAGAGTGAAGGGTGGCGGTTGACAGCCCTCCAGGGAAGCCATCCGCCTGTTCTTCAGTGAAACTCTTGTGTGCAGGCCGTCTGGGGGTGATGGATGCCGAGGTCGTATCAGACTAGCTAAGTCATGCCACGGGAGCGGTGATTGAAATGCTTTCACTTCGTTGCCATCCCCGATCAGGGAATGGTCAACGTCAACGTATTCGGATATGCTTTTCCCGCGCTGTTTTCCGAAGAATTGATGAAAGATATGATGTTGACCCCAACATCCCCTTTGTTGGTGGACGAACGATCCAGCCCTTGGTGATTCATCTTGCCTCGTTTAGGTAAGCAACGTATAAGTCGGTCCATTCCCTCCTCATAAACCGTGAATGCAGCGATACGCCATGAAAGACGGCACCAGGCAATTCTATGCGGCTCCTGGACTCGGAAATGGACCTACACCGGTGCAACGTGGTGGGCCCTGATAGACAGTGGCGGGGATTCAAAGAAGACTCTTTTTTTTTTAGAGTGAGAGAGTTCGCTTGAAAACCCGGGGGAACCAGAGTCTCGGAGGAAGGGGGGTGAACTTTTCGGCAAACGGACTGTCTCTTTTTCACGAAGCATTCTTCCCTTTACCGGGCCTGAAGAAATACTCGACGTAGCTGCTTCGACTCCGAATGGAAGGGAAGAAATATAGAGGTTGAGGGGAAAATACAATACAAACACAACCTGCTTTGTTCTTCGCTTACACCACCGTGTGTTGGTTTCTCACTCAGGGCTTTGACCTGTTGTGGATGTGTGATTTGTCGTGTTGGGGTAGACCCCCGCATGACCTCACGTCCGTCCAACACGCGGTTCGGTAGTTACAGCACTTGGGATCCCTTCTGTTCTTTGTCGGGCAGCATCGTTGAGCATTCCTTTCAAGCTGGCGCCTATGTGAAAGCGGTGCTAGCTGCATGGGGGTGGTGTCCACTTGCTCGCACGCACTTCGAACAAGCACAGATTCGTCGACTTCAGAGATGGATGCCAGAAGCTCGCGTACTTTGCACTTTAAATTCCGATATTTTTTTTATGTGTTTCCGGTCCCATATCGGCGTACAGATTGATGTCTTTGACCTGCGTATTAAGGCTGAGGACAGGGATTGTCGGCGCTGCAGTCATACGAGACAGGTCAGCTGGAGACTGCTAAATGCAAAAGTAACGGGAACTGCAGGCCATCTTTCTCGTGGTTTTTTTTTTTTTTTTTGTGTGTTGCCGACAATCTTTTTACTCTTTTTTTTTTTTTAACAGCGCCCGAAAAAAAAAAAACTGAAAAAAAGAAAGGGGGAACATTGCCGGAGTTGAGTCTTGCACTGAGAAGTACGAAGTAACGGACGATCAGCATCAACTGATCCAAGAGTTGCGTTGTAGTACGCTGCCAACTACTCATTTTTAGAACCAACGATGTTTTGTGTTAAACTAAAAATATATAAGGTGTTTGTGGTCTCTGGGGGATGGATTACTTTTCCGAGTATGTTTGTAGTTGAAGAAGTCGGCAGTTTTAGTCCTGTGGTTGACTTTTTCGGTGGCTTCGTTTAACTTTTCATGTGCAATCCTTTCGGAAGGGTTCCCTTAAGTACAAATGTACTACTCAAAAACACCAAAAGACAAAAGAAAATAGAACCTTGCGGTGAGTGGTTCAGGACGCTGGCAATGCTCCTTTTTCTCGACTGATTCTTGGCGCTCGTGTTTTGCTGTTTGAAAGTGAAGGGGGGCGCGACGCCCCGGTCAAACTACGGGCCGAGCGGCCGACATCAGTCCGTCGCGGTTTCCACCGTAATTTGCGGTTCGGAAGGCGGGAAACATTGGGTGCCTTCGGACGATACCTTCGGCTTTCAGACTTGCAGATTGCGAGGAGGTGCCCCCCTTCACGCTGCGCGCTTGTTTCCGAAAAAAGAAAAGAAAGTGCAAGTGTATGAAAAGAGATGCGTAGGTTTGGTAGTAGAAAACGGGAGCGAGAGAGATAAAAAAAAAAAGAGCGTAGTTTTGTTGAAAAGAAGAAAGCAGAAACTGCGTAGTTTTGTGAAAAGAATAAGTAGAAAGAAGAGAAAAGAGAACCATGGGGGAATCCCAAAGACCTCCTGGATGCTGGTAGCGATGGCTGCCTAGGCCCCGGGAAGAAAAAACGAAAAACGGTGGGGGGATATTTCTTTTTTTTTTTTGTCCAGGCGGCACGGTCGTGACAGGGGACGCTCTCAGAACTCGGAGCAAACAAGCAGAAGGATACGTTCACCACAAGTACTAACTACAAAATCGACGAGGGGCGGCACGACATTTATTTAGTATTCGGGTACGTGGGGGGACTCTCGATATACCCGTACACATTGTACCCAGAACGCAAAGAGAAAAAGAGTGTTTCCTCCCCTGTCAGTGCGAGGAAGACCGTGCGTGTCGTCGTTTATTTTATTCTTTTCGGGAGGTGAGGGGGAAAACACCAATAAGAAGGGGAAGCCGTGTGGATGAGGGTGGAGGGAAACGACTCCAGGAAATCGGAGAACGAGGAGGACGGCGCTGTGGACTTGAAAGACATGCCCGCTGCTAGGGCGCTAGGTGGCGGGGTTAAGCTTTCATGCATAGTAGTACTAGCGCGAGCTCCTTTTTTCCAACGCGCAAAAGGTGGACCTTCGATTGGGGGGTGTAAAGATTTTTTCTGCTTTTCTTTTTACACCTGAGGAGTGTGCCGAACGCTCATTCTTTCTGGCAAAGATTTTTTCTTTTTTTTCTTTTTTCAGTTGGTTTTGCTTTCAAAGCATCATCAGAGTTCGAGTGCCGAGGCGCTCTTTATACTTTTTTTTTTTTTTTTTTTTTTTTTTTTTTTTTAGAGTGAAAGAAGTTCGCTTGAAACTCTTTTTAAAAATATTCTTTGTGAATAAGACTCTTCGAAGTTTTTTTTTAAAAAGGGGTTGAAGAGAAATGAAAAACGAAAAGGAAAGTAATCGCTGGTATGTTTCAAACAAGAGGGTTCTGGCAATCAAAAATGAGAGAGAGAGAGAGAGAGGGAAAGGGGCAAATAAAGGGGAGGGGAGTAGGGGGGTGTTGCTTCGTTTTTTTTTTTAACCTTTACACCCACTCGACGACATACTTGAGAGCGGTTTTCTCCTAATGCCCGAAGAAGCTGGACTTAGGGATTCGAAATTTGGGAACTACCAAGACATGCTGCATCTACGTCTTTTAGCTAATCCATTGTATGAGGCAACCGGAAGATTGGGTGACCTATGCCCAAGGGCAAGCTAGTCGGGCGGGTGCAAGAGTTTGCAGACTTCATTCTCTCTCTCTCTTTCTTTTCCCCCGTCGTTTTATTAGACTCCCCACCCAACGGACGACAGTTGTTGTTCAGCTGCTTTCTTTTTTTTTTTGGGCCAGCAAGTGCTTCGAACAGGTGTTTTCGTGGGGACAGAAACCGAGACTTTTCGCAGACTAGTACTGCTTGCTACTATGTCTCGCTTTCTTTTTTGTTTTTGTTTCATGTTTCCCGTCGGATCCCGAAATACTTCTTTTTTATCTTTCGCTTCCCCTTGCCTCCGCCGCGCCTTCGGAAAGTCAAGCTCGGAACGAGGGAAGGGGCGGGCCGACGGCCTTTTGTTGTGCTCTTATTCGCAGTAGAGCGATCGGTCGATGTCCTTCGGGATCGGCTTGATCTCGGTGCTGAGCTCAGCCTCGATTTTGTACAGGTTGAACCGGTCGTCGTAGGTGACGAAGTTGATGGCGACACCGAGATGCCCGTACCTTCCGGAACGACCGATACGGTGGAGGTACGTCTCGGAGTTCCTGGGGAAGTCGAAGTTGATGACGACGTTGACCGACTGGATGTCGATTCCGCGCGTGAACAAGTCGGAGCACACAAGGTTCCGGCACTGGCCGTTTCTGAAGTCGTGGAAGACTCGGTTGCGGTGCGCCTGCAGCATCTTGGCGTGGATGTAGAAGCACGAGAATCCGAACTCGGTGATTTTGCGTGCAAGCAGCTCGACACGGTTCACGCTGTTGCAGAAGATGATCGACTGGTTGATCTGCAGTCGCTTGAACAGCGTGTTGAGGCAGTGCAGCTTCTGGGCCTCCTCGACGAAGGCGTAGAACTGCGAAACACCCTTGAGCGTCAGCTCATCCATCAGGTTCACCTCGTGAACGTTCCTCATGTGCTTGTCCTTGAAGTGCTTAACTGTGGATGGATGTTTCAGTGCGGGGCTTTAAGTGGGTAACGGTCTGAATCGAAGTATAGCCCAATTGTCGCTTTCACCAATTGGCTTCGAACTTCCGACACGCTGTTTTGGTCCTGTGACTCTCCGAAGGGTGGGTGGGGCGAGATTCTTCGGGGGACGGATAGAGCGTGGGAGGCTGTCAGCTTCTCCATCCGGCACTCGCAAGACTTCTGTTTTCATCTTGCGGTGTTTAGCTGCACGGGGGTTTTGGCCCCGTGCAACAGCTGAGTGTCTTTACACAGACGGCACATCTCACCCGAGGATGTGACAAGCTCTCTCTGTGCAATGAACTTGGCCTGACTAGCTGTTCCCAACAATGTTCAAGTTCGTGAACAACGTCCCCAGGCGTTAGCAACAGCGTCGCCACAGCTGAATGTCTCTGCACAAGCGGCCCATCTCACCTGGAGGCGTAGCAAGCTCTCTTTAGTGCGATGAGCTGGACTTCGTGGGTTGACCTATACTCCGGGTACAAACAGCCGCCAACTGGGCCGCAGTTTTGGGTCCTGAACCCTGTGCCAGGAAAATACTGCGAGCTCGTGAGTTAATGGAGTGTGCGGCATACCTTCGAGCGGGAAAGTGGCGGAGAACATCAGAATCTGCCTCTTGGCCGGCATGAAGCTGATGGCCTGCTCGATCAACGGGGCGAACTCGGGCGAAAGAAGCTTGTCCGCCTGTGTGAACGAGGTGACGTTTTGTGTTTCCGACGATCCCGTGGGATGTACAGATTGGTGTCTTTCGACCTTTTGTTTGTTTTAGAGTGAAAGTCTTGTGAGGTACCTGAAGGTTCAGGTACACGTGATCGGTGGACGGGGGGGCTGGGATAAGAAGCTTTACTGTGTCGGGCTAGACTTTAACTCATGCTTGAGCTAGGATGCCCACTCTGCTGCCTTTCCGCTGGGCTCTTGGTAGCAGACCCGCTCGCATACACTTCTCATAACGGTGACGTTTTTTGTTTCGCAACACCCCCAATAAAGAGAGCCGCGGCAGGTAACCGTGTACGCATCCAGCCAGCAGGCTTGAACGCCAGGGAGCTAAGCGAGGGGAAGCAACAAGTGTTCCGAATGTACGAGGCGAGTCGTGGGTTAGGGGCTCATACACTACGTCAAAAGCTGATGAGAGAGGGCAGAAGCTCTTGCGGGCTTGCGCCGACTTGAAGCCGTGTGCTATCACTCGATTGACCTGTTCCATCCACACCTTGGCGATTGCTAGCGCTGGTTCTGATCTCGGTCAACTGTATCCACCTCGACCCCCAGGTTTTGAGTTGAATCGAGTTGGATTATTCAGACATGTATTAGCAATGGAGTTACCATTGTTCAACTGGGTCCACAAGTCACCTCCCCCGCATAGATTGCCGTCGACTTAATGAGCCGTCTGCAGACCACTGTTAATCCATTTACTCTGAGACTTGCATGGCTTAATCCTTGAAACAAGCATATGACTGCTGGCAGGATCTTCCAGGTTTCTTGTCACTCAAACCAGACTGGACCGAGGCTCTGAGACCTGATCTCAGCGTTGACATGCAAGACCCTGAGCAGAAGAATGATCAGGAGTCCGGATGCTTGGCAACTCAACTGACCCCCTCGTCTGGCAGGCATTGGGCACTTGTGCCAGGGGGTGGTGGCGAAGCCACAAGGCTTGGTCATAGTCGCTGTCACCAAGATTTCGTTTGATGCCGTCGACCCAGTCATGACCGCGGCTCCAGTCCATACTTCACAATCACTGTCCACATCAATCGGACGTCCTTCAAGACGATAAGGGCATGATGTGCGGCTTCCCCGAGACAAAGAAATGCACACCTCGTCCATAACCAGGAGCTCGCACTTGCTCAAGTTGCACACGCCCTTGCCTGCAAGATCGATCACACGGCCCGGTGTCGCCACAAGCATGTGAACCGGGTTGTAGAAACTGTGTTGTCGTGTTTTCAGAGCATTTTGAGGTCTTTTCCGGAGTTTCTTTCGTATTTCGTAGTGGTCGAGCACAGAGGGGAGCGCCGAAGGTATCAAAAAAGGAGTGCAGAATGCCTCTGCGGATTTGGGGGGGTTTCGTGTTACCGTCGATCCTTGGTGTCATCCGACCTTCGTTTGTTCGGGAACAAGTTGATGGCGCGCTTCCGCTAGTGGAAATACACAAGATAATATGACAACAAGGAACTACTAGGAAGCTCTCTTTTTACCATGTTCTTTCTTCTCGTTTCTTTCGGCGTGGGAGGTCGGCGGAAATCGCTTGCTGTGTGCATACCGCATGATGTCGTCCTTCAAGCTCGTGCCTCCCGTGGTAACCATGACTTCAAGGCCGATATGCTTCGACAGCGTCTTGCACACCTGCGACGTCTGCAAAGCAAGCTCACGCGTCGGGACGAGAATGAGCACCTGCATTGTGTTCGGGTTTCGTTTGTTAGGGTGTTGCACTGCATTGTGTGCAGGGTGACGGTGCGGGATATATTCCGAGAACGGTATCTGCGCCTGCTAGCAAGCCCAACGAGTACGGCAAAGCTTGGGGGCACCGCGGCCGGTCCCAATGCCGAAGGAAGAGAGTTCAGAGTGTCGGGGGGGGGCTGGCTACACTCGGACCGGGTTTGGCACGCCTTGGCAGTCCTAGGGCCGGTCCCACCTCCTGTCATTTGTGCGGTATACGTCGTTTCTTTGCTGCTTTGTTTTCCTTGTGGACCTTTGATTTCCTCCTTTCAAACAAAAACTTCTTCCGCTGGGACAATCCATTTTTTTTTTTTTTTTCCGACGACAACTAGTGTCAGACTAGCCTACCCGAAGGCAGTTGATTCCTTTAGGCAAGATTTCTCTACCGGCGGAAGTTGTTTGGGTGAACGTATTTTTTTTGTTCCCGAATTTTTCTTTATTTTTTTTCCCGACGACATGTGTCAGACTAGCCTACCCGAAGGCAGTTGATTTCTTTAGGCAAGGTTTCTACCGGCGGAAGTTGTTTGGGTTAGCGTGTTTTTTTTTTTCGGACTTAACCATAAGGGAAGCACTTAAGTCGGGAAAATATATAACGGAAGCTGCTTCCGTTATATATTTTTCCCAGCTTCCGTTATATATTTTTTCTGCTTCCGTTATATATTTTCCAGCTTCCGTTATATATTTTCCAGCTTCCGTTATATATTTTCCAGCTTCCGTTATATATTTTCCAGCTTCCGCTATATATTTTCCAGCTTCCGTTATATATTTTCCAGCTTCCGTTATATATTTTCCATATATTTTCCAGCTTCCGTTATATATGCTTTGTTCTGATAAAGATTGGAGTGTTTCCATAAGTCACCACACAGAAATGCAGGCCCAAAGTCACCGGAGAAAGCCTAACTAGATAACGAAGAAAGCCTAACTAGAGAAACAAAAGAGGAACAGCAACAAGATGGAAAGGCAACGAGACGCATCTGGAAACCCCCGACAGCAAAATCAGCAGCAGCTTCCGCACCAGCTGCAACTTCCGCAGCAGCAGTTTCAGCACCAGCAGCAACTTCCGCATCAGCATCACCAGGCACCGAACCACCCGCAGCAGTTCCAGCACCAGCAGCAACTTCCGCATCAGCTTTACCAGGCACACAACGGAACGATGTTCCGGTGGGCGTCCTTGCAGCAGGCCACTAAGGCCACACCCCCGAAACCACCATGCAGCGCGGTTCCATCCAAGAAGATCTGGGGTAGAGCCCCGGCAAGAGCCCTCTTTGAGCTGGCGAGGGCCAGGAAGGCGCATCCCAACACCTCACCTTCCATTGACCTCGAACTTCGCTAGAGAAGACCTTCTTAAAGAATCTCCCTGTTTTGCTCGCGTGGCTGAGGAGAGCCCCCTGCAGTCTTCCCACTTTTCACCCCGCCCATCGTCACGTCTTCTGCTTCCGCTGCTGCGACCTGCTGCCCTGGGCTGCTCCTTCCGGTGCGTCCCGATGCTGTGCTTGCAGCCCGGCAGCTGGTGGGGCTGCTTCTTCTGCTCGTGGTGCGTCCCGATGCTGCGCCTGCACCTCCCTGGCCGCTGGTGGGGCCTGATGCTGTGCTGCTCGCACGTGCCCAGAGGCTGCGCCTCGCGGTGCGTCTGGATGCGGGTTGTATGTTGCGTCCATATAGGCACCCGGACCGTAGGAGGGCACTGGGTTGTAGTAACCCGGATAACCCGCCGGGTAGGAGTACGGACTGTGCTGGTACTGCACAGTCTGGGGCTGAAAATGCTGCTGGTGCTGAAGCTGCTGCTGCTGGTGCTGGTGCGGCTGGTGGTGCTGCGGGTGCTGAAACTGCTGCGGGTGCTGAAACTGCTGCGGGTGGTACTGTGCCTGGTGAAGCTGGTGCGGAAGTTGCTGCTGGTGCTGGAACTGCTGCGGGTGGTTCGGTGCCTGGTGATGCTGATGCGGAAGTTGCTGCTGGTGCTGAAACTGCTGCGGGTGCTGAAACTGCGGAAGTTGCAGCTGGTGCGGAAGCTGCTGCTGATTTTGCTGTCGGGGGTTTCCAGATGCGTCTCGTTGCCTTTCCATCCTGTTGCTGTTCCTCTTTTGTTTCTCTAGTTAGGCTTTCTTCGTTATCTAGTTAGGCTTTCTCCGGTGACTTTGGGCCTGCATTTCTGTGTGGTGACTTATGGAAACACTCCAATATTTATCAGAACATAGCATATAATATATAACGGAAGCTGGAAAATATATAACGGAAGCTGGAAAATATATAACGGAAGCTGGAAAATATATAACGGAAGCTGGAAAATATATAACGGAAGCTGGAAAATATATAGCGGAAGCTGGAAAATATATAACGGAAGCTGGAAAATATATAACGGAAGCTGGAAAATATATAGCGGAAGCTGGAAAATATATAACGGAAGCTGGAAAATATATAGCGGAAGCTGGAAAATATATAACGGAAGCTGGAAAATATATAACGGAAGCTGGAAAATATATAGCGGAAGCTGGAAAATATATAACGGAAGCTGGAAAATATATAACGGAAGCTGGAAAATATATAACGGAAGCTGGAAAATATATAACGGAAGCTGGAAAATATATAACGGAAGCTGGAAAATATATAACGGAAGCTGGAAAATATATAACGGAAGCTGGAAAATATATACGGAAGCTGGAAAATATATAACGGAAGCTGGAAAATATATAACGGAAGCTGGAAAATATATAGCGGAAGCTGGAAAATATATAACGGAAGCTGGAAAATATATAACGGAAGCTGGAAAATATATAACGGAAGCTGGAAAATATATAGCGGAAGCTGGAAAATATATAACGGAAGCTGGAAAATATATAGCGGAAGCTGGAAAATATATAACGGAAGCTGGAAAATATATAACGGAAGCTGGAAAATATATAGCGGAAGCTGGAAAATATATAACGGAAGCTGGAAAATATATAACGGAAGCTGGAAAATAATATATAACGGAAGCTGGAAAATATATAGCGGAAGCTGGAAAATATATAACGGAAGCTGGAAAATATATAACGGAAGCTGGAAAGTACGTGCGCTCGGCTAAGGCCGGCGCGTGGCGAGACTGGAGGCAGCAGTTAAAGTTCGGGCGAAGCTAAGTTCGGGCAATGCTGGTGAAGCTAAGTTCGAGTGATGCTTAGTTCGGGCGTTGCTAAGCGCTCAGGCTGCGCTGGTACTAAAAAACAGTTCGGGCACGAAGCGAAGTTCGGCCAGGGTGTAAAGTCCGGGTGAAGCCAAGGTCGGTGCTCGTACCCGGGGGGGGACACCCCCCCGGACCCCCCCCGACCCACCGAGTGCGGGAAAAGTTTGGCGCTGGTACCCGGGTGGGCGCCCCCCCCGCCGCCCCCCGGCGAAGCAAAAGTTCGGGCGGAGCTAAGTTCTGGTGAAGCAAAGTTCGGGCGCAGCTGAGTTCGGGCGAAGCAACGCTCGGGCGAAGTTAAGTTCTGGTACGGGCGCAGCTGAGTTCGGACGAAGCAAAGTTCGCACGAAGCTGAGTTCTGGTGAAGCAAAGTTCGGTTCTCGTAGCAAGTTTGGCCTGTGATGGCAAGCTCGGCCGCCCGACTCCGTTTCCCGGGGTGACCCAAATACCGCGAGATACTGAGAAACTCCGCCAAAAACGCAATTTTCGGGCACATTTGACCCCGAAACGCAACAAACCTCGAAAACAATCTTCGACCGGAAAAATGTCTTAGGCGGGGTTCGAACCCGGACTCACCGGCCTGAAGGCCGGCGCCCGGTCACTCTGCCACCCGCATACCTTCTGCGAGGAAAAAAAAAAGCTTGCCCGGCTCTTTCCAAAAACAATACACTTTTTTCATGAAGAAAAGCCGGGTTGGCTCGAATAGAGGCTATTCACATTGCATGTTCATAGGACCTCCAGTCTCGAAATATATAGCGGAAGCTGGAAAATATATAACGGAAGCTGGAAAATATATAACGGAAGCTGGAAAATATATAACGGAAGCTGGAAAATATATAACGGAAGCTGGAAAATATATAACGGAAGCTGGAAAATATATAACGGAAGCTGGGAAAAATATATAACGGAAGCTTGAAAATATATAACGGAAGCAGAAAATATATAACGGAAGCAGAAAAATATATAACGGAAGCAGTTCCGATATATATTTTCCCGACTTAAGTGCTTCCGATAAGCTTAGTCCTCTTTTTTTTTTTTAGCCACATGCAATGTGTGAGGAAACTGAACCGTCATCTGGTCATGATCACTTGCAATTTGCCACCTGAAACCACATCCAGGATTCGGGCTCAGGGTAGTGCGGTCAACGAAAAGTTAAAGTTTTTTGTTGTCATCGCCATCGTGCTGACTTTCCGAGAGAGATGATCGGGTGAGGCGCACACCTGAATGCTCTTCAACTTGGGGTCGATCTTCTGGATCGCCGGGATGCAGAAAGCACCGGTCTTGCCGGTTCCGTTCTTCGCGCGAGCGAGGATGTCGGCGCCAGTCAGGGCAACGGGGATGGTGGCTTCCTGGACCGGGCTAGGTCGCTCGAAGCCCATCTCGAAGATTCCCATCAGCAGCTCCCGCTTCAGGTAGTAGTCCTCGAAGTCAGTTCCGTTGGTCGCAGTCACATCGTCGGTCTTCTTTCGGGAGTCAACCTTCGGCACGGCGAGTCCCTTCTTCCAGTCGTCAGACATCTTGTTGTGGGGGGGGTTTCTTTTGTTTTTTGTAAAGGGGTTTGCGTGTCTTAGCCTGCATCAGTCGCGTTTAGGAAGAGCGGGATAGAACACATGCACGGGATTCGGAGACCGCTCGCTCAAACTGAGCGTTCCTCCGCTATGCGGTTGCCGCTCAATGAGAGATACCCACTAGTGAGCATGTATGAGTCCGTGCGGTTCGTTTCCAGTAAGACACTGAACGGTGCGTGGGTGTCAGGGTCGTCTGTTCCTTCCGAAGTAAGGCCTCAACTGCACGGCATCTGCTTGGCTCTAGAACGATAATGGGCGTTGTCTTTTTGTGTTTCCGACGATCCCGTATGGGCGTACAGGTCGGTGCCTTCGACCCGTTTTTGCGTGTGAGGTTCAGCTTCGTGTGTGGTGTGTGACAGCGGGAGGTGGGTTATCCTTTTTCTCGCGCTCTCACCAGTTGGCGGGCCATCGTGTGGGCGGAGCCACGGTTCTACGCGCGCTGTTTCCATCGGTTCGACTTCGCAGTGTTTGTGAGGCAACAGACGAGTTAGAGTGGGGCTGCGGGTTCATTGAATCACCAACGGCAACTCCATGTCCGAAGAACCCAACTCGATTCCACCCCGCGAGTCCAGTGGTTGCGAGGCAACAAACGAGTTAGAGTGCGGACTATCCGAGGAGCATCCGGTCGCCTCACTACACTTCTACAGCGGGCGCAGGCCGTGGTTCATCGGAGGCATCGATGTTGACGGGGAAGTATTCTGGTTGGCGGGCGAGTCTACCTCGCGGGAGATTGCAAGAACGTGAAATAGATATGTGCGCAACACCGCACTGTTCCGCCTGCACCGTGTTTCGACCCTTTAAGCCGCGGACACGTACGGCGCGGGCAAGTCTGCCTCGGCGGGCCCAACGGCAAGGCCGGGAACGTCGTGATATGTCACGGGATATCTACTCCGCAGCCTAACGGCGGCGGTGACATTGCGCCGCTTTCGTCGGTTTGCATTTTTGCGACGCAAGATTGTACGTACAAAAGAAAGATTTCGAGGAAGGAGAGAGGGGCCATCAGCAGCGCAAAGGGTGGGCGAAGCAAGCGTGGGCCGGCACGTATTTGTAGATGGCGGAGGGAAAACTTAGCTTAATGTTGCCTCGCGTGCATGTTTGTTGGCGCTAGCATCAAGTCTTCTTCGAAGAAGGGGGGTGGATAGTGCAAACACGTGTTCGAAGGTACGCGCTCGACACCCACCATAACGTTGAAAGAAGAGGGGGAGGACAGAAAGCGGTTACACTCTGGATCGACTGCAAAGTCGGCTCTAGAGTCAAGAAACGCAGCGCTATATTAAGCAACGACGTGGAGGTGAAATTCGCTTGAATATTCGCCTCGCGCAGCAAAAGGATACTCGGGGAACCCGGTACTCATTCGTAGTGTGAAACGCGTTCTTGCCCGCTGAAATTTCAAAATCGTGGCGCGTACTCACTCAAAGCAACCCAATTGGGGAAAGCTACTGCGGCGCAAGGACGGAAAGCGATGAGATTGGCGGCGTCATCAACGCTCCACCCAGCACCCTGTGAACGCTGTACACTAGTCAGACTCGCGGTGAAGATTCGTGCTCGCGGTTGTGATTCAGTAGTGCGTAGATACGACAGCCGATGAAACGAGAGGCACTGCAGAAAGTCGGGCCGGCAACGAGGACTGATGAGGCTGCCCGCGCAACCGCGGGCCCTGATTGAGCTGTCACCAGATGATTGCGGAAAGCTGCCGCGACGGCCGCGCGGCCCAAAAAAGCGCACACCGCCACCAACACCGGGCTCGGCAAAAAACGCGCGACCGATACAATTCGAAAGACACTTTGGGCTGCATATATATTTTTTTGTTGCGAAACAGTCTGAGAAAAAAAGGACGCGTTCCCACTACTTCTTCTTGCAGACCTCGCGCAAGGCTGAGAAGTCTTCATCGCCGCGGTCGCCTGCCTTTTGGAACTGAGCTTCGCTGGCAGTGGCGACGGGCAGCTCGACGTCTAGCTCCTTCCCGAGGCCCAGAGCGAAGCGCATGTCCTTGTGGGCGTGTTTCAGCGGGAAGGCGGGCGGGTACTCGCGCTTGACGAAGTTCTGCGCTTTCCCGTTGAACATCGGGCACGCCATGGCGCCTTCGCCGATGACTTGCATGAAGTCCTCCGCGCCGAGGTCGGACGCTTCAGCCAGGGCGATGCCCTCAGAAATGGTTGCCATCATCGAGCCCATGGTCATGTTGACGATGAGCTTCATGCGGGTTCCCTGCCCGACCGTCGGCCCGTAGAAGCGAGAAACTTTCCCCATCCGGTCCAGCAGGCTTTTGTTCGCGTCGAACACTTCACGGTCGCCTGCGGCGAGGAAGATCAGCGTGCCGTCGGCCGCCGGCTTTTTCGTACCGGACACGGGGGCCTCCAAGAATTTCCCGCCCTTCGCCTTCACCGCAGCGGCCATCTTCTGCATGGCTTCCGGCGTGAGCGTGGCGCAGTCGATGACCGACGTGCGGCCGTGGACCTCCTTCTCGACGAGCGGAAACACGCTCTCGCTGGCTTCGAGGTTCGACAGCATCGACACCACCGTCCCACACGCCTTCACGAGATCCCCGACGCTGTCCGCGATACACACGCCCGAATGCTCCTTCTTCAGCGCTTCGCTCTTGTCGCGGCTCCTGTTCCACACCACCAGCTTCACCCCGTCTGTGGCCAGCCTCCTCACCATCCCCTCGCCCATGATGCCGAGGCCGATGAACCCCACGGGCAATTCACTCATTTTGTCTGTCGTTTTTTTTTTCCCCGGCGATTTTTGCTCAGTCAGGTGCCCTGCAGAACGGTGTTTGTTTTGACAGTCTCCAAGAATTAGTTGCTCAGATCATCCTGCCAACCATCCCTGTGCAAGTATTATGAATGAGCAGAGAGATCACCCAGGCCCGATTGTGTGTGTGCATGTCACGTGCTAAGATGTTCCACCACCAAGGAAGAGAAATATCTTACTGCCTTAACACCCCTCCCGTCTTTCAACGGTGCCGAAATGCTATTACGTCAGTGACAATACGCTGTTCACAGATGTACACACGACATACAGGGCTTCACTAACAGTATCAACCCAAAACCACCTATCCGACGTCACGTCTCCTTGCAGAGCCTTGGCACTAAGGGTGCGTGTAACGAGCGTTTGCCCCTCCGAAGAAAGGCCTATCACAGACGGATCTCCGGGCTTCGTCCGCTTTTGGTCACCTGGTCTTGGAACTCGGTGGTGCGCCCGGGTCGGCCGGGTTGCGGCATCTTCTTCGTTCGGCCATATTTCATCTCCGCTCTCTGTTGCGCGGGTTCTTCCCTGTTCGGGCCGCTGCCAGCGGCGCGAGAGTGCCTTTTACTGGCGAGGCGTCAGCTCGCCGACGCAGCGCTTCGCGGCGCGCCGAATCTGAGCCGAAACTGAACCCCTCTCCTTGCAGAGCCTTGGTACTCAGGGTGCGTGTACCGATAGCTTTTGCCCCTCCGAATAAAGACCTACGTCACTGACCCAGACGGATCTCCGGGTTTCGTCGGTTTTTGGCCACCTAGTTCGCGGCGCGCACCGGGGGTCGGCCGGGTTGCGGCATCTTCTTCGTTCTGCCTCGTTTTCGCCTCCGCTCTGTTGCGCGAATTCTTCCCTGTTCCGCTGCCAGCGGCGCGACAGTGCCTTTTTCTGCCGGGGCGCCAGCCCGCCGACGCAGCCGCTTCGCGGGCGCGCCAGAACCGAACCCCGGCGACCACCGAGCTTTCGCGGGCGGAAAGCGGACTACTTGAACAAAAGAAGACGCGTGGTGCTGGGATGTCTTTTTCTCTTGCCCGAAGGCGCTCAGGGTTTAGTGTTAAAAAAGAGCCACATGGGGCACCCGACGGAAGTCAGGAAGCCCCGTGCCCGAGATACTCTAAATAGGGGAGGGGTGTAAAATGGCAAGTGGTTAGGACTCGAGGATGCATGGATCGATTGCTGATTGGACAGCCACGGCTTGAGTACAGTGTCACTTCATTCGGCAGCGCCGGCAGCCGGGAACAACGACCCGGGTGCAGCTGCCCTTGTACAATGCCGCAACTGCGGCGAGTGCGAAGCTGACAACGAACGGATCGCGAGGTGCTGTTCAAAGGCACCACCCCCAGTTGAAAACCGACCCCTACTCGCAACCTGCGGGAGCATCGGCGGCTACTTGAAACTGAAGGAGGCGTGGACGCCTCTCGCACAGGAAGGCACCACGTGACCAGGCGCCCTTGTGGCTGAAGATCGTGTGCTCCTTGACTGGTGGGATGCAAGGGGGTTGGGCAGATTTCTGCCAAAATGCGAGTTGTGCATGTGGGATGTGCCACCTACACTCTCGGGATTTCGTATTCTAAGCCGAATGGGCATCCGGGAAGCCTTCCACTCTGAGCATAGAACCCCGTATCTCTGGGTTCAGAGGTTGTTCTGTTGGCTACATGGGCCGTATACTTCGCAAGCATCGTACCTTTTCTGCTCAATCCCCCCCATTCTATCCCTTTCGACATCTTCTCCTATGTTTGGGGCAACGGCAATTTGGTTGGATCGTCCCAGCTTCACCTCGCATCGCGTGCTGCCAGTTGCCCTGGCGTCGTCAGTCAAGCAGCCAAGGCGGTGCCGCTCAACGCTGGATGTCAGGGAACAATGACACACGCAAGCCATCCTCATGCAGGGAGACAATCGACGCGAGGAAACGTGCCTGCTGCTGCTCGAAGAGGAGCCGCTTGCTGGCCTCTGCGGATTCCAGCAGGAGGATGACGTGGGCGTCGTAGCAAAACGCGCCTTCGTCCGTAGCCGCCCACGCCCTGGGCGGGGCCTCCCGCAGGGAAGCCGGCAGGCAGGCCGCCGCCAACCGGGCCCGCTCGGCCGCCTCGAGCGCGGCGCACAGCTCGCGCTCCTCTGCCGCTTCGCGGAGCAGGTTGTTCGACCGGATGGCCCGCACCTTGCGCCGCATGCCCTCGCCGCGAGCGGTGCCTTCGTCGCGCGCCTGCGCCGCGCGCCGCTCGGCCTCCCGCTGCCACTTGGCCCGCAGTTCCGCCATCCCTTCTGCGTCTGCCGCCGGCTGGCCGAAGAGGGCCAGGCGCGCCTTGCCGGTATCTGGCAGCGGGTCCCGCGGCGGCTCGGGCACCCTTACCGGCGCTTCGCGCACTTCGTCGGCCGCAACCGCCGTCGCGGCTTCGGCCTTCTCGCGGTCGAGTTCGAGTCGGCGGGAAGCGAGGTACGAGTGGATCTCGAGGGACGCCAGCTGGTCCCGGGCCGCCGTCTCTTCGCTCTGCAGTGCGTTCGACTGCTCGCTGCTGTCGATCTCGAGGGCCTGCCACAGCTCCTTGTTCCACACGAGCGTGCTGTGGGAGACTTCGGCGTCGACTTGCTGGGTGACCAACGCCATCACGGCTTGCTTCACGCTCGTGTTGCTCAGCTTGCACAGGTCGCGCCAGGACCGCCGCTCTTTCGCCAGTAGAATCGACCGGTCGTCGGCCTCGGCGCGCGAGTAGACGAGGTGCGCCTCTTCCAGCCGCCGCAGCTCCGCCAGCCTTTCTTCGAGCGCGAGAAGCTGCGCTTCTTCCTTCTCGGCCAGTTCGCGGTCGATCCGGGAGACTTCCGCCCTCCGCGATTCGAGCCAGTGCCGCCGTTCGTCCGCTTCCAGCGCGCGCAGGAAGGCCGTCCTCTCCTCAGCCAGCAACCCGGCGTGCTTCTCGATGATAAGCCCGAGGCTCTCACGCCACAGGAGCCAGAACACACTCTGCTCTCGCCTCCGTTCGATGGCTTCCGCGCCCTCGAAAGCGGAGCAGTGCGCGGCGTCGCTCAGCTCGTGGATGCCGACGGTCTCCTCTGCGGCGATGGCTTGCCGGCAGGACGCCTCTTGCGACGGTAATAGGTCGGCGATCTCCGCCAGTTCGGACGCCGACTTCGGGGTTTCGGCCGCCTCGGGCACGAATGACACGGTGCGCCCGGCGGGCCTGCCTGCGGATTCGGGGGCGAAGCAAGCGTCGCCGCGCGCCTGCGCGAGGCGCCGGTCGCGCAGGTACTGGAAGTACTGGTGCGCGAACACGACGGCGTCGGCGTCGGGCGGGGAGCGGCCGCGCGCAAGCTCGGCGCTGCGGGCCCGCAGCCACGCGCCGCGCTCGACGCTCGCGGCGTGCGTCCGGGCGGCGGCGGCTTCGGCGCGCACGGCCGCCCGGCGGGTCGTTTCTTCGGACAACAGGCGGTGCGCCGTTGCTTTGAACGCGTCGGCTTGCTCGATGGAGCCCGCGGCTTGCCGCATGCTCAGGTCGAGGCTCGCTGCCTCTACCGCGGCGGCCCGCGCAACCGCGAGTCTGGCGTGTCGTTGCTCGGCGAAGCACGCCGCCAGCGAGCGGTGCAACCGTTCAGCGGAGAGGATCACCTTCAGGATCGTCGACCGGCCAGCCTCAACGCCGTCACGGACGGCAAGCTCGCCGTCCTCCAGAACCCGTCGGGCGTGCCGTTCGCGTTTTAGACGCTCGCCCGCGACGAAGGCGATCCGCCCCACCGCGCGCCTAGCCTCGGCTTCGTCGTCGCCGACGAGCCCCCGCAGCGTGGCTTCCCCGCTCCAAAAGCTGCGAATCACGGCATCCCCAGCCGTTTCGCTCCCGGCGTCGACGTCTTCGTCTTCGTCGTCGTCATCGTCCCACGGCAGCGGCTGCGCGCTGTCGCCCGACTCGCTCCAGCAGCTCGCGCCGCTGGGCTCCGCGCCCGTGCAACCCGGGGGGTTCCCGGGCAGCACGGCCGGGCAATCGCCGCTGCTGCTGCGGGGATCGAAGCCCCGCGCGTACCCCGCGGCGCGCCCGTCCGGCTGGTGCGGGGTCACCTGCGTCATCCGGCGCGGGGCGCGGCGGGGGCGGGCCGCTTCTCGCGGCGCTGCGGGCACGCGGTTGGGGAGGGGCGGCGGCGAGGGGCGGGCATCCCCTGGTAGGGGGGGGGGGTGGGGGCAAAGATGGTATAATACAAGGGTCAAATAATTAAATACAAATTCAATAATAAAATCATACTATGCAGTCCGCCGCATTCCGCGCAGATTTTTTTTTTTCTTCCGCCGACGACTCCTACCCGCACCCCACACGCACCCCACCCGCACTCCACACGGACTCGGTGTGAGTGCGGGTGGGGTGCGGGTGAACGTTTACCAATGAAAAATACTCAGTAGTCTTAGTATTTATTCGTGGACTTTTACTTCCATTCCTGCACATAACAGTCATTGTGAACCTTTTCATTGCGGCTGCGGAGACCAGCAGCACAATTATGGTGATGATGGTGAGCGGTCAAGTATCCTTGCCACACTCGGGAAGAGCTTATGGCCACTATGAGCCCACCTCCAACCGCGAGTGGGCTCTGTGTCTGCCGGTCGCAGCCCACGGGCGCACAACTGTTCAATCAGGGTGTGGCCACAGCGGCGCACTGCCTCATGTGCACTGCGTATGTGCACGGTCCCGACTGCTTCCGATCCTTGTTCATCCTTTTTACGGCTGTAATCAGCAGATTGTGGCGTTTGCTGCCGGCCACTGCAACCTTCGCTGCGCCCTTCGCCAGCCCCTTTCGGAGCTGCAGCTTAGACGGTCTTTTGACCACCTTTGTCTGCGAGG
This sequence comes from Diplonema papillatum, assembly GCA_030068145.1. Classification (NCBI taxonomy): domain Eukaryota; phylum Euglenozoa; class Diplonemea; order Diplonemida; family Diplonemidae; genus Diplonema; species Diplonema papillatum. The sequence continues at coordinate 220,139 of JAPJBO010000007.1, read as the reverse complement.
CTGGCGTACCAGCCTGTGAGGCTGACCCGCCGGCCTGTGAACCTGCATCTTCTGTCTGTGAACCTGCATCGTCAGCCTGTGAGGCTGCCTCGACTGCCTCAAAGAGCGGACCAAGAACCGACGAGACCGACATCGGGACGGACGAGCCACCTTCGGAATCGCTGGTCGGTGCTTCACTGTTCGGTGCTTCGCTAGTCGGTGCTTCGCTGCTGGACTCCGCATCCTGCATGGCCTGGCTCATTGTCACCCTTCTCTTCTTGTTGGACGGTTCAGACTTGCCGGCCTTCGCCTTGTTTTTCGAGCCCTTTGGCCTTCCCATTTCCCCCCCCCCCTTCGAAGTTGTGTGTTTGTTTCTTTTTCAACCGCAATGACCAAGTTCGCAACGACTGTTATGTGGCAAGAATAGAAATACTAAGAATACGAAGCAATACTAAGGATACTGAGTATTTTCATTGGAAAACGTTCACCCGCACCCCACCCGCACCCCAGACGGACTCACCCCGATTCCGTGTAAGTCCGTGTGGGAGTATTTTTAGTCCGTGTAAGTCGGGCGGAATGCGGCGGACTGCATAGTATGATTAAATACAGAATAAAATACAGACCCTGTAGGCTACAGTGCAGCTGCCTTGTGGTTGATGTTTTCGACGTGTCTTGTGTGTGTGACTCTAAATGATCCCTGATTCTCGACTACAGCTACGACTCTTTCCTTGGCTTCAGCCTGCTTTTCCTCACGCTTCTTAGTTTCCTCGGCAGCTTTGTTTTTCCGGTCGATATCGGCAACTAACTCGTCAAGACCTGCCCATATTTGTGGTGGCGTGGACTCTCGCCAAGAAGGCGCTTTTCACCCCATGAAGCTGAACACCCTCTCTGCGTCACGGAATTCTGAATTCGTGCACCCAGTGTCACACTTCGGAGTCCAGGTTCACTTATGTGGGGAGTTGTAGAGCACGGGAGGAACCGGAAATCTCCGGAAAGATGGTACCCGCATTCCAACTCGTCTCGGGAAAGGTCAGTCGACGACCTTATGCAGGTGGGTGGAGGCCCACCCCAGAAGGTGGACTTGCGTTATCTCTCTGTCCCAGTCGCCATAGCAACGTTATCCTCGCCCAAGCATCATCCTGCAACCCTGCTTTCAGGATGGCCATCGTGCCTCTCATTTTGGTTATCAACCTTACTCCTCGCTCGAATTGCCGTCTTCGACCTTCACTGCCCCTGGTCCTGGTGGTTAGGACTACTTTCGTGACAACCTCTTCGTGCCACCTCTCTTCGTCACTGGTACCTTATCTTGCACCTCTGCCCGCCGCGGAGTGCACGTCTCTGTCTTCGATGATGGCGAGTCCTTACGCCGCAAAGGAAATACCCCGAAACGCCCCGAATTTCTCTGAAATTTCCCGATATTTTCGTCTGTGGATACAGGCAAAATAAAGACATGTCAACTACAGGCAAATGGGATTCCAAATACAGACTTGTATTAAATACAAATTCTCCAGAATAAAATACAATAAAATACAATAAAATACAACGAATAAAATACAAGTGTATTTTATTATTGCCATCCTTGGGTGGGGGTGGGGTTGGTTTTGGTTGTTTTTTCAGAGTTTTATAGAGTGCAAGTTCGCTTAGAGAACCGGGGTTTTACAATTGAGTGGTGACGGGGTAAATGGCCTGGAGCTGAATCCGGCGAGTGGGAGATTGAGGCAGCCTGCGACACGCCCATAAGCTACATGGAGGCAGGCTGCTTACATACCCGGGTCGGGTCGTCTTGATGCAAACCAACCAGTCTTGATCATCATCAACTACTGTTGACTAACTACATTTTGTCAACTGGTCTGCCTTCAGTCTCAACCACTCTTCAGGAACCAGTCTTGATCAACCAACCAGTCAGCCGGTCATGGTCAACGGTGACAACCAGGCTCATTTTTGGCAACTACTCTTGACCAACTATTTTTCGTCAACTAGTCTGCCGAGGAGTCTCGACCAATCTTCGAGAACCAGTCTTGCTCAACCAACCAGTCATGGTCAAGCAGCCTCACCCAACCAATATTCGTCAGCTAACTAACGGCTCCTCGCGCGTGCAGCGCCAGACGCCATCAGCGAATGGCTGAATAAAAAGGCGAGACGAGAGACATCACTTCACTCTATCAAAGGCTTCGTCAGCTGGTCTGGGCGAACTGGTCTCAAGCGGCCTTGGATACCTGCAGCCGTTTTTTTTTTCTCCGAGCGCGGTGCTGCAAGAATAAGAAAAGAATGCGCCAAGTCCTCTCCTTTTTTTCTTTTGAGCAAAGGAGCGAAGGAACCTATCTAGCTCCCCCAACCCATCCCCCCACCCTCCTACCGGATTTGGAACTGCCCTACTCGAGTGAGGCTCCCAATAAAAAAGAAATGCGCGCATTGATGAATGCGGCGGAAAAGGGGGGGGGGGGGGGGGGGGAGAGACGAGGGGAGGACCCCATTATTATTGACCCCATGATGCAAGCAACGAGATCAAGACGCTGCTCGCGCTCGTCCGTCACGGACCACGGCGATGATACGAAGCCGTAGTTAAAGTCTTCGGGATTAAGGAAGAGAAGAGACGCAGTCCATTCATTTATTTATTTCTTTTCGTGGTTCCATTTTGTCCTTTTGTGTTACCGTCTTTTTTTACTTTTTTTTTTTTCCTTATTGCTTAGCAAACGAATCCAAAAGAGGTTAAACAGTTCCCGATGCGTGGAGAAATCCCCCCTGTGAGCGATCCCAGAGCCAGGACCTGCATAAAGTACAAAAGTCTTGCAGTGTCTCAGCTTGGGCATAGGCAAGTGGCGCCTTCTCTCTTGCCAGTGGAGATCGCTCCTTGAGGAGGGGTGTTGCCCTGAGGCGTGACTTCGATCAGTACCGGATGCAAGGAAGAGACGGTCTACCCGCATCCTGATAGTTTGCTGCCCGCGTGCTTCCACCCACTCCTCGTTGTGTCAAGAGGCCGTTGCCGTGTACTCGATTAGGTGTTCAGACTGACGAATCCAAATCGAATCTCACTCAGATAAAAGACGAAACTACGACGGTAGCTTCAGCTCCTTGTTTTGCATTGCCATGCTACGAGAGCACATCGGCAGCACTTTCTTCGGGAAGAGATCCCTCCACGGAGTCGAGCCTGAGAAGCTGGGGCTTGAAGGGTGTGCCCAAGGCCGAGACGCGGATACACATCCAATCGCAAGCGGGTGTGACACCAGCTTTTTACGCCCATGTAAAGCTCCAGCTGCTGAGGCTAGGCCCCACCGCGTTTTTCCAAGGGAGGGTGGGGGAGGCGGATGAGTAGATAAGAGAACTCGACAGGCTGTGCCAACGACCCCCCTGGGGTGCTCCACGCATCGCAGGTTTATCGCCGACACAGATTTTCGCCTCGCACTTGTCTACAAAAAAAAGAGAGCTGGTCGATGCGTGCCGCGCTGGGCATGAAAATGCCGAACGAAGCCTTGGAGAGTCTAAAGATGGCTAACCACATGTAGACAGAAAGGGAACCAGGTTTCGGCCGTTTACAGACACACATTTTTTAAGAGTTATTGTTGGCTTTTTGTACAAGCACCTGCTTTGTACGAAATACTTGAGGAGACTGTCAGTTGCGAAATCTCGTAGTGTGGTACTCATCGGCATGCTGATGACTCCTCACTATCGCAACAACTCCAAATCTCAAAGGAGGTATATGTGTTGTAGCCTGCCCGAAACACAGGTGAACCTGGGTTTAGTGGCCGGCGTAAGCGTTCAACGAAAAAGACCCACTTTGCAGTTGTATTGTTTTCCCCCCCTCTAACCTCCAGTCCCTCGAGTATTTTTAGCGTTTCTTTAAATAGCCACGTAGTCCGTCCGCAAGCGGCTAAGGAGCGTGAAGCTTTTGAGTTCGAGTCGCGTCTTGGCTAGAAGACCTAGCTGTCACAGAATTCAGTCAATTTTCTCCTTCACCCGCCTGCTTCGTACACGGTGGAGTCCAGCCTCGGATGCTGGAGGGGTGCTACAATCAAAACGCGTGTAAAAATACACGGGGACGAAAAAGCAGGTGCGACACCCGCTTTTTGACTGCAGCTTCAGCTCCAGCTTCTGAGGCTGGACAGACCGCCGGGAGTCAACAACAGTGCCGAAAGCCCACAGGAACCACAGGTTCAATCTGGGGGGGGGGGGGGGGGGGGGGGGGTTCGACGAAAAAGGACCCATTTGCATCATTCCCGTCTTCTTGCTGGGCGCGATCAGCTCCGCCCTCCCCCTCCCAGTTGCCGGTTCGTTCTCGTTGGCCCTAGTGACAGTCGCAAAGAGCTTCTGGAAAGAAGTGGGACCACAATCTGTCTAGCCTTGCAGGAAAAGGGAAGCCCGGCAAGGCATTTCTACACACGATACCTTTAACCTGAGCCCAAAGCTAACATGTACAAGTTGCACTGCAAGCACACACGAAGAAGGCACTCGTCATGTAACGCAACTTACGCACGATGCAAGCAACTGCCTAATAGCGCACTGCGGCCGAAAAGGTGTTGACCCGCACTAGCAAAGAAAGGCGTTGCTGGCCCATAATCTGGACGATGAAGCATCGATCGAAGTCGTCGCCGCTAACAGGAATCCAGAGGAGCGCAATTAGTGGCACCTGGATGGAACGTGCAGCGAAGCGTCATATCCACGCGTTGGCGGGGTTGGACACGTGGCCGATGATGTCGTGAAGCGACTTGTCGTCGAGGGGGCTCAGTGCTGATAGAGACGACGGGTTGGGCGGTGGGGGGCAGACGAAGTTGCTGAGGGAGAGGAGAAGGTCGTCATCCGAGGTAGTATTGGTGGTGGTGGTGGTGGTAGAGCGGAAGAGCCCGGAAGAGGGAGGTTGGGTGGTTTCCGTGCCTCCGTTGTTCGTGGTCGGTTGGTTGTTGTTTTGCGGGGCCAGGTAAGATTGGAGCAGCAAGCCCGGATCGAATAGGAAGTTCCCCTCCTTCAGCACCGGCGTGTCCGCCTGCTCCATCGAGTCGTTCTGGCACGCGCGCAACGGCGGTGCGCCTTCTGGCTCGAGAAACGGGTGGAGCAGATTCTCCACTCCCGCTTCAAACGCGTCGTACTCCCCCTTTCGCACGGCTGGCTCCCTCGGCTCCCGCTGCGTCCGCTGGAACAAATCGAACACCTGCGCCGCCGTGTCCCCGCGCGCCTCGTACCCGACCGCACGATCACTCACCGCACCGCCCAAGCTGACCCCTGCGTCGTAGCTTCCCAAAAGCCCGAAGTCCTCGGCGTCTTCGTTCCGCGCCGCGACCGGCCGGGCGGGAAACCCCGCAAGATAGTCGTCCCGCGGCCCGTTCATGCCGCTCGAGTGCCGCTTCGACAAATTGTACAAGTGAGCCGTCGTCATGTCGCTCGCCCGCTGGCCCCTGCTGTCGAACTGCAGGCCGCCTGCCGGCACCCGCTGGTGGGCCGCGTCGCCGGGAAGACACTGCGCTGCCCCGACGCCGTATCCGGTCATGTTCGGCGCCGCCGGCTCCCGCCGCAGGAGGTTGAAGACCTCGTTGGCGATCGTGCTGCCAGAGCCGGATCCGTACGAAGGAGACTGCCGCGGCGCGGGGTGCGACAGGAGGCTGTTGCCGGTGTTGAGGCCGGCGGTCGTCGCGAGCCTCTCCGACGACGACGACAGGGCTGAAGGGTAGAACGCCTCAGCCTGCGGGTTCATCGTGCTGCCCACGGGACGCTTGTGCAGGCTGTACAGGAGTGAGCTCGCCACGGGTTTTTCAGTGCTGGTTTGGCTGCTGTCGGACGGTGCGTGGTTCAGGAGTGTGGGGTTCGAGGTGAAGCTGGCGTTGGCGGGCGACGCCATGGCTTCCACCGGCGTGTTCGGATCCGAGTTGGCCTGCCGCTTGAACAGCCGGTACGGCTGCGCCGGCGGCGGGGGCTGCTGCTGCTGCTGCTGCTGCTGCTGCTGCTGCGGGTGCATCTGCTGCTGCGCCTGCAGCTGCTGGTGGGCGGGAGGCGCGGCGGCCTGCTTCTTGGCCGGCCGTCCCGGCTGCTTGCCGCCGCCGGGGCCCCCCCAGCCGTCGCCGGCGCCGTCGTAGCAGTCGCCCCCGCCCTGCGGGCCCCTGCCCACGGCGCCCCAGTGCCGCTGCCACCCGTTGACCTCCTCCAACGTGTACGACGGGGGCTCGCCCCCGTACAACCGGTCGGCGCCGTTCCTCGATCCGGGGTCGCCCTTCCGCCTTCCCCGGCTCGCTCGCTTCCCGTTCCCGCTGGCCACGAAGCCGTTCGGCTCATCGGCGGCATCCACCAGGCCCGCGTCCCACCGGGTGTGGCGTTCGACCGCTTCCTTGTTGCTGCGGACGCCGTTGTTCCCGGTCGGCTCGCGGCGGGACTGCCGGGAGTGGATCTTCAAAGGCTTCGCGCCCAAAACGCGGGGGTCGGCGTCCTGGCGGTCTGCCGGCTGCTGGTACGCCTTCACCGCGTTGACGCTGCCGTTGGAGACCAGCCACGGCCTGTCCGACGGGTCCTGCGTGTTCGACGCGGACGACAAACTTTCCCTGGTATTCGTCGAGCTGCGCTCGTTGTCGTCCTCGGTTTCCTGCTGGTGCAGGGGCCGGTCCCCGTACTGCCCGTTTTGCACGTTGTTTTCCCGAACGGAAGCGGCGTACTCCGCCGGGCTGTGCTGTTCGTGGCCCGCTTGCTGGGGCGCCGTATCGGGCAGCTTTCGGTAGTACAAGTGGTCGGCCAGCGACCTGCGCCGGGCGGCGCTGTGCTGCTGCTGCTGCAGCTGCTGGGTATCCGACTGCGGGGCTGCTGGGTGCGCGGGATGAGCGGCGGGCTCAGAGGGGGGGTCGGCGCCGTGCTTTGCGGGCTGCGGCGGCCCCGCGTGGTCTCCGGGCTGCCTCTGCGTCTGCTTCGCGTTCCGCGCCTCGGCCGGGTGCTGCGAGGGCTTGTGGCTGCCGTTCGGCGCAGCCGCGGCCTTCTGCCGGTCCGCGTCTCGCCTGCCTGCCCGCTGGGACTGGCGGCCGTGCTGCTGCTGCTGCTGCTGCCGCTCCTTCAGCTGCTGCTGGGTCTGCTGCATCTGGTTGACGAGTTTTTCCTCCCGCTCCCGCTCCTCCCTCGGCTTCCGGCCCTGCTCGTCGGCCGGCCGCTGCTTGTGGCCCGCACGCGGCTTCTGCGGCGCCGCGGCGGGCGGGCGGTTGGCGGCGGGGGGCTCCTCCTCGTCGGCGGACGGCTTCTTTTTCTCGCCGGACTGCGCCTGCGCCTTGTCGGCCGCCGCTGCGCGACGCCGCTTCTCGTCGCGCTCGGCTTCCTTGCGCTGGCGCTCGCGCTCCTTCTGCTCGCGCCGCTGCTCCTCTTCCCGGAGCTTTTCCTCGCGGGTTTGCCGGTCGCGGTCTTCCTTCAGCCGCCGCTCGATCTTTTCCCGCTCCCGGATCTTCATCTCCCGCTCGATCCGCTGCCGTTCGCGCTCGTCGGCTTCGCGCATCTCTCTTTCGCGGCGCTCGCGGTCACCGCGATCCTTCTTCTCCTTTTCGCGCTCGCGCCGCTCCCTCTTCTCGCGGTCCTTCTTCTCCTTCTCCTCGCGCTGCCGGTTCAGCTCCTCCATCTCCTTCTCCTCCCGCTCCACGCGCAGCGCCTCTTCCCGCGCCTTCTGCTTCTCCCACTCGGCCCCCGCGCGGAAGATCTCTTCGATCTGCGAAGGGTTCGGTTGGGTGCGTGTGTTTTCCAGCGGCAGGTGGAAAGTGACCTCGTCCGGACAAGGTCACGTTCCGTGAGTCCCCCGGACGGGTATTTTCATCTGCATATAAGGGATAGGTTTACCCTGGATGATTTGATTTATCTTCGTTCTCTCTTGCAGTCATTGCACCAAAAAGTATCCGCAGACTTTACGTCAGCGAACAGAAGGCGCAGGCAGACCAGTAAGCAGAATTCCTGTAGAGAACTGCTCTGTTTTGTTCTTCGCTTACACCACCGTGTGCTGTTTTCTCACTCAGGACTTTGACCAGTTGTGTTGTGTGATTTGTCGTAAGGGCGTAAGGGTAGACCCGCATGACCTCACGTCCGTTCAACACGTGGTTCGGTAGTTACAGCACTTGGGATCCCTTCTGTTCTTTGTCGGGCATCGTCGAGCATTTCCTTTCTAGCTGGTGCTTATGGAGGAACCCAGGCAATATTCTCTCTTGTGCATACCGCTTTCGCCGGGTCCAGGATGATTAGGTCTTCGATGGACGACGATGAGTTGTTCCGGTCGCTGTGCGGCGGCGGGTTCTTCCCCTTGCCGCCGGGCTTCTTTTTCTTCTTCTTCCCGTTTTGCTGGTGGGCGGCCCGCGACGCGTCGGCGCTGCACTTTTCGATCCACTTCCGCTCCTCCGCGAGGTTGGGCGAGGCGTAGACCTGCTGCAGCACCGTGGAAGCGTCTTGGTTCGTGGGGTTCGCCTGCAGAAGCTTCGCCAGATCTTGCAGCGCGTCCTGCACTCGGTGGAGACCACCGTACGCCTGCATGGAGGTTGGGCGTTTGACAACTTCATAGAATGCGCTGAAAATTGTTGCCAAGAACGAGCTTTCCTCTCCCAAGCTCTATCCCACAGCCAATCGGTAGCAACGACGGGCGGTGTGCACAAATGGCAGGGACGTAATCAACGAACACTTCAAAAGTGCTGAGTTCCCTAGCAGCCCGGAATACCGGCTTTCAGGCTGGTAAACCGGCATAGGGTTAGCGGCAGTTCGAATTGTGAGGCAAATCCTCACATTTGAAGAAAGAAAACGGGGGGGAAAACAAAAGCCCGGGCAGAAAATGATCGTAAAAGAGCCTTGTTCTTCGCGTGTTCCCTTTATTTCCTGTGCTGGTACTGTTTCCTGGCGTCGTTCGACTTTCTTAAAAGTATAAAAGGGAGTCGATGCTGCAACTCGGCGGCCTCACTTGTCTTGCTGACCTTCGACCATCGGCTGACAAACAGAGTTGAGTCATGTACATACCCGCGCCCGTCGGTACAAAGCCTTAATATCGAACGGCTTGCCCCTCAGCACCTGCGTGCAGTCCAGAACGGCCGACGACAGGTACTCGACGTTGTCGTCACCCGTGCAGTGTTTCTGTTTGGTTGTGGCGGGGTACGTTTTGTCTCCCCAAGCAAAAGCTGAAGCGAAATGGATTCCTCCCGGGGGGCTGGCAGGTGCCGGAGCTTAGCCCCGCGGGGCCGAGGCTCTCTGGGGCTGGGAATGGGTCTACTGGAACAACAGGGGACACTGTCTACTGGCTTCCCAGTAGATTCATTTCCAGCCCCGAGAGCCTCGACTGTCTACCGGCTTCTCAGTCGATTCATTTCCAGCCCCGCAGAGACTCGGCCACTCTGCCGTAGCCCTGCCTCCACCCAGCCAACGGGCGCTTACTGTTTTCGGTCTCGAAGATTTCCGTACGGTTTCAGCCCTGTCCCCCCTGCACGTGCTCTCGTAGTTCTTGGGACCATCATTTCCAGCCCCGGAGAGCCTCGGCCACCCTGTGCCGTAGCCCTGCCTCCACCCAGCCAGCGGTCGCTTTGCTGTTTTCGGTCTCGAAAAAATTTCCGTACGGCTTCAGCTCTGTCCCCCCTGCACGCGTTCTCGTAGTTCTTGGGACCAGGCTTACCGTTTCCGAACGAGATGGATCAAAAATGAAGCCAAAAAAGTTCCCTCCTTGGAGTGCGGGCGGCTGGACCTGTTGGTCGGACACACAAAACCCACAGGAGCAAAGACCAATTCCCGAAAGTGGTACTCCAGAGAGAACACGTCAAATAGAATCAAAGGTGCGGGCATCCACCTCGGGTGGGCAAGGCTCGATCGAGGACGGGGGCCACGGGAGCTAGATTCGGGGCGGCTCCCTGGGAGGGACAAGGACGGGGTAGTCACGCCTATGCAGTCCCAGGGCCTCTACCCACCCACCTGCACATGTTCTCGTGGCCATCGTTACCGCGAGAGGATTTCCCGAGGGGCAAAGAAGTGCGGCAGACCTCGGCTGCGAGGAAAAGGCTGCACAGGGCGCGGTTGCTGTGGTACGCCAGGCGCGACTCGTCGAGCGGGGTGCTCGCGCGGATGGCTTCGGAGTACTTTTCGCGCGCACTCTTCCACTGCTTCGCTTTGAACAGATCGTTCCCCTCCAGCTTCAGCGCGAGGGCGCGCGCCGTCGACTGCTTGGCCCGATCGTGGCTGTCGAGCAAACTACGCAGCGTCGCGACCGACGACGCCGACGCGTTCGCGGCGACGTTGAACATCCCGGCTATCGACAGCCGTTTGAGCAGCAGATTCGCGGCGCTCCAAAGGTACAGGGTAAGCGCGTATGCGGTTAGAGGCGACACGCCGCACAGCTCGAGCACGCGCGACCGGTCCGTTTCCTGCAGGGTGGCCCCGTCGAAAAACTGGTACACCGCCCGGTCGTGCTCCATGCTGTAGCACGCGGTGCCGAGCAGCGGGTTGGTGATGCACGTCTGCAGGAGCATCTCGCTGAAAACGATGCACCGCTCGTCCTCATCAGACCCGACGTCCGCTCCCAGCGGAAGCGGCGGCAGGTCGCTGGCCGCAACGCCGTCGCCCGGCGTCTCGCCGTACGGCCGCAGCAGGACGGTGTCGAAGAGGTGCCGGACGCACTTCAGCGTGATCTCCCGCCCGACCGGCTCTAAGTACGTCGAGAACGCCTCGAGACACGGCAGCTTGTCGGCTTCGCTACACGACCCCTCGGCCTGGGCGCAGCCGTACCGGTTCGCGTACTTCTCGCTCAGTTCGTAGAGCACGCCCTTCTCGTCCACGTTCATGATCTCCAGCTTCTGCCAGCTCGACAGGTCCGCCCACAAGTCGACGACAAGCCGCACGTCCAGCCCCGGCGGGAGCCTGAACCGTGACGGCGCCGCGAGAGGCATGTCGCGGCCCCTCAGCCCCTCGGCTGCCGCGGCAGTCACCACTGCCCGTACCTTCCCACCCCCCCCCCCCCCCCCCTCCACCCCTTTATGGCTGTACTGAGGCCCGACTCCTCCCCGGGGCGGTGACGTGTGATCGGGAAGAAGCTCCCCGACACCCCCGCCCCCACCGGTTCCTCTTTTTTTCGCTTTTTTTTTTTTTTTCTGATCTTCGGGTCCGATTTGTGGTGCAAGAATCTTGGAATGATCAGTTGCTTGCGTTTTGAGAGAGTTTGGTTGAAATGACGAAGGTAGCGCCGAATGTACCTGTCATTAGTAAACAATCCACACGGCGTCTTCGCTGGAGGAAGCCGGTTACCATCCGCCACCCGAAGAAGCGCTACCTGCTGCCGCTTCGAACTGCGCCACTTCATCAGTCTCGTCGCGGTAAGTGGAGTCGCCCACACTCGGCTTCTGGGCACAGGGCACAGGGCACAGGGCACAGGGCACTGGGGGGGTACGCTCATTCAGCACCGAAGTCTGCGGCGAATGGGCGGCAGCGAAACGAATCTACCAAACCACCCGGTGGCGAGTTTCCGACAAATCCTTGCTTCTCACAATGACACATTTGTTCGTGCGCACTTCCTTCAAATCTGTTTTGTCCATCTAACGGGAGTGAGGACAGTACGTTGTCATCGATCGGTCTTTGTTCTTGACAAATTGCATTTGTTGGACACAAAATAAATAATAAAGCCTTCGACACGCACCACAGTGACCACAACAACATTATAATCGCGCGGGCTTCCCGGAAAACGCAGCGAAGGAAAAGGGGGCATCCTGCTGCAGAATGCTCGTGGGAAAAAACTGTAATGAAGTGAGGCCGAACATGAGCGGCCAGCGTTTTCTTTCTTCGTTGCAGAACGCGTACGCGTCAAAGGACAAGCCGCGCTTGCTCCCGTAACGCAGCGTACGCAGGTATGCGAACACCAGAACTACAACGTGGGTACCCGCGACTCGGAACCACAATACCTTTGATGTTTTCGGGCATATCGGCTTGCTTTCGTCTTTCGGAACATGGTACATACGCGCGGCAGAGGACAAGCCGGACTTGTCAAGAGCGTTAAAGTATGGGTAAAAAAATGAACGGTAATCTCAGGACCGCCCACGTGATGAAGCCGAGCGTAAAGTTGAGGCTGCTCGAAATGTGCCCGTCACGCTCGCGGCTCGGAACCACATAATCTTGATGAATTCGGGCCGAACAAAAAAATGGCAGCGAAGTGGGACCTTCACGAGCGAAAGGCTATTTTGTCTTATTTTATTTCCCTTCTCTCGGTGCCCGCTGGCAGCGACAAACCTCGCTTCGTGGTGCCAACACGAAGGGAGAACTTGGAGAGACAGAGAGAGAAGGAACAGAGTGTTGGATGGAGACGACGCAGGCGTGCGTCGGGGCCCGTGAGGAAGCACCGGCCGCCACCCTTTTCCTCGCAGGGGCAAGCACACCGGGCGGCAACGAACAATCCGCGCGTGTCGTCGCAAGAGTCGAGCGCAATGTCGAGGACACTAGAACTGTGCCCGCGGCGCTTCGCAAACCGGCTCGCAGCCAACCTCTCTTTTTCCCGCACAAAATCACGCTGGCAGCGAAGAACTCTGATTTCGTGCCATTTTCCAGCGACGGTCGTCGATACGGGTCCAATTGTTTCGGTAGGTTCAGACTAATCGTTGGTCCAGACTGTTCCAATCTAGGCTCGGGGGGGCGGTTCACCATCTTGGTTGGGACGCAAAACCGTTTAAACTGTCTGAAATTCGTTGAGCAACCGTTGCTGTTATGCCGCACACGTTGCCAGGTTAGCGGGGATCTTAGATAAATGTTTAGGCAGACCACTGCCGCTCGTGCATTAGGGGGGGTCTCAGTTGTTTCGGGATCGATGGTCCGGAAAAGACCCGCTCTGAACACTGAAACAACGAGGTAGAATTCCCCGGAGTGCCGATTGCCAGATCGGGGGTCAGAATATTTTCCATCGCTCCCTATGATGACAACACGTAGCTCGGACCAGAGAGCGGCCGACGCCATAATACTGTCCTGACCGGCCAACACGTGGCTGGCCCAAGAACGAGAAAAAGAGCTTCAGAAACAAGAAAGAGGCGAAGAACATTTTCCGGAGTTGGGGCTTGCACGGATAAGCGAAGTAACGGACAATCATCAACTGACCAAACTGTAACTGCATGTTTTCGTTGGCATCGGCTTCTAGACTGTTTCTTGTAGTAAGCGGTCGGTCTTTTGAAGTCTCCGTTTGACTTGTGAGGCGGGGGGGGAAGGGGGGGGTTTCCTTCTCTTTCACGTGCAACCGTTGTTCCGGGAATGTTCCTCCACTATTAAAGACAGAAATGCTCAGAGGTGCCGGGTGTGTCTATAGCGTCTCGCGTCCCTCGATAAACCCCGACGTGCAAGTTCACTTTTTGTCGGGTAACGGGCGGTCGCACCGCATTGTCCTTTGCACAAGGCTACCGCTCGAGTACTTCTTGCAAAGCAGGTAATTACTAAAAGTAGAAAAAGGGGAAGTCCTGCTCACCTGCGTCGCCAAACCTCTCACTATCTTTCTCGGTCTTTTAACTTCTACGGGCGGGGGACGTGTGTTTATGTCGAAAAAGTCCGAACCCGAGCTGGAATTCGGACGCTGCGCCTCCTTCATGCTTCAAGGGATGACGCCGGAGGTGACAGAAAAATTACCACGGGGATAACTGGCTTGTGGCAGCCAAGCGTTCATAGCGATGTTGCTTTTTGATCCTTATGTCGGCTCTTCTTAACCCGGGACGAAGACACGTCAAAAGGATCAAATGCCTGCTGCTGCGCTAAGATGCGCTACGAAACCCTTCCCAAGGAGCCGCGGGTTCCCCATGTTGGAGTCATGAAGCTCTTGAGTTTGACCCAGTGTTTCCGCAGAAGGCTTTCTGTGCCCCTCCCGTCCCGGAAAGGGGTTGAGCATCAAAACGGTATTTTCGTGAGAGAAAAAAAAGCAATCGCTCCGCATCGGAGAAAGGAAACAGACAGTGTAGAAAATACGGCGAGGTTGGTGGGGATTGCAAGAATGTGCTTGGAATGGGTATGTGCTCAACACCGCACTGGTCCCGTCTGCGCCGTGTTTCGGTCCTTTAAGCCACGGACACGGCGGACCATCATCAGCGAGGTTGGTGGGGAGGGGGGAAAGACCCCAGTTCGCGAAAAAGTTCACTCCAGGATGGGTTTTCCTATGGGCGCCGCACTGCCGGATCCTTTGCCTTTGCCGCCGAAGATGGGAGGGCGGCGGTCCCTCGTGTCGTCGCGCCGCGTATCCCTCGGGTCGTCTCTGCGCGAATCTCTCGAGTCCCAGTCTCGGTCACCACGGGTGTCCCTGTATTCCCTGACATCCCTTGACTCCCGATCTTTCGGATCCCTTTCCCTGTACTCCCGGGGATCCCTCTGCTCCCACTTCTCCCGAGACGCCTTCCTGGGCCGCGCGTCCCTGTCGTCCCTCCTCGCGCCCCCTCGTTCTCCTTCATCCCGGCGCCAACCGCCGTGTCCTCCTCCGCTATTGCTCTGCCCGGCGTGGCTTCCCCTCGAGTACCCGTCGCCCGACGGAGCGTACGGGTTTGATTCGCTCGAGCTCAAGATCGCGGGCGCCACCGGCGGCTGGTTCGACGCGCCGCCGTTCGGGGCCGCGTGCTTCCTCGCCGGCTCGCCGCCGCCCATGCTGGTGAGCACGTGGCCGAGCGCCGTCTTCGCGGCGTCCGCCTTGGTTGTGTAGGAGTTCTCTGCGAGGTTGAAGTTGCGCGCGACGTTGGCGACCTCGTACGCGATGTCTTTGAGCCCCTTTTTGCTGTCCGCCTGGTTCTTCTGCACGTCACCGAGCGCGGCCGTCAGGTGTTGCGTCTCCTGCTTGATGTCGTGCATCTCGGCGGTGAAGAACTCGAAATTCTTCCTCTGCGCCTCGGTCAGCTTGTGCAGCGTCGCTTCGACATCCAGCAGCCGCGAGAGCACCGTGTCAATCGTAGAAGGCTCCCCGCCCAGGCGGTCGTCGCTCGAGCTCCGCGGGGGGTGCTGCGAGTATGAGAATCCTTTCGAGCCGCCTCCTTTGCCTTTTCCGCCCTTCATGATTTCGCGCCGGGGAAGGGGGGGTGAGGGCTGTGGTGTTGCTGCCTTTGCCGTGAGCTCTCAGAACGAAGGGCAACCGGTGGGATTGGCGGGCTTCCTGGTATTCGACCCGACGCCCGACCCTACCCGCCACCCTGTTCCTGCCACAACACAAATGGATAGCTGTGCGCGTGTGCTCTACTCTTTAGCGAGGAGATGCACAGGGATTTGCTGATGAACAGCGAGCACATGGACTTCCCGTGGTTCCGATGAAGCCAATGAGATACGTAGAAGCGGACGTGGAGAGAGATCATAGATGTGAAGTTGGCGTCGATGGATCCAGTTTGTGTCTTTTGGCAGGGTGCTCGCATGCTCGATTTTGGCTAGCAGGCTGCGATTCCTAGTAGCTCGGCTGCAGCGAGCTCTTGATCCTCAACCCGTTTGGTGCCGCGGAAAGAATCGTTCGCGATTCAGAAGAGGGATGCCGCACAAATGGCATACCACATGCTCGAAAGACGTGGAAGGAATGCAAAATGAATCGGTCGTGTGCCAATGAAAACAGCAGCAGTCAAGACCGTTCTAGCGCTGGTTGCGCGGGTAACCGACGGGAGAAAGAACCATGAGACTTTTTAAGGTGGCCACTTGCCTCATCTTCGTCGAACGAAAAACGTGCATGAATGGGATCATGAGATTATTTCTGTCCCCTTTTCCGGTTGCTTGCTATCTAGCGAAACAGCCGCCAGGACGGATTTGAAGCAGCCAGCAGAGATAAAGAAGACCCTGTTGAGTTTGATCCTAGTCTGACGTTTGCACTGCACCGTTTGATCCTCGGCGCTCGTGTCACTGGCCACCCACGTAGAGCAGGCGTCTCGTGTGCCTTTCTCTGGCCAGCTGTCTGTAGTCGATGCGAAAGAGGGTGAGAAAGAGAGGCACGCCCACGAAAAAAGAAGAGCGCAGCAGTTCGGTACTCATTTACTCCTTCAGACTGGGTTTTGGTGTTCGTTCACTGAGCTCGTCGTGAGAGGGAGGGGCTAGGCACATTGTGACGGGTTTTGGCTGGCTGGGATAAAAGACATCAAAAGCCAATGCTCGGTTTGCAAGCTAAACCACAGCCGGCACTCACCGGCATGCCGACAGGGTCAGCAACTTCAAAAGGAAACATTGTTCCCCCCACCCAGCTTACCCTGCGCGTGAACAGCTGGAAGAGGCGTCTTGCGCCGATTGCGTGCCAGCTGAGAGAATGTGGTACGTTTTGCGTCCGCGAACAGCTAGAGTTATCACAAGCCCAAGCGGCTAGTGGGGGTCATGTCGGGACGGCATCCCATTGTCCACAGCACAAGTCTTTCCAATTAGAGGAGGAGATTCTGTCCTAGCTGTAAGCGTGGTTGAGTAACCACGTACCCCTCTGAGTTGACAGTAAACGGATCTCCGGACTGAGGGAATGCCGTGACAGTTCGAACAGGAGACTTTAGCACAGGATGTTGATGCCCAGAGGATACGTTCGCTCCTCCTTTGAGCGAGGCTGCGTGACAAATTCGCTGCCCCGCTACATAAATGAGTTGGCGGAGCGGCCTCGGTAACGTGTAGTTCGAATCCAAAGCACCGGCGGGACGAATGTGTGCACTCTTTTGCATAACCGGCTTGAACACCCAACGCGCCCACAGAAGCGTCCGAAGGCCTAAGCCCAACAAGAAGCGAAGCAGGAGCGTGCCTTCCCACTCTTGATCGCAAACGAGACCTGGCACGGCGAATGCGCTAACTCGCGAGTGCGTTCAAGGGCGGCAAATGACCACTAGCTTGCGTTCACGGACTGCGGTCGCGGGGGCACGCAGGGATCGCTCTGCGACGTAAGAGGGGCATCTCTCTACATTAGAGAGACTTCCGGATCGCGCTTCGCCCGGAGTCAGCCGCCGGGTACTTGCAACGAGCCGGGGTTGCCCTCGAGACACCGGATGATGGGGCGTCTTTGAGTGTGCGCAACACTACTCGGCCAGGGGGTGCCGAGGCCGTTCAACGGCGAATGCGCTTGCCCCGCGTGTCGACCGCGCGCGACGAATCGTTGGACTCGTGCTGGAGGTCGTCGACGGCGCGGCGGAAGCGGTGCGACGTCTCCTGCGCAGACTCGCGCAGCTTCTGCTCGAGGTCTGCTGCTTCGTCGATGTTCCGGCGGATGTCGGCGAGCTTGCGCTTGATCCCCTTCACGCTGCCGTCGACCTCCTCGTAGAAGCTGGCATGCGACTCTTGCAGCTTCCCGAGCAACTGCTCCAACATCCCTACCGCAGCGGCAACGTTGGCACAATCGGGCTCCACTGGCGCCTTCTGGGCGGGCCACACTGCGTGGCACCCGACGCCTGCGTTCTGCATCACTTCGGCGCCGCCAAACGGTTTCCTCACGATCGGACTCCCGAGGAGGCAACTGGCTCCTTGGGGGTCAACCTTGGGGTCTTGCGCTTTCCCTTGGCCGAAATTGCCAAACGCGCTTGGGTCAAATGGCAGGGCGCCCGTTGACGCCGGGGGTTCTTGTTTAACAGCCGTAGAGGCTGGCGGTGACCGGTCGCTGGAGGCGCTTGGTCGTGCGTGGTGTGATCCCGTGGGGTGATCTTCGCGAGACCATTGATTCCGGGAGCTGCTGTCGCCCGTGTAAATCCGATTGCCAGTAGTCGGCGCGTTCGGCGTCTCATGCGACGGGCAGCGGTGACGGTCTGGAACAGCTGTTCTCACGGGTTCGTCATCTTTCATGTTGAACGGGCGATGTCCATCTGTGACACTCCTTGCAGCACCTTGCGGTCTGTTGCCAGTACCCCGGTTGCCGAACGTGCGTTTTTCATCAGCATCGCCGTTTGCCGTGCCTTGCACCCAATACCCTTTGCCAGTTTCATGGCTTTCGAACGCGCCTTTGTCGTAGGTGGCCGACCATTTCCCTTTGCCATTACTCTCGCTACCGAATGCGCCTTCATCAATGGTACCCTTCCCGGTGTCTTGCCGATTGCCTTTGCCGAGCACCTGGGTGCCAAACGCGCCACCGTCAGCAGCAGCACCCTTCCCTGCGCCCTGCCGATTTCCGTGGCTTCCGAACGCACGTTTGTCATCAGCGGCAGTGTCTTGCCGACTTCCTCTGTCCAACGTAGAAGTATCTTGTCGGTTTCCTTTGTCAGGCCCGTGGTTTCCGAACGCACGTTTGTCATCAGCGGAAGTATCTTGCCGACTTCCTTTGCCAGATCCGTGGTTTCCGAACGCACGTACGTCATCAGCGGCAGCATCTTGCCGACTTCCTTGGCCAGCCCCGTGGTTTCCGAACGCACGTTTGTCATAAGCGGAAGTATCTTGCCGATTTCCTTTGCCAGATCCGTGGTTTCCGAACGCACGTTTGTCATCAGCGGAAGTATCTTGCCGACTTCCTTTGCCAGATCCGTGGTTACCGAACGCACGTACGTCATCAGCGGCAGCATCTTGCCGACTTCCTTGGCCAACCCCGTGGTTTCCGAACGCACGTTTGTCATAAGCGGAAGTATCTTTGCCAGATCCGTGGTTTCCGAACGCACGTACGTCGTCAGCGGAAGAATCTTGCCGACTTCCTTTGCCAAACCCGTGGTGTCCGAACGCACGTACGTCATCAGCGGCAGTATCGTGCCGACTTCCTTTGCCAAACCCGTGATTTCCGAACGCACGTTTGTCATCAATGGAAGTATCTTGCCGATTTCCTTTACTAGATCCGTGGTTTCCGAACGCACGTTTGTCGCCCGCGGCAGTATCTTGCCGACTTCCTTTGTCAAATCTCTGGCTTCCGAACGCACGCTTGTCATCAGCGGCAGCATCTTGCCGACTTCCTTTGCCAACCCCGTGATTTCCGAACGCACGTTTGTCCTCAGCTTTATCTTGCCGACTTCCTCTGTCCAACGCAGAATTATCTTGCCGACTTCCTTTGCCAAATCCGTGATTTCCGAACGCACGTTTGTCATCAGCAGTATCTTGCCGACTTCCTCTGTCCAACGCAGAATTATCTTGCCGACTTCCTCTGTCCAACGCAGAAGTATCTTGCCGACTTCCTTTGCCAAATCCGTGATTTCCGAACGCACGTTTGTCATCAGCAGTATCTTGCCGACTTCCTCTGTCCAACGCAGAAGTATCTTGCCGACTTCCTTTGCCAAGTCCGTGATTTCCGAACGCACCTTTGTCATCAGTGGCAGTATCTTGCCGACTTCCTCTGTCCAACGAAGTAGCTTGCCGACTTTCTTTGTCAAACCCCTGGCTTCCGAACGCACGCTTGTCGTCAGTGGCACCCTTCGGCCATTTCTCCTCGTCATTGCCCTCGCTTCCAAACGCCTCTTCGCCGCGCGCTGCCTTCCCATCGTGCAACCGGTTCCCTTTGCCTACACCCTGGCTTCCACCTTTGTGCCACGCGGGTCCGGGGGGACGCTTCCCTCCATCCCTCCAGCTCCCTCCCATTTAGGAGCACCCGCCAGCTCCTTCCCCTGCCCAGATTATGTTTCAGAGTAAATTTCGCTCGAGAAGCCAGGATTTCAATTCTTCAAAGTCTCCGGGCAACCCGCGTGGGAAAGAATTTTGCAGACGATGGCCGCTGCAGTGCGCCGAGAACGCCGGTCGACCAGTGAAACGAAGTCAGGATGGACCAGAGGGATCTGATACGCGGCGCATCTGGCAGGGAACAACGCATTTGTCGGACGGATGCCCAACGCGTCTTTGCAGGCGCTGCAGCAATGCGTAGGAGTGGACGCGCAAGAATGTCTTCGCAAACCACGAATGAAAACTTCGAGACCAAAAGACATCTGCACCAGCGACTCACGGTAAAGCCGTCACGTTCGTCGCGTTCGTAGCGGAGACAAACAAACCAGACCTCTGGCGTTTGCGGGCGCGAGTCTCTGAGTCAGTGACAGAAATGGTAGACGTTTCGTACTACTTGGCAAGTATAGCTGGACACGGCGTGCGTGAGTGAGCTGCCAGACGAATCTTTTGCTTAGCCCCGCCGTAGACACAACGATGCCGTCTTAAGATCCGCACCGCTTCCCGAACCGGAACGCGTCCTGGTAGATAACGGGACGAAGCTGTTCTGACTTAGTACTGATAGACTACTACGCAAGCTCAGAAATTCCCCCCTCTTCAACGAGATAGGTAGGCCGTGGGCTCTCAAACTGGTTTCATGCGCCCCTGTAGCGCGCGTGCAGCCTGGCAGCAACCGGTGCGGGATCCGAGGCAAATTCGTGCCCAGCGGAAACCCCCAAGCACTTCTTGTGCACGCTGCCGCGAGGGCCAATCTTCCCATTGACGATAGCAAAGCGACGGCGACACGGTCAGACTGTACGGCAAGAGCCCGAAGCAGACCTGTCTGCTAGCTGTCACCGGTACCTGCGTTACGCGTCCGGGGGCAGAATTTGATGTATTCGTGTGTGAGCACCATCCGCTACCGCGTATTATTTCGAGTCTACAGATAAACGAAAAGAAAAAAAAGGCTGTTTGCGACGGCGCTGCGACAGCGACCCACCAGGAGAGAAACGGACGGTCGGGAAACGAATTCGTACGAACAGTGACAAAAAGAGGCGGTCGGATGCCGTAACAACAGCTCCAAAATCGCGGTTGCAATTTTGCCTGAGAATGTTGGATCGGATAAGTGCTGTTGCACGGGGTGGGGGGGACGAGACTTCTTGTCTCAGCCACACACAAAATAAGCGGCTGGCAATTCCAGTGCGCTGACGACTGCGCGAAGGTGAAGATGAAGACGGTTGCTGGCGTAGTGCTTTCTTCAGTGCTGCATACGTCAGATTAGCAGCAGTAGGGAGTGACTGCGCTGGTGACAAGGGTGCTGCTGACGTTCGTTCCGGTGGTTCAGGTTGTCTCCTTGTTCGCTTGGACCCAGGTTGTTCGTTTTCGGAATGCGAGTCTTACTATTTCTGCCCAGGATATACATAGGATCAAATAGTGAGTTACCTCGAGACGAAGTGTAGCCAGCGGGTAGTGCTAGGCTCTTCGGTCCGACGGGTTGCAGGAGACTCGCTGGTGCTAGCGTCGTTCTCGTATCCATGCCCGCCAATATATTGCGAAGGCTAAAAAGACGTAGGCGCCAGCGTCGTTTTGGTGGTTCAGTCAGGAACAGGGTGAAAAAAACAGGTGGGTGGGCAAGCAACCGACAAGGCAAACCGGCAATCAACCATGCTGACAGATGTCTTTCGATTGAGCTCATTTTTTTGAGCTGTCGTCGATTCCAAGAGACAACCAGTTTGATTCCTTGCGACCTTTGTTTGTTTGGAAAGGGGTTCGATTTTGGAAGAAGACGAGGGGTCGCTTTTTTTGACTCCGTTTCTCAACGTCGTAAGTAGCTCGGTGCCCACTCGTGGGTCGGTCGTCGTCATGATCGGAAGATTGACCGGCCCTTAGACAGGCCCGGCAACTACGGTACCCCCTGTCGACTTACTTGTATAAAGATTATGCACCGTGTGGTACTCAGTTTGCGTGCAAATGACTCCCCACTAACGCGACGACAGTACCTCTGCTAGCATCTGTCAAAAGCATGCGTGACTCAGCCGTGTTTTAAAGGTGGGATGAGAGGCATCGGCTTACTCTGCCAAAGGACCATACCACTAACCCGACAACAATAGCAAGATCCGGCTAGCCACCGGACACCCCTGCGGCAGACAACGCTGGCCAAGTCCCGCATGGAGGGTGGCCCCTCCATCGCGCCGCGTACACGGTGAGAACCGTGCATCTGCATCTCTCGAATCTCTGAGTTGGGTTTTTTAGTGGGTAAGTCCCGACGGAAAAGCGGACAGTCCCACACTCACAAGTTTGGTCCGGCTTGTGGTCGTGCGTAATGCACCTCTGCTAGTGTCTGGCAAGAGCATGCGTGACTCAGCCGTGTTTTAAAGGTGAGATAAGAGGCATCGGCTCACTCTGTCAAAGGACCATACCACTAACGCGACAACAGTACCTCAAAAACACAGGCCGAGCCACGAACGCAACGCGACCTCTCGGAAACATGTGACATAGGGGTCAACTGTGTATGCAGAATCTCATGACAAGTGAGTCGTGGTGCGCCGACAGCTTACAACAAAAGTCTGCGTGCACTGATGAACGAAGGACCAGACGGTTAGCGTCAATTGATCAAAGACAAAGAAGAATAAGGCGAATATTCCTGTTCTTCGAGTGTACAGGTGTGAACCTTCTTGGCGGGGGATTGCAAGAAACGTGCTTGGACTGGATATGTGTCAACACCGCACTGGTCACGTCTGCGCCGTGTTTCGGTCCTTTAAGCCACGGACACCTAAGGTGGACCATCGTCAGCGCGGAACATGATTGTCTGGACTAGTCATAAAGGGAAAAGATGAAGTGCCACGCACCATTTTTCCGATCCTGTTACAGTCGTGATCTCAACCAATGTCTCTCGTCTCACCTTTCTAATACGGCTGTGTCATGGTTGCTCCCTCCGGACGGTATTATTGTGTATTGCGCGCCACGTCGTGGTGGTATTGACGGGACATATCGGACACATTGTCGCACCAGTAGGGTGCCATGATACTATGCACAAATGAGTACCACGCGTTCGCCAGCCTTTCGCTGCGTGACTTCGGAAAGGGTAACACTTTTGGCGCGCCATCGTTGTGATGCGACTCGCGACCATTGAAAATTGTTGCTGGTAGCTAGCGGCAGCGACAATCGGAATCAGAAGAGGAACGGGAATAGAAAAAAGGAAAACCTCGCTTGCTCGTTCCCGCGGATACGCCGAGAAGCGCTGGCCGTGAGACGGCTGTCCAAGCAACTGCCCGTTTAAGAATACACACAGGGGAAGAGCCGTTGAGAGAGGCAGGAAGTCTGCTCTGGGGCCGTTTGATGTGTCCGCCATCGACCAGGCCCACCCGGGAAGGTGGTTTGATTTGGTTGACGCCCACGAAATGGTGCCCACACGACTGAGCCGCGGAGGGGGCGAGGCTCCCGTCTTGTCGGATCGTGCACCCCTTGTGGAAAGGATGGCGATGAGAAACTCGCCGCCACGGACCTTTACTTGCGCCTGCCGCGCGCGCCACGCGCAGCAACTGCCCTTCGTTCGCTTCGGGTTTGTAGGGAGAGCTGTTTCGTTCTGGACTTCGGATTGGTGGTGACGGGAAGCAGAGAGATCTATTGCGGGCGTCTTCTTTCGAATAAAAAGAAGACCCACGCCCCAGAGGCAAGCCATTGAACGGGGGAGGTGGGAGTGAAGGACGAGAGGCTGGGCAGCAAATCCACACCAGAACAGAGCCCGGGCGCTTCCTCCAGCGATTGCTGCGCATTTTGCTGAGACACCCCCGTCCTCAGTGGCGGCTTTCTGTGCTCCAAGATACTCGATTGCTGAAATTCAGTAAAAAAAGAAAATGATGTACGTGCATCTCGCTCGCTTTTTCATCGCCACCATGAGTCTACATCGTCGAGCAGCACATCAATGAAGAGGTTTGAACACAGGTTTCGGTTGTTCTTTCTTTGCGGGGTTGGTCCACGATGGAAGGGACACTATCTTTCCTGATGGTCAGCCTTAGATGAAATCGAAGACTGGCAACTGAAAGAGGCTGAAATTCGAAAGGCGGGAACGCTTGTGCAGTCGATCACAAACTGAAACGGGGCAAACGCACTTCGCCTAGATGCTTTCAAATGGCGGTGCTAGTATGCTCCCACGATCATGATCAGCCTACTCGGGCGGTTGAAACTCCTTTCGCCCTATTCCGACGAGCCGGACATATGTCGGGTTTGCGGTTTAATCGGTTGAGGTTTGTGCTTAGGATATGCGCCGGAGCACCAAAGAAAATTCAACGGACGAATTGTGACGTATCTTTCCGTTGCCGCTCTCAGAGGCCAAAGGTTCGCCACGTATGACGGTTAGACAATCGACCCAAGGTATCAGTGGGTATGCCCATGTCGACCCTGTCACAAAACCCAGAGCTAATCTGTAGGTGCCCCGTCGGAATAGGGTTAGTTACGGTAGGAACTGGAGCGAAGCGCGTGGCGGGGTGAGCACCACCCGAGCCTACGACAGGAAGAGTCGGGTGAGTCGAGGCGGATCTTCTAAGACTGAATTTGCACCCTCCCTTGCCCCCTGTGATCTCGCTTGGTTGGCCCATTGACATGGTCAACAGGCACACCCTGTCCCTGAAGCGTATGGCTACGAATACTCAGGAAGGGCTGGGGCTCCGCCGTGTGTGCATCAAAAAGAGGCCGTCAGGGGGGCGCGGGGGAAGATTCCGTGGCGAACGCTTACTTAATTTGCACCGGTCCGAGAACTGCTCCGAGCGGGAGAAGCGGCAGCCGAATGGAGGGAAAGGGTTCAAGGCAGTCTGCCGACGCTGAAGATCGGCAATCCCAGCTGTTCCACGCTGTAGCCGTCCATCGCGCCGCATCCGACCACGGTGCCGTCGTAGAGCAAAGCGAGGGTGTAGAAGCCGGACGCCGCGACGGCCACGACGTTGTCGATCCCCGCCACCGCCGTCTGGTTCGCGGTGTTGCGCCCCCACGCGGCAAGGGTCGAGTCCTTCGAGAGCACGACCGTGTGCTGCACCCCGCACGCCCCCGCCACCGCGGGGGAAAACAGCCGGACCGGCGTCGCCTGCCCCACGTCGTTGTTGCCCCACAAGGCGACCGAGCCGTCGGCGAGAACCGCCATGCTGTGCTCGGCGCCAGCGGCCACGTCGATCACCTCGGCAGGGCCCAGGTCCGGGACAGTGCACTGCCCGTGGGTGTTCCGCCCCCAGGCGCGCACGTTGCCCGACTGCAGCAGCACCACGCAGTGGTCGGCGCCGCAGGCGATGAGCCGCGCCCGTGGCTCGCTCGGGTACTCAGACACGCTGGCTCGCCAGATCACGATTTTGCCGTCGGTGTGCAGCCCCGCGAAGTGAGCCCTCCCCCCGGCGATAGTGGACATCGCGACCCAGTCGTCGAACCCTTCCACGAGGACACCCCGGTGGTTCCAGACCTCGACGGTTTCGTCTTCGAGCAGGGTCATCACGCTTGCCTCGGTGCACGCGACTTCGACGACGGCCGCCCGCGGCATCAGACTGGGGAAGTACCCCAGGGTCAGCACGCCGCCGTCCTTCTGCACGACGGCCGCGTGGTTCCGGGCGCACGCCAGCCGCCGCCTCGAGCGGTACGGCGCGGCGGCGGACGCCTTCTGCGCGAGCCGCGGGTGTGGCGAGTCGGTGAACACGCACGCCTCGGCCGTCGAAAACCGCTCGCTCCGCGCGTTGAGTGCGCCGATGAACGAGCAGCCGGCCGCGGCGACCGACGCCATCTCGGTGTTCGAGAGGTCCAGCTTGTCGAACTTGCACTTCGACAGCTGCGCGCAGGTTAGGTCCACGCCGTCCAGGTCCAGGTGCCGGAAATCGGTACCTTCCTTGAAGACAACCTGCCGCAACGATGCCCCTCTTAGACACGTGTTCATATTGAACGCAGTCTCCGATAAGTCAGCTCCGTCAAGCACGGCGCCGGTCAGATTCGAGTCTTCGAGGGAGAGAGGTCCTTTGACGTTCGCCAAACTCGCAGTCGTAAGGTCGCTGTGGTGCATGAGGCAATCGGACAGATCGCAGTCGTCGAACCGTGCGTTAGTCAGCAGGGCGTAGCGGAGGTCGACCTGGCAGAGGGCGGCGCCGGTGAAGTCGATTCCGCACAGGGAGGAGAAGATGAACGACGTCTTCGCGAGCGTCGCCGCGACGAAGGACCGGTGCGACAGGTCGCAACCCTCGAACTGCGTCTCGGTCAGGTTCGCGTCCGCGAAGTCCTGCTCCGGGGAGAAGACGCAGGACTTGAATGAGACCCCTTGGAGGTCGTGCCCGAGCCTGACCCTCGTCAAGTCGCACTCTTGAAACCGCAACCCGCGGAGAGCAGCCCGGGACAGGTCGAGCGCCGGTAGCGTTGCTTTGCAGACCACGGGCGGCTTCGGTTTTCCGATCGGCGTCGTCGACTGGTGGGTGCCGAGGGTGGAGAAGTCGGTTGCTTTGATCTGCATCGCGGACCAGTCCTTGCCGGACAAGTCGGGCTCGGCGCCCAGCGTGATCATGAAGAAGAGGACCTCCTTTTCAAGCACGGGCAGCACCCGGTCGATCAGCGTGCGCTGCTCTTCGTGGAACTGCGCGACCGCGGCTTCGACTTGGTTCGCGGCGTGGACGACGGACGCCGAGGCGTCGCGGAAGCGCGTTTCAAGGCTTTGATACCGAGTCATAAATCGCCCGCAGGCCTCCCGTCTATCCTTTGTCGCGTCCAGCGCATCGGCGCAGGATTGCAGCAGCTCCATGTGCGCCTTGTATGCTTCGCCGAACCGCCGGTCCTTCATTTCTTGTAGCCCTCGCTTTGCGGTGATAGCGCAGTCTCGGCACGCGTCGCGGACTTCCTTTATGTTTTCAGCGCTGCGGGACAGTGTTCCCTTCGCCACGGAGGTGATCACGGCCGGGAACGGAGAAGGCGCCGCCGACGTGCGTGCCGCGGCCGCCAGGCAGTCGGCCTGCGCCTTCCGGTCGAGGGTCGCGACGGTGGTCACGAACTCGAGCACGTCGGCCATCACCGCCTCGTCGGCGCGGAGGAAGAACGCGGACTCCCGCAGGCCGCCGGCCTCCATCCACTTCACGAACTTCTTCCAGAGGCCAGCAGCGCTCGCTTCGAACACTTCCATGATCGATCGGCTCTGGCCGTGTTCCACCGCGGTTTGCGCGTTGTCGCTCATTTTTTCCCGCGCCGGCCCCCAGCCGCCCGCCTTTAAGAATGGAAAGTTTGCAATGTGTGTATTCGCAGAGTTGAGGGATTGTGTGTGTGTGTGTTTGTGGGTGTTGGACCCATTTTAACGTGGTGCCTTTACTTACCGGACACGCTCTTGTTGCGTGGGAGCCGTTTGCGCGCAGATGTGCGCAAACGCTACGTAACACCGGCGGGGGTCACTTTTGACGCGCTTTCGCCGTGGTGCAAACTTTGCGGGTTGCAAACGTCGCTAGTAGCTAGTGACGCAAGTCCGTGCGCGACGGTGGTCACAAACTCGAGCAACGCGGACTCCCGCAGGCCGCCGGCCTCCATCCACTTCACGAACTTCTTCCACCTCGCTTCGAACCCTTCCGTTATCGATCGGCTCTGGCCGTGTTCCACCGCGGTTTGCGCGTCGCTCATTTTTCCCCGCTCGCCGGCCCCCAGCCGCCGGCCTTTAAGAATGGAAAGTATGCAATGTGTGTATTCGCAGAGTCGGTGCGAGACGAGGAACTTTGTGTGTGTGTGTGTTTGTGGGTGTTGCGGACCCATATTAACGTGGTGCCTTTACCGTGGGATTTTACCGGACACGCTCTTGTTGCGTGGGAGTCGTTTGCGCGCAGATGTGCGCAGCCGCTACGTAACACCGGCGGGGGTCACTTATGGCGCGCTTTTCGCCGTGGCACAAAATCGTGCGGGTTGCAAAACGTCGCTGGTAGCTAGTGACGCAAGTCTGATCAGAACCGGAACCAGACCCCCTCACTTTGCTGGTTTCCACTGAGCGGCACGCCGAGAATGCGGCACTCGTGAACAGCCGAGCTAAGTCGGCGGGAGACACGATTCACGATGGTCGCAAAGCGAGATATCCAGTGCGAAGACCATAATCGCGATCCGAATCACAGTACAACTAGAGCATGGAATTCGCAACTGGCAGCCACCTCAGTCTTTTCGCAACTTAGGTGCCATTTCAACAGAGACATCCGCCTCGGTCGACGACCCGACTGAACGGTTCTACAAGGCAGAATGTAAAAGCCCTTGTTCTTTTCCTTTTCAAAACGGAGGATTGATGAAGGCTCTCTTCGTGATCGGAAACGACGTGTTGTGCTACGAAAAAAGTGATGTAGGATGATACTCTGTTGGTTGCCTGAGACTTTATGAAGCGGGGCTAGAAGAAGAAGAAGTCCACCGAGTGTAAGACTGATGGCTCGATTGCATGAGAGACGGCAATCTCATGAGGATGGACGATTGGCCAGGGTCCGTCTTCGCGTTTCTTTTTTCCCTCCCCTAGTGGAGTCTACCTTCTTTGTTTTCTGTGGTTCTTCCCAGGGTCTCCGCGTCTCGAGATGTCATGAGCGCGGAGATCCAATTTGTGTGTGTGTGTTAGAATTCATGTATGGGTAACCCCTGTTGCGGAGTATGGCCCAGGCCGTTGGCTTCCTCACGTCACAGCTGACGCTCCTTCTTGCTGCTCGTGATGACCACGCGCTGTCCGGAACTGTAGCTTTGTTTGACAATGGCTCCCCGCTTCGTGTCCCGTGTGCTGCTGGCTGCAACATGTATCCGGGGGGAGGGCACACGGAGCAGCGAGCCGCGTCGTGTTTGGAACACTTCGCTTTCTTATTCCCTGTTCGCTTCACTGCTGGCCGTGCGCCAGCCCTTCTCTGCCCCCTTCCCCTCCACTCTGCTGCATCCTTCCAGGCCGCCTCGTAGTATCTCTCCGGCTGTACGCATCCCGCCCACTGCTCATGCGCCTTAACAAACGGGTTTGAGGCCGTTTGTGTGTGTGTGTGTGTGTGGCTGGGGGCATGGTTACAATTTCCCAAACGCTTCCATTCACTTACGTTTTTGGGTTGCGATCTGCGAGGAAATGAGCCGTGTTGAAGCAACCGACGCCACGAACACGTTCGCAAAAGAATGCAACCACGTTGCATTTTTCCGCAGCAGCGGGTCTGCCGGACGCTTTTTGCAGCGAACCCCAGGAAGCTGGAGCTTTTAGTAGAAGGGGCCGAAAATCTGACTCCAAATTGCCCAGGAGGCCAAGCGAGCGAATTCGTCCTTGATATTCTGTTCTCCGTTGTTCGTCCACACATCGTAAGTAGATCACACCATCCCCGGTAGCAAAGAATGCCTGACTGCTGCCTAGAAGCAGTATTTTTTTGTGGCGGATCCAGTCCAGCTGCATCGCTTTAAGGCTCTTGATTGATGAGAGAAGTCGCTTACTCCTCCTCTCTTCCCCCGACCGTATGGAGCAGGTCTTTCTGGGTTTGAGTGAAGACGTTAAACGTCCATGAAGTTAGAAGTGTTGTAGACGATGCCGAAAAGACTAGCACCAGCCGGGCACTCCCCATTTGGCGAAGTGGTAGTGCACTGCCACTTACCGACGGTTATGGAAGTCTTTCGGCTCTGGTGCTGGGGCGGCGTCGTGGTGAAGGTCTGAACGAGTATGCGGTATGCTTTCCGACATCCTGCGCGCAGAGTGCATTCAGAGCTCGAGCTCGTCGAGGTCAAGGTCTTCGTGCTCAGCTTCCGCCACCGGAGCCACTTCAGGCGACTCGCGAGGCGGCAGGCAAGGCGTCCGCGCATTCGAGAACTCAACGCGCCGCCTCAGCTTGTCCGGGCGGCTTTCGCGGATGCGCATCAACTGCCCGTTGGGCGAGTAGATCTTCCCGATGAAAACGGCCTGTTGTTGTATTTTTAGTTTTCGTGTGCTACACTGAAAACGCCATACCCGGAAAGCGGGTGTGGCCACCCGCTTTGTAACTCCTGCTGCGATTCCGGCTTCTGAGGCTGGACTCCACCGTGTAGTCTGCACCTTCGTCTCAGGCTCTCAACGCTCATAGAAACGAAGTCTGCCCCAATAACCGCAGATCTAATCCAGCCCGGTTAGCGTCGGATTGCATCCATAAGAAGCGCGCACACGCGCATGCTAGTAGAACGGGGGGATTGCAAGAACGTGCTTGGAATGGGTATGTGCTCAACACCGCACTGGTCCCGGCTGCGCCGTGTTTCGGTCCTTTAAGCCACGGACAAATAAGGCGGACCATCATCAGCGCGGAACCTGAGTGTCTGCAGACAGGACAGCGGTGTGAGTCCGGTAGTAGAACGGGGGGGGCTGATTCCTGAGAGAAATTACAACACCTGTCGGGCGGACTTCTCTTCTTGGAAGAGCACGAACGCGAAATGATCCTGCTGCGCCGCCACATCTTCCGACATGCCTCGAAGCTTCTTTTTCGACTTCGTCTGTTCGGTTTACGAATTTTTAGAGTTAAAGTTCGCTTGAAATTCCGGGGGATTCGGGTCTCCGTGTGGCCGTTCTTGAATGGGTTCTCTAGAGCAAGAAAGGGCTCTATGGTTACGGGTTGTATATTGGTGCACGCATGGGTTATGGCTAACCATGTCCGGGACTGTTTGTGACCGACACCAAGTACATTTTTCTCGGCTCCACTCCCGGTTTCCAAAAACGGCTTCGGTATCGAGCCCGGTTTTGGACGAGGCAGAAAAACAACGGAATTCGCCCCAGCCCAAAACAGCTGCCTAATCTGAAGCCGGGAGAGAACGGGAACTATGGAGTCGCGGCTCATTGAGCGTCGGGTAGCTTAGTTGCAACCGACACGGGTTGCGCCACGACGGAAGCGCGGCATAAGCGACCCTTCTGGTGTCACTCAGCAGCGAAAGGGTACGCATTTACGCGCACATGTATCTCCGTATCTCGTGGGTTAGGGCATTCTATTGGGTTCTTAGAGAAGTTAGGTGGTGCGCTTATCAATAACAATAGAGTTTGCGGATGCTTTCAGCTGAAACTCGATCAGCAAAACGGCTTTCTACTTGAAATACTCAATACCAAGAGACTCCTCACTTTACGTAACAATTATCCAGCAAGTTGCGAGTATAAAGGATCTGATCGAGCGCTTGCCTCCTCCCGCCGACACTATGTTAGGTTGTCGCCGACCAATTGCCGGCAAAATAATGTTGTGTTCAGGGAAATAAGAGTAGCCTAGCAGAGAAGCCTAGCCCCGTCCTCTAGCTGAGGGCAACCTGCAAGACCGCAAGTGCTAGAAAGAGGAGCCGAATACCTTGATGACGGCTTCCTCGACGCTGCCGAAGGCCGCGCCCATGATGGCAGCGAGCTGGTGCCACAGCACGGTGGACGGGACTTCGGAGACGAAGACCTTACGCGGGTCGCCCTTAATCAGGGGCGGCGGGGGCGGGATGTTCAGGGCAGCCATGAAGGACGGCTGGCAGCCGAAGGGGTCCGGCTGGGACGCCGTCACTACTTTAGCCACCCGCCCGCCCCGCTTCCGCTTTCCCGCCTGCCGCACGACGTCGACCACCTCGCCCTCATCGTTGAACTCATACGACTCATCGCTGCTGCTCGAATCGACGGTGTCCAGCAGCCCAACGTTCGCTGTGTGTGTGTGTGTGTGTGTGTGTGTGTGTGTGTGTGTGTGTGTGTGTGTGTGTGTGTGTGTGTGTGTGTGTGTGTGTGTGTGTGTGTGTGTGTGTGTGTGTGTGTGTGTGTGTGTGTGTGTGTGTGTGTGTGTGTGTGTGTGTGTGTGTGTGTGTGTGTGTGTGTGTGTGTGTGTGTGTGTGTGTGTGTGTGTGTGTGTGTGTGTGTGTGTGTGTGTGTGTGTGTGTGTGTGTGTGTGTGTGTGTGTGTGTGTGTGTGTGTGTGAAATCTCAGTAATGGGTAACCCCTGAGCGGAGTCTAGCCCAGTTGCGCAATGCACCTACGTTACTGCTGATGCACCAGCCGGCCGCTGGCGGTGGTTGCGACGTACACGGAAATGCAGCCTCGACTGGCATTGGTTTCCTTCTTCGTGATTTGCATGTTGCTGTCTACAGCAGGTGTCCGGGGGTATTCGCCTTCTCGTACATGTGGTGCAGCGCGGGGCGTCATGCTTAGTACATCTTAAGGCCGCATTGACATTCCGTCTCGTTGGCGGGTGAGATCGTTGACTGGGAGGGTCTTCTCGTCCTCTCCCTTTCCACTCTGCTGTTTCCTTCCAGGTCGCCTCGTAGTATCGCTCGGGTTGGATACTTGCTGCCCACCTTTCGTGGGCCTTGACAAACGGATTCGGGGTTGTTCCTTCCGTGTCGGATGCGCCCCGGCTCATCGATCGTAGCACTGCCTCCGTCTGCGGTGAGAGCACGGCTCGGCACGATACGCCCTGCATTACCCCACCGCCCAAGGCCGTAGCGCTCGTCACGTTCGCAACGCGTCCAGGGTGCCAGGCTGTGCCGTAAATCCGCGCGGCCGTGTTTGCTAGCCTGTGCAGGGTTCGGGCCTTTGCCAGCGCACTCCGTCTGTACGCTTCGTACTGCGCCATGACGGTGCTCACCTCTCCAGATGTCTGCTCTTGCACCTGGTCCATCGCCGCGTTGCTCAGCGCGTCGGCGTCGGTGTTGCGGTCACGCGCGACATGCTCCAGGTTGAAATTGAACCGTGGCGCGAGGGCTCCCATGGACGCCGTCGCCTGCAGGAGGTACGGCCGCAGGATCGGCTTGCACTGCGCTGTCTTCTTCATCGTGCTGATCACTACCTTCGAATCACCTCGGACCGTTACGGGTCCTTGCACGCTCGGGGGCTGCTCCCCGAGCAAGTGCAAGCCCCCGACCAGAGCGCTAAACTCTGCCACGTTGTTGGTCGTTCGGCCTAGGGGGACGATGACCTCCGCGATCTTCTTCCCATCTTCGTATACAACCGCGCCAGCACCTGCCACAGCCAACGCGGTGCCGTTTTGCCTCGACCCGCCATCGAAGTACAGACACAAGCCCGACTGCGCTTCGCTTGGTGGGAGGATCTCCCGGGCTGTCGTTGTTTTGGTCTTCCGCATTGTGGGTGGCTGGATTCGCCGATCCGACACGTCCGGCAGCCGTTCTCCCGTCGTGAGCTCAAAGTCGACGGCTAGCTCTAAGAACGTCACCGTGTGTTCGGATCCGATATGTGCCCAGCACAACTTGCCGATCCACCAGTGTAGCGCCTTCCAGAGCGCCTCAGTCTGCTTCCATTGCTGCGAAACCGTCCCCACTTCGATTGTCGGCATGGATATCCTTCTCGGGCACGGTGTCGTCCATCCCCATGGATATTGGGCTAAGCGGTGGTGGCGTGACGTCTCTTGTGCTCTGTCGTCGCGTATTTGACGAGCACGCAGTACTGCAAGGAAGAAACGCTGCAGGTTTCCGACGAAAGCACACGCTCGTACATGATCCAGGGGGATCGGCTGCGCAGCCGCATCGACCCCATGCCTGTAGAGAGGCGCTATTCCGCACATGCTAAGGCAGGTTGGCCACGTTGTCCTGTCTGTGGTGACCATGCCGTGCTCTTCCCGCACATCCTTCCATGCCTCACACATCCACCATAGGTGCGCCACCGTTTCCCCCTCTTCGTCGTTACAATACGGGCAGGGCCTTCTCTGCCCTGTGCGGCCTGTCGTGGATACTGCCCCTGCGATAATGGACCTCAACATTCCTTGCTGGTATCCAGTGATGCCACTATCCGGCGTTTGCAGAAGGTGTCGGGTGACGCTTCCATCCACTCCATGCGCACACCCCCGCATGTCCTCCCTCCTTCTGCACACGATGGCAAGTTGCTGGCCACGCAGAGCATGGCGCAAGTCGTGCAGCATGACTTTGGTCTCCACCTCAGTCGCGCTCGTCACGTGGAAGCTCGTCTGCTGCGCGCTCTCGCTGACGTACAAGAGGGTTATCGGGCTGTCCCACGTCCAACCCGCTTGGTTAAGGGCTTCCTGAATCAGGCTGTGCGGCGAACCTTTTGGCAAGTCGTCACGGCGCGTCCACGCCCTTTGCGCGCTCGTTCTGATGTGTTGCCACTTCTGCATCTGCCTGACCCATGCCTTTACACGTAGATACGCTGGTGCCGTGTGCGGGTCAAGCCGATGTCCGTGGTGGAGCACCTGCATGACCACTTCCACCGCACGTCGGTTGGTGCCGGTCCACAGTGCCGACATGATCAATTGGCGTAGGGTGTATGCTGTTTTGCGGTCCAACGGCATCACTGAAATTCCGTAGTAAAGCTTTGCACCAGCCGTCATGGATGCCAGCTTCTCTCGTGCCGCTGCGGGTACCGGGAGTCTCTTTACGCGTTGCAGATTTTGTACGGCGCTTCTCCTGCGCTCCTGGATCCTGCTCGACAGTTTGTGCCCCTGCCCCTTCGCGTGTAGCATCACGCCAAGGCAATCGAAGCTGTCCGCCCTTTTGTAAAACTGCGCGGGTTCCTGCGACTCGAATACGTCTGCGTGTTCCTGCCAGTCCATGACTTCGATCAGCCAACCATCTGATGTCCCGAACGAGTGACACTTCTTAGGGCACAGCGACAACCCTGTCAGGACAGTGAATCGGATTGTCTTATTTGCAATCGTCTGAAGAAGGCGGGCTTCTTTGGCGGTGGCTGTGATGTCGTCCACGTATGACCGGGGTTCCCCTTCTCGCTTCACATGCCTCATCCATACGCTGATGAGTAGCCCGATAAGGATTACACTTATCGCGCATCCTTGCATGATGCCATTCGTAGGGGTGAAGCCCTCTCCCACTGTGCCATTCACCTTGAAGTGTCGGCGCATCTGTTTATACGCGGCTTCTAATGCTCGAAGTACCATCGCGTTGAAGCCCAGCCTTTTTGCTAGCTGCATTGTGACACCTATCGGCACTGTATCAAAGCACTTCTTGAAGTCGAAGGCTATTCCAAAAAGGGGGCGTCCGGTAATCCGCGCCTCCTCCAATTCCGCCGCCAGGTGCCAGAATAGATCTTCTGTGCTGTGTCCGGGCCGACAACCATGCAATCCTTCCGGTGCTAGCTCTTCCATCCATTTTTGCGCTTCTTTGGCCCTTACTGCTGCCCAAACCCTGTATAGCACCGGTGCAACCGAGATCGGGCGCTGAGACAGCGGGTCACCCGTGCTGTCAGGTTTCGGAATGAGGGAGATTAGTGCATGCATGAGATCCTCCGGCCACTCGCCTTGCCCCTCCACGTCATTCAGTACCTGCACAAACCCATTCAGAATGTCATTTGGCAGTTGTTGCAATTCGTGGATCCTCCACCCATGCATTCCTGCCGAGGCCGACTTCTTCATCTTTGCCAACACTGCCCTCACGTCCTTCACCGTGATCGGCTCGCACTGCATCTCCACTCTGTCCGGGAGTATGGACTCGTACGTTCGCATAAAGCGCTCCCAACATGGCTCCTCCTGTCGTGTGTATTTATTGAAGATTCCTCCCCACGCACCATCGCTGCGCAGCATTCCGTCGATCTCCTTCGCATTCGCCGTAAGGGTTTTGTCTTCTCGTCTCATAAATAGCAATGGAGCGGTGTAGCGGTCAGCAACATGGGCGAATACGAGCCCCCCACCATGCATCCATGCCTCCTGCATCTTATGCGCCCACTGCGATCTCCTGTGCCGTTTGAGTGCGGCGAACGCCGCCTTTTGAGTCCCCTCGAGGTCGGCTAATGTACTCTGCAGCGTCTGTAACTCGGTAAATGCGCTGGAGGTCACAGCTTCTACAACGGATTTTGGGATGTAGCCCCTGATAACCCTCCTCCGCGCGGCGTCTCTCGCGTGTTCTTCCCGTCTTGTGAGCGGGTATGGCACGTCCGCCCTTAAGCGCTCGTGCCCGACCTGCACTAGCGTTCGGAGATGCCCCAGCAGTTCGTCTCGTGCACGTGTCTGCTTCGTGGACGCTCCTCTTACCGACTGTGGTTGGAACTTTGTAGCCAGCCGGGAGTCAGTGACTACTCGTCCTCCTCGTCCCGTGTACATCCCCGTAGGCAATACTAGATCTTTGCCGTGCAACTTCACTAAGTATTGTTCGGCACACTGCGATAGCTGTTTTAGACTGTGTGTCCCCCATCGCGTTTCCTTTGCTCTCTTGGCCAGTGCCTCGAGGTCGTCTCTCTCGTTCTGCTTCAACTTAGGTCTTTCTCGCGGGAAAGCGGCCGGGAGTATGGCGCGGCTGCTCTGTTCCCGGAATGCCTGCTGGCGGAGATTTACGTACAGCGGCGAGTGCGTGTGGAACTTGCTGCTCTCTCTCGCAACTGTCATTACCGTGTCAACGGCCGGTGCTGCACATGAGTTTGCGAGGCATAAGTCAATCCGACTTCCTTCTAACGCGTTCGGTGCCCAGCATGTGTTCGGCGGTATTTCACCACGTCCTCCAGCGTACGCAGCTGCCACGTCCACCCACCTCCCGGAACGACATGCTGCCGCTAGCACCGGACTCGACTCTGTTGTGCAATTGAGGTCACCGAGCACCAATACCGGCACCTGTCCCAGCCCCGCTGCAACGCCTAACACCTCCGATAGGAGCTGTTCCCTTTCTTGCTGCACCTGCGTGCTGCTACCAGACTGCCCATACACGGAGAAAATGTGCATGGCTGTCTTCCCACAATCCAGGGCCACGGCTACTTGCACAACGCGTGTCGATGCGACAATTTTCTTCTCACATTCTTCCACTGGGGTCACTCGCTGCGCTGTGAGGTGCTGCCTTGTCAGGACCGCCACTCCTCCAGGCTTTCTTTGCGTCTTTCCATCCCTTCCTACCACCATTTCTACATCGTTTCCCCAGTACACGTCCCACCCGTATGCTGCCAGTAGCGAACACATGTAAGCTTTTTCATGTTTCGTTACCCGCGTTTCTTGAACTACGATGATGTCCGCTACGAGCCGGGCTACTTCCAGTAGCTTTTCGGTGTCTAGGGACGTGACGTTGATCGTGACAATGACCAATGCACCGCTGTCCGCCGTGGCTACCATACTTACTGTTCGCCGCATGGGTGTCGCTGGGGGGTCGGCAGGTAGAGCAGGTTGTGTTCGTGCTGCTAGAGATTCTTGGCTCGGAATCGGGACTACCCCATCTGTTGATCGCTGGAGCTTCTCCCGCATCCGGCTCGTGACTAGCAGGATATCGTAGTGTTCCCTCCTGTACGTTACGGTTAGGACTTTGGAGGGAGCTGCTCCTCTGCCGTACCTTGCGATCGACTTTCTGCTTCCTGCGGCGTCCAAGACCCATATTGCGGCATCGAGGATTTCTGCCGCTGCCTGCAGGCACCAATGATCCCCGTACGTTGTCCGTTCTTCCATGTGGTCCAGGTATTCGTCATACGTTTGACGGTCTCTCTCATCCTCGGGACAAAACATCCCACGGTACTCGTCGTTGTTCCGCAGCCATCCCACCACTTGCTGTCTCAGCGTGGCTGCCGACCGATCTTTCATGCACCGAGCTAGCGACGCGAACATACACGCGCCATCCTGTGCAACCGGTAGGACCACTGCCCCCAGCCGGCTCGCTGCGTCTCGAAGCCACGTGTTGGCTTCTTCGATTTCTTGGAGGGGGTCCTGTCCGGGCCCTCCTCCCCTCATCCATGCTCTACTGCACTTTCTACCACGGGTCTCTGCTGGGTGCCTATACCTGGCAGCTTGCCATGTTTTTACAAAAACATAAACACGCGTCCCTCCGGTAGCGTAGGTGTTGGAGCTGTTGTCGCCGCTGATGTTGATTGATGAAACTGATGAAATTGAAGACGACGTTGATGATGGAGGTGGTGATGGTGATGGTGATCGTGATGATGATGAGGGCGATGATGATACTACGGGGGCGGTCCCGGAAGCTAGCTTTGCAAAAGTTACCGGCAGTCATATCTTTTGGCGCATTTGCTCCGGTAGTCGCCCCCCCTGCGTGACGCCGTTCGAGTACGCCACCGTCCATGTGCCGTCTGCCGCCTGCCCCTTGAGGGCGGCTTCGTACCACCTGTCGTCTGTGTGCTGCGCCTCCACCATGTCCCCTACTTCCCACCGGCCGCCCCTACATGAGGATGGGGTCGATGGCGGTGCGCCCTCACTGTCGCTCCCGTCAGTTGCCCAATCCACGACGCTCGGGCTCTCGCTGCTGTCCTCAGAGTCCTGCGCCAGGCGCAGCTTTGCCTTGGCTGGCGTTCCCTCTGCTGATCGGGATGCCTCCCGCTTCGTTGCGACCTTAGGCCGCGGCTGGTTCGTGTCACGCTGCTGTCGTTTCTGCAGCTCCCGGACGTGTTGCTGCTCGTGCTTATCCCACTGTTCCTGCTGCTCCTGTTGCACCCGTCCTCGCTCCTGCTCCTCTGCCGTGACCAGCTGCTCCTGTCGTCCCTGCAGATCCTGCTCCCGGACGCGTTGCTGCTCCTGTTCGCTTCGGCTTTCCCGCTGCAGGTGCACCAATTGTTGTAGCATCTCATGTTGCAACTGCTGCTGGCGTTCCTGACGCTGCTCCTGCTCGGCCATCCACCGTTGCTGGCGCGTCGTTTGCTCCTGTTGTTGCTTCTGTTGCTGCTCGTGTTGCTGGCCGATTAGCTTTTGAAGATCAGTAAGGAACGCAGTTTGTGTTGTTCCCAGTGTTTCTGCGTGGTGTACGATCGCCTCTTCCAGTCGGCGGTCCACTCTTTCGGTCAGGCGTCGCTCCATCTCGGCAAGTTCCTTCTTCAAGTGAGCTAGCTGTGTCGCCCGTGGTGGCGACGCAGCTGCCTGTCCGGGTACTGGAACCGTTGCCGTCGCTGGTGCCGGTGCTGACGTTGCTTCTGGTGCTGCCCGTGCCGCTGCGACCGACGCCGGCGCCGAAGCTGACGCGGGCGTCTGGTTCCCGTCTACCCACGTTGTATTCGCCCTGATGGGTGCGGCCGTTGTTCTCTCTCCTTTCTGTTCCCGCCACTCGCGCTCCAACTGCAGCCCTCTCTCCCACCTGCGTACCCCTTCCTCTCGCCCGCAGAAGTCCAAGAACTCTTTCTTGGTGTACTTCTCCCGCTTGTTCCTCGCGGTGGGGTCTGGGACTCGGCTGATGGGTGGTGGTGACGGTCTGATGGTGCACGTCCCACCCTCGCGCAGCTTGAACTCCGTGGCCGGCGGAGCTCCGGCTGCTCGCACCACTAATACACGCCCATTCCGGGGCAGTGCTACGACCTCGGCATCCCAAGGGAGCTGCTGCAGGAGGGACGTTGCTGCCTCCCTCCTGGTTCCTTCCGGCAGCGCTTTGATGTCGTACAGCGACATCGTTCTCCTCACGAGTGTGATTGTGGGGAGGGTTGGGTCCGGCTGTTGGCTGGTGCTCGCACCATTGACCGGGGGAGCCGCGTGGAGGCCGCCGGACCCTGCCATTATATTGTTGTCTTCGGTATATTTTTGGCTTTCGTGTTCCCTCTCAATTCCCCCTGTGTGTGTGTGTGTGTGTGTGTGTGTGTGTGTGTGTGTGTGTGTGTGTGTGTGTGTGTGTGTGTGTGTGTGTGTGTGTGTGTGTGTGTGTGTGTGTTTCGCTTTTTTTTGCACGCAGCCGCTTCCTTGGCAGCAATTTCTTGACTGGATGGAACGCCGTGGGTAACAGAGCCCACGACCAGGGTAATGGCGGTCTGTCCTTTTCTAAGCCCCCCCCCTGATACGTTTTTGAAGCTACGATGCACAGAATCTGGGGTGATGGTCTGCGTTAGCTACTCGGTGGTGGCTACCCCTTGCTTCGTTCCGCGTCGTGTTTCCGGCGCTTGCACCCATTTCGCATCGTTGTCTTCTTTCGGTCGCTTTGTATCCTTTCTCTTCCGTCCCTATCGCACGCCCCCTGCCTCCTCGAGACTAGCGCGCTGGGTAGAGCGGCGTCTCGCTCGGGATCGACTGCCCATTGATGCTGATGAGAGGGACCTGGAGAATGACTTTCAGCTGCCTCCGCCAGCTGCGCTCTGCGCGAAATACCCCAGATATCCAACTACACGCGGGCAATTGCTGGCGTTGAGTAACCTTCGACGCGGGCAATTGCTGGCGTTGAGTGACCTTTGACGCGGGCAATTGCTGGCGTTGAGTGACCTTTGACGCGGGCAATTGCTACCGTAGAGTGACTGCCTTTGCTCGCGGGAAAACGAGCTTCGGGGGGCACGAGACTCTACCTTCCGTAAACGACCAAGCTTTCCAAGGATGTGAAGTTCGTTTATCGACCTTCGTGGTGCATCAACTCCCACAGGGAAACTGTGATGGCGGTCAATAGCTGGAAGGGAAAAGGTTATACCTGCCTCATTGGGCCCCGCGAGGCGCTTGCGCTTCTTCTCTTTCCGTGCCGCTCGCTCCTTTTCGTCATCGGAGAACTCTTGGTGTTCCAACGGCAGCTCCTCGTCTTCAAAGTGCGACGCGTCGCATCCCGGCTGGTGGTACCTCTTCTCGAAATAATCTTTGACGTTGTCCTCACACGTCGCGCCTTCGTCTTTGAACAGCAACTTCGCACGCGCGGGCGCAGTGTACACAAGGGAGCCAACAGGGGTTCGGGGTTCCATCTCGATCTCGTCTTCGATATCTTCGTCTTCTACTTCAGTTACCATGTCCTGCGTGTGTTGTGCGCATAAGTCGAACTTTGACCCTCCGAAGAAAGGTCCACCACACTTGCGTGTGTTCCAAGAAATATTTAACCACTTAAGGACGGAGGGGGCAGGGTTAATTTGGGAAAGGGGTGGCTCCATGGCGAATCTCAGGTATCCGTTGGAGCTCGGAGCAGGATTTCTGCCCAGGTGAAGGACGCATTTCAAAGATTTGTGTCGGATCTTTCCGATACAGCAAACAGCGACCACTTTCGACCATTATTTGGCCTCTCGCCCGCGAACGTGACACCGCGAACTTTCGTGAGTTAACTACCACTACAGTGGTAGTTCGTCCGGTAGTGGTTGCCTTTCCTGATTCCTCAAAACCAGCACCATTGACAACGACCCCACCCCCTTAAGATCTTCTTTTGGAGTGCAAAGATGAAGGGAGGTGTTTGGAATCGTGTCTCTTTTTGATCGTGCGGTGTCAAGGCACATGGGGGTCTTTATGCGTGGACTGGGTTCCGGCTGAGAGCCATATTCCGCTTCAAGCTATCCCAGCCACGACGTTACCGAACAATCCGAAAGGGCAAAGGTTGGCCCTTCTTGTCCAGCTCGTCAGCAAGAGCTTTGACTCAACACATGTAAGTGGAATATGTAGCAGGCATTTTTCCCAGGACCGGCTTAACCTGCGAAAAGTGCCACGCTTTGGTCAAACCGCACCGGTGGTCTCCGTCTGTTCGGTCAAGGGGGGCGGGGGGGGGGAAGCCGTACCTGGACGACATAGTAAGGATCGTCGACCTTCCCGAGAATGCAGGCGATCTTCCCGAGCATGCGGCCGTCCTCCAGGTAAATATCGGTGGACGCGTCGAATATGCACGGCCCCTCCTTCCGCACGACGTAGATCGCGTACCGGATGATGTCGGCCGAGTCCTTCTTCCGCGAGTGGTTCGTGAACACGGCGGTGACCTTGCCGACGGGCGCAAGATCGGCCCTGGGGTCAAGCGGCTCGACCTCCTGCGGGTCGATGCCGAGACCTTCGTCGAAGGCGAGGGAGAGATAGCTGGGGACGTTGTTGCCGGAGTAGTAGTGCTGGACGCCGACGACTTTGTTGATGTCGAGGCGGTGCATGTCGAGGAGCTCGGATTCGGGCATGACGGTGGAGAGTTCCCCCGGGCGGCACGACGACGTGTTGCTGCGGTACGACTTGCTCTTCCGGGACCGCGAGCGGGTGTGGGATTTGTCGGGGAGCCCATCGGGTCGGAACCGGAAGCGCGGCTCGTCGTTGTCGTCGTCGGATACCGGCGCCTCGGCCACGGCTCCTTCTTCGTCTTCGTCGTTGACTTTGGGGAGGTCCAGCGTCGACCCGGAGCTCAGGCTCATGTCGCTGTCCGAGTCGTACGCTTTCGGCGGCGGAACCCGCTTCGCGAAGACGGAGTACGTCACGAAGTTTGCCGACCGGGAGACCGCGCGGACGGACGCCGGAGCGTGCTGCCCGTCGTCGCTTCCGCCGCCGCTCGACAGGTCGTCCTCGGGGTCCTGCAGGCACGAGCGGACGTCGTACGTGTCGCTGTCCCGGTACTCGGACACGCCGCCGATCGTCACCCGCTTCGGAACGGGCACTGCGAGGGGCGCTTCGTGCACGGCACCCGCTGCGGCCTTGCCCAGCTCGTTCTCGAGCACCCGTATCCGAGCGAGCGCGGACTCGAGGGCTGGCGAATCCTTGTCGGCGGCGGCCTTGTCCGGGCCACCCTCCGCGGCTCCCGGCTGCGGGGCGGTCAGAATGCCGGGCGTCCTCGAGGCCGCGTAGATCTTCTCCGCCGTGGTGAGGATCAGCTCCGGGTGCGGGCCCGCATCGGATGGTGCGGCGGCGGCCGGCTCCGCGAACGCGCCGTCGCTGGCGCGTGCCGCGTCGCTTTCGGGTTGCATCTGGTTTTTAATATTTTCGGCCCCCCCTCCGCCCCTTCCAGTGGCGATGCAGGGGGGAGGAACCTGTCAGGTTGCTTCGTTTCACCTCCTCAGGGACGAGACACATATTTAAGGAGAAAAGGTGAAATCCAAGCTTCTTCTGTTTTGAGGTTTATAAGACCAGTATTTTGGAGTCTCACGGTAGCTCGGTGGCTTGACGCGTTCAGCCGTAATGAATCCAACAGCCGTAGTGCCGTCAGTGAGGGTGAATGCAACATGAACTGGGTGGGACCAAGGGGTGAAGAACACCGTCATCCCTCATCCAGTGCTTCTCGCAGTACTTTTCTGAAAAGGTGTTGGTTTCGCCAAAGCAAGATCCGTGCTGTTCAAAAAAAAATGGTGCTCGTCTTTTCGCAGACTGGAGGGGTTTTGCAATTATTTCGTCGTGAACCCGGATCGGGTGTCTCCAAGCGCATCTGGGGGGTGC
Organism: Diplonema papillatum; assembly: GCA_030068145.1. Classification (NCBI taxonomy): domain Eukaryota; phylum Euglenozoa; class Diplonemea; order Diplonemida; family Diplonemidae; genus Diplonema; species Diplonema papillatum. The sequence continues at coordinate 177,825 of JAPJBO010000007.1, read as the reverse complement.
TTGGGGTGGACATAAAAAGCGGGGGGGGGGGGGGGGGGGGCGATAGTCGTTCTTTTTCGGCAGATAAGGTCAGGAATTGGAGGGAACTACCTGCTGGTACCTGTCTCTACGACCGCTTGGCTGGCACAAGCCAATTAGCTACTTATCCCTGTGGGAATTGTGCTGTCACCGCCGAAACATGAAGCGAGACAAGAAGAACGCCGAAGTTCTGAGAAGATCTGAGTGCGATGAGGCCGGAAGCTAGCTGCCAATTCCTACCGTTGAGATTTGAGCACAGCGCACTAACCAAGATTGGAGTTACTGTATTTTGTTGCCACGTTGGCTTCGCAAGAAAGCGAAGCACATGCTGCAAGTCAAAAGCAAATAAAGCAAACAGAGGCCAAGCATTTTGCTTCCATTCTACGATTAGAACTATCGCGTGCTGTGACAACTAGGCACACTGGCTGTGGAGGATCCGCCCATCGGATCCCACGACCAATTGAAGTTGAGATTGTGTAATGAAAGAAGGTTGTTTGCGCACGAGCGATGTCCAAGCGCGATAGTGTCTAGACCTGCACGCCCCCGCCTACTTCTTGAAGTGAAAGAGACCCCTTCATCTAGCGTTTATTATGGTTTAGAGTTTCGGTGGTTTAGGGTCTCCGGTTGATCATTGAGGCTGTGAGGCGGGTATGAGGGGTATCATGAAAACACGGGGGTCCTAACGTTTCTTGCGATGCTCTTGCCAGGGCGCGCTTTATGAGGGTCGTGTGTTTCAAAATATTATGTTACGACGTATTTTGCCCGAGTGGTCTCCTTCGTTCGCAAAGCGAAACGTCAATAGCGCACCCGAGGTTGCAGGCGGCTCTTGGCCGCCGGACTTTTAATAGGACAGACCGCGCTCCAATTTGAAGAACCGACGCCTCTTTTATTCATCCATCCGAGGGTTTGCCGGCGCCGTAGCGGCAGCGGTGGAAGGCCTCGAACCCGAGGTGGGCGAGGAAGATACAGACGACCCACGCGATGGCCACCGCGACCACGGCGGGCGGGGCCACCACTGAGCAACGCGCCGAGCACGAGGTTGGCCAGCGCGAGGACGATCGCCAGGCGGCCGGAGTTCTTGTGGACGGAATCCCAGACCCGGCGCGGGTAATATTTCTCGTCGTTGGGCGGAAGAAAGGCGTTCGCCGGCTGGAGGATGCCTATGACCTGCCTGACGTTTCAGGGCGCGCTTTACGAGGGTGGTGTGCTTCAAAAACATGCTACGACACATATTTTGCCTGAGTGGTCTCCTTCGTTCGCAAAGCGAAACGTCAACAGCGCACCCGATGTTGCAGGCGGTCTCGGATGCCGGGCCTTTGATAGGACAGACTGCGTTCCAATTTGAAGGACCGACGCCTCTTTTATTCATCCGGGGGGTTGCCGACGCCCGTCCGGGCACGTTTCCAACCGCCGCCCAACGGGCCGGCGCCGTAGCGGCAGCGGTGGAAGACCTCGAACCCGAGGTGGGCGAGGAAGATACAGACGACCCACGCGATGGCCACCGCGACCACGGCGGGCGGGGCCACCATGATCAACGCGCCGAGCACGAGGTTGACCAGCGCGAGGACGATCGCCAGGCGGCCGGAGTTCTTGTGGACGAACTCCCAGACCTGGCGCTGGTAGTACTTCTCGTCGTCGGGCCCCGCTTTGTGCGGGCGGATGAAGGCGTTCGCCGGCTGGAGGATGCCGAAAAGCATGACAACCAGGCCGATGGCTCCGTGCGCGAACTGGAAATGGTTCGACAGAGGGGACGGGACGATGAGGCCGAACCCGACGACAGCAAAAAGCAAGCCGAGCGACATGCACAGCCGGTGGACCTGGAACCAGAGCGGGTCACGGTGCCGGAAAAAATGCGCCGAAAAATGACCCGCCGGGATGAACACGCCCCAGCCCAAGAACATGAAAACCCCGTGCAGCATCGGGAGCGTCAGATACCCGCCCGCCCCTGATGCAGACGCGGTGCCGCGCAAACCGGACGCGTCGGGCGTCAGGACCCAGACGGTCGTGCCCATAGCCCTTCCGCCCACGACCATCACGGAGTTGTCCGTGAAAGCCGCGGCGGCCTCCTGCGTCCTCGGCGGCTGCGGGCCGGCGGGGGTGAAGAAGGTCCACGACTTCTCGGCGCAGTCAACCACCGCCACGTCGCCGCCCGGCGCGGCGCTGCCTTCGAGCCACTGGCTGCCTATGTCCACGCCGCCGGACGTCAGCATGACGACCTGACTCTCCGAGCCAGGCACCGGGACAACGACGGAGTTCACCCTCGGAGTCGGCTGCCCGTCTGTGATGCGGGCCCAGCCCCCCCCCGCGGCCCGGCACCACGCGTCGTGCGAGGGGCACGGGCCCCCCGTTTTCCCGCCCGACAGGCACCCGCCCATGAGGAACACGTCCCCGTTCCGAGCCGGGCCCCCCGCCGCCAAGCAGCGGGCGTGCGGCCGGTCCATCACGTACTCGGTCACCTCCCCCGCGAGCTGCGACCACGTGAAATCGCCCAGGTCGAACGCGAACGCGTTCGAGTACCTCTGTTTCGCAAACCCGTGCGTCACAGTCAGTACCCAGCGACCCGCCACCCCGTCGTAGTGCACCCCACCAGTCGCTCCGTACCTTGGCTGCGGGGGCTCGCCCGGATCCCCTCCGTCTAACCTCGTCCAGAGGTCCGAGCGGAAGTCGAACCGCCAGACGTCGTTGAAAAACGACTTGGATGCCGTGCTCTCTCCCGTTGCGACCACCAGACCGAGGTCGTCGACACCGTACACCATCGAGTGCCTGGAAGACGGCCGAGTTGCCGCTTCGGGCAAGCGCTGCCACTGCGTGCCCGTGGCGTTCAAGTCGAGGCTGTACACCGCATCCCAATGGTACACCACGAGCCTGTTGAACACCGCGTCGTAGCCGGCCGCGTGCCTCGCAAACTCGAGGTCCCCCCCGGCGAAGGAAGCGGCCCGCTCGCTCCACGTCCACGCGCCCAGCGCCACCACCGCCGTGACAACTGTGGAGCAGAGCATCTACCGCGACACGGCGCCCGGGGCTGGTGTATCTAGATCGGAGGGGGCCCTGCGGTTCGCTTTGTTCGGGCGAGGATGGCGAGGAGGGAATGCTTCCTTTTTTTTTTTGCGGGATGGACCGAGAGCTAAACCTCAAGACTTTGCCGTATAAGCAGAAAGTGCGCTCATCTCCACCGCCTCAGGCTCCGAAATTGTCCAAAGCGATGTCATCTTCACGAACAACTTCCTCGGTGTGAAAAGTTTAACAACCTTTCGGTTTTGCTTGCTCAGGATGAAGCCGGAGAATCCGGGAGATGACAGAAAAATATCATTTTGCTACTGAGGTAACCTCGGGTATTTCCTACAAAGCAGGTGCCTGTTGAAAAGAAGAAAATGGAAGGCCAAAGGTACGAACTGAAACAAAACGCCGAGGGCCCCGGAGGGCAGCTTGCCGTTCGGACGAAGTTAGCGAAAGAGCTAGGGGGAGGGGGGCGGGGGGGGGCGGCTCCGGGTTGCGAACTGGGTGAGAGCTGCAACATGTGTGCGTATAAGTCGATCTTTGAGTGCGTGAGCCCCTCCGAAGAAAGGTCCATCACACTAGTTCCAAGCTACTTAGCCCGGCTCTCTGGGTCGCGTCCCCCTCCTTCTTTTGGTCGCCTGGTCTTGCGTCTTGTTGGTCCGTCCGGGCTGGGGGCTTCGCGCTTCCCCTTCGTCTTGCATCACCTCGTCTCCACTCCCTGCCGCACGGGCTTCTACGGTTTGTGCCACCTGCGACGCGGGTCGCTTTACTGCTTTTCTGCGCGACGGCTGCTCTGTACTCGTTGCCTTATGCGATTGCCAGAGCTGCAACATATGTGCGTGTTGAGCAGGCTTCAGAGGCTCGGCATGAGTCCTCTGCTGTCGTCGCAGATACGGTCAGGGGAGTTGGTTCTTAACATGCGGACAGCATGCCTCATGTTTGGCACACCAGAACTCCAGAGATGCATAAACGGATACAGACACCGCAAAGTGCGAAGTGCTGCTTCGAAAATAGTCCGACTTGGCAATCGGCCTCCAGGTTCCTGCTGTAAAAGTTGCGGGTGCTTCGGTTGGCGGATGGTCTGTGCCATCCTTCCGCAAAGCTATTAGTCCTGATAGTCCACCAAGGTGGCTTCCGCTGGAGATCGCCTGCGGTGAGTGTCGGACGTCTGCGTCATCCTTTCACAGAGGATGATGCCAAAGCCGGGAGCAATTTCTTGGCACTGCTGCACGCCGACACCTTCCCCTCCTCTGGCGGAAGAATCGATGGAATTCATCCACTACGTAAAGCTCAGTGAAGAAGTGCGTCGGGCAGGAGACAAGAATATCGGCAATCGCAACCTGTCCGTCGATCCTTCTTACACGCATGCCGACCCTCAAAGAAACGAACAGCCTTCCGAATGGCCGTCGACGGACTACAACCTCCCGGCGCACACCGAAAACACCGTCCGGCAAAGCAACTCGCGGCATCGCAAGCGCCTGGGCTCCCCTTGGAGCCGAACGGCAGCCTCCGAAGCGTTAAGGGGGGCAAGAACGAGCTCGGAATAGCTACGTGTTCAACACCGCACTGGTCCCATCTGCGCCGTGTTTCGGTCCTTCGAGCCACAGAAAACCAGGGACGGACCATTATCAGCGCGGAACCTGAGTGTCTGCAGACAGTCGCGGCTGTTCGCGGCTCACCACAGCAAAGCGCCGTGGGGGGGAAGAGCGGGTTGCGATCACCGCCGTCTCCTGTCCCTGCGGTCTTTGTCGCTCCTCCTGTAGCTGTCTCGGCGGTCCCGTTCTTCGCGCCTTTCCCGCTCCCTGCGGTCGCGGTCCCCTCTTCGGTCGCGCCCGTCATCCTTCCGACTGGGCTCGCGTCGCCTGTCGTCCTTGTCTCGGTCCGTTCTGTCGGACTTCCTGTCGTCTTTCCGGCTCTTGTCGCGTTTGCTTTTTCGGCGCCTGCATGAGTGTGACTACATTGCGGGTGGTCCAAGAGCGGCAGTGTGAAAAACGAATCGCCTTCCTGCGAATACTGCTTTTAATGCGCTTCCGAGGTTTCTTCGAGAAGGAACCTCGAGTTCCGAATCCGAGATGACAACTACGCACAACGCGACAACCAGGGAAGGGGTGTTGCAAAAACGTGCTGGGAATGGGGTGCTCGACACCGGACGGTGCGCCGTGTTTCGGTCCATTCAGCCCCCGGACACCTTAGGCGGACCGTCATCAGCGCGGAACCTGAGGGCTGGCGGGAAGGAGCAAAGACCATGCACTTACTACGTGACTTAGAGCAAAAAAGAAAGGTGGCACACCCGTCGCTGCTTCCGCTGCTTCCTCGCCGGTACGACTTCCCCTCGCGTTTGGCCTGTGGCGTTTGGGTTTGCTTTCGACGATTGCTTAGAAGGGCACTGCGCACAATGTCAGAACTAGAGAACCCTGGAGACTCACACTAAATTGTGCAGGCCAAAAAGACGTAGGCAGTCTGTTCGGGGCGTGGTTAATCAGAATTTATAACCTGCGAATGATGCAAAATAAACAGTGGAAAACAATCCTCCGACACGTACAAACAAAACGAAGCGCCTTTCTTGTTGGAGGCCCCTTGGGTTAGGTTCCCTGCCCGTTCAGGATCTGTTCCAGGTGCTTTCTCTTGGTTTTGTACACAAACCTACGAGGTCTTGTACTCCCTTCCTCCGTTTTGCGTTTTGCGAGAAAGTTTGCAGGATCTTTTCGATGCAGCATCAAACAGGCTTCAAAGGTCGCATGTCAGCTAATGTTCTCCTCTTGCTCAACCGGTAATGCGCGCGGAAACGAGGGAATTCGGCGAAGGTTCATCGTTTGCTGGCGTGAATCGCGATGACGGATGTTCCAAAGTTAACGACTACATACCGTGAGTCGGCGTTCTCGCGTGGGCGTTGATTCGGCAGAGTCGAACGAGCTGCTGGAGACTTCGTCGTCCGATAGGTTGACGGTCGAGTCGACTCTTTGGAAGAGTGTCTTCTGCGAGCCTCCTTCGACGAGCCGAAGTTCGCCCTTCATCTTGTTCTTCCCGTCAAGGACCAGCCGCACCGTGCCAAGCTCCTCAGGGCCGTCGTCTTCCTCGCCGCTGCTGTCAGCATAGTCGTCGTCGTTGTCGTCGTCCACCAACGTCACGTTGTACGTCAACACGCTGTCGAACACCTTCAAATTCGTGTAGTAGTGCGACGGCTCGGAGGAGGAGACGTTGTGGTCTTCGACCTTGAGGTAGTAGTTCCCAGTTTGGCTCTTCCACGTGCCGCAGAACGGCGACCAATCCTCGACGGGGAACGGGTTGCGCGCGTCGCAGAGCCCGCAGCGGCCCCAGCTGGTCTGGTTCTGGTACTTGCACTGCGTGCACGTCCACTTTTCGACGCCGCGCTTCAAGAACTTCTCGGGGACGATCAGGAACGACCCGTCCTGCAGCACGCAGTGGTAGCAATTGGCCGACGGGTAGAAGCCCTGGACCACGGGGACCATCTGCCCCAGGAGCGCGAGCGACTGCATTTTCTGGATGAGCTTGTGCATCTGCTTCCGGTAGATCCCGTCGCGCGAGAAGAATAGCTGGCGCTTGATGATCTCCTCCATGATCTGTTGGTGCGAAACGGTGATCTGCGCCGTGGTTCCGTTCGGGAACTTGCAGCGCGCGAGCTTCCGCTTGGCCCCGCACTCCTTGCACTTCAGCGGGTTCTCCAGGATGTGGTTCTGCGTCTTGCAATTCCGCCACACGTCGGAACAGGTCCAGTACACCTCCCAGTTGGACTGGTCATCTTGGTCCAGCCCGCCGGGATGCCGGAAAATGCACTCGCCGCCAAACCGGCAGTATCCCTTGATGAAGTCATGGCAGACCTGTGTTTGCGAGAGAGAAGGTGATAGGGTGGGTCGTTGAGTCGCAGCCCCTTGCCGCCACAGCGAAGGAAGTTGAAGTATGGCTAAAGAAAAAGTGGTGTCACCTGAGGGGGTAATCTCAGGGCCGCCCACGTGATAAGCCGTTAAGCATTGAGTTCTTTTAAGTACATGAACCACATGGATTAACATGCACTATGCCGTTAAGCAGCGGCTGCCGGCTTATCCCGTGACACCGAAAAATCAGAAGAGGGCGGTTCGCGTTGCCGTCGAAACCGAGCGGCGATCAGTTTGGCGCCGTCCTTTGTGATTTTGCAACTGGCCGCACCCTCAAGTAATTTCTAGTGTGCCAGCGCACGTTACTATGTTCCCGACCTCATATTTCGTTTCGAGGAGCCGCGCTTTTAAATACCCAGCACAAGGGAGGTGGCGGGAGAGGGAGGGGCTCATGTGGGCGTAAATTGTCACCCTTCACACCCGTGCGCAAAGCGCCTGCGTGGTGCTACTTGGTGCTGTATGAATGAAAGCAGTTCGTGAAGGCGCGCCTCTGTGTCTTTTGTGTTGGTGTCGGTCGTCCGGGTGGACCTTTTCATCGCGCTTTTTCTGCAGCGTTTTTTTTTTTTTTACATAAGCGCCAGCTTGAAAGGAAATGCTCGACGATGCTGCCCGACAAAGAACAGAAGGGATCCCAAGTGCTGTAACTACCGAACCACGTGTTGAACGGACGTGAGGTCATGCGGGTCTACCCCTACACGACAAATCACACAAACACAACAGGTCAAAAAATCCTGAGTGAGAAAACAACACACGGTGGTGTAAGCGAAGAACAAAAAGGGATGAAGTGGAGTAGGGAGGCCGCGGTGGAGTGGGTGAAGCAGGCTACGGGGCTCCAAGTTCCGTCCGCTTTCCATTTTCGTCCGGACAACGGTCGACTGCGGCCGATTATCCGGTTGGCGGGGGAGGCCGGCGCTTCCGCGGACGCGTACCTGAGGTCCCTGCTAGGGGCCCTGGGGGGCGAGCAGCCGCCGAGCGGGACGGCGCAGTGGGTGTTGGCTTGGTTGGCATGCGCGTCCGCGCCCACGGCCACCCGTGCTGACTTCGAGGAACTGGTCCGGTCGGTGTCGCCGGACCGCGAAGACCCCTCCCCTCGACTGCCTGGCCGCTCCGCCGACGCCTCGCACTCAGACTCGGCGGATTACGCCGCCATCTCCGCCGCCGCGGCCACAGCGGCGGCCCGCGCCTCATCAACTGCCGCCACTTCTGCTGCTGCTGCCGCGGCCGACCCCTCCGCCGCCTCGTCTTCCGCTGCTGCTCCGCGCACCCCCTCGGGGATTCCGCTCCCGGGAACACCGGACGGAGACGAAGAGGTCGCCCGGGCCCTGCAGGTCGACGTGCAGGACACGCCCGCGAGGCGGGTGACGTTTGCGGAACGCCCGGACGACATCCGGCGCCTGGAGGGCCAGGTGGAGCGCCTCACCGCGATGGTGCTGGAGCTCGTGGAACGCTCCTCGCCCCCAGCCCCTCAGCGCCCATCTGTCCAGCGCAGCATGGAAGTGCCGCCCCCGCCTCCCCTCGTCGATGCCTCTCGCGTCCCGTTCGGGTCGCATCACGCGGGGGCAGGCCATGTTCCGGCGCCCTTCTCTGCCCCCCAGCCGCCGGCTCCCGCCCAACCGGTCCAGGAGAACCCATTCGCGGGGCAACATTTCTCGGCACCCTCCCAGACGGAGGTTTTTCAGCAGGACCCGCTCGACGCGCTGGAGCGCGGGTCCGTTCAATCCCAACCAGCGCTGATCACCCCGGGCCCCGGGCTCCTCGACCCCCGTGTGTGGCTGTCCTACGGGCAGGTCGAGAAGTCGCTGCTCCTCGTCCACATCCGCGATATTTTCGCGGAAGTCCTCAACGGGTCGCAGACCCTGGCGAACGACGGCCAGCACCTCCTTCACCACCTCTCGTGCATCCTGCATCTGATGGACGACTCCTCCGACCCAGAGGGGATGGTGCAGCTCGCCGAGAGCACCTTGCACCGCCTAGTGGTACTCAAAACAGGCCTCAAGGCGGGCTGGTCCGTTGCGGCGGACCTCCAGAAGGCGTACCACGAGGAGGACGTGGTGCCCGCCTTTCTCCGCCGGGGGTACCAGGCGATGCGGAAGGCGGACGAGCAGCCAACGAAGCCCGCCCGGTCTCGGGGGTTACCACAGACGAGGCGCGCTGCCCCTCCCCACAGCGCAGCCCCCCTTCCGCAGGCGGACGGGGCGCGCACCGGCAACAGGAGGAAGGGGTCTCGTTGAGCATCCTGGACCGCTTCCCCCCACCTCCGCGCGCGACATCCGGTGGTCGGGCGCTTTTGTTGGAGCCTCCGCTGTCGAACGGCGAGCGGGAGAGACTTGTTGGCAAGGCCAACTCGTACATCGGCGACGCGCTGGCGTTGTCGACGCGACGCGGCGTTCACTCGGTGTACCGGCGCTTCCTAGAGTTCCGCCATCACTGGGAGACGCGATTCGGTACGCCGTTGGACGTTCCGACGGCGGTCGTTCTGTTTGTGACGCGTCTCCTGTCGCGCGAACTGAACCCCATCTCTCCGTCCACCGCGATACAGTACGTGGTCAACGTACAATCCGCGGAGAAGCGTCTCGGTCGACCGATCGAGAGTCAGCTGGTTCGAGACTTCGTCAGGTCCCTGAAGAGGGCGGGTGCTTTGCGGCCGACCAAGCAGGCAGTTCCGGCCACAAAGGAGGATGTGGAGCGCGCCGTGCGCCTCGAATCAGATCCCGTGATGCGTCTGGCCATCACCCTCGCGTGGCAGGGGGCAGCCCGGGTGGACGATGTCCTTACCAGAGAGGCCCGAAACGTGACCGAGAGCTCCGATTTCTGGTCGGTGAACTGGGTCGGCTCGAAATCGGACCCTTTCCGTTTGGGACAGGTGACCGGCGTGGTCCTTCCACCCCCGCAGGATCAGACTCTCCGATCCCTCCTCCGCTCCACGCGCCCGGGTCAACGTATTTTCGCGGGCGTCACGTTCCGCCGCGTCGTGGCGGCGCTGAAGAGGGCCAACCAGGCTCTGACGGGGCATTCCCTGCGCCGGGGGGCGCTGTTTCGCCTCCTGAGGATGGGCGTCGACCTCGACACGCTCCGGAGAGTGTCCCGCCACTCGACCCAGGATGCCCTTGTGCGCTACCTCCCGGAGGCGGAGGTACCCCTCGTCCGGGAGACGGCAGGCGCGTCGGCAACCCTCCTGTGAGCCTCCCTTTGGAACCGGTTTTCCCATACAGGCCGCCGAAGAGAGCTCCTCGTAACCCCCTGTCCAAGTGCTATCCTGGACCCGATGCTTTGTCGCAGGATGTACCCCCCCCGGCGTTTTTGGAAGCGATCCGGCACCATGGGGGCATCGGCGATGCCCCGCCGTCGGATTTTACGCCTTTCGTCACCGTCGCCTACGGGGGCGACCTCATCGTCAACGAGCTTGCCGCTCCTCCGGCGCAGCGCAGCTCGGAGGGGTATTTAGCGCCCATCACGTCCTCCTTCATGGATCTCGACAGGCTCCTTGCCATGGATACACACGGCCTACTCGGAGGCGTGTTGGACGTTATCAGGTCGCGTGAGTCTTTCGAGTCCGCGCTAGTCCGCGACGCCTCCTCTTGGCACTCAGAGGCCATAGCGCGCGGGACCTCGAGGCGGATGTTACACCACCTTCCGGACCTGCTGAAGTACGGTGTCGCGGAGGTAGCACACGAGCATCCGAGAGTCGTGCTCCCCGCATTCACGGTTCCCAAGAAGAGCGGGGGGGAGAGGTTCGTATGCGATGGACGAAAGCTGAACGCTGTCATGCCCCGACCGCCTCCGATGCTCCTGCCCTCCATGCCCGACGTGATCGATCGGGTGCTAAGCTCGGCGGTCGTCTACCTGGCGGATGCGAAGAGCTACTTCTACCAGTTCGAACTGGATGAGGGCGTCCGCGGGTATTTCGGCATGAACCTTGCGGGCCCACGTGGGAGTTTCGTCAGAGCCCGTTTAAGGGCGATGTGCATGGGCTGGAGCTGGGCTCCGGCGATAGCACAGAGAGCTTCTCGCGTCATCCTGCCGGAGACTGACGGTCTCCCGTGGGTTGACAATTTCATCATCGTGGGCGATTCTTTGGCCGAGGCGGAAGAGAAGTTCACACGTTTCGCCCGGCGATGTCGTGAGGTGAACTGCGTCCTCAACGACGACGAAGGCCAGTACGGGATCCCCCTCACGCAGTTCGACCTTTTGGGGCTGCGGTTCGATCTGGCCAGCAGCCCACCTCGGTACAGTATGGCCACTGCTTGGGTTGAAAAGCTGCTGCGGTCTTCCGAACTCGCCGTTTTCCGGGGCGGAGCCGTTTCTCCCCGGGCGTTCTACAGGCTGTTCGGCGCTCTGGTGTGGTTCGCGTACACAACGCGTTTTCCCTTGGCGTACGCCCGGTGCGCTCTTTCGTTCGTGCAGAGACTCTCCTCACGACTGTCGGTGGGAGGTCTGCAGGCATGGGACGTGCCGGTGAACGTTCCGGCGTCGACAGCCCGCGAAGTTGAAAGCCTCACGGCGACCATCGGGGAGAACCGGTGGGTCACGCGAGTGGGCACGCGCGGGGGGCAGTCGATCCGACTATGGTCCGACGCCTCCTCAAAAGAATGGGCGGCGCTGCTCGAGGGTGAGCCCGAACGGGTGTCACAGGGCATTTTCTTTGGTCACTTCGCAGAAAAGCACATTTTTTTGAAAGAGCTTTTCGCAGTGTTGAAAGGCCTCGAGCTAGCCGTTAGAGCACACCGAGGAGTGTCCGTAGAGCTGATGGTAGACAACCTACCGGCGGTTCATTGCCTGAACAAGGGCCACTCAAAGAATTACGCGGCGAACATAATTCTGTCGCGCATTTTTGATCTGGCCCGAGAGTACGGACTTGAGCTCACGGCTACGTGGGTGCCGACCCACGAACAGAGGGCGGACGAGTACACCCGGGGTACCCAGGCGAAAGAGAACGCGACGCCTGGAGGGTGGTTACCGAAGGAGGAAGATCTCTCGCCTCCTCCGGATCTGACTACTTGAAAGGCCACTGCGTGGTCCCTGGGGGTCCTGGATGGTGTAAGCGAAGAACAAATCAGATTGTGTTTGTATTGTATTTGCCCCTTACCTCTATATTTCCCCCCTTCCATTCGGAGTCGAAGCAGCTACGTCGAGTATTTTTACATAAGCGCCAGCTTGAAAGGAAATGCTCGACGATGCTGCCCGACAAAGAACAGAAGGGATCCCAAGTGCTGTAACTACCGAACCACGTGTTGAACGGACGTGAGGTCATGCGGGTCTACCCCTACACGACAAATCACACAAACACAACAGGTCAAAAAATCCTGAGTGAGAAAACAACACACGGTGGTGTAAGCGAAGAACAAATCAGATTGTGTTTGTATTGTATTTGCCCCTTACCTCTATATTTCCCCCCTTCCATTCGGAGTCGAAGCAGCTACGTCGAGTATTTTTTTTCCTTCTTCTTCGACAGGTACCCCCTCTTGAACGCGGGTGCTTTTTCTTGCGTTATTTGTGGATTAGAAGGTCGGTATTTTAGAGTCTCCGGTTGACCGTTGAGGCTTGGGTATGGTGTTGAAAAAAGTGAGATGCCGCTCGTTTCGGGTGATGTGTCGTTCCGTGTGTGCGTTGTGAAACCTTGTGAAGTCCCCTAACGCGTTTAGGGGGTGTTTGGGATTGGGTAGGGTGTGGTCGTTCTGCTACGGCGTGAAATACCAGGAAGTTTCGACGCTAATCTTCGACCTCTTGATTATGTTCACCGGGTTGCGTGCTCGTCAGGAAGATCCCGGTGTCTGGATTTTCTTAGAGTTATAGTTCGTTTGAGAATCCGGGATTTTAGAGTCTCCGGGTGAACTTCGTCGAATGAGTTCTTTTAAAGCTAATACGTACTGGGTGTTTCGTGTACACTTTACTTGCTCGCTTTGCTTCTGGGATAAACGTACGCGTACCTTGTTGGACCGCTTCTTGTCGGTATCGGCTGTCCGGTAGTGGCGGTAAAGGCACGCCTTCTGCGTGCAGCGACCTTTCATCCAGTTGCGGCAGGTTCGCTCGTACTTACTGCTGGGTCGGGCCAGGTTGTTCTCCTTCGCGAACTCCTCCTGCTGCCTGACGAACTGATCGAGGACGCTGCTGTGCGTGTTCGCCTGCACAAGGGTGATGTACTTCTCCCGCTGTTCCTCGTCCATCAGGATGTCGTAGGCTTCGTTCACCTTTTTGAACATCTCCTGGTCGCCACCTTTGTCTGGATGGTGCTTGAGCGCAAGCTCCTTGTACGCCTTTTTGATGGCCCTCTCATCGCTGCTGACGGAGACGCCGAGAACTTCGAACAAGTTCGACATTTTCGCTCTTCCCTTTTCTGATGACACACAACAGTGTCGCCCACCCTGAGTTGCAGCACCCCTTAGTTTTCTAATCTCACACACACACACACACACACACACACACACACACACACACACACACACACACACACACACACACACACACACACACACACACACACACACACACACACACACACACACACACACACACACACACACACACACACACACACACACACACACACACACACACACACACACACACACACACCCACACACACACACACACACACACACACACACACACACACACACACGCACACACAACCTGCGACCGTACTACTTGCAAGCCACCGCGAACATGGCCGACCTGTCGCCGCGTTTCGATTTTGAACTGGAACATGTACCGCGTGCAAGCAATGTCGACGCAGATGCGTTGAGCAACGCCGCGATGGACATGGTGCATGCCGAAACGAATGCGCAAGAAGGGACGATAAGGGCGCAGTACAACGACTACCGGAGCAGCGCGCTGGCGAAAAGTCTGTCATTACGGGCGATCACCGGTGCAGCAACCCGGATCTGCGGTATGACGTGGCATTACGGGCACGTAACAAATGTTACCAGCCTCACGGCGCTAGGCGGAGGGGTCATGCAGGGCATCTCGTGCCGGGCCGAACTCGCCCCGCAAACCGAGACAGTTCTGCGAAAAATGGCCCAACAAGTACCCAGCACATCACATCGCTCGAACCCGTTCGTGGCGCATGAGGCATGGGCGGCGAGTATGCACCCCGAGCAATTGTACGATGCAACTTGGAAGGAAACGGCAGAGTGGAAGGGCAGAGAGCAGGAGAGAGGCGCAAGCGGCCAACGGTCTCGCCGCCCACCAACGGCGAGGCGACCAAGTAATGCAGCGATCAAATGCGAGAAGCACGACGCCCGCCGCTGCGCCACGTGTAAAAAGAGGCGACTACCCCCGGATACATGTTGCAACCAGCAGCACACGGGGCACGAAGCAGGAAGCCTGAACCAATCAAGGCTACAGTTCCGAACAGCGCGGGATCACCGCGAGCAGCCGGCAGGACCTTCAGCCGTAACGTAGAATAGCTGAAAACCTGGGCTATACTCCGCATCAGGTGTTTCCCATCAGCAGAACACAGACGCGGACGCGCTCAGCAACGCCGCCATGGACCTGGTGCAACGCCAAAGGCCCACCCGGCAGCAACAAGAGACCATGCTGGCAAACTTCCGTCGGTCCGGTCTAGGAAAAGCGCTCAGCCTCATCGAAATGGGGAAGGCGTATGGGAAGGTGGTTGCACAGCCGTGGTTCTGCGGCCATGAATACTCCACCACCGTTTTGACATCTGTGGGAGGAACGGTTGTGCGGGGTGTTTCGAGGCGTGCACAGTTATTGACCGCGACCGAGGATGTGATCATGAAGATACGCGAACACACACGAGAAAATCGGCCAGACCAACAAGAAAACAGCCCGTTCCCTCCGCACCTGGGATGGGCCGCAACTTTTTTGCCAGAGGAGGCCTATCCGGCAGGGTGGACGCAGGGAAAGCCGGATTGGAAGACGAAGGCTGAAGCGGCAGGAAGAAGCTCAAGCACGGAACCGTGCGAAGGAGCCCCCCCGTTCGAGGCCCCAGAAGGCGCGGTGAATACCTCCCGCCCCGGAGTGGTTTGCTCGCATCACAGGAAGCCGCGATGCAGGGAGTGCGTCAAAAAGCGCCTACCGGCGGAGACCTGCTGTCGCCTCAAGCAGCGATCGGATGGTCTAAGGCCCCGGATGCACTTTTGCACAGCACACAGACTAGGACGCTGCGGCGACTGCGTAGTAGCAAACGAAGCATTAGCCAGCTGCTGCCCGAAGCACCATGCAAACAGAAGAGCGAACAGAGACCCCCACTCCCAGCCCGAGGGTGCATCGGCCGTTACCTAGCCATAAATGAGCGTGGTCGTACTTTCGTAAAGGGAGGCACCACGTTAAAACGGGTCCGCAACACACACACACACACACACACACACACACACACACACACACACACACACACACACACACACACACACACACACACACACACACACACACACACACACACACACACACACACACACACACACACACACACCTAGTAAGCTTGCTTGAGCGCCTTCGGCGCGTCAAGTTGGAATCCTTACGTTTCTGAGCGAACTCCTCATATTATCCACTCGCCAAAAGCGAGGTTGGAGGGGTGAGCAAAAACTGACAAACGCAGGCCCCACCGTTTGCCCCCTTTTTGTACTCCCCCCTTCGAATCCCTTCGTTCCGTCTCTGACGGCCCTCTTTTTTACCTGTATGTTCTTCCCCGTTCATCTGTTCCCCACCTTTTCCCCATGACTTCGACGGATGCTTCTCCCTTAGCTCTGCTGCGATAAACAGCTGGGAGATAGCGGAACAGCCAGGACGGAGCCACATGCGTTCTGCCGACTCGCAAGGAAGAGCGAAGAAACAATAGGGATTCCAATACACACACACACACACACACATACTAGCAAGCTTGCTTGAGCGCCGAAGGCGCGTCTAGTGGGATCCACTACGTTCTGTGGATAGGCAATGCATCCCCAGTTTTTCACATCCACTCGTTACGAGGTTGGACGGGAGGGATCACAACACGTCGCAGGCTGGGTGTTGGCCCCCCTTTGGTTGGGTTCCCCTCCCTCTCTCTTCTTGTGCCATTTTCGGCCCTTTCTAGCTTGCCTGTTTCCGTTTCCTTTTGTTGCCCTGCATCCCGCAGTTGCTGCGAGGACGTGCACCCGCTGGAGAACGCCAGCGCGAAGCAACCGGCCAGTGTCGTGGCCAGTGGAGCTGAGACCTCCAGAGACGTCGACAAGTCCATAGAACGGAGTAAGGATCCCACACACACACACACACACACACACACACACACACAGTCCGCAACACACACACCACACACACACACACACACACACACACACACACACACACACACACACACACACACGATAGACTGCACAAGTCGCCGACTACCTCGCAAAACCGGTCGCGAAAGGCTTGCCCTGTAGTGATGAGGAGGTTGGGCCGTATGCACAACACGGCTACAACACGAGGTGGATGCAGCCCTGCCTAGGTGTGTGCACTCACCCATCACAGAGCCCCAGAGCTCGCCATTTGACCTGACACAGCTGCCACCCTAGCGGCGGCGCAGCAACCTTCGCAACGAAGGCGCGCCCAGCTGGAGTGTACCTGGGCAGTTCCCTTTGAAGCAGCTGAACCAGATGCAGGACGCAAGTTGATCTGAGAGCTGGGTGAGGTGGCGCTGCTCACCTGTCAATCTCACAACTGACTGCTGCCCCTGTGCGCTCGAGAAACAATAACAAAAAAAAATGAAGAAAATGCTGACGGGCACTATTTGGTTTTACCGTTACTGGCCTTGTCTTTTAATGCACCTTTTATTCGGAAGCGTCCCGGAGCCGGACGACTTGGCTCCATATACAGGTCGGAATGAAGGGAGGGTGCGGAAAATGGGTGGCGGGAAGGCGTGCGATGATTTGTGCGAAGTCAGTGTGGTCGCTCCGAGCAAGCCGGGGAGAAGAGGGTGGGATGGAGGCTAGGAGAAATGTGCACCTGGGTCCAGGTACAAAAAGGTGGTCCTTTCCTCTCTGACAGTTTGATGGGTACAACGGATGGCACGCTCGGTGCATATTCCGTACATGGTTGATACTGCAGGGGAGAGGGAGCAGCGCAGGCAGCTATTCCCTGCATCTGACATGCGAGGGACACTGGGGGCCTTTAGCCGTAATCTCTTCCGTGGCAGCGTGGGGAAGGGTCTGTGTGTGCACCGGAAGCAAGAACTCATCAGTTTCGGGTACGTCGCGTGGTATGACGGCGGTCGCCTGTTCGTTGCTAATACAACAAACATCGGCAACACGCGCAGCCGCGTCAGACAGCGTCAGCTTGGATGCTCTCAGCTTCTTTGTTGCGGTGGGAGTCATCATCAGCGGGCGAGTTGCTTTGCTGCGGTGGTGGGAAATATCAGCGGGCAGTTGTTGCATGCTCACTAATAGCTGATGCCTGCCATGGCTACCGCAAATGACAGTTGAAGGTATCCTCGGTCACTTGTTGCGGTGTTGGTAGAGAGTCGTCGACAGGTGATTGCTTGGTCAGTACCAACCGTCGACTACTATGCACGGCAGTTTGACAAGTTGAAGGTGCTCTCATTCTCGAGTTGCGTTGGTGGGGAGTCATCGGCAAGCCCATGCGTAATGTTGACACCTTGAAACGTGCGAAAGCGCAGGCAGAGGTGCCCGCGGTGCTTGCGGAAAGCTGCGCCCTAAATGTCACCTTTGAAGGTGATCAGGTTCTGATACTTGCTCTTGACGCGCATCATCGTTTGCAAGTCAAGCGAGGAGCTGCGGTCCTCATCCTCCGCGAAGTGCTCGAGGGCGAGCCGCTGCTTCTGGGTCAGCGACCTGTTTGGTGTGGTAAATTCGAGGCGTGTCCTCTCTGCACTGTGTGCCGGTCTTTTTCCCACGACGAGGCAGTTGTGCAAGACAGACAAGGTGAGAGAGAGAAGGAGAGACGAGTAAGAGTGCAGGGACCACTTCTCCGAGGAGTATCCGGCCGCCTTACTACTGCCCGTACTACGCGGGGCAAGAAGCGAAGAAGCGACCGAAGCATGATATGCAGCAACAATCTGTGACGATAGACTGCACAAACCGCTGCAAACTTTGCACGTGTCGTGTCATGTTCGAACTGCCCGTACTACGACGGGGCGTAAGTCATTACGTCGGAGGCGCGGCGCTAACCGCGGCCCTGCCACATGGATAGCACGCGCCGGTGGTGGCGAAGCCAGGTGCGTTTTGGCTGGCGGGCGAGACCGCCTGGCCAGGTAACTTGATATGTCGCGGGCTCGTCTTGGCAACCGCACGGTTTAGAACGGCGGTCAGCATCTTGATAAGAAGTCTCAGCTTCCATTGAACGAAGGATCCGTCTTGCGGATACTCAGGCACGGGAAGGATCATCCGTCTTGCGGAAACTCAGGCACGGGAAGGATCCGTTTTGCGGATACTCAGGCACGGGAAGGATCCGTCTAGCGGATACTCAGGCACGGCATCGTTCCAGGCTCCGGAAATTCAAAAAAGGTGGCCAGATGCTCGTTTAGGCTTGAAAAATGGCCGCAGAAGGCGAAAACAAGGAAACCCCACCTCCACAGTGTCATTCCGTTACGGGATCCCGTGTGAGACCCGAAAGAATCGCCCCACAACAAGCCCGACTAGCACCGCGGATCGTTTCTTTGTCCAACACCAACTCCGTCTTCCGTCCAGGTCCAGCCACAAAGCGTGGGCGGTGGGTGCGCCGGCCACGCCAAAAGACGTCAGAGTGCCCACCTTACCGGGGAAGGATGAGCAAAGTGATTGAATCAGGAGCAAAGGGTGGGTAGGGTACATACTTGGGAATGAGAACGTGGAAGTGAACGTACATGTCGCCTACTTGGTTCTGGTTCGGCTTTCGAACACCTTTGCCTTTCAGGACGATCTTGTCGCCCTGTTGCGTGCTGGGCGGCACGGTCAACGCAACGTCGCCGCTGATAGTAGCCACGGAAATCTTCGCGCCGAGCATTGCATCTGACACCGTCACAGGCTGGATCAGGTGGATGTCTTCTCTGTGGGTGTGGAGGTATTGAGCAAGGGTTTCGCACCGACTGCACAGCCCCAGGTCCCCGACCAGGTAACGGGGGGGTCGTTGTTATTGGTGCTGGTTTTGAGGGATAAAGAAAAAGGTAAGAAATCTTTTTGCGGTGGCCTCCGCTGGTCTGGTAGTTTGTGTTACCTCCGTACTCTCTTCGGCTAGCCAGAAAAGACTCCTGCGGCCGACACCACGGACACATTCGACCAGGTACGATTCGACACATTCGACCAGGTAACGGGGGGGACAAAAAAAGGCCGTACTTATCGCGAGTGAACACGGTGTCATTGTCCACGATGAGGTCGACGAAGAGGTTGCCAGGGGCGCCGCCACGGATACCGGCGTCGCCTTTACCGTTGACGCGGAGGCGGTCTTTGGAGTTGACGCCAGCAGGCATGGTGACGAGCTGGGTGGTGCGTTCTTTGGCGGTGCCCTTCCCACCGCACGTGCTGCAGAGCGCACGGATGATTTCACCGGCTCCCCCGCAGACGGTGCACGGCTGCTCCACGTGGTAGTAACCATTCGTCTTCGTTGACTTGCCGCGGCCGTGGCACGCCGAACACTTGCTCACCGCTTCCCCGCCTCTCGACCCGGTTCCCTTGCAGGGCACGCATTTCCGCTGGTAGTAGTACGATACTTCCTTCTGGCACCCCTCGACGGCCTCCAAGAACCCCAGCTTCACCTTTATCGACACGTCGCCTCCCCGGACCGGTTGGTACCGCGCCGCGTGCGGCGCGCTTCCCGCGCCTTTCCCGTCGTTGAAGATCTCCTCCCACATCCTTCCGAGGTCCGCTCCCATCTTCTGCGAGTGCGTTCCCGCGTAGTTGAACTCCATGTCGTTCCAGCCCTGGAAGCCTTGCTGCGCTGTGTTGTAGTTGTGCCCGGCGCCTGCTGCGCTTCCGCCGGCGCCCATGCCTCCAGCACTGCCCATACCGGCCGAGGACATGTCGTACACTTGCCGCTTCTGCGGGTCTGATAGCTGTTGGTACGCGTCGTTGACCCTGCTGAACATGTCGGCGTTTCCTTTGCCCGACATGTCCGGATGGTACTTCTTCGCGAGCGCTCGGTACGCCGACTTGATGTCTTGCGACGTACTGTTCCGTGGGATGTTCAGCACCTTGTAGTGGTCCTGCTCCAGCAGAGCCCGCGTGCTGCCGAAGAGGCACCGCCGCTGCTGGCTGATCACGCGACGCATGATGCGCGCCGCACCCGCCTTCGGTCCTGGTGGGTGCAAACGCGAGGCCGGCCGCTTCGGATGCTAAGCGGCGACCTCCCTCTCTTTTTGTATGTCGTTGCCCGTCGCAAAGAAAAGTGCTCGTCCGAAAGAAAAACGCTGAGCGCACGCCGTGCGCGTCGCTGCACCACCCGCGGGAGGGGGCGAAGGGGCGGGACAGTGCTGATTCGACGCTCGGCTTTCCTGCGCCGCCCGGTGTGGCCCCCCCAACGCAGCGCTAAGGCGTTGTCCTCGTTTGGAGCGCCCTTCTTCCCCTCCTTTTTGAGTGTGGGTTGGTATGTGTGTGCGTGGTGTGCGTTGAAGTGCGTGGTTTAATGGGTGCGATCAGTTTCAGGTTTTGCCGGGTATGTGCCTGGTGCGCGGCTCAAGACTCCTTGCATCTTGCGGTGGTTGCTGCACGGAGTTTCCGGCTTTCCAGATTTCCCCGTCGTGCAGCAGCTGTCTCTGCGCTCCCGCCTGGTTCACACGTTTTGAGCCCTGTTCCGACCGACGACTGCTACCCCCGGCCGGGAGCGAGCTGCACCTCTACAAGGCCCCCTCAACCCGAAAAACAAGAACTCGCTACAGTGGGGTTTTCCCAATTTCTCCCACTTTGACCAGTGGTTGTGGTACCAAGTCCACGGGTCAAGTGGCCTGATGTTCAAAGTACGAGCTTCACGGCAGTGCAGCCCACCTGACGGCGAGGGTCCATGCACCGTGACTTGGTTTGATGCCACAGGCTGCGAGCGCCGGGCCCCCTTCGTACGTTGTCGCCCCACAGTTGCTGAACAGGGCGAGCGCGTTAATTCCAGCACCAATATCGTATATTAATGCTGCTGCAAGCTCGCAGCTGGATCCAGAGCTCAGGTTGTAAGGTGGCCCAGTTTGGGCATCAGCGTGCTAGCAAGCAGATAGGGTAGGCAAAAAGCGGGCGCGGAAAAAAAAAAAAAGAAAAGAACAGCGGTACGTGAAACCCCGGGGGGGAAAGAAAAAACACAAGAGCCTCTTTTCCTTCCTTTCTTTCTAACGCCTTCTGCAGCGGTCGGTACCGCGGCACTTGATGAAGGGGTGGGGGGGAATGCAAGAACGTGTTTCGAAGGTATGTGCTCAACACCACACCGTGCCCTATCTGCGTCGTGGTTCGGTCCTTGAAGCCCCGTTCCCACCAGGCGGACCACCATACAGCGCGGAACCTGTTTTTGCGGACAGGGCAACCGCGTGTGCCTGGTTTGCCAGGCGGCTGTTTGTCGCTCGTAACAGCCAGGACCACTCGAGAACACTGGCAGGTCCATGAGGCATACCACGTACTCGTCGTCTAGTCGTCAAGTACAATGGCAAGTACATTCGTTGAAAAGAAAAGTACTGGTCATACGACGCGTATGCACGTGCCGTGTGACAAACTGTGTTTTATGCCGGGGGTTCTTGGTAGTGCGCGTGCGGACACGTATTCGCCCTGTTATGATACGGTCCGGTCACGCCTCGCACTGCACGCTCCCAGTCCCTGCCTCCTGAGCAGCGAAGAGCCTCTTGGGGCACTCGTTTTCACAAAAAAAAGAGAATGAATTGGCGCCGGCCTTTCGCTGCGGACCCTTGGCAAGGACGTAGCATTCGCCGGTGGGTGCCCACGACAACGCAACAAGGGGAGGTTGTGCTGGTGCCACTGGGTGGCACAAGCACAAGCACGTAGGAGACGCCTTTGCCACCTGCACTGAGGTATTGTTTCGGGCTACGGGGGGAGACAGGTTTGGGGGGGGGGGGGGGTGCGCGAAGAAAAAGAGAACGAAACTTCAGATTTTAGAACTAGCGGTGCATGGGGAAGAGGGCTGTTCTTAGCGGTTGCTGTACTCGACCTGCAGCGTGCGGCCGTCGATTTTGAAACCGTTCACGTACTCGATGGCGGTCGCGGCCTCGGCTCTGAAGTGGAACTTGACGAGGCCCCAGCCGACGCATTTGCCGGTGCCGACGTCGCGCTGGCAGCGGACGGCGTTGACGGCGCCGAACGGGGCGAAGAGGGAGTACAGCCACAAGCGGTCCGCGTGCGAGGGCAGGTTCTTCACGTGGACGTTCGCACCTTCCTCGCCGACCTTTTGGGGGTCGGTGGGTCCCATCAGCGGGTGCTCGACGCGGTCGAAGGGGTTGAACAGGTTGGAGTCCGTCCACTGGTAGGCCGGGTCACCCCTCACCACACCTCTGTCCTCCGGGAACAACGGAGGCGGCTCGTCTCCCCTTCTTCCCTTCCCGCCGAAGTCTCCTTTGCTTCCCTTGCCTCCGCCGTACTTGCCGCCGTCCTTACCGCCGCCCTTGCCGCCGCCGTAGCCGCCCATGTCCCGGCTGCCTTTGTAGCCGCCGTCCTTGCCACCACCGTAGTCCTTGCCGCCGCCGTAGTCCTTACCATAGCCCTTGCCACCACCGTAGTCCTTGCCGCCTCCATAGTCCTTTCCTCCCTTCTTGCCTCCGCCTTTGCCTCCTCCGTACGGCGAGTACCGCTCCTCGTGGTAGTCTGTTTGTAGCGGTTAGTCGGGGGGTCGGTTGTTAAGAATAGAGTGCCTCAGGGCCGTCGCTTGAATCCTCTTCTCTGCTCGGGAGACACCGTCACAGTGATCCCCAGGCAGACGGATAAGATCTTTCCGTGTCACGCCCAGCCATCTCGCTTCGAGCAAACGTAGTCCGCTGATCGCGACCCCGAATTGTAAGGTAATAGTAGGTATGAGTACTTTGAAAGACATGCAGCAACAATCTGTGACGATAGACTGCGCAGTAGTTCGGGTAGTAAGCAGGTAGGGCAGATAGGGCAGCCACAGCCACGTGCGGTCTAAGTAGTAAACGCCTGTTCCCCCGACATCCTTCTTCAGCTGGGGTCTCCGTGTCTTCGTCGCTGGGTGCATACTCTGGTTGGGGTTCCGATCGTGACCTACTTGGTGCCGGTGGGTTTCTTGCTTCGGGCCAGGTTTCGGGTCACTTCCACAGAGGTCCCTAGGATGGCTCTTACTTGCCTATTTGTGTAAAAACGTGGGCGGGAGAGGTCAGTCAGCGGCGACTGCTAAAAGAGGCATCCCCAATCAGGGTGATTTTTTTCCCCGAGCTTGCTTCTCGACTTTCCTCGACAGCCAGTATCGCGATCGCAAGACCGCTGTGAGCGCGCCGTCGTCGTCCTCCCGTCCTCCCGTCCTCCCGGTTTCTATCCACCCATCATAGTTTTCTTTTCGCTCTGGGGACTGGTGACTCGCTGTGCTCGGTTGACAAAATTGCGTACCTGATCTCGCTGGTGGGTAATCGTAGCCGCTCATTTCGCTCGCACGGGTTCTTTTGCTTTTATGTTTTGTCTGAGACTGGGGTTCTGCTTGGTACTGGGCAAAAAGGACTTCTTCAGGGGTCCTCACAGGGTGCTGCGTATGAGGCTGCTCGCACGATGTAGGAGGTTTTCTTCCACCTGTCGCGCATGCCTCGACTCTGTCTACGCTCTACGCGGTGAACACTACGAAGAGCAAACTGCAGCGGTAGCAATGTGCCTGATGTGAGCCCGTAGAACAAACCCCCCTCTTCCCCAAGGAAGCATGATGCCCTCAGGATCGTGCTCCAGTCAAATGCCGCCAGCGATCTTGAGTTGGTGCTATGTTTGAGTCCGTCGCCCCAACTGTACACCTGCATCGAACAATAGGGTATGAGAGTCCAGCCATTTGAAGTGAACGGTGAATCATCCTACGCTAGGCTCTGTACGTGTCCAGGTATTAACCACCCACAGTTACGAGTGTCACGGTCTGATTGTCCGTTCAACGTTGGGTGCTCTTGTACCGTTTTGGGACGTTGAGAAAACGAGTTTGAATGACGCGGAACCTATTGAACTGACTAGTCTGGGAAACCCTGGGTCTGATTCACGTTGAGTGAAAAGAAGTTAGATTCTGGTGACAGGATGAGCGGTGGTTCCGTCAGACCACGAGGTGGTCGTTGAATGTTCTTCCGCACTATTGCTTCTTTGAACGGAGGCTAGAGTAACCGTGCACTACAACTAACTACAAATGGGTCTCTTCTGTTGAAACGCTGGCACTAAACCCGATGCAGTTCCAAGAGAGAAGGGGTGGACTGGCTCATGTATGGGCACCGGGTTCGTGTTCGTGTACGTTGTGAGAATTTCCGCGTTGGAAAGACTCGCGCTGAGGGGTGGGAAGCTTAACTCTCTGGCGAGATCGTTGCTTTCCAGTCCATGACGGACTGAAGGGTGTTCTGACGAGGGCTGGCCGGCCATAAATTCGAAGACAAAAAATGTGATAAAAAGCCGGTCCACTTCGGGTCTGCACGGCAGCTGTTTCTGATGCGATGCCGTGTCGCGTGCAACGGACTTCGAGTTCGCGACGAGCTCTATGTTGAGACCCGCTAGCTGGAATAGCGTCCTCACATACGGCGCGAGAACAGGTCACTGGAAACGTTCCTGCAACCGGTGAGAGGAACCTGCCTAACTATCTACGGTAAATAACGCGTCAAGCTACAACAACCGGGTTCACATAGGAGCGACCTCTGGCACTGGGAACTTCGCCTAGTGGCACCGCACTGGATCGTTTTGCCAGACAAAAATAAGAATGGACTACGAAGAATGCCGGGCCTGAGTCATGAATCTGAGTCGAGCTGCCTATTTTATTATGCAAGTAACCCGCTGCTGACAACTTGCCTAGCTGAGACAAGCGTGCTCATAAGATGCGACGCTGGAAAACATTTTCTGCAACTTCTGGAACTGGAAACTTCACCCACCTGGAACCGGTCCGTCGTGTGCTTGCCAGAAAAAACAGCGAATGAGCTTTTTGGAGCATGAAGGACAGGCCCCACTAGCAACTATGCTGTCTTTAGGAGAAGTGCCCCTGAGTTCCTGGCACATGCATTCTGCTTTCGCAAAAATACCGTCTGATGATGTTAATCTTATGACTCCGGTAGGTCAGCTGCCAGACTGCCTTTACAGGTGCCCACTTTGCTTCGATTAGTGTCTAGGTTGGCACCTCCATAGAATTGGCCGGGCTTTGTGTGGCCTGTTGCGTCTGCGACTGGTGGGAAAGAAGCCCTTTCGTGCCCTGGGTCTGGCTTTCCTACGTGGCAACTCTGCGATGTTGGTGACTGGCGTGTTGGGTCCTACATAGGAAGGAGTGTCATGGTACGGACTGGTGTCTGTTTCAGAAGGTTTGTTTGTTGTCGGTGGTTTTCTTGCTGGTCTCGTTTTTTGGAACTCTGTGGTACCTCCTGTTCGTTTGTCTGCAATAATATCAGGGATCATTCGATTTGTTTGATCGGCCCTTCGTTTACCGTTTTGGAATTCGGAACAACCAATACGCTTGGTTGTCTTCGCGTCCTTTGCCGAACAACTCGCAAGATAGTAAGTGCTAGTAGTAGGGTAAGCGCTAGTAGTGGTGGGGTTAGTGGTAGGGTAGTAGGCTAGAAGGGTGGGCTTTGACACTACAACTACAAAATGAGCCCTCAGTGTGGACAGTCTGCACCCGGATGTACCTGGGTTTCGTGTGGGCTACAGCACATCTTGTCTCCTTCATTGATTTGCAACTGGCGGCCTTCTCTAACGTGTTTTCTACAGTGTGACCACGGTAACAAAGTCACTGCGTTGAACGTGTTTTACAGAAAAAAGAGAGCTCAGCACTTGCAGACTTCTTCGAACTTGCAAACGTTTGTCGTTTGTAGCGTAAGGCGAGGTTGCGGCTGACGATCAAAACGCTCGTCAAAGCCGGGTATCCGGTGATGGGATCCATCGAGCCGTCTTCGCACAAAATAGCTAGACTCTCCAACGTAGCGTGCGGTTAAAAATTGGAACAAAGGCGTACCTGTTTAGTCAGCAAACAAGGCGGGACGCCCGCTGTGTGGGTGTATGTGCGAGAGAGCGCCGCATCGGCAGTCGCGACGAATATGTGTAAATGGCTACATGCTACAACACCCCCTCTCCGGTGCCCTGCTTCGCTGTTGAGGTGCCTTCTTAACTGGCCGAGGACTTTTGTTCAAAGATATTAGCCGACTTTCATCAACCGCCATTCCCTCGCCGTACCCCTAGCCGCCACACCGGCACGATTATGGCGTTGACCTGCTGACTGCAGCAAGCTGAACCAAGCTTGAATCGCGTGAGGCATGCCGACGCGGTGGGCGTTATACCTCTGTGCGCGCCGCAAACTGATCGGCCTGATAGACTTTCTGGTGCCGGCAAGATGACCCTAGCTCTGATTGTCAAGGAGGCAAGACGCGTTACCAATGCCACACAGGCGGAAATCCTTCGGTTCTTGCTGTAGCTTGATCCAGCATCATCCAACATCTCGAAAATGAGCTAGGCGACGAAAGGTCGAGGGTGTGCGTAAGTAAGCGCTTCCATCCTGATAAGGCAACATCCCTTCCGTGCGTTACAATTCAGGATGAGATCAGCAAAGTGCAGGTGCCATGAAAGCAAGCAAGCACTGTTGCAGGCCCAATTCAGCAGTTCCGCTCGGCCCCTGCGATATTACTCCACGTTGAAGCCGGACGGCTACGCAGTGCAAGAACCGTGCTCACGAAACGAGGGAAAAGTCTGCGTCCTACCATTATGTAACACAAAACGGGGCGAAGCGCGCGCGGCACACGCGCCAGGAAGGGGGATGGGGGAAAAGCTGAGCAATTAACAACCCAAGAACAAGCATTTCTTTTGACGTGACGCCACTCAGTTGTACATGGTCTTCCGCTGCCCGAAGGAGCACCGCAGGTTGGGATCGCGGTGCTACGTCGCTGAAAGGGAGAGCGACTGTGGCGCCGGTACTCGGAGCTTGAAGGAAACAAGGAGAAAACAGTCGGGGTGACGATGCTACACTGAAACAAGTGCCGCCAGCCAGTCAGGGAACCTTTGGAACCTACTGCGGTATACAGTAACGAAGCTGTCACACCACCCAACAGTTGTGACACAGCACCGGGCGCTAGCGGCCGGAGGGAGCATGACACAGCCAGATCTGCAAGCTGAGACGAGAGGCATGGGTTCACCCCAAGTGACAGGACCAACGCAACGCAGAGTCCGAATGTCCGAATTGCGAGGAAACGTTGCCGCAGCCGCGCGCAAACCCCAGGTAAATTTGGTATGAATGGCGAGCTTCCCGACGTGGTACAGCTTGACGGTTTTGCAAACGATTGCGCACATTGCATTCGCAGCTGGGGCCCCTCGAGGGTTCCCTACGAAGCAAGCGCTTGCTGATACGGCAACGGGTTTGAGTAAGCTTGCTATGCACCGTTGGTTGGTCTTTTCTTCTTTTCGCTGGGTGCTGCACTGGTTTCTGTCCTATATTTTCTTCTGAAAATGCGGGTGCGCTATTCTTTCGCGATCACCGGTTTGGTTGGGTGGAAAAAAAGAGAGACTGCTGACATCCTGTACACAGGTGCTTCGTTGACAATCGGCTTTGCTCTGTGCTGTGTGCTCGGCTAGACAACCTTCCCCCCCAGCTCGCCACAAATGTTCACTGTCGGTGACCTTCAGTGGACTGTCTATGAGGGTGTCGCCTATATGCGCGACAGACTCAGCTGCCGAAGGGCACGATTGACGATGCAGCTGCCCAAAGCCGCAGCGAGGAGTGGTCTGCAGCGCATTTGCAAACAGGCTGATGACGATGTAGCCCCAAATGGCCGGCTAGCCGGCCACACGGGGTTCAGAAGATAATCGTGGGGGGGGGGCGGGGGGCATGAAGGCCGGCTATTTCCTCAGCAGGAGCCCTGCCTGGCAAAGACTGGGGTTGCGCGCCTGGAAATACAGAAGGGCTGCAAGTGAGCCAGCTGGTTCGATGTGCTAGTTCGTGAAGGGGAAAGGCAGGAAGAGGCTCCGTGGCAGCAAAGCCGACTCCGTACAGGGGCTCTCTCGCGCGGTTGGCAACTGGCACACGTCCGCAGCACGACGACCTGCGGCACAGGCACACCATCCATAGCAGGCGGTGGTAGCTACTAGGCTATAGTACAGAATGTTTTACATGACCTTAGCACACCTACCCCTACTTGTGATACGGTGCACAAGACGCCTATTTGTATTGCCGACCCGTCAAACTTGTGGGATTATTTTTGCTGAGCCCCACCTCACGTGTCTGCCCGTCGCTAATGAACCGAGCACGAAGTGGAAAACGCAATCGGACAGAATTGTCACACACAACAAAAGAAGGGAAACGAGGGAAAGAAGATTCTAATGAGGAGAGTCGCGATTGAAATGCCTGGGTGCGGTGAACGCGCGCGCGCGTTGAACGTGTAAGTGTGGGATCCCTGCTTGACTCTTTTTCGCGCAGCCCGTGCGGTGGGGTGGCGGTGACGTGGCCCACCTTCCAGCAGCGCAATGTGACGCTCTGGTTATATTGTCCGCGAGTCGGTGACGCCTTTGTTGATAGGTGCGTTCCGTCTCCGCGCTAGGCAGGATGGCTACTCATCACTGAGCGGCAAAATGGGAAGCGGCACGAAGCACCTATCGGCGTGTCATGCTGAAGGCTGTTGTGCCGGTGCGGATGAGAGGAACACCAAAGCTGGAGCACCGACAGCCGACTTCGACCGAACCACTTTTCGCACTGGAGGGCGGGATCAACCCTTCCCTGCACTCACGTCCGCCGTTGCCCTTTTCAGAAGAAGGGGCGACGATGCCACGTTCACGACCCCTCTCGTTTAAGCTAACTGGGGGGGGTTGCAAGAACGTGCTTGGAATGGCTTCGTGCTCATCACCGCACTGGTCCTATCTGCATCGTTTGCTGCTTCTACGAACCGAACATATAAGACAAGGTCTGCCGACAAGAGTCAGGTTTGTCACGCTCTATCAGGACCACCTCTGCTACGAGAGCATTGGCGGGTCCCGTACACGGTGGAGTACAGCCTCAGAAGCTGGAGCTACTGGAGTCGAAAGAAAAGGGCAACACCCGCTTTTCGAGTGTTTATCAGGCACACCCTTTTTGACTTCAGCTTCTGAGGCTGGGCTCGCCGTGTACAAACAGGGGGCACACGATACAACGCAAAAACTGGGGATTGCCCCTCGCACAACGTTCGTTGCGCAGTGTGGCCTTCGAAAACTGACGTCGCAGCTCCTTGGATGAAGAACAAATGTAGGAATAACACAACAGAAACACAGAGCCTGGCTCCGGTGGTGGACTGGACAGTCCTCGTGGGGATCTAATAGCGAGTTCACAACGTGTGCAGGGACGATGAACCTGAACGTACAATGAAAATGGGGTGGGGGGGGGAGCGGGCTGTCTGCGCGTGCAGTGCCGAGGTGTGCGGCAACGGGCTCCGCGCGCTTGCGTTTACCTTGTGAAGGGCGCTTGCGGCAAGGGTGCCTGCAGGATGTTGGGGTCTTGTTACGCAAAAGTGACCTACGGAGTGACCACATGCATTCCTGATGTGCTGCCTGCACCTACATAATACCACACCAACAGCATGGATAGGTTGCCTCCATTGCCAGCTCAACGAGCGGTAAGAGTAGTCGACTCGCAGCCCTCGATAGCGAGAGACATGCGGTGTTCCTCCTCTGTCTTCATTAATTCGCTCGAAGATTTCGGGTCCTCTATCCTCCACGTGACACCCCGTCACCGCACGGCGCGTGAAGAAGCACCTTCGGAGCACGAATAGTGCAAGAAAGGTCCTCCTCTCCTGGAAGCCTTCGGGCTCCAGGAGGACGGACCACCTCTCATGATGGTAAATGATGGTCAACCAGTGAGTCAATCGCAGAAAGCGGAGCATGCGCTCCGCTTGAGTGGCATAGCTAACTAATCTGGCATGACCTCGCCTCGATAATCTCAAATGGTGGTGTTCACCTTTGAAGTGCGGCGCGGCAAGTGCTTGAGGAATACCCAACGCGGCGCGGGTCTTGGTTCAAAGTATGACGTCGAAGCGGGGAGATGAACAGGAAGGCGCAAACCTGAGCTCTCAGTTGCGGCGATCTGCGTGGGCCATGTCGCTGTGCCGGCGCAGTCGGGTGTTGTCGGGATGCCGTTGGGACGGAGGGAAGAGGTTGAGGTAGTAGCCGCCGGGCGGCGGGAGCGAGCCTTTGGTCGTCGGGTTCGAGTCGATCGCGAACCGGATGTGCCCGGCCGGCTGCGCCGGCTCGTACCCGCCGTCGTCGAACTCGATGGAGCACTCCCCGCGTTCGGTGGTCTCGCTGACCCACCCTCGGTACCAGTCGCCCCCCTTCCACCGGGCGTCGACACGCTCGCCTTCTAGGAACCGAGGCTCGAGGAGGTGCTGCGCGACGATGTCTTCCTCCCCGTCCTCAAACCGGACTCTGCACGTGCCGTCCGGGTTCGCATTGATGACCCACGCAGGGTGGCTCGGATAGTTTCGGGTCCCCTGCACGTTCACGCGGTCGCCAGACGCAAACAGCGCGTCCCCCTTGCCCAGCTGAGACCGGCTCCGCCCGCCCCGTTTTGCCGGCTGCTCCCGCTTGCCCCCGCCGGCGAGCACCTGCAGCTGCGAGACTTCCTTCTGCCGCCGCTCGGGTTCGCAAACCGGATACGCGGCCGCTTCGTCCGGCTCACCGTAGCCGTACGCCGGCCTGCCCTGCTTCCTGCGGGCAGGGTGGCCTTCCGGCGAAAACTCGAACGGGCTCGTCGCCGCGTTGGCCAGCTCGGGGCCGCCCGACACCGGCGTGCCCGGAGCGTGCCGAGAGCCGGGCCCCTTCTCCATCCCGTCGAGCACCTCGTCGGGGCCCTTCGACGCGCAGCAACCCATTTTGTGTGTCTTCTTCTCGTCTGTGCGCGCTCCGCCGCCCTTTTTTTCCTTTGAGGCCTGCGGGGCTCGGTGCGATCACGCCGTGTAACGTGCGCATTTCCCCCACCCCAGGTAACACCGCAATGGTCAGCGCGTGCAAAGTAAGCAAGATTTCCAGGAGGTCAGTCGAGCAAGGTTGGTTGAGGCGGCAGACAACATCTGAGACTATGTCAAAAACCCCCCACCCTCCCCTTTGCACTAATAAAATACTTTTCGACGTCACCCCTTACTGGCCCCGAAACCCCCTCTGGGCCCGCTTGTGGGCCTTCTGAGGCCCCTTTACCTTCACTTAACCCGCCAAAACCCGTTTAGGGTCCGTTTTGGGCCGCACAGACAGGGTTTCGGGGCCGGCATACAGTATAGGATGACGTCAAAGTACACGGGTGTTAGGCCCACCCTTAGCGAGTCTAGAGGTAACCTTTTGCTCAGTCCGGCGTTTGCGCAAACCCGAACCTTTTTGCCCAGTCCGGCGTTTGTGCAAACCCGAACCTTTTTGTCCAGTCCGGCGTTGGTGCAACCCGAACCTTTTTGCCCAGTCCGGCGTTTGTGCAAACCCGCACCTTTTCGTCCAGTTCGGCGTTTGTGAAAACCCGAACCCGAACCCTGATGCAAGTTCGGTTGGGATGATAGCAAGTTCGGGGCGCGTACCCCGGCGGGGTTGCCCCCCCGGACCCCCCCCCCCCGGAAAACCTTGATGCTAAGTTCGGGATGATGGCAAGTTGGGGGCCCTTATCCAGGGGGGAGGGCCCCTCCGGACCGCCCCTGGTGAACCTTTGATGCTGAGTGCAGACCCGGAAAAAAGTCCACGGCGGGAACCGAACCTACCACCCGTAGGTCAGGAAGGTCG
The DNA here is from genome assembly GCA_030068145.1 of Diplonema papillatum. Lineage (NCBI taxonomy): Eukaryota > Euglenozoa > Diplonemea > Diplonemida > Diplonemidae > Diplonema > Diplonema papillatum. The sequence continues at coordinate 146,147 of JAPJBO010000007.1, read as the reverse complement.
TCCACTGACGACTGTGCCACGCTGTTGTCCGCCACGAGAAATCTTTTCGACAAATTGTGAATTCTCAAAAATACCACACGAACATTTCCGGAGTTGGGGCTTGCACTGATAAACGAAGCAACGGACGATCAGCATCAACTGACCAAAGGTGATGCAAAAGTTTCTTGTTCTTCGCGTGTACAGGGTATAAACCTCTCTGGGGGGGGTTTTCCTGGATTAGCACTTTTTTCGTTGGCTTCGTTTTCTCTTGCATGTGCAACCGTTGTTCCGGAAATGTTCCCGTCAGTACAGATGTACTATTAAAAAAAAAACGGTAGAGAAGTGTCCGGGGTGGGGGTACCCCACGGCCTGCCCCAGAAAAGTGGGATAGCTCGCTAGAGAGCTCAATTTGAGAATTTCAAATTTACCAAACCTCTAGACTCGGAAAATGGTATATTCACGGTTGGCAGATAATCACGATTATTACCTATTATTAGATTTCCGAAATCCGCCCCAAATTATTAGATTTTATTAGAAATTATTAGATATTATTACCTGGTTCCTGAAATTATTAGATATTATTACCTGATTATTAGAAATATTACCCAATATTAGATATTATTACCAGGTAAAAATCCATTATTACCTGACTTTCCCATGCACTCTCACAGCAAAAGTGCCCCTAGGAGTGGAAGGTGATCGTCACGGTGGGTGTTCGTGCGTCCAAACCATTCCGTTCACCCCGTTCGCAATTCCGTTTGTTGCTAAGTCGAAATGGAAGGATGCCAAAAGAGGTAGGAGAGGTTTGAGGCAAGATCCTGGCAGAGGACGATGATGTGGCACGTGGGGTATGCGACCTCTACCCGCCAGAACCCGTATTCTTAGGGCAGAATGGGGGTCTAACTCATCTGGGAAACCTTCTTTTGAGCACGAATCCCGTTCGCTGGGCATACAGTCCGTTGCATGTGGCCTTTGATGATCGGCATTCGCTGGAACCCGACCGAAGCAGACAATAAGATCCCGTGTCATTTCACGTTCATCTGCACGCGGAATGTACGGCCTGCTTGTGATCTTCTGCCGGTTCTTCGGACTGTCTTCTGCAAGCACCATAGTCACGTCCTGCCTTTTTCACCGCGGCTTACCCACAACCGCTTTGATGAAGCGCTGGGACTTGCGGTGATTAAGTACATTATGGGGCGACATTAATACAATACCATTGCTTAAAAACACCTTGGCGTCACCGCTTGGCTTGCACTGCCAGGCCACCCAGTCTCTTGCCTGGCATGGATTCTGGTGTTGTTTTCGTGTTTCTTCTTCTTTGCGTTCGTCGCCATTGAGCATCGTCCGGGACCGTGATGTTTTCTGGGCGGGCGCCGGGTTTTCGCTCACAAACTTGCAGATTTTGAACTCGCATGTGAGTTTTGGGCTGAGTGCATAATCTGAGATTGGAGGAACAATCTGCAGATCTTCACCGAAAGCTAAATCAGATATTTTCACTGAGTACAAGTCTGAGATTTAGGCGTAGCTACTTTGATTTCTGGGTTCCCTCCATTTTCGCGGCTTCATTGCCAAGATCCTAGTCCGACTGAGTAGTCTTTCCCGGATCCTCCCACATCCTGGGGACTCTCTACAGGCGATTATTAGATTATTAGAAATTATTAGAAACTATTAGATTTTATTAGAAATTATTAGAAATTCTTACCAGGTAATAATTATTATTAGAAATTATTAGAAATTATTAGAAATTATTAGTTATTACCCATTATTAGATCTAATAATACGTAATAATCAGGCTAATAATATCTAATAAAATCTAATCGAATCTAATAATAATTATTACATGCCAACCGTGTATATTAGTGCAAAGGGGTGTTTTTTTGGTCTTATCATCTGTATCTCGACTCGAAAGCCGGTTCGCGGTGCGGCGTACTCGCAATTGCGTTGCCCGACACAGCGGGGCGCCGGAGATGCGAAGCAATCCGAGGGAGTCTGATACGTGCCGGGACCCTGATGCGGATACCGTACTCCGAACCACCTAGGATTCGTCCGTGCTGGGTGGGCGCCGAAGATTCTTGCGAATCGTCGAGTGGGCTCCCCCTGGACATGGCGAACACCCGCCAGAACTCCTCCGTGCTGGCTAATGCATCGCGAATCATCGAGGGGGGCTTCACTAGGCCCGACGAACACTCACCAGGATTCTTCTGTGCTGGCTGGGCGCCGAAGACTCTTACAAATCGTCGAGGGGGCTCCACTAGGAACGACGAGCACCCACCAGAAGGAGCTTCCCTAGGCTTAACGAGCACCCACGAGAATTCTTCTGTACTGGCTGGGCGGGTAGAGTCCGCTCGAGGTGGAGTATCGTGAGGAGACACTACCCCATCGGTAGCATTTCCCCGTTATCTTCGTACTAGTGAAGCTCGTAAGCAGCTCTCCTTTCTCCTTGCAGCAGCCAGCGCAGCTGAAAGCAACCCAATATACTCAAGGTACGCGCTTGAACAAGAGGGTAAAGACAACGGCTTCTAAACTCGAGAACCGATAATTCTTTTTCCTCCCTTTTTTTTTTTTGATGAGCTTCTCATGCGGAAGACCGCCGAAGAAAGGAGGGCGAGCGCGGTGAGAAAAGGCAAATCTTCTTGGTTTGCTTCTTTTTCCCCCCTGTGGCTGAGAACGCGCCCTCGGACGGATCGCGCGCACAACACACGTATTCTAAATCGGTGAGAGGCGGGGGTCGGGTGGGGAAGAGGGCGGCGGTGGCAAAATGTGTGTGCCAGGGTCCAGCTATCATAGGGATGAGGGCGTAGGATTCCGTCATAAACCCGAACACCTCAGTCATTTGACACCGGTTGCCGGAACAAACAGAGCCAGCACTTCCGCAGGCTGTGATACCCTCGATCGGGGACGAGAGTCGCAGAAGGTTCTTGATGAAAGTCGGCATCCAAGCATCTACACGCATCGCGATCTACGGGCCAACACGCCGTCGCAGCCGTTGATATAGGAGGACCTACCAGGCTGTACAATGCAAACAACTCAGGCAATGCCTGGACAAGGTGCGATGAGAGGACAGGCCGAAGAGACACCCTCGAGTCAGCAACTTCCTTTCGTCGCTAGACTATTTGTGCTCCGAAGATGTGTCTTCACGCGCCGTGCGGTGACGGGATGGTCACGTCAGGGGATACAGGATCCGAAGCTCTTCGCTTGAATTCATGAAGACAGAGGAGGGAACACCGGCACGTCTCTCGCTCCGAGAGTATCACTCACTAACAGGCGAGTTCCCCCTGGCGCGTGCAAACAAAGTTGTTTACACCTCGCACCGCGCGCACACCTGTCGCGAAGAGCGGTCGTATGGCGCTGCGTCCCTCCTTCCAGATAGAGAGGGATTGCGAGACGTGTCCTCGGTGAAGACCGCAGCACGTCTGCACCCTCACACCACGAACCTCCTTCCGGTGAAGAGCGATCACATAGTGTCGGTTCCTTCCAGCAAGAACTGCTTGCTGATCGCTGCCAAGCGAGATTGCGAGAGCGTCCAACCCGGACGCTCTGAACTCGAAGACTGCGCCCTCACACCACGAACCCTAGAGCGGTCACATGGTGTCGGTTCCTTCCAGCAAGAACTGTTTGCTGATCGCCGCCAAGCGGGATTGAGAGAACGTGTCGTCGGTGGACCGTAACTTTTTCGGGTGCTTGAACTCGAAGATCAGCAAGAAGAAGAACATCGCCTCGTACAGCGATCGTGTAGGGTTGGTCAGGTACGTTGTGTTGATCCCGAGGTCCGAGTCAACGTGGGTCACTGCGTAAATGGAATTGCGCTCGTAGGTGGTGGATTCGATGCTGAGCTGGAGTAGACCGGGACACCGGCTACTCGAGTAACGGAAGACTGCGGAGGCACCGGACCATTCGACGCGGGTGGTGTGCCGACTGCCGAAGTGGTAGTAGTCGAGGAGGGAGGCGAAGCAGTGGAGGATCACTTCGGCGTCGCCGGCTTCTCTGCGGCCGTCGTGGAACCCTTCGCTGACTATGCTGCGGAGGCGGGCCAGGAACCGTTGCCGGTTGCTCCTGTTCTGCTTCGTTCGCGCCGCGCCGTCGTGCTCCATGGAGTGCATGGCGCTGGGCAGTGTGTGCTCCCACGCCAACACGCGCTCCAGCTTCAGCCGCTGGGAGAGCACCTGCTTCGTCCTCACCCTGTCCGCCCTACCGGGGCGTCCACCTGCCCACTGGTGCAATTCACCGCTCAGGTGCTTAAGAACTTCTTGCAAAGCTTGACCCAGGGTTCCCTGGTTGTTCGGCAGCTGTTTGCGTGCGTTAGAAGGTCCATAATGAGAAAATGTCTGAAGCGAAGAATACCCCGCTTGTCACGGTGATGAGCTGCCGACACGCGGCTTTTTGAGGCCCTGTGACACCTCTTGAAGGGTGGGTTTGCAAGAACGTGCTTGGAATGGGTATGTGCTCAGCACCGCACTGGTCCCGTCTGCGCCGTGTTTTGGTCCTTTAAGCCACGGACACATAAGGCGGACCATCATCCGCGCTCTTGAAGGGTGGGTGGGGCATTACGACTGCCGATTGCTGCTCCTTGTGTGTGAGAGAGCGAGAGAGAGTTGGTTGTTTAGAATTGTCGTTGTCCGTGTGAGCGGATCCCCTGCTGCAGTGCTGAAGGGGCGCGAAAAGAACTGTGAAAACGGGTACCAAAGCCAAACGATGAAGCAAACACACCGGTTCGGACAGCGAATTAGTCGGTGAGAACCACTCGAGACGAATGCCGTTGAGCTCCTTGATGTCTCGCAATGCCTTCTCAACTTCGGTTATCTGCGGGGGAAATCAGGGTGTCTTGGTGACTTACGGCAAAAAGAGGTGATGCTCTTTTGTGCCGGCAAAAAAAGACAGGCGCTTCGTTTTGTTTGTGCACCGGCCAAAAAAAAGAGCAGCAGGTACACAAACAACAAATGTTACCGACAATAAACCGAGTCTTATGCGCAGTCTGGTGACGTTGTTTCCTCTTTTTTTTTCCGAGCGGGGCACACCTGCTTTTCGAGCTGGACGATGTGGTTAAAGATGTCCCGCTGCAGCGTGCTTCCTTCGGCGGTCAAGCTAGCCACGGACGCCCCGTCCCTGTTGGTGAGGCGGAGGATGTTGCGGTAGCTTTCTTCAGCCAGCTTTGGCAATGGCGCCGCGGCGGTTTCTTGCGGCACAGGGCTCGCACGAAACCTGAAGTCGGAGTCCTGCCGCCCGATGTAGTCACCTCCGTACGACCTGTTGAACGGGGAAATTTCGTGAATGCAAAGCCTAAGGTATCATTTTATGGGAGAAGTAAATACTCGGAAGGCGAATTTGGGAGTTCACTCCCGAAGATTGTCCGCGTTTTGCATGTGAAATTGTGAGCTACCGTGTCTGTGACGGGTAACGAAGACTAGAAGCCCGGGAAACACAACACGAGAAACCCACGGGGATGTGCATGGGCGCATGCTAGGAAAGAATGGATAAACACACAACAAAAAGGCATACCCAGGAGAGCCGAAGGCGAGTGGCCGGCAGACTTCGGGTGTCGGTACAACGGGGCTGTTCCAGTAAGACTGCGGCGACTGGCTCATACGAGACGGAGAGGCGTGCCAAATGGACGGTATCGTCGGGCCGGAGCCGGCGGAGGGTGGGTGGGCTGACCAAGGGAGGCGAGGCACGGATGACGACATGCCGGGTTGGTTGTTGTTCTGTGCATACCGTCCCATGCTTTGCGGCGAAGTGACGGCGGACCACGGGGACGCGTGGAGCCCTGCCTGCGGATGCAAACGAGACGGGCTGCCATCGAACAAGGCGGGCACATGCTGCGACGGCGACGCCGCTGAAACCTTCTGCGAACCACTCACTGCCGGCAGCTCCCCGCCTTCTTTCAGCCTGGCCAGCAGCGAGTCGGGAAGGAACACTTTAGCCAGTGAGGTCCACGTCTGCCCGCGGCACGCTTTCCAGTAACTAAAGGAGTAGTACGCAAACAGGACGCCGAGGAGGACCTCGCAGTAGAAGAGGGTCGAAAAGGATAGCGGCAGGTACACGTAGGCGTTGACCCCGGGCAGACAGCTGAGGATGTACGCCACAAATAGGACAATGCCGACGAGCTTCAGCTTCTGCGCGGACGAGGCGTCGTTGTGCGTCGCTTTCCAGAACGCCTCGCCTGTGTACTTGGGCCTCTCCGACACGGACATCTTCGCCCAAGTCGGATCCTTGGCCGCAGCCGCTGGCCATCTGCTTCGAACGGCCATGTGTGATCCCTCGCTGAGAGTGCCCCCGCCCCTTCCCCTCTGCCTTCTGTTGAGATTTTGTCCCACAAATTGAGTGCAAGGACCGCCTCAGTGAGAGAGCTTGCTCATATCGCCTCAGCCATGTCAATGCAAGAAGTTCACCCATTCAAATCGTTAGATCTTCGTAGTTTTGCTTCGCGACAAGGATACAAGCCAAGCTAAATGATGGCGCCAGTTTGCGCGTGTGATTATAACAGCGGGGGAGCCGCACGGCGCCTATTTTTCTCGCAGCGTGGCCATTTCGTGAAACGTGAACGGAAAGAAGTGGACGGGGCATCGCGGACAGGTGCGTGTAGTCCGTCTCTCGGAGTTCTTCTTCCGGGGCGGGGGTGGATCGGCCAGGGGAAAGAAGGAGAAGAACGGCACGCCACGCAGCGCGAAACGTCGGGAGAGGAGGGAGGGGCGTAGCAGCGGAAGGACACTGGAAGTACCTCGGTGAGGATTCGATGGTCGCAAGGTAGGATGACGGGGGGCGGTCGTTGTTATTGGTGCTGGTTTTGAGGGATGAGGAAAGGTAAGAAATCTTATTGCGGTGGTCTCCGCTGGCCCGGTAGTTTGTGCTACCTCCGTTCTTTTACACTCGTTCCCATGGTTTCCCAAACACTAATCACACCATCATGAAGAGAATAAGTTTCAAGTGAAGGCGAATAGCTTTCGCACAGGCAGGATGCGAGGGAGGTGTGCGACCGAAGGTGTTTGCTGTTAGCATCAACTGCTCCTTGCAAAGGCGTGGTAGACGCTGTACGTCTCGGAACACCGAATCCTCGTCGTGCACGCGATTCTGGGTCGGCTTCTCTAACGGTACCGCCGGCTGTCCCACAGATCGGATCACCGAAGAGGAAAGACGTGGTGCGCACAGGTCCTCTAACTCAAAGGGCCATCTGTTGGAGGCGTCGTCGAATCGGCCAGGAAGGGAAAGAGGGGATCGGCACGTTTAACACGGTAGCGCAAAACGTCGGAAGGAGGAACTCGTCAGCAGACAGTTCGCTGGAAGTACTCAGCGAGAAATCGATGCGACGGTGCCGTGCAATGAGGCAAGCGAAGAAGTATTACCGGGGAGTGCGAGACGTGCGCACTCTGGGGTTCGAGCATGGAATCTTCGTTGTGCACGTCATCTGTCTGTCTGCTAGTCTCAAGGCGCTCGTATAAACGTGGAGCCCACACGGTTTCGTCTGCTGGCAGGTCCCAGGACCCGGACCACCGAATGGAAGAGGAAAGAACAGGGATCGTGATCACCTGTGCCGGCGATAGAGCCGGAGCATTCGTAAATAGGTCTCGGCCGCCCGTGCGCGCGGCGGCGAATTGCTTGGGGAGCGAGATCAGGACCGGTTTGAAGAACGCCGGGCCGGCGCCATCGATCGTATCGACGCGGGACTCACGCCGCTGCAGGAGGAACGAGATGTCGTTCGACGTGTCCGAGTGCGTGCAAACGAAGAGATACACAGGGTACCCGCCCTCCGAGGGTAGCGAGTGGACGATGTCAGACAGTATGGCGAGTGGTTCAGCCGTCGTAAACAGTTCCCGCGACGTGCCCTCGTTCAGGACGCACTGCGCAAAAGGTATTGGAGAGTACCCTTTGGTGCCCCAAGCGTACAACCGAGAGCAAAGGGTGAAGCACGCTTCGTTGCTGAAAACCTTCCGAACGAGCAGCTGCAGCGGCTTCGCGCCGCCTCCCGCCTCGGAGAGCCCGCCGGCGGCGGTCGCGGCCGCCTGCTCGTGCCGCCGCAGGCCGACGACGTTGAGGCGGTGCCAGCCCGGGATCGCGCCCCGCCCGCACTGCACGCCGACTGCCTCCGCGAGGCCGGCCGCGGCGCCGAGCACCCGCAGCTCGCGCATCTCCCGCAGCGTCCGCATGCCGACGATGCGGCAAACCGCGATCCGACTCGGCAGCGGCAGGCAGTTCCACAAGCTGTCCGGGCCCGCCTGCGCGGTCCAAATTGGGTACTCATCGACGTCTTCGGTCGACAAAAAAGCGTCCGAAGCGGGCATTTCACGCCCTTCCTGCTCACCCCCGCTTCCTCCGTCTGGCCCGCGCGCGGCGTCGCAAGGCTGGACGAACAGCGAGCAGAACGCCGGCACGTCGACGTCGGACACGTCGTCCGCGAAAAAGCCCTGCCCAGGCGCGGGCGGCGGCGGGTTGCACGCGAGGCCGAGGGGCACCACGTCCAGCCCCGGAGGAGGGAGGGTGGAAGTACTCGGCGAGGATTCGACGGTCGCAAGGTAGGATGACGGGGGGCCGCCGCCCCTGTCGCTCCGGTCCTCTCCCGGCTCGCCGTCGGCCCCGCCGGACCCCCCGCCCCCCCACGGCAGCCCCGAGCCGCCCGAAAACAGCGCGCCGCGCAAGAACTGGTGGGCGGGCCCCCGCGGGGCCGCCAGCTGGTACACTGCCCCGGCCACGTCCCAGCGCGCGAGGGCCGCGGCCGTCTGGAACACGCGGACCAGGTGCGCCGTGGCCACCCCGCCGCCGGCGATCTCCCGCACAACCCCCACCCGGCCCCACTTCGCGGCGGTTTCGAGGAACCGCATGCGGTCCCCCGCGAACAGCCCCTCCTCTTCCTCCAACGCGCAAGCCCCCCCAAGCGAAGCCCGACAGAGGGGGGCGGCAGGGTCCCCCGGAACCCCGGCTGGGGTATCCTCGGTTTCGCCGGGTGTGGGGTCGTTGCTATTGGTGCTGGTTTCGAGGGATGAGGAAAGGCAAGAAATCTTTTTGAGGTGGTCTCCGCCCGGTGGGTGGGCGGCGGCGGGCCCCCGCAGGGCGTCGACGGACCCGCTTTTTATGGCCGCATCCACCAGCTCGGCACCCCCAAGCGCCTCGGCACCCGCGGGACCCAGCAGCAGCGGGCGGAGCACGCTGAGCGCCGAACCCCGCAGGTACAGGACGCCGGCGGTGAGCACGCTCGCGGCGAAGCCCGGCGTGCACAGCAGCCCGGCCGCGCCTTCGGCGCGGACGAGCTGGTCGACCGCGCAGGCGACCAGCGCAGCCGGCGCTCTGCGGCGGAGGCAATGCAGCAGCAGGCCGCCCTCCGCCTCGAGGGGAAGGTCTGCGTACAGTACCGTACGATGCCCCGGCTTCCTCGCCTTCTTACCGATGGACCGGTAGTACGACGACGCTTCGAGCGCTGCCTCGAACAACGGCAAGTGTCCTGTTGCCACGGACACAGCAAGCAGGGACCGGTGGAGGGTGCCCTTCTCGCTCGAGTGCCCCAGCTGTTCTTTCGCCAACCCGGGGATCCGCTGGTGGTCGCGGAGGAGCCCCGCGAGGGTCGTGCAGGCGGCGCCGCTCTCGCGGCCGAAGTGCTCTGCGATCGCGGTGAAGACGCTCCACCGCTCGCCCCTCCACTTGACCTGCTGCGTGCCCGGGCTGGCGACCGCCATTTTCAGCAGCACGGGCAGTGGCAGCTTCGGCTTCACCCCGTGCCGACAAGCCGCGGCCACCGCCAAGCCCGGAGCGTCGCGAACGTACAAATACGACGACAACGCTTGGCAGGCAGCAACCGGGGACGCAGGTTCTCCCTTGTCGACGCGGCGGAGCCGGGGCATCTGTGCTGTCGCGGCTTCTTTCTCGCTCGGTTTCACGGAGTCGCGCTCTCCTATGCGGATGGGGAGGATAAGGCTTGTCCGAAGGCTGCCGGTGCTCGCGTTGAGGACGTCGAGGGTGGCGTCTGGGGGAGGGGCCTGCGTGCCAGGGTGCGGGTGCTTGGGGAGCAGGTGCGAGATGGAGGCGGGGTCGAGCCAGAGGACGACTCTCTGTATGAAAGGCAGCGCTTCCATCGCGAGGGGGATCGATGAGTCCGGCAGGAACAGCAGCACCCGCTGCCACAGGCTCGCCGGGATCACGCGGGTGCGCGGCGGGTGCAGCGACAGGGTCGCGTCGCTGGCTCCTTGTAGCGGGGTAATGAGTTTGTCGAGCAGTGCGCTGCCTACAACGCAGCCCCACACGCCATTTGGCACGAGCCGATCGCCAGTGCGAACGGCATGGGCGAACGGACGGTTTCGACCCCGTGCACTACGACGTAAACTGTCGGGAGTACCTGCGGTCTGAAAGTCAGTGTTCCACTTCACTTTCTTGTTTGTTGCAGGTTTCGGTACAGTTGCGTCGTCTTCACGCGTATTCGCCGCCTCATCTTCCACCTCGCCCTCGGGCTCGGTGGTTCCCTGCCCCATCTCCATTGCTGGATCGTCGGTTTCCCGGGTCTGGAGCAGCCGTTCGAAGTGTTTGAACACGCTGTCGTCCGTGGGCGGGTTGCGCTTCTGCGTGTTCGCCCAGGTCTCCAACGCGGCCGACTCCCCGTCGCGGTTCGACGACCAGCCCCCGGCGGCTCCTGCTGCGGACCGTGGGGATCCACTCAGTTCCAGGTCGGGCGGCTTTCTGCTCCCCCCGCCGCTGCTGAACCCTTCCCACGGCAGCGTGAGAGACGGGTCGAGGTACAGGCCGATCTCCGAGTCTGGTGCCGGGTGGCTGACGACCGCGGCGCAGTGAAGGTGGCCGGAGGCCTCGACCAGCGCCGCGCGCCCGCGGGGAAGCCCGACGGCGGCGCCGACGTACAGCGCCTTGCCCAGCTTTTTGTGCCGCAGGTGCGGCGGCTGCGACAGCGCAACGCGCGACGGGCCCGTGTACAGCTTCGCGTGCTTCACCAAAAAGCGGACCACCCAGCCCTGGCCCTTCGGCAGCTCCGCCGCCGCGGCGGCAGTCACCGGGAGGCGGCTGTGCCGCATCGCGAGCAGCACGCGCGTGTCCTTCAGCATCGCGCAAAGTGTCTCGCCATCGCCGGCAGACGCGACTTGGAGGACCGCCTGTTTGTAAGGTAAGGAGCTCACCAACAGCCCTCCCTCTTTTGGGCATTTTTCCACACAAAATCAAAAACCTACCCGAGCCTCTACAGTCAAACGGAGACTTTAAATACCGACTTTCTAACCTTCTAATCCACAAATAACGCTAAGAAGAGCTACCTTGTAGAAGACGGAGGTGCCCAGGCTGCTTCGAAGACGTGACAGTCCGGTTATATCTATAAGAATGAGCCTTCTGTTCACTGAGTGTTTCGTGACTGTGGTGCACGACAGCGCCGCTGACACGAAAGACAGAACGCAGCACCGACGTGTGTCCTCTCGTGCAAATGGTACAAACAAATGAAACGCGGCACACCTTCTCAATACGCTGAGTCGCGAAGCAGAACGACGGTGCGTACTTGAGGGCAACCTGAAGCGCAGCGCCCCCGGTTCGGAGGAACATGCACACGTCATCCCACAGGAGCAGGTTTGCTGAGGCCCGCCGACCGGTCTTGCGCCCCAGACGGCACAGGTAAGCGGTTGTGGCTGGGGCTCTGAACAGCTTCGACACGGCTACGACCGCAGTTGATTGCGCGCAATTCTCAACCATCCACCTGACGACCGACAGCCGATTCGCGACGGCGGCAAGCACGAACGCATCACGCGTGAGGAACGACAGGGAAACCGCTGGCGCGCTCACCTGCTCCAGCACGGACTCGAGGAAGGCAAGGTGGCCGCGGGACAACGAGATGTGCACCGCTGTACTCCCGGTGGCGTCGAGCGCTGTGCAGATTCGAACGATCGCATCATCTGGCTCTTCTCCGGCGGCTGTTTGCACATGGCACCGTGCGTCGTCGAGGGCAGCTAGGTGGGCCGCGTTTCGCCGGGCGCCGGCGTGGAAGCAGTCGAGTGGCTCGTCTTCGTTCTGAAACGCGATGAGCGTTCGCTCGTGCCTACGGAGACCGAGCGGGTCATGCCGTACCCATCGCCGCTTCGGGAACGATACGTCTGCTGACGCAACAGTGGGCTCGTCGTCTTGCTCGACCGGCACTCCGTTCCTGCCCACGAACGCGAACGCTCTGTCCGCAAGCCCGGCGTTACCGATCGCCCGCCTCACGTCCGACAACGGCTGGTGAGCCCGGCACTCGATCGACCTCTCCTCGTACACCGCCGCGCTCAGGTTCAAAACATTCATGGAACGGTCCGCGTTTTTCGCGCGAAGAGCGTTGGGGGGGGGGGAGCGCGACCGTCGGCCTCTCTATTCTATATTCTACATATGAACCGCGCTCCTTTTCCCGTCCGCCCCTCTCTACCCTCCCGGCCCGCCCCTCTGGCAAAACCTTGTCACAGGAAGATGGGGTGAAAAAAGAAGAAAGGGTCGGTGGCATCGACCTCCTGTTCGAAAAACATAAGGGTGTCCTTGGAGGGACCGCCCGGTGCTCATTTCGACGGAGGCTAGAGGGGGAAAGGGAGTTGACGTATGGTTAAAGATAAGACAGGGGTGTCGACTGAGGGGGGGTAATCTCAGGGCCGTCCACGTGATAAAGCCGCTAAGCAGCGGCTGCCTGCTTACCGCGTGACACCTTTTATATGGAGTTGATTTTTTTGTGAATTAACTACTGTGCAGGAAGTAGTGTTGGCACTCTGACGGAGAAGGGGAAACGATACAATTACACATGGTCTCTTTTTGTTGAACGCTTGCGCCCGGCACCAGGGGACCTGTTTCGTGTGGGCTTCGCGATTTGAGGTTCGCTGCTAGGGTTCTTCTGGGTCCCGGCTCTTTGGCGGGACGTTTCCCGGCCGCTTTTCGACCTGCACCGATCTAGAGCAAGTTTTTCGGGGGTTTCTGGCCGTTTTAAGGGTGCCCTATGGGGTTGAGTGCTAGCCGGGTATGTGTATTGCACGTTCGGTTCCTCTAAGCACCGTAAATTGACGCTAGTGCGAGACGGACCCGATCGAAATACTCGTGACGCGCCGACCTCTGTTTTGGCATTTGTCCTCGTTGGGTACACACAGTCACCAGGGCAAAAACGAACGGAGGAGTGGATTGGCGGGATCTTTGGGCCTCTGTAAAGAACTCAAGAACACCCACCAAGCTCGACCGGTGGCGGCTAAGGAAAGGGAGGACGAAATCAAAGGTCCAAACGGAAACAAAAAAAGAAAGGCGCGCCGGACGCTTTGGTTGCCAGGACAGCCCACAGGTACCAACCAAACTTTTCCCTCGCCAAGGGGCGAGTTCCTCGGCCACGCCGAAGTCGTTCCTAACTAAAAACGGTGGCTTCGGCCACGTGCCCCGTGGGCGGCGCGTGGCAATGCTTGCCGCGCGGAAGCAGGCGATCTTTCGCGGTTTGCTTCTGCTCGGTCACGTGACCGCAGCGTATCCGATCCGCGCCGGCGGACCCCCCGACTTGCATCTCGCCCGCAGCGGCGGTTGGGTACCCTACTTCGTTGCGTCCAGCAGCGGGGATGACTTCACGATTTGTTCGGTCATATCTTTCAGCTTGCCGATCCGGCGATTACGGCGCGGGTTGTCGAGAGAATCGAGGATCGGGCCAAGCGCGACGCGGTGGACCGGGGTGGCCTTGAGCTGCTTGGACAATGTGGCGATGCGGTCTTTCAGCTCCTTCGCGGCTGTGCGGATGTCGAGATCGGTGCCCTCCTTGTTGTACGGAGGGTAGCACGACTTCATCAGATCGGCGAACTGCGGCAAGGTCACGACGCCGCCGCGGCTGAAGGCGTGGAAGACCTTGTCGACGTCGTCTAGGGACATGCTCACCGGCGACACTAGCTCCCGGAACCCCTGCCGCTGGAGGACTGCCGGGCCGTCGCGGCGGGCGCGGGAGCGGAGGGAGAAGATCTCCTTGATCTCGGCCAGGCTGTCGGGGGACAGCTTTTGGCTCTCGGCCTCGAGCCGGCTCCTCTTCGCCTCCTTCTCGCTCTTCACCGCGGTCCGCCGCACCATGCGGTGCAGCTGCGACGTGGGGAACAGGCAGCTGAGCAGGCCGAAGAAGGACACGTTCGATTCGTTGGACGGGATCATCCTGAAATTGTGGTCGACCGTCAGCTTCGGGTACAGGTCGGGCCTCCTCCGCGTTGCCACCTTCATCCGCGATCGGAGCTGCCGCCCGGTCAACCCTGGGTAGTCGATCTGTTTTCATGGTATCCAGCTTGCTTGTCTACACCAAAAAGCGTCGGCTGGCAGCGTGCTAAATCAGTTAAAACAGGGGTTGCACAAGTACGCGAAACAAAAGAAAGTTTTGCTTGAGGATCCGGGGGTTTAAGGTCCCCGGCTGACCGTTGTCAAAAGGGTTCCTTTACACCGTCAAGAACTCCGGTAACCCCAATCCAGGGCCACGATTGTGGGCCTCGGGCAAAATTATCATCATGGTATCAAAAGAAATTCTCTGAGACTCTCTGACTCTCTCTTGTTAGATATGTGTATTTTTAGTACTGAGTGTCACGCACGTGGTGTGTGTCTTTGTAGTATGTTGCAGCGTCTTCGACTGTTGCGGTGCGCGCTCTCGTTTCCTTTTTGTGTTTCCGGCGGTGGACGCCAGTCCGTTGTCTTTCGACCTTTCGTCTGTTTGTTCTTTCCTCTGGCACTTGCTTGGCCAGAGCTGATGCCCCCCCGACGACAGCGAGTGTGCCACACGGAAGGCAGTCAATTCCTCTGGGCAGGTTTACTCTCAGCGGGAGTTGATTGCTTTTCTTTTCTTCATGCAGCTGATGATGCGATCGCCGGTTTATTTCGCCGTAAAAATGTGAAAGGAGGCATGTTGTTACCTGAGTCAGCAGCGCGCGAGGCTCAAGCGGGATGGCCTTGTGCCCCAGGAGGGTCACGAAGCCGTGGAGCCAGTCGAGGACGGCGTTCTCGGTCAGGTCGACGCCCGACGGGTCGCGGCCGAGGAGCAGCAGCAGCCGGTTTTCGGGGGCGTGCACCGGCGACGGGGGCGGCGTCGTGCCCGCCGTGCTCGCCTCACCCGCGTCCTGCGGCAGCTGCAGACGCTGATGCTGCTGCTGCACCTGATGCTGCTGCTGATGCTGATGCTGATGCTGCTGCTGATGCTGCTGCTGATGCTGATGCTGGTGCGGGTGCTGGTGCTGATGCTCCTGATGTTGCTGCTCCTGATGTTGTTGATGCTGCTGCTGCTCCTGATGCTGATGGTGATGGTGATGATGCTGCTGTTGCTGCTGCTGCTGCTGGCCGGCCGCGGGTTGCGCAGCAGCAGCAGCATCGGCATCAGCAGCAGCAGCACCAGCGACGTCGGCGAGCGCCGAATCGGTGGTGGGCGGGCGGCTCGGCGGCCACGCCTCGCACGCCGCCTCCACCGCGCAAACCAGCGCGCAGGCCACCGCGGCCGTGCCGGCGCCGGCGTGCGGCGCCCCCTTCGGACCCTGCTTCCGGATCCTCCGGAACGACGACGCCCTCCAAGGGCCCGGCTGCTGCTGCTGCTGCTGCAGATTTTGGTGCTCCGGTTCCGCTTCGTGCGGACGATCGCTGTCGCGGTGCCTACGGTCACGTTCGGGCCGCTCCTCCATTTCATCCGCGTGCTCATGCAGCAGCGGCAGCAGCGGCGGAGTCCCTGTAGGCTCACTCTGCGCGTAGGGAGACCGCTTTGGCCGCGGCGAAGCGGCGCGCACAGCAGCAGCAGGTAGACAAGACAGCGTCGCCGCGCCGTCGATTTCGCCTCCGGTGTCCTGGTACACCGCCGGCGGCGGGCTCACGGTGTTGACGAGCGTTTCGAGCGCGGTGAGCGACGACGTGAGGTCCTCCGGCAGCTCGATCATCTCGACGGCGCGCCGAACGGCTGCGTCCCGCTGCACCAGCGACAGAAGGAGCTCGCAGCCTTTGTCGTAATGCGTCGGGCCGCACGGACCCTCGGCGGCCGTTTCGACGGTGGAGCAGCTGACGCCGAGGGCCGGCGGGGGCGGCTGTTTTCGTGTGTTAATAATGTGTGCCTTTCCAAGAGAGTACAGTGGCACAGCCGGCACGTTCTAATTCTTAGTTCGCTCTTGTGTGAGAAAGCACGGCTGTCAAGTCTGCACGAGTTTGGTTTGCTCTCCGGTTGTCGATTCAGCCGCAAGGGTAACAAAACGAAGTGAAACTACTCCTTTCGGCGGGTCAGCGTTACAACCAACCGAGCAAGCGCTTAAGTGAAGGAGGTCTCCAGATAGGACAGCGGCGTGAATCTGGTGAAACGGCTGTTAGCAGCTCGGAACACAGGACCACCCAAGCTACGAGAGCACAGGCAGATCCTCTTCCTACAACCGTGTCTGAGCAATCAGACGTAAAACCCAAGGCTCCACTCGATAGAGCGCACTGACTTGTCTTCTCGTTATCGCTGGTACTAAAAAGTAGCACCAGGGACTGGATAGATGACTCCCAGGATACTTCGCTGCTTTCATCGGGGGGGGTGTCGCGAAGCATCTGCCCGTTAACCACAAACCAGGACTGACTGATCTTTTCCTGAACACCCTCTCTTTGTACCCGTTTTATTTTTCGCCCTTTCTATTTCGCGATGGGAGGACAGGTCCGTGTACGGCTCCGCGAACTTGTGATCCTACCCAAGGGATCGTCCCCCAGAGGAGGAGTGCAGGCATCAGGGACACGAAGCCACCGGCCCCCTTCACTGGCTGGGCGTTGGGTATGCAGAGCGTTTCCTACAACCAGCACTCGAGTGCCGCGATACTCCCACCTGCCCCGAGGTGCCCAGCGGCAGCCCAAAACAGGCGTATGGGCCCATATTGGGGTCCAATGGCTCAGGTGCCAGGATCCCGGGGGTCGGGGACCAAATACGCTTGTGTCTGCGGCCTGCGCGCGCACGCGTAGTATTTTTACACAAATCCAAAAAAAAAAAACACGCGACGTAGCTGCTTTGACTCCGAATGGAAGGGAGGAAATGTAGGTAGAGGGGAAAATACAATACAAACACAATCTGATTTGCTCTTCACTTAGACCACCGTGTGTTGTTTTCTCACTCAGGACTTTGACCTGTTGTGTGTGTGTGTGTGATTTGTCATTGGGGGGTTGCACCGCATGACCTCACGTCCGTTCAACACGTGGTTCGTATATATTTTGGGATCCCTTCGGTTCTTTGTCTGACAGCTAGTGTTGAGCATTTCCTTCCAAGCTGGCGGTTATGTAAAAAAACCCCGCCCATACAAAAATACAATACAAACACAATCTGATTTGTTCTTCGCTTTCACCACCGTGTGTTGCTTTCTCACTCAGGACTTTGACCTGTTGTGTTTGTGTGACTTGTCGTGTTGGGGTAGCCCCGAATGGCCTCACGTCCATTCAACACGCGGTTCGGTAGTTACAGCACTTGGGATCCCTTCGGTTCTTTGCCTGGCAGCTACTATCGAGCATTTCCTTCCAAGGCTGGCGCTCATGTAAAAGAAACCCCGCCCATACCAATTTTTCGGCCGGCTGCACACCCGACGAAGCGGCGGCGCCCCGCTTGAGGGGCGGGAGCGGTGCCTTTTTTCGGGGGGGGGCCGTCGCGACGGCGGCCCGGATGTTCATGTCCACGACGCGGCGATGCGCCGCGCGCGCGTGCCGCACAGCCGCCGCCAGCCGCTGGTGGCACTCTTTGATGCTCCCCGGGCGGGCTGCCGCCGAAGGTCGGCGGTCCGTCAGCCTCTTGAACCCGGTCATGGTCACGGTGTTCCGCAGGCTCCCGACGCCGCCCGCCGCGTGCCGCGGCGGCGGCAGCTGCGCGACAATTTCGTCGTAGTAGAGCGCCCGCTGCTCCGCGTGCGTCTGCGGCGTCGCCCCGAGGATCTTGCTGACGTACTCGTCGTACTCGCACCGCCGGTTAAAGTACACCGGGTCCGTCGACTCGTCGCCGATCGAGCTCTCCGCGAGGCGGCGGTTCTCGGCCCAGTCGATCGTCCTCGCCCCCTCGCGGCTGCACCGATCCATTGCAACCTTTCGCTTTCGTAGTTCTTTACATTTGATGCGCTGAACGCGTCGTCGATACCTTTCCTTACGGGATTCGAATGAAAGCTAGGGAGTGACCCGGCGAAGGAAATCCGATAGATAAGGGTAGTTTGGGTTAGAAAGCAAAACATCTGTGGCGATAATCTGCATCGCCGGCATCAGCGGTTATCTCTTCGCACGTGACGCATCATGCTTTCGCCCCTTAAGGATCGAGGTTGGTTGTTCATCAATGTTCATGATGCTGGCATCAAGTCAGGGGATGTGTCGAAAGTAGCGACAACTAGCGACGGCGGTTCTCTCTTCGCACGTGACGCATCATGCTTGCGCCCCTTAAGGATCGAGGTTGGTCCCTCATCAATGTTCATGATGCTGGAATCAAGTCAGGGGATGTGTCGAAAGTAGCGACAACTAGCGGCGGCGGTTTGTTAACCTCATCACAAGGAGCTGGCGGATGGTGACTGAGCTTGAGCTGACGCGGGCCTGCGGCCCGTGCTGCCCTGCCCGGCAGGCTGGGACTGGTATTGTCGGCAAGTCAGCCACCAGGAGCCATTTCCCTTGTGCCCTGGCTGGGCCTGTGCTACAGGAGCCTGCGAGGAAATTCCAAGACGTGTGAGACTCTGAGAGATTGCCCCCGCAGCTCCTCTGTGACCGACACCAAGTACATTCCTTCGTGGAGTGTAGTCTTGGGCCCCCCACGTTCTACAAGTTGAGCATTGAGTTCTTTAAGGTGCAAGTGCCATCAAGGCAGGCGAGCACTGTTCACGGGCTAGCGTTACTTTATGACGTCGTCCGTCGGGAGAGTCAACGATGATGAGGATGTTGTCAAACTAGCCATTTCCAAGTCAAGTTCAATTCCCGCTCGCTTTCGCGGTGCGGACTTTCCGGGCCGGTTTGGCTGTTTCCGGGTCGACGATGGGGAAGAAGTTAGGCATTCCATTTCGTGATCGAGCGTAGAGTTGTTCACGGCCTGCCGCGATCGCTTCGATCTTCGTGGCTTCCCTGTCGGGGATGCGAGCTTCGAGGACTCCTGCAGGGGTCGCTTCCGCCTCCTTCTGGGAGGCGCGTCTTTGGGCTCGCCGGTTGGCGTGCGCGGAAGGGTTGTTTGTATGGGGATGATGTTCCCCGTTGATGACGTCTTGGGCGACGGTGATGATGACGGTGATGAAGGCGGGGAGGTTGGTGAGCTGGTGAGGTACCGCGCCGTTTGCGTGCGTTGCCGCGTCGCTGCTTTCTTGGCCGGGAGCTTCGTAGTTGAGCATTGAGTTCTTTAAGGTGCAAGTGCCATCAAGGCAGGCGAGCACTGCTGAGCAGGGTTGCCTTGTAGGCCGTACCGGTCTGTTGTCCGCGTTTTAATGTATTTTCTCGTAGAGTAGTGCTTGGGTTTCGTGACACTTGCGGCACTTCACATGGCACATTTTGCCGGGTGAAACACACTGAGTAGAGGCATCAACTTCGCGAACGAAGCGAAGGAAGTTCTGGACGAACTGATAACGACGGGTGAGCAGCCCGGCAGCAGAACACAAAAAGGGCAACGAGAAAAGGGCGAGGCGTGATGACAGTTTGATTGGCGACTCCGCGCGTTGATCAGGAAAGGTTCGAAAGAGGGGCTAGATTCTGGCTCCGGACAAACTTCCCACCCCACCCCACCCCCCCCCCCCACAGTAATCGGAATGCGTCTACTCATTCACTAACCTCAACGTTTCTCAGAGGCGCATTGCGCTACGCACGACCCCCCTTAGAGTGTTCGGGAGAAGTGTGGGGCGCGTTAATTGGGCACTCTCGCTTGTTATCTTGTCTGCTTGTGGTTCAGTCTTTGCCTGTTGCCCCGGGGGAATGCTCCCGTGTTGGCGGTACAGCGATGTCACGCGCTCACGGGTCAAGTGCTGCCGATTATCCAAACCATAGCATGAACAGTGTCTCTCGATGCTTGATATTTTGAATGGGATAGGCTGAATAGTTGAGTCATCATGAAGCAAAACACAAACGGCCTGCCGTTGTTCTGTTTTCTCTCCTACTTCCACACCACCTTCCCTGCCTCCTCTTTCTCCCTACATGGCTCCTTGTAGACTCGCTTCGGCTTGAGATCACGGGAAGAGACGGAGCTCGAGGGGAGGAGCGAGGCTACAGGGAGGGTTGCGCGGCTCAAGTTTTTGTATTGCGGTTGGTTAACCTTGCCTTGGAGTGATCTTCATCTTCAAGTTCGGCCGTTGTATGGAATGAAGGCGATTGAGAAGACTCAGTGCTTGGACAAGAATCACTAACTGAGTCAACGCCGCGCGGATGTTCAGAGTGCCTGTTTCTCTGCGGTAGCGCATGGTGCCAGTGCCCCACCATTGCAACGAGGACCCGAATTCTTCTGGAGTCTTGTCCGGTTGAAACCGGTGCAGACGGCACTCGAACGCATTATAATCTGCTACGAGAAGAGACGGGCGGTCGGCAGCGCGTGATTGGCACCTCGTTTACGAAATCCGCCACACACGACTTTTCGCATTTGGCTGCCATAAGAGAGTCATAGCTACACCCGCCGTTTACCCGCGCTTGTTGACACTCAGGTGGGGCAGAAGCCGCATCCCACTTGCCGCCGCTGTGACGCGGAATGTTATGGGCCCAGCTACCGGCTGGATTCCTCTTGTTCAGAACAGCTCCAAGCTGACACTCGCCGGCAAAACACGCAAGAAGGCACAGCAGAAATCGAATGCCGCGGGTAGCACCCGAGAGTACCACGCATGGCACCTTCAATCTGTGCCCGGTTCAAAAACCGCACCGACATCCCGCGCAGGCATGTGCTCAGCGGCCGTGCTCGCCGCGCGGACATATGCTCAGCGGCCGTGTGCTCAGCGGCCGTGCTCGCCGCGCAGGCATGTGCTCAGCGGCCGTGCTCGCCGCGCGGACATATGCTCAGCGGCTGTGCTCGCCGCGCAGGCATGTGCTCAGCGGCCGTGCTCGCCGCGCAGGTATGTGCTCAGCGGCCGTGCTCGCCGCGCGGACATATGCTCAGCGGCCGTGCTCGCCGCGCGGACATATGCTCAGCGGCCGTGCTCGCCGCGCGGGCATGTGCTCAGCGGCCCTGCTCGCGCTGGCGGCGGAGCCACGTCTTCTCGTAGTGCGCGCGCTCCTCTTCGCTGACCGACGCGCGCACGTTCGCGACGGCGAATTCGAAGTCCTCCTGCGTGACCAATGCGTCTTCGGTGGCCGTCGCCGACGAGCTGCGGAAGACCTTGCACACGGCGGACATCGCGGCTTCGCGCACGAGGCCCTTCAAATCGGCGCCCGAGAGACCGGTGCATCGCGAGTCGAGTGCGATTTTGCGCAAGTCGACATCCGGGTGCAGCGGCGTCTTTCTGCACAGTGTGCGGAGGACAGACTCCCGCTGCGACTTGTCCGGCAGCGGGACGTAGAGGACTTTGTCGAAACGGCCCGGGCGGAGCATGGCGGGGTCGATCATGTCCACTCTGTTCGTCGCGGCGATGACGAAAACCTGGTCTCTGCCTTCGACGCCGTCCATCTCCGTCAGCAGCTGGTTCACCAACCGCTCTGCGCCCGGCGTCGACCGGTCCAACCCTCGCCGCGGCGCCAAAGCGTCGAGCTCGTCGAAGAACAGGACGCACGGCGCGGACGCTCTGCCGCGGGCGAACACCATGCGGACGGCCCGCTCGCTTTCGCCGACGTACTTGTTCAGCAGCTCCGGGCCCTTCACCGAGATGAAATTCGCCGCCGCCTCGTGCGCGATGGCTTTGGCGACCTGGGGGGAAAGTCTTAGTTTAATGTTTAGACAGGACACTGCCTCTCATGCACGATTGACGCTAGCATTCAAAGAGGGTGTTGTATACAAAAGGGCAAAAATGGTACAGCTCTCACAGCAGGGTAGGAACCCTTGAGGGACTGGCCCTTTCACCGCGGTGTTGTGAGCAGGAGGGAAAACCTTAGTATAATATTCAGGCAGACACTGCTGCCCATGCATGTTTGATGCTAGCATCAAGTTTTCTTCGAAGAAAGTGTAAACTAGAAAAGGGAAAAGGATAAAAGGGTCGCAGGGAGTGCAAGACTCCGCAGGTAGGGTATGAAACCTTGAGAGACTGACCCTTTCACAGCGGTGTTGTGAGCAGGAGGGAAAACCTTAGTTTATTGTTCAGGCAGACACTGCCTCTCATGCATGTTTGATGCTAGCATCAAGTTTTCTATTGAAGAAAGTGTAAAAAAGAAAAGGGAAGAGGGTAAAAGGGTCGCAGGGAGTGCAAGACTGCCCACGGGTAGGGTATGAAACCTTGAGGGACCAGTCCTCTTAATTCTTTTCTCACCGCGTGTTGTGAATAGGGGGGTGTACGGTGGTGCCAACCTTTGGGGCGGACCCGGTTTCGAAAAGAACGGACGCACGAGCAAATACGTTGGGCAACTTAGCCCCACCGCTGGCCCACCTCGAAAAGACGTGACTCCGCATCCGCCGAACTACATGCCTGGAGATTCGAGTTAAAGGAAGAAGACGCGCAAGCGTTCTTTAGTGGCAACACGCTGCGCTGAGCCCATCCTCACGCGAGCGTTTCCACTGACATGCAAAATGAAAATTGCTGTTTCTCACCGCAAGTAAGCAAGTTGACAGTCATACCAGCGTTTTCCCGCATCCAGGAGGCCCGAACAATAGCAATCCGGCGGGCTGCCCAAGGCCCATTCGCTGTGATTGAGTGTTCAGGGTTTTTCGTGCCTGCAGTGGCAGCATTTAAAACTTGGACTGGTCTCTCTTTCTACCATGGTACGATCGAAGAGATAGTCACCTAGTGGCTAATGCAGGCCACCGCACAGATACTCTGCATTCTGTCCTCAAACTACCATGGTACGCCTAGACTTTTTGTGCGCAGAGGAGTTCTACTTTCTCAATGCCGCACGTCATGTGCAAGCGTGGGGAACAGGGCAACGCGGTGCCAGTCTGGCTTCGAAGGTTCCGCTCCGCTGGTAGCCTTATTGCAGCTTCTTGCGCACAGTGATAGTTTAGACGAAGCTCCGCGGCTCGCTATTTGTAGGCGAGAGGAACAGGGTTTGCGGGTGAATGCCATCGCAACGCTGAACTTCCCGACGTGCAGCACAGCGTTCTCTCGATCGGGTATTCTTCTCGACAACTTGTTGCGACAAAAAACTCGCCGCCTGTGTCGCTTTGGCCTTCTAATACCAGTAGGCCTGCATGAACTGCTAGCCAACTAAAGAAAATGCGGACCTTGTATAGCACGGGGTACCGAATGGGAAGTTGCACCCAACGTTCCATCTCGCTTCTGATATCTTCGAGGGCTCCCACGTCGGCCCACTCGACGTCCGGAATCTGTATGGGGAGTGCAATGTGTGTTGACCGCAGCCCGCGGACGGTTTGCCCGCGTTTCAAAGGCAACAAACGAGCCACGAGGATGCCCTGGGTGGTATCCGATGTGATAGCGCTATTTGTATCAGTATAATTCCTTGTCATTTACCCCCCCCCCCCCCCCCATGATGCCTAAATTTTGGCCGAGGGGGGTAATTTTCAGGGGGGGTTAAATGACGACGAATTATACTGATTGAAGAAGATCGCTATGTGTATTGAAGATCTCTGGTTGAACTTAGTTATTTTTCAAAATGTCTCCTGCCGGTGGCTTGGTTGGAAACAGACCAGTCGAAAGGCCAGCCATGACACTGGTTCGGCCGCACCCTTTGCCTGTGGCAGTATACGGACGAATCATCCTTGCTATGAACGGTAAATGAACCAGATTTCGAGGTCTTGGCGACGATTACGAAGTATACAGGGTGGTTGGATACGGATGCTGCCACATTTAGCGTGTCGTGAAGATTCGCATGTGTTCAACTGTCGTAGTCTTGGCGGCGATTACGAAGTATACGGGTGATTGGATTAGACACCCGCACTTTTTGCCAGCCGCCTTCAGAAATCACGGACGTTGCCGCACTTGGGGTGCCATAAGACTAAAGGGTGGAAATATAGAGCTCTTGGCGACGATTACGAAGTATACGGGGTGATTGGATTAGACACCCGCACTTTTTGCCAGCCGCCTTCAGCAATCACGGATGATGCCACACTTGGGGTGCCAGAAGGATAAATAGTGTAAAGATAGAGGTCTTGGCGACGATTACGAAGTATACGGGTGATTGGATTAGACACCCGCACTTTTTGCCAGCCGCCTTCAGCAATCACGGATGATGCCACACTTGGGGTGCCAGAAGGATAAATGGTGTAAAGATGGAGGTCTTGGCGACGATTACGAAGTATACGGGTGATTGGATTAGACACCCGCACTTTTTGCCAGCCGCCTTCAGCAATCACGGATGATGCCACACTTGGGGTGCCAGAAGGATAAATGGTGTAAAGATGGAGGTCTTGGCGACGATTACGAAGTATACGGGTGATTGGATTAGACACCCGCACTTTTTGCCAGCCGCCTTCAGCAATCACGGATGATGCCACACTTGGGGTGCCAGAAGGATAAATAGTGTAAAGATGGAGGTCTTGGCGACGATTACGAAGTATACGGGTGATTGGATTAGACACCCGCACTTTTTGCCAGCCGCCTTCAGCAATCACGGATGATGCCACACTTGGGGTGCCAGAAGGATAAATGGTGTAAAGATGGAGGTCTTGGCGACGATTACGAAGTATACGGGTGATTGGATTAGACACCCGCACTTTTTGCCAGCCGCCTTCAGCAATCACGGATGATGCCACACTTGGGGTGCCAGAAGGATAAATAGTGTAAAGATAGAGGTCTTGGCGACGATTACGAAGTATACGGGTGATTGGATTAGACACCCGCACTTTTTGCCAGCCGCCTTCAGCAATCACGGATGATGCCACACTTGGGGTGCCAGAAGGATAAATGGTGTAAAGATGGAGGTCTTGGCGACGATTACGAAGTATACGGGTGATTGGATTAGACACCCGCACTTTTTGCCAGCCGCCTTCAGCAATCACGGATGATGCCACACTTGGGGTGCCAGAAGGATAAATAGTGTAAAGATGGAGGTCTTGGCGACGATTACGAAGTATACGGGTGATTGGATTAGACACCCGCACTTTTTGCCAGCCGCCTTCAGCAATCACGGATGATGCCACACTTGGGGTGCCAGAAGGATAAATAGTGTAAAGATAGAGGTCTTGGCGACGATTACGAAGTATACGGGTGATTGGATTAGACACCCGCACTTTTTGCCAGCCGCCTTCAGCAATCACGGATGATGCCACACTTGGGGTGCCAGAAGGATAAATGGTGTAAAGATGGAGGTCTTGGCGACGATTACGAAGTATACGGGTGATTGGATTAGACACCCGCACTTTTTGCCAGCCGCCTTCAGCAATCACGGATGATGCCACACTTGGGGTGCCAGAAGGATAAATAGTGTAAAGATGGAGGTCTTGGCGACGATTACGAAGTATACGGGTGATTGGATTAGACACCCGCACTTTTTGCCAGCCGCCTTCAGCAATCACGGATGATGCCACACTTGGGGTGCCAGAAGGATAAATAGTGTAAAGATGGAGGTCTTGGCGACGATTACGAAGTATACGGGTGATTGGATTAGACACCCGCACTTTTTGCCAGCCGCCTTCAGCAATCACGGATGATGCCACACTTGGGGTGCCAGAAGGATAAATAGTGTAAAGATGGAGGTCTTGGCGACGATTACGAAGTATACGGGTGATTGGATTAGACACCCGCACTTTTTGCCAGCCGCCTTCAGCAATCACGGATGATGCCACACTTGGGGTGCCAGAAGGATAAATGGTGTAAAGATGGAGGTCTTGGCGACGATTACGAAGTATACGGGTGATTGGATTAGACACCCGCACTTTTTGCCAGCCGCCTTCAGCAATCACGGATGATGCCACACTTGGGGTGCCAGAAGGATAAATGGTGTAAAGATGGAGGTCTTGGCGACGATTACGAAGTATACGGGTGATTGGATTAGACACCCGCACTTTTTGCCAGCCGCCTTCAGCAATCACGGATGATGCCACACTTGGGGTGCCAGAAGGATAAATAGTGTAAAGATAGAGGTCTTGGCGACGATTACGAAGTATACGGGTGATTGGATTAGACACCCGCACTTTTTGCCAGCCGCCTTCAGCAATCGCGGGTGCTGCCACCTTTAGCGTGTCGTGAGGATTCGCATGTGTTCAACTGCGTGATTGGATTAGACACCCGCACTTTTTGCCAGCCGCCTTCAGCAATCATGGGTGCTGCCACAGTTCGCGTGTCGGGAGGGTTAGCATGTGTTCAAATGCCGTAGTCTTGGCGACGATTACGAAGTTTACAGGTGATTGGATTAGACACCCGCACTTTTTGCCAGCCGCCTTCAGCAATCATGGGTGCTGCCACAGTTCGCGTGTCGGGAGGGTTAGCATGTGTTCAAATGCCGTAGTCTTGGCGACGATTACGAAGTTTACAGGTGATTGGATTAGACACCCGCACTTTTTGCCAGCCGCCTTCAGCAATCATGGGTGCTGCCACAGTTCGCGTGTCGGGAGGGTTAGCATGTGTTCAAATGCCGTAGTCTTGGCGACGATTACGAAGTTTACAGGTGATTGGATTAGACACCCGCACTTTTTGCCAGCCGCCTTCAACAATCATGGGTGCTGCCACAGTTTGCATGTCGTGAGGGTTAGCATGTGTTCAAATGCCGTAGTCTTGGCGACGATTACGAAGTTTACAGGTGATTGGATTAGACACCCGCACTTTTTGCCAGCCGCCTTCAGCAATCATGGGTGCTGCCACAGTTCGCGTGTCGGGAGGGTTAGCATGTGTTCAAATGTCGTAGTCTTGGCGACGATTACGAAGTTTACAGGTGATTGGATTAGACACCCGCACTTTTTGCCAGCCGCCTTCAACAATCATGGGTGCTGCCACAGTTCGCGTGTCGGGAGGGTTAGCATGTGTTCAAATGCCGTAGTCTTGGCGACGATTACGAAGTTTACAGGTGATTGGATTAGACACCCGCACTTTTTGCCAGCCGCCTTCAACAATCATGGGTGCTGCCACAGTTTGCATGTCGTGAGGGTTAGCATGTGTTCAAATGCCGTAGTCTTGGCGACGATTACGAAGTTTATAGGTGATTGGTTTAGACACCCGCACTTTTTGCCAGCCGCCTTAAACAATCATGGGTGCTGCCACAGTTTGCATGTCGTGAGGGTTAGCATGTGTTCAAATGCCGTAGTCTTGGCGACGATTACGAAGTTTACAGGTGGTTGGTTTAGACACCCGCACTTTTTGCCAGCCGCCTTCAGCAATCATGGGTGCTGCCACAGTTCGCGTGTCGTGAGGGTTAGCATGTGTTCAAATGCCGTAGTCTTGGCGACGATTACGAAGTTTACAGGTGGTTGGATTAGACACCCGCACTTTTTGCCAGCAATGAGTGCTGCCACAATTGGGGTGCAACAAGGCTAAATGGTGGAAATATAGAGCTCTTGGCGACGATTACGAAGTATAGGGGTGATTGGATTAGACACCCGCACTTTTTGCCAGCCGCCTTCGGTGGTTCGGCAGTGACCACCGATTCAGCCGTTGATGTTCTGGCGGTGAATACGAAGCAAACGAATGATTCGTTGAACTTACTACTAAAGCTCGGGTGGAACACAGCCTCTCTTGCGTGCTGATGAGAACATCGACTTTTTCCCGAAGAAATGTGAAAACGGGGTTTTGCCTGAAGGCTTTTCGTGTTATTCTGCATGCTTTCAGTCGTCTTCTTAACCATGGTTAAGTGCGCAAATGGTGTCAGCCAGAAAATGAAAAAAAGAGGGTGGGGAGAGTGCGGAGAAGGCATACTGTACTGAACCCTTCGCGCATACTGCTGGGCTGCACACGTGTGACTGCCACTCGGAAGTGCTCCGCAGAAACAAAAGCCATCTCTTCGATGTCAAGACCCTCCGGAATAGGGACCCGCTTCACCACACCGCTTTCTTCAGTCGGGGATGCCTGAGTCGAGGCCATGTGCGTTGTCACGATTACATTTCGAATGTGCTTCATGCAGATCATGGACGCTTCCTGCAGGAGGGTGCGATTTAGGTCGCTGCCGGCATTATTTTCCTCAACGGTCCACTGAATTCCCCCCGGATCTCGTCACGAAACCGACACAGCTGAGTGACACCATACAGTAAGGCTGACACCATACAGTAAGGCTGACACCACACAGTAAGGCTGACACCATACAGTAAGGCTGACACCACACAGTAAGGCTGACACCATACAGTAAGGCTGACACCACACAGTAAGGCTGACACCACACAGTAAGGCTGACACCATACAGTAAGGCTGACACCATACAGTAAGGCTGACACCATACAGTAAGGCTGACACCATACAGTAAGGCTGACACCACACAGTAAGGCTGACACCATACAGTAAGGCTGACACCATACAGTAAGGCTGACACCATACAGTAAGGCTGACACCATACAGTAAGGCTGACACCATACAGTAAGGCTGACACCATACAGTAAGGCTGACACCATACAGTAAGGCTGACACCATACAGTAAGGCTGACACCATACAGTAAGGCTGACACCATACAGTAAGGCTGACACCATACAGTAAGGCTGACACCATACAGTAAGGCTGACACCATACAGTAAGGCTGACACCATACAGTAAGGCTGACACCATACAGTAAGGCTGACACCATACAGTAAGGCTGACACCACACAGTAAGGCTGACACCACCATACAGTAAGGCTGACACCATACAGTAAGGCTGACACCATACAGTAAGGCTGACACCATACAGTAAGGCTGACACCATACAGTAAGGCTGACACCATACAGTAAGGCTGACACCATACAGTAAGGCTGACACCATACAGTAAGGCTGACACCATACAGTAAGGCTGACACCATACAGTAAGGCTGACACCATACAGTAAGGCTGACACCATACAGTAAGGCTGACACCATACAGTAAGGCTGACACCATACAGTAAGGCTGACACCATACAGTAAGGCTGACACCATACAGTAAGGCTGACACCATACAGTAAGGCTGACACCATACAGTAAGGCTGACACCATACAGTAAGGCTGACACCATACAGTAAGGCTGACACCATACAGTAAGGCTGACACCATACAGTAAGGCTGACACCATACAGTAAGGCTGACACCATACAGTAAGGCTGACACCATACAGTAAGGCTGACACCATACAGTAAGGCTGACACCATACAGTAAGGCTGACACCATACAGTAAGGCTGACACCATACAGTAAGGCTGACACCATACAGTAAGGCTGACACCATACAGTAAGGCTGACACCATACAGTAAGGCTGACACCATACAGTAAGGCTGACACCACACAGTAAGGCTGACACCATACAGTAAGGCTGACACCACACAGTAAGGCTGACACCATACAGTAAGGCTGACACCAGACAGTAAGGCTGACACCATACAGTAAGGCTGACACCATACAGTAAGGCTGACACCATACAGTAAGGCTGACACCATACAGTAAGGCCGCAGCAACCGTCGCAAAGAAGGACACGGCAGCCCGTGACCGGACGTAGGTTGGGACAGCTGCATACAGACTCAGGTTGGTCCGATGTCGCTGGCGCCGCCTCACCTGGCGGGCAGTCTCACAACTGACCGTGCCCCAGGTGCTGTGAGCGTCCCCTTTGTCGCAGTCGTCAGCCAAAAGCGGTTGGGGGACTGCAAAGATCGCGCTCGGATGGTTAAATGCTCAACACCGAGCCAGAATACGGAAGGAGAACAGGCGGCAAGTTGCTTGTGCACCCTTCATTCTTGATCTATGAGGACAGCCATCGAGCGGTTTGTGTTCTTGATGAATTGCAACGGTTGCAGGCACAACAAAGAATAGGCGCGATGTTGTTGGCACGTGCCGGGGAAAGTTAGCCTGATAGTTTAGTGAGCATGATCGTTAGGCGAATCTCCTCCGAAATCACGCTGACAGCGTTCTGTTTCGAGTTTGCAACTGATTGTTGCTAAATCTTATGACAAAAATACTCAAGGGGCTGCCTTGTGCTTCCTTCGAAGAAGGCTAGAGAAATACAAGTGGTCTTTTTTGTTGAACGCTTACGCCCGCCACTGAACCCAGATTCCGTGTTTTCCTGTGGGCTACCCTCCTTTGATATTTTGCAGCTGGCCTCCTCAAGCATTTCCTACAAAGCAGGTTTTGTGCGCACTTCCTTCAAACCTGTTTTGTCCATCTAACGGGAGTGAGGATAATACGCTGCCATCGATCTGTTTTTGTTCTTGACAAACTGCATTTGTTAGACACAAAAAGACACAGACCTTGACGATGGCGTGCAAGTCGGCGCCGACGAACCCGGGAGTGAGGAATCCCAGCTCGCGGAGGTCGACGTCGGGGGCCATGCGAAGGCCGCGCGTGAGCACGGTGAGGATCTCGATACGGTCGGTCAGCGACGGGATGCCGAGCCCGATCTCGCGGTCGAACCGACCGGAGCGCCGCAAAGCGGGCTCGATGACTTCGGGCCGGTTGGTCGCCGCGAGCACCATGACCGCCTTCCCAGTCTTCTTCCAGTGGTGCCCGAGATCGTCCATGCACGTCTGCAGCTGCGACACGATGCGCGCCTCCATCGCCTTGCCCGCGTCCTCCCGCTTCCCCGCGATCGCATCCACCTCGTCCAGCAGCATCAACGCCGGGGCCGCCGCCGCCGCCTCGTTGAACAGCGACCGGAGACGAGCTTCCGAGTCGCCCGAAACCCCACTCACCACCTCCGGGCCGTTTAACGCGAAGAACGGCACCCCCAGCGCGTGGGCCAGGGCGTGGCACAGCCGCGTTTTGCCGGTGCCCGGCGGCCCGTGGATGAGGATGCCCGAGATCGGCTCGGTCCCAAGCAGCGTGAACAGCTCCGGGTGCGCGAGGGGGAATCCCACCAGCTCGTTCAGCTGCTCGAGGACTTTTCGGACCCCGCCTATGTCCTCGAGGGTGCTGTTCGGCGTGGTGGGTCCGGTGCCGGAAAGAGGGGGCGTCGCGTCTCGCCGCCGGGATCTCCCCCGTTTGGACCGCTCCCTCTCTTCCTTCGGAGCCGGCTGCGGGGGGTTCTGCCCGGGGGGCTGGTCCTTGCCCGCGGGGGCTGCCGGTCGCTTTGCGGCCGGGGACCCTTCTCTGCTCGTCGCCTCCGCCTTCGCCTTGTCACCCGCCGGGGTGGGGTCCTTCCCGGCGGTGGCGTCGAAGCTGTCGGGCGGGTTCGCGCAGCTGGTTGGCGTCGACGGCGCGGCGTCGTCCCGCTTCCGCTTGACGGCGACCGCCTTCCGCCGCCGGCCGCCGATGCTGCCCCGCGCCAGGTCCAGCAGGCGGGCCTCCACCTTCGAGCTCATGAACGACGCGTCCTTCACGTCCTTGTCGGTCGGCGGCGTTCCCTCGACGGCATCCTTCGCAACCTTATTCCCGGCACTCATCTTCTCCCCGCGGCCGACGCCACCCTCCACCCTCACTGTCGGTAGAAGCAGTAGGTAAGGTACAGGTAGAAAGTAGCAGGTGGTAGTAGTAGTTTGAACTTGATCTGCAGCAACAATCTGTGACGATAGACTGTACAATAGTAGAAGTTTGAATGTGCAGTCACACTTAGAAGACAATTTGACGATAGACTCCACAAGTCGTCATCGACCACTTTTTTGTCTCATGTCCCTGTTGCTCCTTGCCCGCGGCCACTGCCAGTCGCTTTGCGGCCGGGGACCCTTCTCTGCTCGTCGCCTCCGCCTTCGCCTTGTCGCCCGCCGATGTCCTTCCCGGCGGTGGCATTGAAGCTGTCGGGCGGGTTCGCGCCGCTGGTGGGCGTCGACGGCGCGGTTCCGCTTCCGCTTGACGGCGACCGCCTTCCGCCGCCGGTCCCCGATGCTGCTCCGCGCCAGGTCCAGCAGGCGGGCCTCCACCTTCGAGCTCATGAACGACGCGTCCTTCACGTCCTTGTCGGTCAGCGGCGTTCCCTCGCCGGCATCCTTCGCAACCTTATTCCCGGCACTCATCTTCTCCCAGCGGCCGACGCCACCCTCCATCCTCGCTGTCGTGCAAAGTTACATTAAGTACAGTCCAGGGCAATGTTGATAGAGTTGCAGTAGGTAGCAGTTTGAATTTGATTGCTTTTCGCAGCAGCAATCTGTGTGACGATACACTGCGCAGTGTTGAGGTAGTAGTAGTTGTCGTCGCACCCCCGCAGATGCGAGTAAAAACGGAGCAGTGTCAGACGATTCGAGCGCGGCAGCAGACGGTGGCAAGCCCTTGTTTAGCCCTGCACAACGCTTGCCAACTCCAGCGCATTTCTTCCCTGCATGCGCGGCCCCTACAATGCTGATGGTCGGCAGCCTTGAGAACATGTGACACTAAAAACCCGTTCCAACAGCCTGTGTAAGGAACCCTACAGACCGAGAAGGCGGGAGCTAAGGTATGTTGAAGAGGTATTAGCTTGGCCCTGGTACGTCACGGTTGAACAGGATGGGCCGGCATAGTCAGCCCCACAGTCGCCACGGGATCGAGAAAGAGGCGAAAGAAGCTCCCTTCTCCGGGGTGTCCCTGGTTCGGGACAATTTCGCGGGAGACGGGGGGCTGTAATACATCAGCGCGGCTAGAGGACAAGGAGGGTGGATAGAAAAAGTCCGGTCTTGGTTGCGTGTGCGTGCCGGTTAATTGGTTTCCCTCTAAGTTGTTGCCCTGTTTCTTTTTCGGGCTAGAAATTTTGACCAACGACTGAAACGCGCTGGCTACGTCTTTTCATCCCCCATAGCACATTGTAGGGCACGCAAGGTTGCTGCGATAAAGAACCGTCACAAAAAGGCACTTCTGCGACGGTGCAAGATAAGGTGCTTACTGGGACCGTGAGACTCAGTTGGCCAGGGCAGTTGTTCACAGCTTGGACCACCCACGCTGGGAAGATCGGTGGCGGGGGGCAGGCACGGTCGTGCCTGAGCAACAAGCTAAGGCGAGGGCACCAAGCAGTAACAAACGCGGGATTACGTGCCCGTCATTTCTTTTTTTCGACAGAGTGTTTGTGTGCACCGAAACGTTGTGGTACCGCGTGTGCACCCAAGCGAGCTTGAGATTGCTGCCAATTCGCACATTGCGCGTTCCCCTGATTGAAAAGCGTCCGCAGCGTGTCCTGGGGCGAGTGCCTTGGTTACTTGAGAATACTTCTCCAGCGTGCGCGAGAACCGGGGCGTTCCCGTGCTTCAAGAATAGTGATCCTGCGGCACGACGCATCGAAGCGAGTTAAAGGTTGCGGCCCCGATTAGCATATTTCACGTGGATTACCATTGAAAAGCGTCCGCAGCGTGTCCTTGAGCGAGTGCCCTGGGTACTTGAGACTGGTCCGGCATACGCGAGAACGGTGCGTTCGTGTGCTTCAAGAACTCGTGGTACTGCAGCATGATGCACTGGAGCGAGTTTGGGGTTGCGGCCGATTAGCACATTTCTTGTGGGCTACCCATTGAAAAGCGTCCGCAGCGTGTCCTCCAGCGAGTGCCCTGGATACTTGAGATACTTCTCCGGCGTGCGCGAGAACGGCGCGTTCGTCGAACTCGTGGTACTGCAGCATGATGCACTGGAGCGAGTTTGGGGTTGCGGCCGATTAGCACTTTTCTTGTGGGTTACCCATTGAAAAGCGTCCTCAGCGTGTCCTCCAGCGAGTGCCCTGGATATTTGAGATACTTCTCCGGCGTGCGCGAGAACGGCGCGTTCGTGTGCTTCAAGAACTCGTGGTACTGCGGCACGATGCACCGAATGACGCTGTCGTGCATTTGGTGCCGCAGGTCGGCGCTGGCGATGTTGTACTTCCGCTCCTCCGCCAACCGGTCCTCGACGCCTTCGTTGAAGCTTTTCAACCGCTTCTTGAGCCACTCCTTCCGATCGCCGGTTGGGGACTCGCCCAGGATGCCCATGACCTTCCCCCATGAAAGCCGGAGGTACTGCGCTTTCAGCTGGCCGACTGCTTCCTTCAGGTTCGCCGAATACGTCTCGTCCACCCACCCGAGCTTGAGGTCCGCCAAGTGGCGGTACAGGTAGTACGTGTTGTTCAGCCGGAAAACAATGCCGAGCACGTTCTTCTTCTTGTCCTCCAGCGCGCCCGCCTTCTTCTTGAAGGCCGCCGACGCCGCGTTCACGACGCCGTCGAAGAAGTCGCGGAACCGGTCGTACTCAGTCAACCCGCCGTTGAGGGAGATCGAGTCGAAAAGTGAATCGCCGTAGTGCTTGCAGATGCGCGTGAGGAGGTTGATCGTCTGCGCCACCGGCGCGTACACCGTGCCAGAGGACGGCGTTTCCTCTGTCGGGTCGGACAGGTACCCGAGGTATTGCCGGACGCGTTCGACCGCCTTCACGTTGACGTCCTTCGCGAGCCGGCGAAACCCTTCGGGCAGTCCCACGGCCGGCCCGTCGGGGATGGCGGCCGCCCACGGGGCGCCGCCGAGATGCTGGACGATGTCGAAGCAGGTGTAGATCTTCTCGACCGACGCGAGTCGCGTGTGCTTCTCGCCGTGCCCGATCTGCTTCATGACCCAAAGCCGCATCGCGTCCACGACGCAAAACCGCTCGATCGCCGCGTCCTGCTGCCGCCGGGTGTAGCTCGCCCACGCGTCGTCCCCAAACACAGTCTGCCCGTGCCTCTGCGCCGCCGAAAGCAGGTCCCTGTGGATCGTCAGCTGCACGACGCTCTTCTTGTCGGCGTCCAGC
Organism: Diplonema papillatum; assembly: GCA_030068145.1. Classification (NCBI taxonomy): domain Eukaryota; phylum Euglenozoa; class Diplonemea; order Diplonemida; family Diplonemidae; genus Diplonema; species Diplonema papillatum. Next base: position 111,512 of record JAPJBO010000007.1, on the reverse strand, counting down.
GACGAAGACAGCGTCTGCATGTCGCCCGAGTAGCAGTTTTCGACCGAAACGCGGAGGTTCTTCGATAGCGCGTCAAAGAACTCCCACAGGTGGTCGTCTCCGTCCATTCTTTTCGTGATGTCGTACAAGTTCTGCTCGTCGGTGCTGTCGAGGAAGGAGAAAGGCTGGTCCTTGTTCGCCTGCCAGTCGACCGGCTTTATCTTCGTGATTATCAACCGAAACCGGTAGTCCAGCAGCTGCGCGGCTCGGTCGGCCAACGCGTGCTGCTCCTGCAGCCGTTCGGTGCCCCTTCGGCCGGACGTGCTGAGCGAGTCGGCGTACTTGACGGCTTCCCGCAGAGCGTCGCAGGAGGCGAGCAATTCGCTCAACTCCAGCGCCGCTCCCTTGTCGAGCTGCGCCCGCGCTTTGTTCAAGTTTCCGAACTTATCGGCTACGTTGGCCACGGTTCGCTTCGTTGTCTCTATGTTCTCCAGCTGCGTGTGCAGCATGCACATTCTCTGGTTTAGCTCCTCGCACCTGCCTTGCACGTCGCGTGTGCTCTCGTCGTACTGACTGAGAAACGACGCCACGTCCTCTTTGTTCTTCCGCATCGTGTTGATGTGTCCGTTGAGCAACTCGAGGCTCTTCAGCAAGTTCCCGTCAAGTGCTACATTGTTCATCGCTTGCCTCCCGCCCTCTCACCCGTGTGTGTGTGTACATGAGCGGATATAGCATGCAAGCAGAGTCAAAGCAGTGTAAATTGAGCCAGAGCGAGCGCATCATATGGTAGACGTGGACACTGGTGAAGTGTGGAGTTTCCATGAGCAAAGCGTGCACATGACAGGCGTTTGAGGCCTTCGGAGGCCAAGCTGACGTCGGGGAATATCGTCTGCATCGCCATCTGACAGCTCATTGCAGTGGATCAGCCCACTCAGCAACCGCCACACACAAGCTGAATGAGCGAAGATCGCCCGAAACACAAAGTATAAGGCTGAACTGTACAGAGAAGTCGTTCTTGACGAACTCGGGAAGAAGAACAAACCCGACAGCTGCCTCTACGGCTGTGTGCGAGTCGAATCCCTGTACATGATGTATTCGGGGAAAAGCAATTGTTCGCGAGGTTTTCACCAGGGTGCAAGGAGGATGCTTGCAACCAGCAATCGGACTTGCGCAAAATGAGAAGGAGAGACGAGGTAAGACGCAGGGACCCATCGCCAAGGAGTTGCCAGTCGCCCATCACGAAAACGGTATTTGCGGAATAAACCGAAAAAGGGAAAAAGAGGTGGCGGGTGGTTGTCGAAGAGAACAGCGTGAGAGAGGGAGAGGAGGATAGAGCAAGCGCGGTGAAGAAGTCTCGTCGGACAAACCACTGAACCTAGATTCACCTGTGTTTTCGTGTGGGCTACAGCACATTTACCTCCTTTGATACTTTGCAGCTGGCAGCCTCCTCAAGTATTTCCTACAAAGCAGGTGCTTGTACAAAGAAAAAGGGTTCTCCGCTTGGCACACCGTTACACGAGATTCTGCATCCACCACACCAGCCCAGGCACCGTCTGGTTCACATCATGCGGCACTTGCTCTTTGAGGGCGGGGCCGCCGGGGCAGGGGGGTGTAAAAGCAGCCAGGGTCGAGAGGGAGAAAAAGAAAGAGGGGGGGTGCAAAGCTGCAGCGCACGACCTGCGGGAGCACCGAGCTCCAGAGTGATGAAATCTAGGCGGGGGAATGTAGGCATGCTGCTGCGCAGTGCTGTGGAAGTGGGCGGGCGAACGAAATAAAGCGGTACGCCGCGAGAGTAGAAGAAAGGAAAACTTGAGTTTTCGTTTACCGCACTGCCCTGAAGCCAAACTTTGGGACGTGGTTTCAGGTGGAAAAATGGCAGATGATCAAGATCCGAAGGTTCTGCTCGCGCGGTTCAGTTTCCTCACACATTGCGTGTGGATAAAAAATAAAAGAAACCCGGACACCGCGAGAGCAGGTTGATCAAAAATGGAAACTCGAGTTTCTTTTTCCGTTGAACGACCCTGAACTCAAAGTCTGGACCTGGCTCCAGGTAGCAATTGCTCATGATCAGAGGGTCCCACTCGGATTTTTTGCGTGCAGGGTTTTACTTCGTGCGTGTGTGACGGTGGAGAAGGGGGCTAAGGGAGGGGGCGGGCGGGGAAGTGGAAAGTGGGCCAGGACCGAGTCCCTAGCACGCAGAAGCCGGTATACAGGGTCAACAAGCCGGCGCACAGGTCTCCGAAGAAACCCTGATGGAGAGGAACGGTGTGGCGTAAGAGACGAACGGCGTTTCGCTCGGCTCTTTTTAATGCTGCTTCCCCCCCGTTTTGCCTTTATAGACTGCTTCGACTGCGTCTGAAGACCCAGTATTTTGAGTCACCGGTTGACCGTTGAGGCGGGGTGGGGGGTGTCGAAAGGCGACAATGACCACTGTCGGTTAAGTAGGTCTTGCTTGGCTTCTCTGCTGCAGAAGCTATGGGCGAAGCGTCCTGCGATTGTGCGCGAGAGAGGGGATACCGTGTGTGAATTAGACACGGGCCGTGCAAACCACTGAGATGTTAAACCACAGGGCGACAGGCTCGTGTTTTCGGCTGATGCTTTTAGCTACCGTAATTGGAATAATGTTGAACTGGACTAAAGCTGGAACGGGTTACTGGGGGGGGTCGAATACAAGAGGTACCTCTTGTATTCGGCGTGTCGATCCTGCAATTTTCCCGAAAAAGAAATAGAAAAAAGTACCACAAACCCGGAACCCGCGGGAACCCCCTTCTTCTTGGAAGACGCACGTGATTTGTGGTCCCCGGGTCTATTTTTCACGGTTCTCTTCATCGGAGCTGAACGCGAGCACAAATTCGCCGAAAAAGGTCTGCTACACGGGCCAGCAAAGAAATGTCACCAACCAGTGGGTTGATTCCCGTCCTTTTCATTGAAACCCTGTGGGTTCCATGCCCGGTGCCCCGCATCTCACGAACCACGCACGTAACGCTTGGTCCCCGGGTCTATTTTTCACGGTTCTCTTCATCGGAGCTCATCGCGATCAGAAAACCGTCAAAAAAGGTCTGTTATGCAAAAAATCCAACTTTTTTCCAGATTTCCAAAATGCCTCTTGTATTCAAGGTACCTCTTCTATTCAAGGTACCTCCTGTATTCGACCCCCCCCAGTAATGACCGGGTAAACCCTGGGACACCTGGGTCTGTAGGACCAGCTAGCAGCACATCATACAGCCCGTGGGCACAGGATGCAGCACCACCACTCGTATATACGATGGCACATCTTGCCTTGGGGCGAGCTGATCATTGAGCAGGCGAACGTCCCCCGGGTCGATTCTGCAAAGTACGCAAACCCCGAAAAAAAACGCCGGCCCGAGGTTTTACCCGGTTTAACAGTACTCCAATTACGGTATGCTAGTGTCGAAAACTTCGTATTGCCGCGCTGGAGAGAGTGAGGGAGGGAGAGAGGGAAATGCTTCGAGGTGGTCTGCAGATGTTGACGGGGACTAGAGGGGACCCAACGAACAACGTCAAACGGGCCTTGTCGTACCTGTGATTCGTGTGGGCTACTGCACGCTCCTCCCATATTGGCGGCTTGTATGACGATGAATGCCCACTCGTCTTCCTTGCAAATACCGCAACTGGCGACCTTCTGGAGTATTCCGTATGTACGGATGCAATTGCTGTATACAAAAGGTGCTGTTATCCTACGGCGTACCATCAGCGACAGTGGTCAATACTGGCGCACCATGTAGTCGAAACTAACAGTCTGACTTCAGTGTGTCGGATAGATTTCTCTGACTTATTCTGACTTGAATCTCTCCATAGCTGCATAGGACCAGAATGCCCACCGATTCTCAAGTGTTGTACTCTTTTGCATCGCGTATCACCGGCGCGTTCCGAACTTAAGTTCCGTGCAGGACAACCGTATAAAGGGGGGGAAAATCTTAGTTTCGTGTTCAGGCGCTGGGGGGGGAGGGGGGATTGCAAGAAGAGGGGGGGGGGATTGCACATATCCTGGACGTGGCTCCAAATTGTTCACCGTCAGAGGGGGTCCTATCCGGACGGTTTAGGTTCGTCGCACACTGCGTAGGGCTAATAATTACTCGGAGGCCGCTCGGTGCATACTTCGACGGGAAACGGCCACAGCGGGGAAACAATACAACAACAAATGGTGGTTTTTTAGAGTTATAGTTATATTTTTTGTTGAACTCTTACGCCCGCCACTGAACCCAGATTCACCTGTGTTTCGCGTGGGCTACAGCACATTTACCTCCTTTGATCTTTTGCAGCTGGCAGCCTCCTCGAGTATTTCCTACAAAGCAGGTGCTTATACAAAAAAAAAGAAGGAGGAAGTGCGGAGTTTGAATGTGTGGGGAGTGATTCACGCCGTCATCGGCCGAGCCCAGAGCAGCGTTGCGAGGCTACCCGGAACGCTTTCCGGAACTGGATCGAAGCATGGCGCGACTGTCGGGAAAGAAGTACAAGTTAGAACAGTTGGGTATCGGAAGGTAGGTACAAGGTCAGGCACACATTGTGCGCTAGCCTTGTTTAACTACGAATCGAGTAAGCAATGCTTAGACCTTAAGATATCGCTTCCGTCGCTTTGAGAGTGGGAGAGAGAGGGTGAGAGAGGGAGAAAGCGCATCAAGACAGGTCACGCCTTGACAGTCCAGGGACCTTCCCATCGACCCGCATGTGTGCTCTTCGTTTCTCGCGCTGACGGTTTCGTACGTGGGGTGCCGGGATCCTCACTTCCCCCCGTCCTGCTACGGCGGGTGTATGTCATTTCCTAGGTGCGCCACGGGTCACGGCTCTGGAACGGTGGAAGGGAGGCGGGAGTTCTGATCGGTGCGTGTGTTCGGCTTGTGGTGGATCGCCGTGTTGTAGCGTTCGATACGATGAAAAGAAAACAACCCCTTACCGACCAGCCACGAGAGTATAGGAGACGATAAGCCTTCCGGCTCCTACGGATGCGAAACAACGTGGGGACCCTCGCTTAATAACTTTCCTCATGAGAAGGCGGCAGCGCTCACACGCCTTTCATCCGTGCGGTCGGTTCGTACGATCCCCCGTGTGGACGCGCAGACTTGTACCTTTCAACTTTTTGTTCGATTGCTGACTGTTCAGCTATCTGGGCGGCCGACAAAAAGAACAGGCGCGATGGTTGTTTGTACGTGCCGGGGTTTAAGAAGTTAGCCAGTTGGTGAGCTAACACGATCGTTAGGCTAATCTCCTTCCAAAAAAACACGTTGTCAGCGTTCTCTTTCGAGTTTACAACTAATTGTTATTACGGAAAAAAGGGCTCTTTCTTAGGGCAGCCACCTCATCCCAGCGAGCGATTTGCTGTCAATCCGGAGACCACGTGAAGTGAGCTTGAAATGCAGGTACCACAGCGGTCGGCTTGAATTGCGGTACGTACGTCCCTGTCCGGGACTGTTTGTGACCGACACCAAGTACATTCCTTCGTGGAGTGTAGTCTTGGGCCCCCCACGTTCTACAAGTTGAGCAGGGGTTGCATTGTAGCCCGTACCGGTCTGTTGTCTGCGGTTTTATGTATTTTCTCGTAGAGTAGTGCTTGGGTTTCGTGGTTTTTGGCCTAAGAAACGTAATCTCCGGTTCGGTTGGTGTCCACGGACTGGTTGTTTGAAAGGCAAGCAAACCAGCTGCCGAGCAGCTTTTTTTTTCTTTTTTTCTTGTGTCGAACACTTCGTGCTCGAAATGCGAATAGGAATGGGTACATATGACAGAATTAACTGCATAGCAATCCCGGGATGCAAGGACACAAGAAAGTCGACCCGCAGTGCCCACGCTTCAAATAATACTGGCAGAAATGACTAGCAAAAGTCTCAGCCAGATAAGAAGACCCCCGAGACGTACCGGAGCTGCCTTCAGTCCCACGGTGGTGACTAAGAATATATTGCAGATAATCTTCCATGACCTGGTGAGGGGAGGAGGCGGCTCGTACGATCCACTTGACATGGGTCTACATGCTATGTAACATGTGACAAGATGTGAAAAGCCGCGAGAACCCGTGTTAATTCCATCACAAGTGGGTCGTGTACACTTGCAGCGTCAGAAGAAGGATGAAGAGACGCGGGTCAAATCGACAAGCAGTGACCAACCTCGTCGGAGCCGTTGGAGTAATCGCATGCGAGATCTGTACACGGTTTTTGGTGAGATATATTGTTTTCGTGTGAGTGGGCCGTGGGGATTTTCTTTAGTATGCGGTCACGTAGCCGGGTGGCCTTGTCCATAACACGCGACTTGTGCGATACGCGGCAACACCACGATGTAGATCTGCTTAGGTGCGCACTTTGACGCAGGTTGGTCCGAGAGCTCTCTAGGCAAAGGTGGCCGCTCACCCGTCCCGGAACTGGAAGCGTGGACGATGCCTCTCGCGCTGCTCCCTTGAGGTTCCTGGCTCATGCCAAAGCACCGCCCGGGCTAAGGGGTTGCGGCATCAGGCGTGGGTCAGGGCCAGGGAGGCTGTTCGGAGGGGTCAACACCCACCAATTTGTTGCATTGGTGTGATTGTCAGCCCTTCGACTACCCTGAGCAACGCACTATGCACACTCCGTGCCTACGTCACAGCAGATGGAACGCGTTTGTTGCGCCGCCGCGGGGGCGGCCTACGAGTGGGTTGACAGCTGCCCGAAACCAAAGTTTTGTTGTAGAAAATAGAATACCTGCAGTTGAAGCTGACGTGAAGATCAGACCATCACCGTCGTCCTCGCTTTCTGGGAAGGCCGCCTCAGACGTGTGGGCAGTGCTTGCGCATGACGAATTAAGGACAGCGCTGACCTTCTCGCTCATCAGCAATGAGGTCACATCGATGGTCTGCGGAATTTCGCCTGATCGCACCTCTGAGAACTTGGCACCCGGCGCAGTCACGAGGACCATTGCGTTTTCGGTGTGGTTGGGGTTTTCTGGGGGGTCTTTTTTTGCTCGGTTTCGTGTGTTGCTTTGCGGCTTCTTTTGTGCAGAGCGGTATTCGGTAGCTGGCCACGCGTTGAGAAGCTTGCTGCGGTGGAGGGGGAGTCGTTGTATAATGGTCTAGCTTGAAGGGAATTGGAGAGGTCGAAAAAGGTTTTGGGGGTCTTCGTCGGTTTGTGTTATTTTATTTTATTTTTACTTGTTTTTTTGTGTTAACAACGCATTGTTGGTACTGAAAATTAGTAGTTGGCAGCGTACTACATGAAACTTACCAAAGCAGGCGAGTTCAGCTAGTGCGCACAAACAAAAGAAAGCGCCATACTAATTTGTTTAGAGTTAAAGTTCGCTTGAAATTCCGGGGTTTTAGGGTCTCCGTGTGACCGTTCATGAATGGGTTCTCTTAGAGCTATGTGGTTACGGGTTGTATATTTAGTGCATGTCCGGGACTGTTTGTGACCGACACCAAGTACATTCCTTCGTGGAGTGCAGTCTTGGCCCCCCACGTTCTACAAGTTGAGCAGGGGTTGCCTTGTAGCCCATACCGGTCTGTTGTCCGCGTTTGTATGTATTTTCTCGCAGTGTGGTGCTTGGGTTTCGCGACACTTGCGGTGCTTCACGTGGTGCGGGTTGTTTCCGCCCTAATGTAAGGTTTTTTTTGGGTATATTTGCAGGGTAAAACTGTTCGTTGCTCGCCACAGTTAAGGCACTCTGGGCACACACACTGGGTACCCGTGGTTAGTGAGGTTATTCGTCTGATGGAGTCGTCGTTGCTGTGCGTCGTTTACAGCGTTTCTTTTTTTTTTTTGTTATCATTTTTTCGGGGGTTCGCGTAACCCTTTTTTTCCTGAAGATAGCGTTATCTTTTTCTTTTCTCTCTGGCGCCTTCGGCGGTACTGCAGAGCCACGGGCTCTACGGGTCAAGTGGCTACCATTTTCCAAACTGAAGCATCAAGGCTTGGCGCACCTTGGGGCTTGACACAAGCTCGTCGAGACGGTCAGCCGCAGGGCAGAGTGGACGGGGTTGTGGCACTGTGCTGCCTCCGACTCAAGCTTCACGTTCCTGGACCAGGAGCGGCCTTTTCTTTTCTTCTTCTTCTCTCTGGCGCTCTTTCCGGTGGAGAGGGAGTGGGGTTCGTGTTTTCGCTGATCGAGGTGGGCTTCTGTACCACCGAAGACGATTTATGTGATGAGTTCTCTCCTTTCCGAGACGCGGAGCCCGGTGTCGTGTGCGAAGCACGGTAGGTTGCTGGGCATCAGCATACTGCTGGTATGCAGAAGGCTGGGACAAACCCCTCGCATCAAGACCTGTGCTCTATGAACGGTGGTAATGGTGCCCTTGCAAGTAATCTCTTCATCGGGATGAAAGCGCTTACGTGTCGCTCTTCGCGGCGTGGCCATCGACTACATGTGCAGTACACTGTACAAAGGCTTTCGCCGAAGGCGGTGAGACACCAACGACTGGCAGCCTAACGAATGACCGCATCGAACTCATTCAGCTTCGCGAGATACAGTATCTTTTTGGCAACAGGTTTCGGGCCCTCAAGCTTCCAAGTGACCTCATGAACGTCCTGAGATTCGACTCAAGCTTTGCATTTTGCAGGTTGACCCTTCCCTCCGTCCCGAGATTCGCCTCTCATCGCACCACAAGGCACGGCGGCTTTGGAGGAAGATCGGCGGCTGTCGTGCCGCACTTACCACCGTCCGGATTGAAGAACGCCTGCGTTTCCTCCAAACCCTTCGGGAGCCTCCTTTCTGCCACGACGGCCCCCTGTCGAGTCTGAGCCCAGGTGTCGAAAAGGGAAACGCAAAGGCAGGCAAGTACCAATAACAGTCGGCGAACGAAAAGGAATAAAAAGGACGTTTTCGTGTGTCGCCAAGCCGCATGCGCGGGTTTCACTGGTTCTGCCTACCGGTTTACTGTTTTTTTTTTTTTTTTTCTTTTTTTTCATTTTTACTTTTTATAGACTGTTTCGTGTTTTAAGAAGCCGGTGTTTTGAAGTCTCCGGGTGACATTCGGCAAACGGATTTGCTGCGACATGGCAGAAAAACGCGAGAGTATCTGTGGATCCGAGCAGTCGTTCGGGTGACGGCCTCCAGCGTAGCCTGAGTAGGCAACGATGCCGTTCTGGGAACGTCTGTCGCCTAACGTTGCACGCCAACGATCCGAGAGACTTTCCGTTCAGTGGGCTCCCGTTGTGTTTCCGTCGATCAAGCGGAGTTGACGTGTTGCCTGGTGCCGTCTCAATAACAAGCGCGCTTGGCCCTGTTAAAAAAGTGACAGTAGGCAGTGTATTTGTATTGTAGCTACCTTTACTACAGGAGTGCGCACGTGTGCACAAACAGACAACTCTTTTTGAGACAATCGTCCCCTTTTTTCCTCGTCTTCTCTCGCACTATTCGAATCAGTAAAGATAGTTTACAGCAAGAGTTTCTTTTTCAGCTTTTTCGTTCATTTTTCAATTCTTTTGCCACAGCTTTACACGAGCTTGTAGAGAGGGTCGGCCACAAGGCAGAGCAGACGGGGACGTTGCGATGTTGACTTCGACGCAAGCTTTGCATTTTGCGGGTTGACTCTTTTATGGAAAATTAGAAGAAATTCTCGAGGGACTGCCTTGTGCTCATGGAGGAAATACTCGACGTAGCTGCTTCGACTCCGAATGGAAGGGGGGAAATATAGAGGCAAGGGGCAAATACCATACAAACACAATCTGATTTGTTCTTCGCTTACACCACCGTGTGTTGTTTTCTCACTCAGGACTTTTGACCGGTTGTGTTTGTGTGGTTTGTCGTGTAGGGGTAGACCCGCATGACCTCACGTCCGTTCAACACGTGGTTCGGTAGTCACAGCACTTGGGATCCCTTCTGTTCTTTGTCGGGCAGCTATTGTCGAGCATTTCCTTTCAAGCTGGCGCTTATGTAAAAACAATACAGCTACAAAGTGGGTATTTTTGTCGAACGCTTACACCCGCCACTAAACCCAGATTTACCTGGGCTACAGCGCATTTACCTTCTCTGATATTTGGAATATTGTTGCGATAGTGGGGAGTCATCTGCACGGCCTCCTTGAGATTTCGCAACTCACAGTCTCCTCAAGTATTTCCTAGCGGTGCTTGGTACAAAATGATTAAAACACCCTCGGTTTGTGTTTCCGGCGCCCGGACTCGGCTATTATCTGTTCCCCCGTCCGGATGCTATTTGCCTTGCAGCCCACGCTCCTCCGCGATGCAGTGTGTGCTCGGAAAGGGGGGTCTTCACCTGTCGACCTCTCACCAGGAGGGGAAAAGAACGCGAGGATTGCACACGCACGGGGGGATTGCAAGAACGTGCTTGGAATGCGTATGTGTTCAACACCGCACTGGTCCCGTCTGCGCCGTGTTTCGGTCCTTAAGTCACGGACACATAAGGCGGACCATCATCAGCGCGGAACCTGAGTGTCTGCAGACAGGACTGCGGTGTGAGTCTGGTTTGTCATGCGGCTGTTCGTAGCTCGTCACAGCCAGGACCACCCGCGCTACTAGAGCAAAGGCGTATCCGTCACAGGGGACACGCACGGGGGAGGGGATTTCATATAGGGCACTGCGTCGTAGAAATATCGACATGGTGTGTTTCGAGGGGCGCGGATTGGGGGACCTTGAATCCACGGTCGCGCACTTGCAGGCAGACAGTTCCATCGTAGCAGTTCCAAGATCCGTTGCACTTCAAGGTTGGATGAAATTGGGAGTCGCAAGTAGCCCGCAGCAACGGCCGTTGCTACCGCGGTGCGTGCCAAGTGGCTGTGTGCAGCCCACCGCAGCGGTGGAGCTGAACCTAGGGTTGAAAAGCTTCATTTCGGGCGCAATCTGGACACGTGTTGTGCATCACACCCGCTTTTCGGGATGCGGTTGACCACCACCGTGGTCGCCCATTGGCACGGGTACGCTGATCAAGGATGCTGAAAACGATGAGGATTCTTGTACGGGGTACTCTACCTCCCTGGGTTCATGTTTAGCCTTCATGCATGTTTTGACGCTAGCATCATTCCTGCACGTTTAGGCTGGCTTCGTTCAACAGTTCCGGAAAAGTCCCCAAATGGACTGCAAATGGACTGCAAATGACTGCCAAAGGACTGGCATCAGTAACTCCAGCTTCTGAGCCTGGGCTCCGCCGTGCAAGTTGCTCCGTGCAAGCAATGCCTCTCGAGAAGGGGCATCTGCAAACGGGGGGGTCGGAGGGGGCAAGAACGTGGTTACGTGATCAACACTGCAGTGGTCCTATCACGCGCTGTCCTTTAAGTCGACACATAATAGGTGAACCATCAGCGCGAAACCTGGCGGTCTGAGTCCTGGTTTGCCAGGCGGCTGTTCGCAGCTCGTCACAGCCAGGACCACCCACGCCACGAACGAAAGAGGGCCCCTACAACCCAGTTCGGAAACTCGGGGCGACCCGCCTTTATTCGATCGAACAACCGTAGACCAGGGACTACCAGGGACTAGAAACGGGAGTTCCTTCTGTTGTGATTGCAACTCGCTAGAACGCGCCGACCTGTCTTCTTTTTAAACTCCGCAGAGCGCCGGAAGGGGGAGAGATAGGGGCACTACGTCTAAGAAATGCAGAGACGAGGTGAAAATGGTAGGGTCGGGGAGGACACCATAGCTTGTTGTTTTTTAGGCAGTACTTTCCGCCTCTCATGCGGGCGGGGTGAATTGCTTGGAAAAGAAATTTTCTTCTTTGGTTGAAAGCCGTCAGGTGCGGGACTCACACGAGGACGGCCTTGCGGCGTGGGCCAAGGACATCGCTGTTTTGCACGCGAAGCTGGGGGTACGCACACACCCGCACACCGGTGCGGAGGCTGGCACCGGTGCTGGGCTGGGAATGGATCTATCTGGAAGAACGGTAGGTGAGCCTTCTGCTGTTTTCCCAGTAGATCCGAGCGGCCAGCACCGGCTAGCCCCCGCACTGCACCCGCGCAGTAGTGTTCTCGCTACGTAGCGAAGCACAGGTACGCACAGTCACTCAAGGAGATTCACACCTATCACCGCCACAGCATACATCGGTGCCCCTCTCCCAGCGTACGACAGGACGCGCACAGCTCCACCCAACTCGAGGAGAACTAAAAAACTCTGGGGTGGGGTGAGATGGGTACTCAATTGCTTTTCACGGCATTCGGGTTTGTTGAAAGCTGAAAAAGACACCTGGGCGCACCGACGCCAGTGCGCATTGAGTTGTACGATCCACCGAGGAATTCCGCTAGGCAAAACGAACACCCACCAAGATTCCTCTGTGGGAGCTGGGCGGACAGTCTTTTTGCAGGTGTCCATCAACGCGGGAGTTGAGTAGCCGACGCAGAACTATTTAGGAAGACAGTTAGCAGATACTAGATTAAGCACGTGGTCGATTGACCTGCGGCCCCTGTAGAGTCTTCTTTGCGGTGGAAGTTTTGTTGGTTCGGTCCTAGTCGTACTACGAGTAAACGCACCGCTGCTTTTTTGCCGTGACGCGGACGATTGACCGGCTAGTGGAACAAGGGGATGGAGGCGCATAAGAAATATCACCGACGACTGCACAACAACAAGAGCAACTGGCGCGGGGACGGTTGCTAGAAAGAACTTGCCTGCAACACAGTTGAAATCTGGCAGACTGATGCCGCAGCTTGACTCTCGAGCGCGGCTCTTCTGCTCGTCTCGGTCGCAAGACGCGTGGCTGCAAGCGGAGATGACAGTGGCAGGCTAGGATTGCATTGATGGCCTGTCGACTTTGGACAGACTCTTCAACCTTCTACGCATGATGGTCAAAGGTGAGACGGCAGCCACTAGCAGGAGGTTTCAATGGCAACGACAATGGCGGACCGAGACTGTGGTTCATATCGGATCACTGAGGAACTGCTTGCTCTCTCTATCGCGAGAGCCGCAAGACGCATAGTGGTCAGAAAACGTGAGAGACTGCACCAGCAGGAAAGTTCGACCGAACGACAGCCGAACACTAGCAGCACATCGTCGACGACTCGTTGGACGAAACACCTTTCAGAGCCAATGCTCCAAGGCGGACAGACGGAATAGCAGCGCCGGTGCTGCCCTTGAGCTACAGGCGATGCGATACAAAGGCGCAGGCCGATGCAGTGCATTACGCGTACTCGCTGTCGGGACGCCTGAAGACTCGAACGCACCGCGCACTCATTTCGGCCGTTTCAACGTCAGCTCGCCGCTGGGTGCTCGGTAGCCCGCTGTCACCTTCCTGTGCAGTGTTGTTGGTTTGAGTTGGTTGATGTTTGAACAATTTTTTATACTCGTGTTGTGAAGCGGAGCTCCGTCGTTTCATTCGCGAAGTTTTCCGTCGGCAAAATTTCGTGAAGCAGACGAAGATGTCGACGCAGGCAAGCGGTGCCTCACAAGGATGTCCCCGAATGCAAATAGCAAATGAAACCATAAAGGAGTTGGGCCCCCTGTTTTCTTTCTAGCAGTTCCCAATGGGGAACGAGGCAGAAAGACTTTCGGCATACCATCCTTTCGGCAGCTGCGGGACGCCGTTCTTCAGAAACTCTATGGCCTCGATGAGCTCGTCCACGGTTCGCTTCCCAGGCGATGCGACTTGCGTTGGGGCGGATCTTGGAACAGCGCACACTGGCAATTTCTGTGGACAAGGGGTGTTCGCTCTCGGTCTGTGCTTCAAGACTTCCTTGAGCTTGGGAGAGGGAAGCTCGTTCTTGGCAACAAGTTCAGCGCCCGAATCCAAGCAATGTTTCTCAGCTAGAGGAAGCAAAAGTCGTAACGAGGTTGCTGTAGGTGAACCTGCAGCAGGATCATTACCAAAGATTTCATTTCTGAATGGAATGAGGAAACGACTTTCAAACAGATGTTATCGGAGTCAACTCTCTAGAACGGTCAATTCTTTAGACGAGTTGACCCGCCAATTAACTGAACACTGTACGTACTGAGACGTCGCCAGGTCTTGATTCGGTTGCATTGAACAGTATGCCCAGCCCCAGAAGCTTGGGCTGGATGCCCCCCTCCTGCCCAATAGGAAAAGGGTCCTCCCCCGCTACGCGCCCACGTTATTCGGAGGCCTGGTGCCAAAGGTGATAGGAAGGATCACGACCTTTCCTTTGATGATGTGGGCGAATCACCAAGCTTACGTGGACTGCACATCTGCGATGCGGTCGTCGGATCTGATGGAAATCGATACCGACAACCCGATGTTGAGTAGTCCTACGTAGGCTTCTCCTTATGAAGTTTCCGGTTGACCGTTTTGGCGGGAAAGGGTATTGAAAGGCGAGCAATAATCACTATCGGTTGGGTGGGCCGGTCTTCATCGACTGGTCAACAAAACGACCGCCAACGCTGTCGACGTATATGCAGCCTCCGCGATACACAATTGGGCAACGGGTAAGATTGTAAGTCCTGAAAACACGTAGCACACCTGCTGCTTGAGCTTGCCCCAGACCTGGCACACGATACGCTTGTTCGGGAGGGCGTCGATGAAGTCTTGGTCGCAGAAGATGGTGTGCGTTTTGGAGAAATTGAACGCGGGGGAGAACGAGTCACCTTTGCAGGGATCCGTGTTCGACCACTTTTCGGTCGGGTCCGTGATGTCCAGCTTGTAGCGCACCCACACGTCTTCGTACTTGCAGGCGGCCCCGTTGTTGAGGTCGACGTCGAAGACGACCTTGAGGATGTTGACCTTGAACGAGATTTTCTGGTTGAGGAGCATCTCCGAGGAGTCGACGAACGGGTCCAAGTCGTCGTCCTCGTCGTCCCACGGGCCCTCGTTGCCGTTTTTGTCGAGCGGCTTCAGTTCGAGGTGGACTTTTCCTTCGGGCTCGCCGATGGGCGCGAGCAGCGAGGCGTCGGTTTTGTTCTCGATCATGTTTCCCAGGCAGAGCATCCACATGTCCGCCTCGCCGATCAGCTGCGGCTCGGTGTCTTCGAAGGGGGAGTCGCCCGGAGGCTCTGCGAACGTCTCGCCGCGATCGGCGGCGGCCTGCCACAACTGCCAGGTCTTGACCATCTCGACCAACCGAGTGTTGAACTTTTCCCACGGCCACACGAACAGCCCGTGCGGCATCCGCGCCTGGACCACGACGTTGTCGTCGTCGTTGACGCGGTTTTTAATGATCTTCGGCTGAAACGACACGGGCTTGGTCAGGTCCGCCGCGATGATGTTCGCCTGCTCTACCTTCTTCAGCGCCTCGGACAGCTGGTGCCCGAGCGTCGACGGCAGCCCGGACGCCGAGTCCGTGATCTCCGCCTCCGCGAAGAGGTAGTCCGGCGGCGCGTCGAACTTCTCGCCCTTCGCCTCCTGCCCGGGGAACACGAATCGGAACGCGTAGTTGTTCCCGAGCCACACGCGGTTATTGTGCACGAGGGGGACCTTTCCGGTCACTTTCTTCCCGTTGACGGTGGTTGAAGCGCCCGCGGCGTTGACCAGCTCGACGGTGCCGCTCGCCTTGTTCCAGTTGACGATGCAGTGGTTCCTTTGGATGCCCATGCCGTTGAACTCGATGTCGGGCGGGTCGTCTTTGTTCGACCGCCCCACCTTCGTCGCGCCCACTTTGAAGGCGTAGAACAACGTCTCCGCGAGGCGGGAGTCCTCGTTCAGGTTCCGCAGGTGGGGCTCTTCGACGGAGTCGACCTTCTTCAGAAGGTCCACGCCCAGCTCGTTCCGCCACTCGGCGTCCATCGCCTCGCGCGCCGCTTTGTCCTCGCCCTCGTCATATCCTTTCTCGAAGTCGGCGAGCCGGCGGGCAAAGTCTTCTTTGAGCTGGTTTTCGGATTCGAGCTGTTCTTCGAGGAGCTTCGCGAGTCGCTGGGCCTCTTCGCTGGTGGGCAGCGTCTTGCCCTCGGACGCCGCTTTGAGCCGATCTATTTCGTCCTGCATCGCCTTGCGCATCTCCTCCATCTCCTTCTTGATCTCCGCCACCGGGTCGAGCGTGACGTTCTTCTTCGCCTTGATTTTGACCATCTTGATCCGCTCCGCGAACCGCAGCGTGCTCATGCTCTCATCGTAGCAGATCGACGCCGGCGACACGGCCGCGATCATGATGACCTTCCCGTTCGTCATCGACCCTTGCAGCAGCAGCGTCAGCTTGCTGTCTCTGAAGTTCGGCCGCTTCCCCTCGGACAGCGCCTTGATCGTCGACCCGAGCGCTGTCAGCGACAAGTTGATCGCATTTCCCTCCTTCAGCATCTGCCCCGTCGTCCCCGCGCTTTCGGACCGTTCGGAGCCGGCCAAGTCGACCAGGTTGATTTTCGCCGAGATGGTCTCCGCGTTCTTCGCCTCGGCGTTCGCCCGCTTCTGCCGCATGTAGTTGATCGTATATATCGTGTGGGCCCGCGACGACTCGGGGTTGAGAGCGTGGCTCCCGACTGACCTGTTCTTGTCCGCAATCGTGAACGCCTGCTCGATGTCGGTGTATGTCGAGCACGGCCTGGTCACTGTGTCCACTACGTATCCATCCTTCGTCAACCGCGGCTTATGCCCGTTTGGCGGCCATTTCGAGCGCACTTCCAGAAGATCGTTGATCATCTCGCAGTAGATCTCGACGACCTGAATCGAAATCTTGTACTGAATCAACGGGTCGTCCTTCTCGCTGTCTCTCAAGCGGAAGATCTCTAGGCAGGACCGGGGGATGATACCCTGCAGCTCCTTCGGGTCCGCCTTGCCCAACATGCTGAACGACTTTCCGGCACCGGTCTGGCCGTATGCGAAGAGACACACGTTTCTGCCTTCCAACGCTCCGTAAAGGGTCGGTTTGCCCAACAGGTTGAACACGGTGTCCTGGGTGGCGTACTCGCCGATTCCTTGCTCGGTTTCAGAGTGGGACTGGAACGAGTAGTCGAACGAAAACGTGTTTTCCTTGCCGCTCTCGGGGTTCACGATGATGGTCTTCGACCCATGGTCCTCCTGCGTCATTCGGATGATCCGCGTCGAGTTCGCCGTCTTCTCACGGTTGTTGAAGAGCCGCATGCGCACCGCAACCTTCACCGATTCTTCCTCCGCCATCTTCGCTCAACCCCAGCTCACCAGCCGCACACGGGCACGTGCCTACTCACAGCGTTTGAAGGGGAGAGAACTACAAGTACCCCCCCGCCGCTGCGCAGACGGTCCCAGGTGACCTTTCTTCTTGGTTGCGACTGAAGGGTTCGCTTTGAAACGCGCCTTCCTTTTTTTTTTTTTTTTTTTTTCTCTCAGACGACACAACGTTTTGCAGCGCACGTCGCCGGTATATCCCTTTACGCCCCCCGCCTTCCGGTTCGCCTCCTGGATGTCGGTATTTGCTGTGCAGAGGTCAATTAAGGGATAGTGGCTGCATTTCTTTTCACAGTGAATACGTCAAAGTGTCGCAAATCCAGTGTGAAATCTGGTGCACCAGCAAAAACAGATGATCTCGCTGGATTTGCGGGTGTGGCACACCCGCAAGATGGACCGCACAGCTAACTCCCCTACCCAGTGATGGGGGTTCCATTGTCATTGTGCCGCCCGTTTCTTCGTAAGCTGCCAACCCGAATGAGAAAAGAAAACGCGAGTGCACCGTCTTTGCGGGTACGTTTACAATCGTGTTTTTTCACATTTTGCTTTCCGCCAACGGGGATTGTATGAACGAGGGCAAGTATATATCGAGAAAGAGCACGGTGTTCGTCTGTACATTGTGAACCGTGGACGTTTGAAGGGTGTGCGAGGGGAGCTTGTAGCCAGGAGCTTCAATCCAATACGGATGGAGGGCATACATCTACATATCGAAAGGGCTGGTGCCGTGCAAGAGTTCGTGACTTTGTTGAACACCTGCCCCCCCGACTGCCGCTTCTCGGCGTCAAGCTGCCGTCGTTGCAACACCTACCCTCGCTATAGAGTTGGCGGGAGTCACGTGCGCAAGTGCAAAGACTGCCCCCATCCATCGGCGTTGAGCTTTCTCCAGCTCTGCACTTGGCGCAGAAGGCTTCGCTGCCACCGGATAAGGAAGTGCCTATAAGCTTTCTTATTACGTTCAGACTTTTGACCATCACGGGTCGTGTGACGACCACGTCCCGCGCGGGCGGCGGGCGCTGCGGGCGCGAGTCCGAAGCGTCGAGCCTGCTGCCGGTCCATGTGAGCGTGTCACGGGTAGAAAACGGCCTCCCCGCGTGACTCCCGCCTCTGTAACGAGGACAGCTGCTGCGCGCTACCGTACTACGTTAGCTATAGATGGTTGCCGCATCAGCTGCCCAGCGTAGCCTACCACAGCACGAGGGAAAGCGGCAAAAGCACAATGTCGATGGGTGCAGTCTACGCGTGATTCCGACCACCTGCAGCGAGGACAACACGCGAATGTCTTACAGCGGCTATAGACGGCTGCTGCATGCGTTGACCGGCGAAGCCTGACGCACCAGCGCCAGAGGGAAACAGCTCAATGCCGCCGGCAGGTTCCGCAGGAGCAGTCGACGCACTGGCGCACCGTGATTGTGACCTCCGGCCTCTCGCGCACGGCGGGCGGCGGCGGAGCCGCGATCGGATACGGCGCGGGCAGCAGCTGCTGCGAGACGCTCACGTGGACCGGCAGCAGGCTCGACGCTTCGGACTCGCGCCCGGGCGAAGACCGACCAGCAGCGCCCGCCGCCCGCGCCGCCGGCGTGTAACGCGTCGCCTGCAGCGGCATCTTCGCCGCCTCGGGCACGTACCGGCGCACCAGCGAAGCCACCAGCGGCGCTTTGCTCCCGGGCCCGGCCCCGTCCGCCCCGGGCTGCTTCGAGCTCCGCCCGGAAACCGGCCTCCCCAAGTGCCGCGACTCCCTGCGGGGGAAGTCGACACCCGCTGACTGGTAGGATTCACGGTTCGCGGCCGGGCTGCCGTGGGCGGGCAGGTCGTGGGCTTCAAGCGCCGCCGGGTCGACACGCGGGAGGACCGGCTCCGTGCGGTCCATGTTGTGCAAGCTCTGGTCGTTCGCGGCGAGGTTTGCTGCGGTGACGGGCAGGGTCCCGCTTCCTTCGCCGGCTGGCGGCGGCGCGTCGTCGACGCTGTCCCTAGCACCGGGCGAAGACGCGGAGTCGAGAGTCTCGACGGGGACGGTCGCCGGCATGAATGGCGCGACGAGGGGGTCTTGCTTTGGCCGGACACCGTCAGCGGCGTTCCACTTCTTCAACTTCTCCCCGGGGTACAAGTACGCCGCCCCCTTCGTCAGAACCGAAGCTGAGCACAGCCCGTGCAGGTCCGTTGGATCCCCGGCCGCAGACTCGGACACAGCCACCCGCTCGCCTTGCTCCGCCGCCAATGCGGAGAGGATGGCCGCGAGCTCGCGCGGGTTGCTGCCGCGCGGCGTGTTGCGCTCGTCGTCGTGCAAGCGCAGCAGGATACCGGGCTCGCCGGCCAGCCGCATCCGAAGCAGGACTTCCGCATGGTACGGCGCGAGCCTGTCCGTTGTATCGAGGGGGTTGAGGCGACGATAGGTGACGGCGGCCACGTCCTTTATCTGTGTGTGCGTGTGTGACGTACATTTCGGTGTGATCGTGATGTGCCATGATATACCGCACCAGTTCGAAGGTAGTATGCAGAATATCTGTAGCGACGACGGCCTGCATTAGTAGCATTTCGAAGGTAGTATGCAGAATATCTGTAGCGACGACGGTCTGCATTAGTAGCATTAGGCAACTACGCATGCATGCGACTATGCAGGCAATTCTATGCAGCTCCAGGGAGTAGGGATGGACCTGATGAGGCCGTGGTGTCTGTTATCAGCAAGCCTCTCCCCCCCGTCACGTATTACCCTCGAAACAAGCAAGCATCGTATCTTCGTTTCTCTCGCTGTGCCCCTTATTAAAAACACAGTGTCCTCGGGCGTAACGACGATCGGGGCAGGCACCCGTTCCGTGTATCTATTAGTCGGTCGACCCTTATACCCTGGAACTTGCATTTTAAAGAGTGTTGGAGAAAAAGGAAAAGAGATCGGCTCGCAGCACACCTCGACAACACGTTTCGTGCCCCCCGCCTTGTTGAAAAGGGTGCCCTTGGCTTGAACGAGGAACAAGCGGTTGCCCAACAGAAACAGGAGGACGGGTTCGCGGGTTTTCTTTCGCGTGATGGCGGTCGCCGCCCAGGCCAAGTACAGGTCGCGATGCCGCGTCGTCAGGTTCACGATCCGCTGGAACTCCGGGTGCAGTTCCTGCTTGACCAGCGCCGCAGACATGGGACGGCTGCCGCAGGTCCTGTTTTTCCCCGTATCGTGCTTCACAGTGCTTCGCCAGCACTCGCCTTTCGCCTTGGAATGTACGATCGCCCCTTCATTTCGTTTCCTGCGGGGGGGGAATCTTAGTTTAGTAGGATGGGGGGAAAACGTGGTTCAATGTTTAGACAGCAGAACATCGCATGCGTGCGTGATACTAGCATCAAGTTTCTTAGCGCTTATTGTGGTTTAGAGGTTCTTCGAAGAGTCTGTCGGCGGAGAAGCTGGTGGGCTCTCCCCATCAGTCATAGATGCTCAGGCATGCTCGGTATCATACCGGGTATACGGGAATATCCATTATACCACGTACCTTATAGTGTGGGTCTCGCTCAATGTGACGTCTGCAGCTGGTGGATGTGCTTGCACATCCCAGTGAAGGTGCGGATTCGCAGAGGCTGGATACGCGAGTGGGGGCACAGCATTGAGTTCTGTAAAGTGCAAGTGCCATGAAGGCAGGCGAGCACTGTTCACGGGCTAGTGTTACTTTACGTCGTCCATCGGGAGAGTCAGCGATGATGAGGATGAGGTCAAACTGGTCATTTCTGAAGTCAACTTCTGTTCCCGCTCGTTTTCGCGGTGCGTTCTTCCCATGCCGTTTTGGCTGCTTCCGGGTCGGTGGCGGGGAAGATGTCAGACATTCCATTTCCTGGTCGTGCGTCGTGTTGTGTCGCGGCCTGCCACGATCGTGGCTTCCCTGTCGGGGATGCGGGCTTCGAGGACTCCTGCAGGGGTCGCTTCCGCCCCCTTCTGGGAGGCGCGTCTTTGAGCTCGACGGCTGGCGTGCGAGAAAGGGTTCAGCAGGGATTCCAAGCGTTGATCAGAATGTCGGAAGATGACAAGTCCTTTTCCTTCAGAGCAGCTTCCCTGACACAGGCGCGCCCAGCGTCAACTAGCAAAAGAAGAAGGAGGGCAGAAAAGCGAACGCTTCCAGGTTCCGTTCCCTGCCTGTGTAAATTAACCCGGGGTTGAAAACGAAAACGAAAAAGTAAACACGAGCCCTGCGGTAGTAGGGTCGCGATCGTGTAACTGGAAACGGATGCTTAAACTTACCGAATGGACAGAACAGCCACAAGGATTCAAGCTGTGCGCAGACTCTCTGTTACCGTTATTCTGTACGGAGCAGAAATCTTCGTTGAGTGTGTGGGCAGGATTCTCGCGTATGGTTGGTGCTAACATCAAGTCTTCTGATCAAAAGGAAAGCCAACAAGGTGCGTTGTCTTTGCGCTTGCATTCTGGTCTGGTATTCACTCGTTTGAACCCCACACCCAGCGCGCAGTAGCTGGTCGTGGGGTTCTGACTCTGTAGACGCTAAACTCGCCTGTTGACTGCGCTAGCTGCCACCGAGTCTGGCGCCGAGAAGCTCCGGACTTGATGGGACACAGAAAGACTGTGAAGGGCTCTAGGGCATCTACCGCCCTGTAGTGACGAGACCCGCCTGCGAGTCACGGAGCACCAAAAGACCCGGAAGCAGAACCGAAGAAGTGCTTCTGGGACTGAAGAAGCCGAGACGTGATATCGGATGGAGACGCGCAGGTCCTCGTCCCTGTAGATATGACGATAGACTCGCCTGCTGACGGGCAACACACACAGAAGACTGTCTGCAACATTGAAGAAGACGTAGGGTCAAGGGCTCGAAGGGCATCTGTAGTGACGAGGCCCGCCTGTCGGCGGGAGCCCCAAATCACGGAGCGCCGGAAAGACCCGGATACAGAAACGAAGAAGTGCTTCTGGGATTCAAAAAGAAGCCGAGACGTGATTTCGGCTAGTAGACGCAGTGGAAGTCTCTGAGGTCATCCTCGTCCCTGTAGATGACGATGACGCGCCTGTTGACGGGGGCCAGATTCGCGGTAACCTCGGGCGGGACTCGTGCTGCCACGGGATCCAGCGCGGCCGTCGACCCGGATTTGGAGTCGGCGGCGAGCAGCGTCGCCCGCGTCTTCGGCTCGGCCCGGTTCTTCTTCCACGCCAGCTGGCTCATCACCGCGAGAGCCCGCGGCCGCGACTCGACGAACACGAGTGCGTCGACCACCGCAAAATACTTGGCGATGACGTCCATCACGTCCGAAACGTGATGCGCCGACGCATTGTCGAACGCGTATCCGGGGTGCACGGCGGGCGTCCTGCAGCAGGTCAGCAGCACGCGGATGTTGCACAACGCGGTTTGTGTGGCGCAGGCGTGGATGACCCGGAAGTCGGCTTTTTTGAGCTCGAGGGCGTGCCGGTCACTTTTGACGGGCGCCGGGCAGAGTCGCTCGACGAGCTCGAGCAGGAAGCCGGCGCTCCGGCGCAGCTTCATGCAGGCCATCGCGTACCGCAGCGGGCCCACCTTGCCGGGCTCCTCGCCGTCGAACCGGAACACGTTCACCGTCGCGCCGGCCACCAGCAGCGTCCGCGCGACGTCCCACCGCTGCTGCGCGCATGCGGCGAGCAGGGGCGGCGGGCGGTCGGTCAGCTTGCCTTCGATGTCGGCGCCCTTTCGGAGCAGCCACCGGCAGTACGCGTCGGACCCGACGTCGACGGCGGCGGAGAGGGGCGCGATGGCGACGCGGGAGGGCGCGGGCGGATGCGGCGGCGGCAGCAGGTTGGCGTGGTTGGCGCTCGCGCCGGAGGACAGCAGCAGCCGCACCGCGGCGTCGCTCCGGCTCCGGATCGCGAGCAGCAGCGGCGGCGGGCAGCCGGCGCCGGCCCCGTCCGGGTCGGCGCCGAGGTGCAGCAGCGTTTTCACGGAGCCCGCGGCTCCCGCGAGCACGGCCACCTGCAGCGCCGTCACGCTCTCGGCCGCAAACGTCGAGCAGGGAGACACTCCCCGCGCCCCCGCCAGCCGGCCCGCCTTCCCCCGCAACGTCGGCGGCTGCGGCGCCGGAGGCACTGGGCTTAGCGCGTTGTTGTTGTTATGGTTGCTGTTGTTGTTGTTGTTGTTGTTGTTCATGGCGCTGTTGTTGTCGTCGTTGTCGCCGCCGCCGACGCAGACGACCGCCTCTGGGGAGGACCACGTCAGCTCCTTGTCGGCCGCCGCCGCCGCGGCGGGCGGGCTGCCTTTGGCCGCACTCTTCGCCGCCTTCGCGGCTTCGACCTTCGGGATCCGCATGCCTGTTTGCGTTAGAATGAAAGTTCGCTTTCTTCAGGATCCGGGGTTTTAATGTTCTCTTGGCTGACCAGCGTAAAATGTTACTTTAAGATATCGCATATTGGTATGAATATCGTAATATCGTAGTATCATGCTATTTTTGAGGGCGCGATGGCGACGCGGGCGGATGCGGCGGCGGCAGCAGGTTGGCGTGGTTGGCGCTCGCGCCGGAGGACAGCAGCAGCCGCACCGCGGCGTCGCTCCGGCTCCGGATCGCGAGCAGCAGCGGCGGCGGGCAGCCGGCGCCGGCCCCGTCCGGGTCGGCGCCGAGGTGCAGCAGCGTTTTCACGGAGCCCGCGGCTCCCGCGAGCACGGCCACCTGCAGCGCCGTCACGCTCTCGGCCGCAAACGTCGAGCAGGGAGACACTCCCCGCGCCCCCGCCAGCCGGCCCGCCTTCCCCCGCAACGTCGGCGGCTGCGGCGCCGGAGGCATCGGGCTTAGCGCGTTGTTGTTGTTATGGTTGCTGATGTTGTTGTTGGCGCTGTTGTTGTCGTCGTTGTCGCCGCCGCCGACGCAGACGGCCGCCTCTGGGGAGGACCACGTCAGCTCCTTGTCGGCCGCCGCCGCCGCGGCGGGCGGGCTGCCTTTGGCCGCACCCTTCGCCGCCTTCGCGGCTTCGACCTTCGGGATCCGCATGCCTGTTAGTTTCAGAGTGAAAGTTCGCTTGAGGATCCGGGGTTTGAAAAGTCTCCTGGGTGACCGTCGAAAAGGTTCCTTTACGAAATCGTATATTGGTATGAATAACGACGATATTATCGTATATCATAGTATGCGGTTTTGGTGTTGTGAATCTCGGAAACTGCAGGCCTTGGGTCGAGCCTGTAACAAGACAACGAACCACGAAATTCGTTGAGCACGGTGCCCGGTCGTTTCCCCGGAATGCTGGATTGCGGTGACGAGCTTCTCGTTTCTGCAAACCGATTAAAATACTCGACGTAGCTGCTTCGACTCCGAATGGAAGGGGGGAAATATAGAGGTAAGGGGCAAATACAATATACAAACACAATCTGATTTGTTCTTCGCTTACACTACCGTGTGTTGTTTTCTCACTCAGGACTTTTGACCTGTTGTGTTTGTGTGATTTGTCGTGTAGGGGTAGACCCGCATGACCTCACGTCCGTTCAACACGTGGTTCGGTAGTTACAGCACTTGGGATCCCTTCTGTTCTTTGTCGGGCAGCATCGTCGAGCATTTCCTTTCAAGCTGGCGCTTATGTAAAAAAAATGACATGGTAAAGGGGGGGGGGGATGTAAAGGGGGGGGGCGAAAGACACACCCGCGATGCTGCCACATGCGTTTAACAGCTTAGCGTCGGCCTCTGCCAAGGCTTGTAGGCACGACGTGCTGCCGAGGAACGAGGCGGCGAGGAAGCTGGGGACATCTGGCTGCATGCGGCGGAGCAGGAAGTGGAGGACCTGCAGCTTCTGCAGCTCGGAGAGCGACGGGCTGCGGACGGTGTCCAGCAGCAGCGCCGGCGGCAGCGGCGGGTCGAGCGTCAGGAACACTTCGACCGACTCGACGCTGCCGACGCACAAGGCGTACCCGAGGACTCCTCCGGCCGACAGCCGGCAGGGTGCCACAGGGTACTCGCTGCTGGCCTTTTTGGAGCACAGCATCTTCAAGGCTTCGAGACTCTCCGCCCACACGGCCGCGATGGCCGCCTCGGCGTCAGCTTCGGCGGACTCGCAGGACAGCAGCAGGGACAGCGCTTCGACGTGGTTCTTCGCGCATGCAACCGTTATCGGCGAGAGCTCGGGGAACCCAGCGTCCACGGATTCTTCGCGGTAGAAGAATGAATAGACGCTAGGGGTCGCCGCGGCGTTGGTGTCGAAGAACGACGAGGACGTGTCGTGTTGGTAGAGGGGGGGTCGGTGGTGGGACTGAAACGACGGGAGGTTCGCGGCGTTGTGCGGAGTGTTCGGGAACGTGACGTTGAGGCTCGACAGCGTGTGGGAACCGGCGAACGGAGACGACAGCGACCGGTTGTGCCCGTGCTGCGATCTGTACGCTTTCGCATTCGGATCCGCGCCTGCGAGAAGGAGCTGGGAGACTACGTTGGGCAAGCCATGGTTGGCCGCGTGGTGTAGAGGTGTCCATTCGTACTCATCCCGCGCTTCTGGCGACGCGCCGTGCTCGATTAGCAAGCGGACGCAGCCGGAGCTGCCACATTGCGCTGCGACGTGGAGAGGCGTTCTGCCGAGGGAGTCCTTCACGCTCGCGAGCATGGACAAGTCCCAGGACAACTCGTCGATGACGCGCTGCGTCTCCTGCGGCGCGCTCTGCAGGTGGTGTGCCGGTTGCCCGTTCTCGACGATGTCAACCTTCTCGACGAACGCCAGCCACGCCTCTTTCAACCTCGCCAACTTCGTCGATGCAGCGCTCTTGACGAACTCCTTCAATTGATCCGTTCTGTCCAGACCAGCGCACAAGTGCAAGGGCGTGGCACCTGTGGCATCGACAGCAACTGGGTTCATCCCGACTTCAACCGGCTCGTTCCGGACGACGCGCAGCTGCACGTCCGTCCACGCGAGCTGTTTGGCGTCGGCGCCGTGCGAGAGCAGCGCCTGCATCGCCTCGGCGTTGAAATTGCGGGCCGCCAGCGACAGCGCTGTTTCCCCGTTGAGCCCGGCGCGGTCCACGTAGTTCTCCCCGCCGTCGCCGTGCAGGCGCCAGGTGAGGAGCTCCTTCAACGAGTCGCCCGCGTTGTAAAGGGCCGCGACATGAAGCGGGGTGTAGCCGGTCGTGCTCTGAGTGACGTCCAGCAGAGTGCCTGTGTACCTGTCGCGTTAGGGTCGTTCTTCCACCAACGGATAGAAAACGAAGCCCGTGCCTCTTCGTTCGGAGGAACCTTGTCTCCTTCAGGAGATTTGACATCAGACCGATGGGAACCCCTAGAAAGCGCGCACAACGCGACTCAGTGCCAAAGACAAGCGCGTTCGGACACTGCGAGTGAGATGGCGCATAGCGAGCGCGGACAAACCCGGTTTGCACGTGTGCCGTGGTGCTGGTTTTGAGGGATAGGGAAAGGCAAGAAATTTTGCGGGTTCCTTGGTATGGTACTTGTGTATCTGTCGCGTTGGGGGGGGAAGTCTTGGTCTAATGTTTCGGCAGAGCACTGCCTCTCATGCATGGTTGATGTTAGCATCAAGTCTTTTTCGAGGAAGATGTTGTCTAGGAAAGGGATGCAAAATAGAAAGGGGTAAAAAGGGGAGTGTACGGCTGAGGAGGGAACATCTTGGTTGGACAGTTTGGGTCCTTCTGTTGGGGACAAAACTATGAGGGGTTTCGCTTCAATCTCATGACGAGGTGTGCGCTTGACCACATATTGCCACTGTAGTAGAACTCGCCGAAAAATCATGTTTCCCACTTCTGCAAGTGGGGTTGTCATCCATCCAGGGGTCCATGCCATTGACACTATGCCCGAAGGAGTTCAAAGTATTGGGCCGGCCCTCTGTTTTTTTAGCGTTTATTGGTTCGGTGTTTTAGACCGGCCAAAAGAAGACGGCATTTCTTACCGGACACTACGAACCCTTT
The DNA here is from genome assembly GCA_030068145.1 of Diplonema papillatum. Lineage (NCBI taxonomy): Eukaryota > Euglenozoa > Diplonemea > Diplonemida > Diplonemidae > Diplonema > Diplonema papillatum. The sequence continues at coordinate 84,780 of JAPJBO010000007.1, read as the reverse complement.
TTGTCCCGTGGGCACTTTTCTTCTGATTGCCACACTTCAGGAACGAGAGCGGCATTTTTTACCGATAATACAACCCCTTTTTGTTTGCCACATTTCAGGAACGAGCGTGTGAAGTTGTGTGCATGTACCACAACACACAGTACGAGAAGTAACCGGTCAAGAATTATCCAGCGTTATTTGTGGATTAGAAGGTCGGTATTTTAAAGTCTCCTATCCTTTTCATAGATGGCCGGTTGATAACTTTATATAACGTTATATAACGTTGTAACGGTGATAACGTTATATAACGTTATATAACGTTATATAACGGTCGAAAACGCAAAATAACGGAAAAAATAACGCAAATAACGGTTTTTAGAATTTTTCCGATTTTGGCCATGTTTCCAGATTTTTGTCATTTTTTCCTCATTTTGGTCCATTTCGGCCATTTTTTCCGATTTTGGCCATTTTTGCCAGATTTTGGCCAATTTTTCCAGACTTTTGCCGATTTTTGGATCCCGGTCACAAAAACTGTTCGGAAACAAACCCTGGTCCGAAAAGAATTCGTAGTAACCGGTCCTCAGGGGTCCGTATAGCCCCTCCCCAGAGCTTTTTCTCTTTTACTTATTTTCTTGCGGACTTCCACCCAAGCGCGACAAACGCGATCCTTCCGGATTCACATGACTCTTTCACTGTGCGATGTTGTTCTTGGGATGTGGATGTCTGCAGTTTTGGGTTTCCGGCGCGTGTCCCTCAGTCGGTGGCCCGTAACGGTCGTTTGCAGTGTCCTTCGTGAGGCAGCAGATGTCACCAGCATGATCCGGCCACTGGAGTCCAACTTGTCCAAGCTTGTCCACTCGGCAGACCGTTGCGTACTATGCCAGTCAGACAAGGTCCCAGTACCAAATATGGGTGCATGATGAGCACGAGACATGCAAAGTCGAGCAGTCACAGCTGGCGCTTCCCGTAGAACCCAGCCAGCCCGGGGTCGGTTTTCTTGATCCGGTCGATGAATCGTTGTTCCGGGCTCTTACTTGGTGGTTTCGTGACAGGGAGAACGCTGGGGCCAGTCAATGCCAGGTCGCGGGACAAGGCCTCGACGCGCAGCGTTTCCGCCACCTTCTTCCTTCCGCGTCGCGCCTTTGCAACCGAGGCGCTGCTGCTGCTGCTGTTGCTATCCGTACTTTCGGCGCGAGGCCGTTTGCGCTGTGTACCTGGGGTCTTCGGCTGAGCTTTAGGTTGAGCCTTCGGCTTCGGCTGGACCTTCGGGGAGCTTTTCGCAGGCATAGTCGATATTCCCTTTGGAAAGACTAGTGTGGCTGAAATCGAAGCGGGTGGGGCGGTACACGTGTTTTTGTGTTTCCGACGATCCCGAATGGGCGTACAGATTGGTGTCTTTCGACCTTTTTTTTTTTCCGCGCACGGACTGCCTGTTCGAGCTTGTGCTGGTTTAAGAAACTCAGACAAGAATAGCTCTGGTGAGGGGCAGGGCATAAATGACCAAAACCCTGGAAAAATCGGCAAAAACGGCCAAAATGGGCAAAGTCTGGAAAACATGGCAAAACTGGCCAAAAATGACCAAAACCCTGGAAAAATCGGCAAAAACGGCCAAAATGGGCAAAGTCTGGAAAACATGGCAAAACTGGCCAAAAATGACCAAAACCTGGAAAAATCGGCAAAAATAGCCAAATTTTTGAAAAACATGGCAAAAATGGCCAATCCTGGCCAAATCGGTAAAAACGGCCAAAATGGGCCAAAATCTGGAAAACACGGCAAAACTGGTCAACATTGACCAAAATCTGGAAAAATTGGCAAAAATAACCAAAATTGGCCAAAATCTGGAAAATGTGGCAAAAATGGCCAAAAATGACCAAAATCTGGAGGACAGTGTGACCCATGGACTGGTAAAAAACCGTTATATAACGCTATATAACGTTATAACGGTCAAATAACGTTATTTTTCGACCAAAAATGGCAAATAACGGTTTTATAACGGTCAATAACGGTTTTTCTGGATTTAGAGGGGGGGTAACAAATAACTCCGGGATAACGGCCATCTATGCCTTTTAGAACACTCTGCAAAAGCGATGCGTAGTTTTGTTTTATTCTTTTACTTGTTAGTTGTCGACAACTTGTTTTGTGTTGAGGTGTCATTCAGATGTAAACCTAAAGCCGCCCACGTCATTTTGTTAAGCAGCGGCTGCCAAAACTTGCCGTGACACCTATGATCAAAGTAAGTAGGAAAGGAGAAAACGACACGCGTACCTCTGCAGGCTTTTGACGACCGGGAGCTGGTCGAGGCGTGCTGCCACGTGCAGCACGGACGTGCGGTTGGGGCCGAGCTGCGACTTTTCGGCCGGGTCGGCCGCGGTGAGGAGCTCGTGGAGGGCTTCGAGGCAGCCGCGCGCCGCGGCGACGAACAGCGGCGTGAGCCCGCCGGCGTCGAGGCCCCGCACGTCGGCGCCCCGGTCGAGCAGCTGCCGGATCAACGGCGCGTTGTTGTCCGCCGCTGCGCCGTGCAGCGACGGCAGCTCGTCGGACGACGGCTTCCGGGGCTCCGGAACCTTCTCCCTCTTCATCTTCGGCCCGCCCCTGTCCGGCAGCCCCGGCTCGTCGCCGCGCATCCGGCCGCGTTCTCTGGGCCTTTTCTGGACTCCTCCCCTACCCCCCTCTCTTTTTTGTATAAGCACCTGCTCAGGAAACACTTGAGGAGGACTGCCAGTTGCATGTGGTACCATCAGCATGCCGATGACTCCTCGCTACCGCAACATTTTTCCAATCTCAAAGGACTACGAACTTGTAACAGCAGCAGTTGCAGCCGTCGCGGGTTGCACCACGGCGGAAGCGCCAAGAGTGACCCATCCGGTGTCACGTAGCGAAAGGCAGGCATAGTAGTACCCATCGGCATGTCGACGACTCCCCACTATCGCAACAATATTCCGATCTCAAAGGAGGGATATGTGCTGTAGCCCACACCAAACACAGGTAAATTTGGGTTTAGTGGCGGGCGTAAGCGTTCAACAACGGTTTCCTGCTGCGGATTCGAACGTGTAGTCTTTTCTAGACCCTTCTTGTATTGGAAGGTGGTTTTGTGCTTCGGTCCGTCGTGGGCGTTCAAATTGGTGGCTTTGTACAGTGCTGTGTGGTCGGCGGGTTGGATAGGAAGCCTAGCTGGATCGGGCTAGAATGCAACTCGCGCTTGAGCAATGTTGGCAGACTGCTAAGCTTTCGTAGCTCGACCTGTGGTGCTCGTCGTTGACCGTGCGCACCGACGACGGCCACGCCTCGCTTGTTCGGAAGAGCGTGATCGTCGTGCACATAAGACATCTGGTGCGAGTCCGTTGCTCCGTGTCGTCTCCGAAGTGTCCGTGCTTTTTCCTTTCTTCGTTTTTGCCGTTGCGATCTTGCGGGTTGCCCTAATGATGTTGAGTCTGCCTATTTCTGCGTCGTCTGTCGATTCGGGAACGCACCTGCATTCCACAACTCATCCTGAAGACGCACGAGGATAGGTACGTGTTCCCGAGAAGCGGAGGGTTCCTCCGTCCCGACCGTTTTGCAGTAGCTCGGTTACGCCAAAGCAGTACACATTTGGGCACATTTGGGCACGTTGCGCGGGCATATGAGGATCAAGAGCGAAGCCGGAATCATATTAGTCGGAAGAGTGCACTCTGTGTGTGCACGCGCAAAAGTGAAGAACGTGTGCCCAAGGCACGGTGGCGCAGTGCACCCGCAGGAATCGCTGAAACGGTGGAACGCAGGGGCGGTGGGGTCGATGGGTCGGAAAAGGCGGAACCGCGCTGAAAAAGAGGAGAGAACGAGCCTGGGTGCGAGCCTTCCTGGGCGGGACGGTCGAGTTCTGCACGCAGCAGCACGAGTCGAAGTTCGCACAGTGTCACACAGACCCGCTCTGCTCTGCCACTGACCGGCTTGATGACGTCTAGCAAAAGCAACCAACATTCACCGCTTTCGCCAACTGGACCTCCCCCCGCAAACACACGGCCCTGCAAGAACGTGAAGCTGAGCAGGTTTTGCGTGCGTTTAATATTCTGCCCTCGGGCGGACCTAGCTAGTGCCCTCTGAAAACGAGGTAGAGAAGACTTCCCAGCAAAAAAAGCAGGGGGGGGAGGTGCGGAATGGGCCTGTTCGGCTCCGAAAGTGACAGCATGAACGGATGCGCGCGGAAGAAGATACTCCGTCCTGCTTCAGAAGGGGCAACGGAAGAGAGGACGACGGGTGCAGGAGCCGCCTTTCCATAGACCCCGGATCACCCATGATCAGTATCGATGGCGAATCGGAATTTGTGTCGACGAATCTGGTTCTCCGCAGTTCAACTTCCAGAAAGGAAGCGAACGAGTAAACCCCTTTCGGAAACCGCTCACGGTATCCTTCGTCAGGCTAGATGGGAAAAGAAATCGTTATTTGGGACGCTATCATACAGAGGGGGGGGGGGGGGGGGGGGGGGGAGGGGGGTTTGCATTGCATCCGTGCGTGCGGAGTAAACCAGTAGAAACAAGCATGAACAACGTGCCCCGCCCAGTGGTCAAACACTGACTTTTTTCAGTACTAACAACTTGCGGATAGTCCGCAATGTATCTGAAGAGACGTAGGCACCGTGTTTATGTGTTTTGGTGGCTCAGAGTTTTCCGACCTGTGGAAGAAAAAAACCAACTGGCACGCACAAACAGAGGGGTGTCGGTTGCGGTCAGCGCAGCACTGTTCTGCGGGCAGGAGATCGTTCCCGGAGGCTGGAAACGGACCAATGCAATAATGCAGACACGCCGCTCGTAGGCGACTGCGCCGCAAGCCCGGTCAACTGTCTTCTGCAAGGCAGAGCGCGGACGTTCCGCTCTTCACGAGGCTTTCGACGCCGTTTTTGAGTGCCTTGCGAACACTCTGCGACTGATGACGGCGGGTCACGGAGACTAGAAACGGATCAAATGCGATGATACAAACACGCCGCTTGACGGCGACTGTGAGCCGCAAGCCGGCCGACTGACGGAGAGCAGAGCGCGGACGTTCCGCAGTTCACGAGGCTTTCGACGCCGTTTTCTCGAAGATCTTGCGAACCTCTTTGACTAACGGCGACGGCTCGGCCTCGTGGAAGTGATTGATGAAGTCGATGTGTCCCATAGGAAATCGGTGCTGCTCAGTGGATCGAACACCGACAGACTTCAGGAGGGAATGCATGTAGAGAGACTGAGAAGCGGGCACGGTCAAGTCGCGGCTGCCGTGGAACAAAAAGACGGGTGGGAACGATGACAGCAGTACCTTTGCCTTCGAGGCGCCTTGGGTTCGCAGCATCTCTTCCACGATGCACGCGGGCGAGTTCGACTCGTAGTGGCCGTGCGTGCTGTTTTTCATGCCAGACAGCAGGTTCACCGACCGCGCTGTTTCCCACTCGAGATGGTCGCGGATGTCGTACACGCCCGCCAACAGGATGAGCGATGCTGGCTTGCTCGCAGGGACGAACTCGTCGAAATGGACACTGGCGGGCGGCGGCGGGTTCTCCGCGGCCTCGCGGACGTGGAGGCTGGTGAACGGGTCCCACGAGAACAGCGGGGCCTGCGGGGGATCCGGGTCGCCCGAAAACAGGTCGTGCGCGACGCTGCAGCCGGCCAGCTGCCGCCGCAAAGCGGAGAGCAGCACCAGGTGCGCCCCCGCCGAGTGCCCCATCCAGTGGAAGCTCGACGCCCTCAGCTCGAACTCCGCCCGCACGAACGCGTCGACGCTGGTCATCTGAAGCGCCATTTCGACCATCGACGCCTCGGGGTAATACGCGTAGTCGGGAACCACGACAAACGCGCCCAGAACCCTGGACAGCCTTTTGGCCATGAGGCCGTAGAACAGCCTGCCTCCGGAGCACCAGGCGCCGCCGTAAATAAATACGATCACCGGTCGACGCTCGGTGCTGTTCACCGCGTGGCAGTCGTCTGGGTTGTATATATCGCACATCATCTCTTTCCCTTTGAACGTTGTGTACACCCTCGACTGAATCGACGGGTACAGCCACATCAGCCGGAGGCCGGTGGGGATGAGGTTGATCCAGAAGAGGATCTCGTCGATGCTGAGGAAGACGAGGCGGAGGAAATTGGACAGAGACCGGCTGCACGCGTAGAGCAGGATCTGCACCCACCGCACCGCGCACAAGAAAAAGTAGACGGGGCCGAACAGCATGAAGAGGGGCACGAAGACGAAGGCCCGCGCCAGGGTCCATAGCGTCAACTTCACGGGCGGCATTTTCTGGGAGCGGGGGGGGCTCCTTTTTGTTCTGTGATGCCCTTTTGGTGTTTTTAGAGTGAAAGTTCGCTTGAAACTCCGGGGTTTTAAAGTCTCCGGGTGAACTTCGTCGTTAAGGGAAGATATTCTTTGTGCTCTGAGTGTCGTAAGAGTGGTGGTTACACGAGGTAAGAGGATCAGTGGGTACCTTGGTCGTTGGTCATTGGTGGTTTCGGCCATTGTCCACATACCTTACTTACGGTAGGCCCTCCTCAGTATGGTGCCGCAGTAGGTGACTGTCTGTCTTCTTGGTACCGTCTGACCGTCTCTTTTCGTGTATTTGTGGTGCTGCTTATGGTGTGCGCATTGAATATCCGTAACTATATCGTATTGCAATACGGGTGGGGTGCTACAATTAACGTAGCAAGGAGTCGCGAATAGAAGTAAATAATAAAAAAATTAAAAAAATCAGGGAGGTTAGTCTGTTTGTTTTTTTGTTTCCGACGATCCCGTGGGACGTACAGATTGGTGTCTTTCGACCTTTTGTTTGTTTGTGAGGTTCAGCTTCGTGCGTGTGGTCGGTGGGCGGGGGTTGGATAGGAAGCTCTACTGTATCGGGCTAGTCTTTAATTCATGCTTGAGCCAGGATGCCCACTCCGCAGCCTTTCCGCTGGGCTCTTGGTAGCTGATCCGCTCGCATACACTTTTCATTACAGTGGCGTTGCGCGCTGCGAAGTCGTCCATGATTTGCCAGTACGCTCTCGCTAGGTCTGCTTCGGGTCCGTACGTGAAGTTCGTCGTTGGCCGTGAGCACGTGCTTAGCGCTTCCTCGTTCAGCGCATCCTACGACGGCGCACGCCTCGCTCGTTTTTTTTTTTTTGCGGCTGGCCCAGGGCATTAGCTTGGTTTCCGGCCCATTTTCCAAATTTGGACCGCTAACGGCTTTTGCGTCCTCACTCAGGAATGGGCTCAACACAGCGCGACGCGACGTATCTTCACGACAATGCTGGGCCCTGAGTGCCTCGGATTGCACATTGGCCACCTCTGCCGGGGGCCTGGGTGATGGCGCAGTGCCATTTTTTTTTTCTTCTTTCTCCCCGCCGGCTCTTCCACATTTGGACTGACAGTCCAAATGTGGATATAGAAGCTAATCCCCTGGGCTGGCCCACAGTGCATAATACAGAGACGTGATTTTGGCCAAAAACGGGTGTTTTGCGCATCTGGACGTTTTTGGCCTGAAGGCTTTGTACACCCTGACCTGTAATGTATGGCCCTTTAATTTGCGGAATTCTATTTTATGGCCATGCAATTTATGGACGAATTATTTATTTTTTGGAGGGGCCCAGAATTAATATTTCCTGCCAGGCTCTTGGACAGGCACTCGACCTTTTTGGGGACAGGGAACTAGCTACTCTAGGGGGTGCCCCGACCACCCACCACAGAGACAGATGCTAATTATGCCTGCGCCGCAGGCGCGGAAATTTTTGGCCAGTCACACAAAAGCAAATGCTTGTTTCCGATAGAGGAGGATGTTCTTGTTAAAAAGTACCCCTGACTGGTCCCAGCTGTTGCGATCGATGGACTGTGGGCAGGGCTTACTTACGGCTTCAAACCTGATTGGACAATAGTGATTGAACTGACCGGTCGCTATGTGTTCTTCTCGCCGAGCCCTTTCCTGTCCATAGTATGGCCAGTGACTTGTTGCTTTGCTATAATTTGTGGTCAGCTAATTTATGGATTTGTAATTTATGGACGAACTAATTTACTTTAGGCGATTTTGGCGAATCCATAAATTAGAAATCCATAAATTAGAAAGCGGGGTGTATTCGGGCACAGCGGGAGGCACAGCTCTTGGGGTCATGGGTCGTTTCGGTTTCGGGTGGTGCGAGTGTGAGGCGTGTCTATCCAAGATGGTGTGTGAGGGCAGTACTCATGGCATTCACGGCAGGCAAGGGCACTTCACAAAGGCAGAACACACAGCCTCTGGATACAGCTACCACGAACTTCACAGCATAGTCTGTAAAGGTCGGAGAGGCTGAATTAGGTTGATCCGAGCCAGTTCGACGAGCACACGCGGGAGCTCTTCACGTGCGTACTCTGCCGACCCTCCTCGACCCTCCGCAACACCCCTCGACCCTCCGCCGGCCCTCCCTCCCAAGCACGCCCGGAGCCCCACCCATAGTTCATGTGTGTACTGGAGAACACCTTGACACAAAATCCGGACACGAATTTATATATATATATATATATATTTTTTTTTTTTTTTTGCGCATTTGAGCCAGGGCCTTATTTATAAAAATTCCTCCCACGTAACTGTCCATAAATTGCTCGGAGTTACTAAAAATCCCAGTTGCGGCACAACTGCACGTTTATGTACCCGACAGGGTGCACCTCTTTTGTGGTTGTCACTACTGTCCACCACAGAGACTGTCCTTCGGGAAGCAAAAGAGCCATGCGAAGAAGGCAAGTGTTGGGGTACTGTAGCAGTGTGCCGGGATCATTCAAGAACGTTGAAGTATGGCTAAAGATAAAGTGGTCACCTGAGGGGGTAATCTCGGTGGACAGCCGCGGTCTTCGCTTTCTTGGCAACACGTCATGAAACAGCCAGAAATACCAGCGCCGCAGGCGCGGAAAATTTTCAAGCTATTGGCCAGTCGCAGGTTCCAAAATTGAGGCTGTACGTTGCTTCAACGATGATCCAAAGGTGCAGTAACCGGTGCTGTGTACTGCTAGTGTGACTGCTGTACTGTAGCACTACTACTGGGCCCCTCAGCCGGGGCATTCTGTGCTTTTTTTTTTTTTTTTTTCGTTGCTCGGACTTGGTCCGAGCACCAGACCCATAATAGCCCACTTTCACTGTTCTAAGGCCTGTTCAGGCTTCTCATGCATCATGTTATGCTATTCTGGTGATTCTGCAAGGCTTGGTGAACGAAGTAGGACAAGCGTTAAGTAACAGGCGATCATCAGCCGTTCTCAAGCGGTTGACTACGACGCGTCCACTTCATGATTTTGAAGCAGGCTTCACCGCTTTCAGGGCAGGCTTTCAGAGCTTTCCTGGCAATGTCTTCCCTTCTGGCATCTTTCTCACCCATGGCTGCAAAGTGCTTCTCGCTGGATGTCTTTGCACAGGCGGCACATGACCCGAGGGATGTGTGGCAAGCTCCTGTGCAGTGAGCTTGGTCAGACAAACTGTGTGGCGCACACACCCGCCATGGTCGGCAGTATCACCTGGGCCACAGTTTGAGTCCTGTTCCGAGACCCGCTCACGGTGAAGTGGCGCCTACCTTCCTCTCCAGCTTCGGCGCAAAGTCTTCACCACTGGATGCACTTTGAACGGTGAAAGTGGGCACCAAAACCGAGCAAAGCGTCCCGCAAATCAGACCAGAGTTCTTAGTGGATCCCAAAGCAGCACAAACGAGACCAAAACGGTGCACATGGCGCCAAGGCGGCGCAATTCGACCCCAAAGCCTGTATAGACAGGCAGGGCGTGGTACGGTCTGTAGGGTCCATTCGCCTTGTTTTTGCACACCCCGGAACACCTGTAAGCGAGATAATTTATGAAGTCCGAGGGTCGAATGCACCTGGAGAATGATAGAGAACGCCGAAAACGTGTGTTTAGGCCGAGATTTTGCTCCGAGGAGCGACCCAGCATCAGGTTGCATATGTGTCTTCGATGGCGGTTTACGGCCAGCAGACGGGGGGACCCCCTAAAAACCCACAAAATCGCATTTGGGACATCATAGAAGGCTCTCCGCAGGCTTCTGAGGGCGTATTTGAACGCAGAATGATGTTTTAGGAAGGGTATGGGGCCTCAGTGCCCGTCAGACCCTGGTGAACTATGCGGGGATTTTTCCGCCCAAACCCCCCCCCCCCCCCCCCCTTTTGGCATCGACTCATATATAAGCCACTGATTTGAGCAGGGAAGTAGCTTGAGCTCTGAGCCCCACGTAAAATCCTACCAAATGTTGTACAGAGCACTTTTCAGGGTCCTCGTGGCACTTGGTGTGTGTGGAGCTCAGACACTGTGTTGAGGGTGTGCGGTGTTCGGACGAAATGCGGCACGTGCAAGTGGGTTTTGCTCATCGAAGGTAGCGCCACACAGCGAGAATTGCAAGCCGCTTTGTAGTCCACAGAGACTGTGGCAACTTTGTAGTTGTCACTACTGTCCACCACAGAGACTGTCCTTCGGGAAGCAAAAAAGCCATGCGAAGAAGGCAAGTGTCGCCTGGCGGTTATCTGCGACAGCAAGGCTGACAGCTGCGGTCTTCTTGGCAACACGACATGTAACAATACGTAAGCTAAATACCAGCGCCGCAGGCGCGGAAATTTTTTCAAGCTAATGGGTCAGCGCTGCAGGTATCCAAACAGCAAGAATAGCCGCTTTGTAGTCACAGGGACTGCGGCAAAGTTGATGTGAGTCAAGTGCACTTTCATGTACCCGACAGGGTGCTCCTCTTTGTGGCTGTCACTACTGCCCACCACAGAGAGCAGGGCGGACAACTGCGGTCTTCTTGGCAAAAAACAAGACATGAAACAATACACAAGCCAAAAATGTCAGCGCCGCAGGCGCGGAAACTTTTGGCAAGTTAATGGGCCAGTGCAGCAGGTTCCAAAATTGAGGGTGTACATTGCTAGAACGATGATCCAAAGGTGCAGTAACCGTACTGTAGCATCATCCACCCACTACCGCTGCCCACCCACGACACCTGACCGCTGGCTATAACTATAGTGTTTTTTTTTTTTTTTTTTGGATGTCGTACAGGACCTTATGCAGCCCATTTTCTCCTTCAGACTAGACACCAAGCCCATTTTCTCTGGTGAGTCTTAATGCAGGGGGGGTCCGGGGGGCACCGCCCCCCGGGAGACGGTACGGTACATGGCACTTCAGATTCTGTCTTGTTCGGAACCTGTAACAGAAACTGATGCCTGGTAACAGGCGAAAGTTCGATATCTTGTAGATAGTTTATGTGGGGTCCAGGGGGCACCGCCCCCTGGGTGACGGTATGGTACATGGTGCCTCAGAATCTGATGTCCTGGCTAAGGCAGGACCTTCTGCAGCGTGTCCTCCAGAAGACACCTAGCCTACTGATGATTGTTCTGATGAAAGGTCTCGCCCCTCTTCAGTGGCACAGCCAAAATAGGAGAAATAATTCCCACTACAGACACCCAAAACCTCTGCCCAACCCAAGATTACAAACACCAAACTCCTGCCCAACCCAATCCGAGGTAGTGTAAATCAACCCAACCTCCCACCTGATTTTCGATTTTTTTTTTCTTTTGGGTTAGTTACCTCACCCAACCGCTGCAGTGCATAACCCCCTGATGTCGTATGGGGTCAACATCGGGTATATGAAGCTACTTCTCTGATTTGAGGTGCGCAAAAGACCCCATGCCGCACCGGGCTGGGTCAGGGTATTAGTTCCGGGGTTTGCAGATTTAGACTGGTTTTGGGCGGTGTTTCGGTGCCGTTTTCGCCGATGTAAGGCCTCTCCACAACTTCGTTCGGCAAAAGAGGGGTCTTCTTGGGTCCTTTATGGGTCAATTATGGTCACCCCGTCAGTTTGGCGACACATTTTGCGGGCGTTTTTCAACCAATCTGGATCAAGCTTTTCGGGGTTTTCCGAATGCTTCTGGGTTCCCTGTGGGGTTGGGTGCCATAATATTATTGGGACGCGGGACGCGCTCCAAAACCAGTCAAAATCGTAAACAGACAGTCTCGTCAGGCAGCTGAAGGGGTGGACCTGGGGACCTATTTTCCTATGATAATAGGTCCACGGTTTTGGTGTATCTGCACCTGCACCACCGTGCTTACAACAACATTTTTAGCGTTATTTTTAGCAACATCGCGCCGAAGGCTATCATGTGTGGGCCACTCTTAGCTCGTGTGGGTTACTCAACTGTCAAACAGGGCCTTGGCCCGGTAATGAAGCACAGTGGTAGCTGCAACCTTCCGACCCGAAGCTGAACACAATTGAACGGCAGCGGCTGGGTCTCAGCAGCGGAGGCTCAGCAGCCTTCCAGCACCTTCAGCACTGCTACAAACACCACACCCCCTGCCTATATTTACTTCGAACACCGTTTTTTGAACATATTTTTTTTTCCCCGGCCGAGTCCGGTTTGCAGATTTAGACCGACAGTCTAAATCTGCAACAGAAACTAATTCCCTGGGCTTGGTGGCAAGTTGGTGGCGAAAAGTGAACGTCGCATGGGCCGTTCTTGTCTCCGGGATCTGGTTTGCCATCGGGGTCAGACCGGTTGCTACACCCAAAGGAGGTCGCCTGAGGGTTCATTTGCGGCCATTTGCGCACTTAACCATGGTTAAGAAGACGTCTGAAAGCATAGACACAAAGATAGCTCAAAGCATCTGCAGAATAACACGAAAAGCCTCTAGGCAAAACCCCGTTTTCACAGTTCTTCCCCTGCCCGGATTCTAGCGAGCCTACTGTAAAAAAGCTGACCGATGCCGCCAATAATGCTCACATCTTCTTGGGGTTGCCTCACGTGGCAACAACTTTTGCCTGATCTGGTGGTTTGACGCCGATAAATGGAATGTTGCACGTCTGTTGCACATCGATGCAGCGATGCATGATACTCGCTGCGTGTCCGCCCAAAACGTCTTGAAACAGCCCGATTATCTCCCTGCTGAACCCTTGTGTGAAGTACACACACGAGCGCTGCGAAACTGCGAAAACGAAATGCAAAAAGAAACTGGAAGAAGGAGCCATCGGAAGTTGCGCAAGACACGGCGCGAAGCAAGCTGGTGGGCTCAGCGAAGAATTCGTACGTTTTAAACCAATCCAGCCACCTCAAGCGGCCAGAATACCGCACGTTTTGCTTTTCGAGAGTGTACTTTCGTATTAAACTGTAGCTTTTTTTTCTGTGTGCAACGTGCTTTTTGATCGCCGGGGGCGATTTACGCACGAGAACAATGACTGTTTCTCTGTGCCTGTGCGATGCGTCCTGCGGGCTCATCCAGGTTCAAGTGTCCCGACTGTCCCGAAAGTTACGGGGAACGGGGTGCGGCCGAAGCAGAACAACGAACAGCAGGACGAGGGAACACCGTTCGCACCGCGAAAAGAAAGAGACGAGTCCTAGTGCAGATACCAGGTCCTGGTCTCCCTTTCTCGGCACTGCAGTTCACCGCCTCTCTCCACCGCACACCCACCCAGAGTCGGTCCCAGATCCAGATTGGCTTCTTAGGACAAGATATGTTCGTGGATACCCTTGAAGACGTCTTCAACAAGGTTCCCAGATTATTTTTACATCTTCAGGTCTTCGTGCCCGAAGGCTACAATTATGGTCCAGAAGAGAGGCATTTTGGTGCGTCGGAAAAGAAACTTGTTTCTTTGAAGACTAATAACAAACAGAACAACAGGTTTGCCGCTCCAACCGTCCAGAGAAACAAAAGTTGCTTGCTTCCCCACCCTTCCTTGACTATGTCGATTGGCAACATTTCATGTGGCCCAGCAGCAAGCTTTTTGGCTTTACCTTTACTCCAACCATACGGCGTGCGGTAAGCGAACAGGAGCGGTGGACGAGAGTGACAGATGCAAGCATCAGAGTGAGGATTTTAGTATGCTCTTATGTGCGGGAGAAATGGCGACCAGCGAGCTGGCTCGGCTCGAATAGATGGCGACATGCGAAAGGGAAGCCGTCGGTACGCCCCCTACGTCTACCTTCCACGAGACCGACAATCGTCCTTGGAGGGCTTCCGTTCCATGGCCGGACGAAGTCCGAATATAGCGCTATTGGGACGAAGCGATTGCCCTGTCAAACCCCCCCCCCGCCCGGCGCGCTCCCTCTGACTTTGCGAGAAAGAGCAGAGATCCTTTTCGCAAGGGAACGCGGACAACCGGCGAAGCCCGGTTGATTGTTGCTGCGGTTGCTGCTCCATAAAGAGCCGCTGGGGTGCTTCCGGATGACATCAAATCAAGTTTTGGATACATGATGAGGCCTGAAGCCGGTCGTTGCGAGGCTGCGCTGACACGATCTTGATTGAACTGCTGAAAGATTGCACGAAAAGATTTGTGGTTTGCTTGATTCGTCGCCCTGCCAAAAATATGGGAGGAGGGGGGTGTTCCTTTTCCTCGTTTATCTGTGTAGCTTTGTTCGGGCGGGCAGGGCGGCAATGCTGGGGTGAACCTTTTGCTATAGAACAGATAGAGATCAGGTTCGGCAGAGGCACGAAAGCTCTGCAGCAACGTTCGGGCCCGCATTGTCCGACCGAGTCGCCGGTCTCGGAGCAAAAACGGGAGAAACGGGAAAACGTGTGGCGGGGTGAATGGAAGGAAGACACCAAAAATTCCCGGGCAGGGGCGGCGACGCGGTGGATTTCGCCTGGAAACTTGTAGGTGGTGAGCCGGTCCACCTCCCAGCCGATAGACTGGGAGGTGGACCGTGCTAGGAAGCAGCAGATTATCTGTAGCGATGGTCTGCACTAGTTACCAGGTGACTATCTTCAATCGTACCGTGTCGTGCTGCAGCAGCAGGCAGCTCGATGCACTTCCAGGATGTAGGGTGGACTGGCTCAGGTAAGTAACCTTGAAGGAGTGAACCGCTGAGGATTGCACGAAAGGCTGTGGTGTTGTATGATTCGCCAACATCGCCCTTCCAAGCACGGGGGGAGGAGTGGCATGGTTCCTTTGCTATTCCTTTGCCCACGGATAGACTGTGCAGCAATGCTGAGACGAGGGGGTGAACCTGTGGCGATGGAACAGATAACAGAGGCGCCATAAGGCGCAGGGGATCTTAGTTAGTTGGGCAGAAAATTATTCTGCCCAACTACTGCCAAAGTACGATGCTGCGCGTGTGGGGTAAGCGACCTATGTAGCCACCAGGAACCTCTAAACCTGAAAGAAACTGGTGGTGATATGCTCAGAAGAAGGCTTCCCGGATGGGTACCTCGGGCAGTCCAACCGAGCCGGCCCCAGGTCAAACGGGAAAGCATGACAACTGCCTGGTGCAGGAGTGCACAAACGGCGGGTGCATCAAGGTTCCACGGAGGGGTGGGGCTGGCACAAACGCCGGCCTGCGCAACACGTCCCTCTAGACTCGCGAAGGGGTGGTCCTAACCCACACAAGTCGAGGAAAAGCCACAAGTCCCTGGAGGCGAGACAAGCGACCGGCGGATGACACAGGTGAGGGTGTCCACTAGAGTTGAACGGGTTTCCTTTTGCAAGCTTGCTGTAAGCAAGTAGGTTCGACGACTGAGTGGCTGACACGTAGGTGCTCTCGCACGAAGCATTTATAACTGGTAAATTGGATTCAACGCGAGGGTCCGTCGTGCAAAGTACTCGTAGCTGGTGGCTGACTGTAGACAACTGGGACGTTGGATGTTTCTGCCACGATTCCTGTTCGTATCGTCCCCCTCCTGCAGTGCGTTCTCTCTGCAGTGCAGGTTTCTGCCGTAACAAATGCTAGCCAGGGTGCACGGGTAGGCGAACCACGACCGGAGGGAGCTGTTGATGGGGGGTGCCTTGGGCGACAGGGTCCGTGGACCTTGTTCAAACGCATCCCGTGACTACCCACAGCAGGAGCACAATCAAAAAAAGGATGGCAGCTCCTAGGGACTCAGCACTGTAGAGAGTGTAAGAGTCGTGTGGATGTGCAGGGAGCAAAGGTGCACGGACACACTGCGGACCGCGGACTGTTGAAGCAGGGATGGGAAGTAGTGACTATACGGTGCAGTTGGGAGAGCGCGATGCTACAGTTTGTCGCGGGCTCCTCACTGACCATGCACTACTGAAACTTACTTTGTGCGAATCAGGCGTAAACGGGAGACTGCTGAGAGGTGGAAGTGAGCGAAGCACAAAGGCACAAACGAAGCATCACGCAAGCGAGCGTTAGCATACGAGTGGGCGTCGTGGCTCTCATAAAAACCGAACGGTTTGCGCCGCTTATCTTCAATGACTCTGCAAAGCTCGGAGGATTACAAGACTACTGAGTGGAGGGTGGGAAGAAGAACGAAATACGGTCTTAAGAAAGGAAAAGAGATCGGGTGTTCAGAATGTTGGACCGGGTAGTGTCCAGACTTTCTTGAAACTAATACCGTCCCTCACAATTGTCAAACATTCAATTATGCTAGAAACCAAAAGGGAATATCAGACAATACTGATGTCCTCCTTGTATGTTCCGCGTTGCGGTCGATTCCAGCCACCGCCAACGATCCTCGTGTGGCCCAGGCGGAAAAAGAGTCGGAAGATCTTATGCTGAGTATGAGACTTTCTCACAACAACTGACAGGGCGGCGAGAGAAACGTTCTCGATTTCGTTGGTAAATTGTGGAGTAATACAAAACGTAGACAAATGCGCTGGTAGGGGCAACCTATGGGGTTCCCATAAAAGCGGGGGTGCTCGCTAAATTTAGAGAGCCAAATTTCCGAATTTCACATTGCTGGCGCCAGAAAGAACTCCAGGTCAGATGCGTGAGTTTCGCCGACCTGAGAAAAGGTTCGGGTCGCACGAGCCCGCCTGAGCAACAGGTTCTCTAGACTCGCTGCGGGCGGTCCCAACACACATCTGGAAAGCATTTTCTATAAATTCTTCCAAGGTACAATGTGTATCGTGGGTTCCTTCTCTAGTGAAAGTCCTCTTGAGAGCCGGCAAGTTCAAGCTGCTATGCTAGGGATTTTTTTTAGAGTGAATTCTTTTTAGAATTGAAGTTCGCTTGAAATTCCGGTATTTATTTTTCCCGACGACCTTTATTATTTGGGGTTTTTTGTTTTGTTGGTTCTTTTTTATAGTGAAGTTCGCTTGAGTTTTTGTGTCTAACAAATGCAAATTGTCAAGAACAACCCCCTATCGATGGCAGCGTACTATCCTCACTCCGTTGTGAACAAAACAGGTTTGAAGGAAGAGCGCAAGATTCTTTATAACTGCACTTTCATTTCACGGTATTATCATGGGTCACCTAATCCTTCTGGTGCCTGATAGACCATGATACACCACTCCCCGATGCCCCGATGGCCCAGCTCTGGGAGAACTGTCGGAGAGTTACTCGCCAGGCTGCCGGATAGATGCCTATTTTCTCTTCAGAAGCCGACCAACGCCCATGATTCGACAATCAAACGGGTGCTTCTTGCTAGTCTCGGAGGCTACAATAGAGAGCCGGCGTTGAGCGATTGGAGGGGTGCGCTTGCTTCGATTTTCAGTGTCGTGCCACAACACTGAGCGATGGCGGCACCTCAGGGCAGTGTGATGGGCATTTCTCCAGAGTCTGAACTCAGAACTCGACTTGCAGGAGCTGCAGTACACTAGAGTACCTCTAGCTAGGAATGCTGCTTCACCAGGAGCTAACGGAGAGTTGACAGTGACGGCCTCCCCTTTGCGAGTTGCGGAGATTGTATCAAGCAGGGGCTTTTTCGATTTGCCCTGAAAAGGAGTGTTTGCATCGATTTTCAGTGCGCTAGGCAGGCACTGAGCGCCCAGGGCAAGTGCGACAGGCGTCCGGCCCCGATAGACGGGGTCTGTCATTCCAGTCGTGTGAGGGGTGTGTCGGTGGCGAAAAGAAATACTCGACATAGCTGCCCCGACTCCGAATGGAAGGGACGCGCTATGCAGTCGGTTATTTTCCGTCAGAAAAGACACTAAGCCTTGTTGGCGAGCCTTATTCCGACCTTTACCATTTCTGGTTTTACATACCGTAATTGGATTAATGTTGAATCGGGTAAAACCTGGGACACCCCCCAAAATGGGGCTGGGTGTCCCAGGTTTTACCCGGTTCGGCATTTTTTCGGGGTTTGCGACTTTGCGTACTTTGCAGAACATCGCGACCCTGGTGTTTGCCCGCGCCTTGGGGTGCTCAATACTCAGCTCGAACCCTAGATGCCGCTGTAATAGGAGGCTGCAGGCCACCACTGGTGCAGTCACGCAGGAGACTACCTGGGACACGCCCACCCGGGTGTCCCAGGTTTTACCCGGTCTGTCATTTTCCCGTTCCAGCTTACGTCCAGTTCAACATTATTCCAATTACGGTATGCTACCTGTTCCTACCCACCTGGGGAGTTCGCTCGGTTTATGCCGGGGGAGAGATTCCGGGAGGAGAAGATTCTAATTCCAGTCACCCAACTACCATGCCCTACCCGATCCGAGGTAGTGTGCATTAACCAAACCTCCCGCCCGGTTTCGATGATTTAAAATTCTCGGAGGATTGGCTCATCCCACCGCCTACAAGCAAAATGCCCTGCCGCCGATCAAAAGCCGACGTGCCAGCGCCCCCCGGTCTGTGTTTCCCCTTCTTCTCTGGGCTCCGGACGACTTGGGCACAGGGATTCTCCGTCGGGCGTGCAGAAAACTTCTCGCCGCGTACTATTGTGGAGGGCCGCATATCCGGGAGTGGATGCGCTACCTCTCATTCGGCGGGTTGCTGATCCTGTGAGAGTGTGTCATTCCAAGCGCACAGCGACGGAACGCGCGCTGCAACGCCGCAAAAAAAAAGACAGGTTCATCGTTTTGTCTGTGCGTGATATCTATCAAACAATATAGTGTGATCCACAGTACATAACTCCCCAGAACTTACTAAGAACTTCCCTAGTACTTCTCAAGTACGCCCAATGTACACCCACTTCCGTGAGCTTAACAACTACCAAATACACCCCTTGTACTCCTAAGTAAGGCCACATTTGGCCACCCCCCCCCTCAGTAGTCGTTGTGGACCGCTTTTTTGCACCTTCCTCGAAAAGTCTCGGCGTCTTTGACGGCTGCAGGAACCGTAGACAGCAAAGTATTGAATCACGGATGCGCACGACACGCACGGTACACAGTCGAACCAGGAGAATCTGGTCCGCGAAGATGTCGTCAAACGTCCAGCTCGCAATGCCGTGTCCTGCAGCTCGAGCCACGCGTACTCACGGAGGACCCGCTCGGCCTAGCTAGGTTGGTGCGCTCCAAGACTAGCCGAATCAAGACGACACATAATCTGTGCGCGCAGAGGCCGGGGTTTCGCAAGGTCCCGATGAATTCAGCTCTTTCCCCCCCCTCAGTTCCTCTTGACTTCCTCCACTCCGACTTCCACCGACACCCCCCGCCTGTCCTACCGCCACTACGCCACAACTATCAACCATAATCTCCAGATCTGTGTACTAATTTATTTCGTGACCGTTGCCAAATGGGTTCATTTGCAGCAAAAAAGCAATAGGATAAGGGGTTGTTTTGCTGGTGGGACACTTAATTTGGGTTATTGCAGTTAATCATGGCTTCCGATGCTTTTGGGTTCAAATTTAAGGAGGATGAGCAGGTTGATGTGCGGCAGTGCGAAGCGACCATCGAGCCGTGTGATATTTACTTACGTACGAACTTTCACTCTAATCAAGATCGTCCCACCTACTATTTTCCAAGAAGCAATCCTGTGCTTTGTTCCTCTTTTCCCCCTTTGAAACGTCCTGCCCACTCCTTACCGGAAAACAAGTATGCGTTGCAAACAACTACGCACTTTTTCCTTCGTGTTCTTGCAGGAGGTCCGCACAAGCCGATAGATCCCGTGGCACCAAGCCAACTGCACAAAACCACGAAGCCCGCAAGTGATGCTGATGTGGACTTGGCGACCCAAATATGGCAAGTTGGGGGCAGCCTCCCCAGACTACACCCTGGACCCTTTTCTGGAGCTTGTACCCCTCCTGCATGAAACTCGGAAAAGTATTTTTAGTACTCACAATCTTGTGGGTTGCCCTTCAATGTATTGTGCAGGCTAAAAAGACGTAGGCAGCGTGTTTTGGTGGTTGATCAGAATTCCTTACCTGAATACACACAGGGTAAATACAAGTGGGAAAACGATCAACCGGCACGCACAAACAAACTCTTCGGAATCTTTTCCGCACGTTCCGCATGTGATGTTTGCTGAGGCCTCTGCCCTTTGCTTCATTGGAGGCGTCCGCGGCCAGGCATATTAGTGTTGGTCTGGCGGACACAGTTCGTGGTCTACAAGGCGAAATGAGAGCAAGATTTCGTTCAAGAACCTCAAGAACGTCCACTTTTGCTTTTGTGTGTGCTAATGGTCCACGCAATCAGTCGGTGGATTGTTGCCCGACTCGGATGTAGGACGGACCCACCTTTCGGTCTAAGGTCTGGACGGAAATCCTGACTGTGACAAAACAATGATAGTAGGGGGCTGATTTTAATACATGCGGAAACACATGCGGAAAACACGTGCGGAAACACACGGAATTCCGCACGTACGAAAATCACAATTTTATTCACGTGCGGAATTCCGTACGTTCCGCCTGCGGAACGCAAGGCCTGAGACTGTTAATACACTGCCAAATTCTCAATTCGACTTAATACACTGCCCAAAAAAAATTAGACTTAATACACCAGCCCAATTTTTTTGGCATTTAGCCGGAAAACATTTCCCCCCCACTTTTTCCACAGCAAACAGAACTAATCGAAATCGGGGCCTGAAATCCGTGTGGAACTGACTGCGGCTGGCGGGTGTCAGATTGTGCGGGCAGAAAATCTCAGATTGTGCAGACGACTGCACTAACTGAGATTTCCAAACTCGAAACTCAAATTTCTAGCGTTTACTGTGGAGGTTCGGTGCTTTGGGGTCTCCAGTTGACCATTGAGGCTGGGAGGCGGGTTGTGTGAGCCAAATTTCTTAAGAGCAAAATTCCAGATTGGGCAGACCCAAAAATCTCCCCAGTTTTCGAGGAAACCGCACAATCTGAGATTTGCACTGAGATTTTTGGATGACTGCACAGCCTGAGATTTCCTGTTTGCGGAAAAGTTGGCTTTGGTGATTGCACCGGAGCTTAAAATTGTATCAAGAGAGATCGCTTTCAGGCTACAGTGGATGTCAGTGTAGGGGATCCCAATTTCAGTGTCTTCAAATTTCGCAGCACTCAAGTTTTGTCTGCTCAAAAGTGTGGGGCCCGAAATTCAGTGTGTTCAAATATAGCAACGCTCAGATTTCGTCTGTACAGGAGCACATGATTGTGTGTGGGGGTGGGGGTGGGTACCATTTCCAGAGTATTTGTGTTTGGCTGCCTGCCTTTCTCAACGGTCAATCTGAGATTTTCGCGTGTGCAAGCTGAGATTTTGGCTTGTCTGCACAAGCTGGGATCTGTCACACCCACAAAAGTACCCAGAAATTCACTCCTCAGGTGCATGTATTAAGTCTAGGGTCAACGACAAAACGGATTCTATATAACTGGATAACGACAAAGTGGATTTATAATCCACTTCGTCGCGACAAACTGGATTATAATCCACTTTGTCGCGACGAAGTGGATTGTGAGTGGATTATAATTCAGTAATAAATTACTTTGTCGCTTTTGATAATCCACTTTGTCGCTTCTGGCAACTGGCACGAACTGTACAGGGGGACCCTTTCACAAAAAGTTCCCCACAGGGAAAGTGAATATTTTGAGCTGTTTAAGTTCGTTGAAGCCATCGAAAGTGAGTATAGGTCCGTCTTTTCACCGCGAAACGACATCACAAAATTTTGCGCCACTCGTCCAACTTCGTCGCGGTTCACAAATTGTGTTGGGGGCACCCTTTCAAAAGATTTTCCCATTTATTTGAGACTCTCAAACGTGAGAAATGGGGCCTTTCGTCTTCACAATTCACGCTGTCGCGCACGGGTCACGGATACCTGGGGGCCTAGAAGTGGACAAAGGGACAAGACCACAGAGATATATGCAAGGTTGAATCCACATTTTCCTTCGTGAAAGGAGACGTAGTAAGAAGGGTGCCTTCGATTCTTAGTCCAGCACATTTGAACAAGAGATTGTGTGTGCGCCTAACTACTTCAAAGTACCACCAGCTAAATCAAACGAGGAACAAAGATGCGGGAGCGACAGAGCAGTTGGTCGCTCGTATTGGCACTGGCACCGAACTGGAGAGACTCGCGTTTGCGGTCGGGGAGATTCTGACAGTTGTATCGCGTGAGCCTGGAAAGTGGGTACTGGCATTCGTTCGCACTTTCCTTTCATCATTCAAATTACACTGATCGAAGGCATTTTCGGGTTTGCCACCCTTTGCTTCCAGCACTTGTCCGCACTTCGATTCCAGTATTCCAATTCCGCTGATCAGAGGCGATGAAGAGTGATGCCAAGTTCATGTTCAGTTACGGAAGAAACTTGCAAAGTGAACGAGATGGCAGTGTTGGTTACCGTGTTGACGACAACAAGGATTCGGTGCTCGCATATATCGCCCCCCCATGGTCTCAATGACCCCCTCGGAAGGCCCCTGAGGTACCCCTGTAACTCCCCACAAATGCCCCATACGGGGCGACAAAGTGGATTGGCGACAAAGTGGATTATAACCCACTTTGTCGTAATCCAGCTATATAGAATCCACTTTGTCGTTTTCCCTAAGTCTAATAAATTTTTCGAGACTGGAGGTCCTATGAACATGCAATGTGAATAGTCTCTATTCGAGCCAACCCCACTTTTCTGTAAACGAGTTTGAAAGTGTATTGCTTTTGACTGGATTTAGTGGGGAGCTAAGCTTTTCCCCCCTGCCCAAAAGCATATGGGTGGCAGAGTGAGCTGGCTTCGGCCTTCAGGCCGGTAGGCCCGGGTTCGAACCCCGCCCATGACACTTTTCCGGTCGAGGATTGTTTTCGACGTTTGTTGCGTTCCGAAATTTGCGTTTTTTGCGGAGTGTCTTAGTATCCCGCGGTATTTGGGCACCCCGGGAAACGGAGTCGGGGGAGGTCGGGGGGTCTCCCCTCCGGGTACTGTGGCGCCGAACTTGCTACCACACGTCGAACTCAGCATCACCAGAACCCGAACTTTGCTTCACCAGAACTTTGCTTCACCCGAACTTAGCTTCGCCCGAACTTTGTTTCGTCCGAACTGAGCTTCGCCCGAACTTAGCTTCGCCCGAACTTTGCTTCACCCAGAACTTAGCTGCGCCCGAACTTTGCTTCACCAGAACTTTGCTTCACCCGAACTTAGCTTCGCCCGAACTTTGTTTCGCCCGAACTTGGCTTCGCCAGAACATAGTTTCGCCCGAACTTTGCTTCACCCGAACTTAGCTTCGCCCGAACTTAGCTTCGCCCGAACTTTGCTTCACCAGAACTTAGCCTCCCCAGAACTTAGCTTCACCCGAACTTTGCTTTGACTTAGCTTCGCCCGAACTTGACTCACCAGAACTTAGCATCGCCCGAACTTTGCTTTCACCAGAACTTAGCTTCACCCGAACTTTGCTTGCCCGAACTCAGCTTCACCCGAACTTTGCTGCTGACATAGCTTCGCCGAACTTAGCTTCACCAGAACTTAGCATCGCCCGAACTTTGCTGCCGAACTTTGCCTTCACCAGAACTTAGCTTCACCTGAACTTTGCTTTGCTTCGCCCGAACTTTGCTTTCACCAGAACTTAGCTTCACCTGAACTTTGCTTTGACTTAGCTTCGCCGAACTTAGCTTCACCAGAACTTTGCTTCGCCAGAACTTTACTGTTTCCCGAACTTTAACTGCTGCCTCTAGTCTCGCTGGGCGCCGGTCTTTACCGGCGCAAATGAACTTGAGCAGTGGATTACCGAAAGATTCTTCAATAGGAAAAATTGAGCGGCGGGAAATAATCTTCTTCTTTTCACTTTCGAAAATAGAAAGACTTTTTCTTTTGTAAAAATATAGTCGATTTTTTGGTGACTGCATAGATGTGAAAGAAAGCTCATACATGTAAAATGATAAATCGCGGTAAAAAGTGAACAAAGCTTACGCTATTTGTGCGCCGATGGTTTTAGGATGAACGAGCTGAATTTCATTTCAAAAAGGCCGAGCGTGCGTCGAACGTGCTGATTTTGACATTAAGCTTGTCACAGTCATCGTCAAAGTCAGCGTCTTCCTCGTGAACAATGTAGGGGAAGCCTCTCGAACCAATGAAATCTTGGCAGCCCTGTTGCTCGTGAACAATGTGGGGGAAGCCTCTCGAACCAATGAATTCTTGGCAGCCCTGTTGCTCGTGAACAATGTGGGGGAAGCCTCTGAACCAATGAACTCTTGGCAGCCCTGTTGCTCGTGAACAATTGGGGGAAGCCTCTCGAACCAATGAATTCTTGGCAGCCCTGTTGCTCGTGAACAATGTGGGGGAAGCCTCTCGAACCAATGAAATCTTGGCAGCCCTGTTGCTCGTGAACAATGTGGGGGAAGCCTCTCGAGCCAATGAATTCTTGGCAGCCCTGTTGCTCGTGAACAATGTGGGGGAAGCCTCTCGAACCAATGATTATTGGCAGCCCTGTTGGCTCAGTGAAAGCAGGCGACCTCGCAAGTTCGACCCGTGCTGTTCGGCATGTGTTGGGTCACCTCTTTTGCAACGCTGAAAAAGCTGTCGCGGCGAAGACAAATGTTCGTACTCCTCCCATTCCTCAGTCGAGATTCTACGAGGCTACTGGAAGCGCGGCATCCAACGCAAATATGCTGGTACAGCTTGGCCGGTCCGCCCCGGATTGCTGTCTACCGCGTCGGTAGGCGAGGAGCCTGCGAAAGCTGGAACAGAGCCTGGATCACCTTTTCCTTCTTCTTTCTGGCACTACACTGCACGATTTCATGCCGAATCAAACGGTCACCAGCCTATCGGTCGTCCCAGGGTACGGTTTGTCAGAAACCCAACCTCAAAAACGCAACCTGCTCCAGAGCCTCCTTTCCCGCACGCTTCTTTCTCCATACCAATACTTGTATTACGCCTGAGCGTTGTCGGCGACGGGCTTGTCTTCGTCTTCTTTATCACTTGGAACGTCGTAGGCCCGGGTTCGAACTCGCTCCCTTCGTCCTCTTCTGCTTCTTCTACCTCACTTGCACTGGACGTCTCTTCAGAAGAGTTGCATCTTGGTCTCGTTGGCATGCTTGTCTTTCATAATACACAAGGTGCCGGGCAGGTTTTGGTCTTCTGCAGATGCGTGGATACAGCGACTGGTCACAAAGCCCTCTAACTGCGCGCGGTGTCCCCACCTTAGCCCGTGCACAAGCTTGGTCAAGAAAACAGACGGCAAACTTTACACACAAGAAAAGTCTTCCCTCCCCCCCCCGAAAATTTGTCCTCTTCTTCTGAAAGAGAAAGTACGTGCGCTCGGCTAAGGCCGGCGCGTGGCGAGACTGGAGGCAGCAGTTAAAGTTCGGGGAACAGCAAAGTTCGGGCGAAGCTAAGTTCGGGCAATGCTAAGTTCTGGTGAAGCAAAGTTCGAGTGATGCTAAGTTCGGGCGTTGCTAAGTTCTGGTGGCAGTGGTGCTAAGCGCTCGCACAGGCTGCGCTGGTACTAAAAAAAAGTTCGGGCACGAAGCGAAGTTCGGCCAGGGTGGTAAAGTCCGGGTGAAGCCGAGGTCGGTGCTCGTGCCCGGGGGGGGACACCCCTCGGACCCACCGAGCACGGGTAAAGTTTGGCGCTCGTACCCAGGTGGGGCGCCCCCCCCGGACCCCCCCCGCCGCCCCCCTGGGGCAGCCTTTTCCCGCCCGTCCCCCCCTCTCCCGGGGCGACGGGGTGACCCAAATACCGCGAGATACTGAGAAACTCCGCAAAAAACGCAAATTTCGGGCACATTAGACCCCGGAACGCAACAAACCTCGAAAACAATCCCCGACCGGAAAAATGTCACGGGCGGGGTTCGAACCCGGGCCACCATGCCCGAAGGCCTTCGCCCAACCACTCTGCCACCCGTACGCAGATCGGCAGGGAGGAAAACCCTAGCTCCGCACTATAATCCAGTCCAAAAACAATACACTTTTTTACTGGAGAAAAGTGGGGTTGGCTCGAATAGAGGCTATTCACATTGCATGTTCATAGGACCTCCAGTCTCGAAAAAGGAACTATGGATTACCGTATTTGTAAAAAAGACGTACCGGAAAAAGTCACAAAACCTTCCCCAGAGCCCGCGGGTACATCTTTTTTCCGGTACGTCTTACACTCCAGTCCGTAATTAATCAAGTAATATTTTGTGAAATTGTATTTTGTGAAGAGCTATTTCGTGAAGGAACTAATTATTTTTTCTGATGGGCGCTTCTAGGGGGTTTAAATTTGTTTTTGCTGGAGTCCCCCGGTCCGGCAGGCCACAGTGCGGTTGCGGGTGAAAAAGCCAGATGAGGGAGGCAGAACAACCACGCAGCAATCACATATACCCCAGCTGTGCGAGTACATGTGCACCCCAGGAACACACAGGACAGCAGCCGCGCCACGCGCCTTCGTTGCTCCCCTCGCGAGCGCGGCAAATCGATTGGCCGTTACCGGCCACCCGAGACGGCGGAGAGTCAGCAGCGGCTTCGGGCCGCGCTGCCTGGGAAAAAGTACTCGTTGTGCTCGCGCTTGTAGTTCACGCACCTGGACACCACAGCCACGTCCACGGTTTTGTTGGGGTGCTCCACATCCCACGAACGCACGATGTCCGCTTGAACAACACCGAGCGGTTCGGCACGATCGGTGATGAGCCACTGCGGGGGCTGTACTTTCGACGATCTCTTGGTCCTGCTTCCGGACAGCTGCCAGCGCAAAGAGCGGGTTCAGGGGGTGCTTTTGGGGGTCCGTAAATCATGAACATGTGTTTTGTGAATTTCTGTTTCGTGAAGGAATTAATTTTTTTTTTATGGATTTGGCACAGGGATTTATAAGGGGATTTCGGCCTAGAGCAATAGTCCATGTAGATGGACGGGTACCCGTCTTTTGCACCGGGGTGCCGAGCACGTGTTTGTCGACCCCCCAGACCCCCCCCCCCCCCCCCCCCCCCCCCCAGTGGAAAGGAGGTAGCACGGACTACCAGGCCAGCGGAGACCACCGCAAAAAGAAATTTCCTTTCCCCTACTTCATCCCACAAGACCATCACCAACAACAACGACCCCCCCCCCAGTGGTGGTCCAGCCTGTCCAGCCACCCCAGCCAGCCCTGCAAAGTCGTTGAGGGCCCGAAAATTAGTGCCACCACTGTCCTCCACTGTGGATCACTATGCACCACCATGCGCTATCGTGTCACTGTGCACACCGCACTAGCGTGGATCACTGTGCATCACCGTGCATCACTGCGCACCGTGTATAGATTCCGAGCCAGATGTTCCAGAGGGTGGAGGGTGCAGCAGAGAGGTGGGAGAACCAGCAGTTGTCCGGCAAAGGGCGCGTGAGGTTGACGCCGGGTTGGGCCGCTTGCTCGCCTCCATGACCCCCCCCCCCTATGACCCCCCTGGGACCCCCTATGGACCCCCCCATGACCCCCCTATGGACCCCCTATGGGCCCCCCCATGACCCCCTATGACTGCTGTGGTAGCCTACCCACACCCGCCAGCCCGTGGGTTTTTTTTTTTTTTTTTTTTTTTTTTTTTTTTTTTTTTGAGGATGGACGGGTGACCCGCCCATCTAGACCAGCGTATAAATCCCTGATTTGGCAGTCTTCACGAATTAGAAATTGATTAATTACGGACTGGAGTGTACATAATTTTTTCCGGTACATAATAATTCTGAAACTCGGAGGAACTATTTTCCCCTGCTACTGGCGTTCGACTTCGTACGCCCTCTTCGCTTCTTCGTCCGGAGCCTCGCTACACTTCTCTAGATACGCCGGCCACCTGCCGTGCTACCGTGGCGCTCTGGCAATCCGCATCGGCACAAGAACACACGATGAGTATCGAATTCAATATCTGATTCCATGGACGCGGTTCAACCGTTTTGCCTGTGACTCGTCGAACATGGCTCCCTCGTGAACATCATTTTAGCGTTATTTGTGGGGGCATTTTGTCGGGGGTTTTTTAGCAGTGTGGGCGACGGGCGGGGCGGTGCGGTGCGCTGGTACAATGCACGGAGTGGCCATTTTTGGACTGTTTCTCGCTGGTCCACGATGCAGGCCTTTTTCGACAATATTTTGCTCGAGATCAGCTCCGATGAAGAGATCTGCGGAAAATAGACCCGGGGACCAGAAAATATGTACGCGGTTCGTCCCACCAGAGTTCGGGATGTGGATCCAGAGTTCGGGATGTGGATCCACGTGGAAATGGAGATCGTGGATATCAAGATTCATTTCAGATTGTTACACTGCCTGTCAGGTGACATAATCAATTCCCCGAGTTTCTGCATCGGAGCAGAACGTGAGCACAAATTCAACGAAAAGGCCTGCTACGTGGACCAGCAAGAAAATCTCCCCGACAAGGGACTTGATGGCGCACCGAAAAGCGCACCGGTGCGCCCGCACCGATGCGGAGGTCGGTGCGGCCCACACTGTGTCGATTCCACAACGACACTGCATTGGTGAGTCCATGCAGAGCTACGAGCCGGCCCACGGTTTGGTAGAGACCTCGTGTTGTTCTTGCGTCGGGAGGCATCTGCCACAACTTCATCTGCCGGCCTGTTCAGCCGGCGCGATTTGCTGAGCTGGCAGGATTGGGGCAGCATAATCAGCAGCGGAATCTCGAAGAAAAACGCAGCATATTGTATGGTTGTCTTGGTTTGATCCTGGATGTGGCTGTTGCAGGAAAGGCAGTTGCGCAAGCACTCTATGACAAATTCCAGCAGATCCCAACCAAGCGGAAACAGTCACAAAGTTTTTCCCTGAGACCCGCTGGTACATCTTTTTTCCGGTACGTCTTATTTCGGGTACGGAATTGTTCCGGTAGGTCTTTTTTCCCAGTACGGTAAGTCTATTTTTTTTTTCGAAGTGTAATGAGTCGAATTCAAAACTTGGCAATGCATTAATTCTAAACTGAAATTTCATTTAATTTACTATAGTTGGGTAGCCAGTTCGGGACTATTTGTGACCGACATCAAGTTCACGTCCGGTAAGGGTCTTGGGAAAGAACAAGACCGAGGAGGTACGGTCCTCCGCAGCTTGCGTCCGGCATAAAATACAGTATCCAATCTCTTTCGGGTTTACAATTCATTGTTACGCTTACGCCCGTCACTAAGCCACAGATTTACCTGTGGTTCGTGTGAGCTAAAGCAAATTGTTGTTGCGTCAGTGGGGAGTCATCAGCATGCTGATGAGTACCACACATATTTTCCTCCTTTGAGATTTCGCAACTGGCAGCTTCAAGTAATTCCTGCAAAGCAGGTGCTTATACAAAAAAAGAAACGAGGAACGGCGGTTGTGAAGAAAGAAGGGGGATTGTGGGGAGGGCGAGGGTCCCACGGGGCCGAGATCGTGCCCTGTCGGGTCACAGCGGCGGCCCGAACAGGTGCAGATGATGCTGGCACGGCCCGTTGCAAGACGCGGAAAAATGGAGAAGGGGGGTGGCGGGGGGGATGGGTGGCATACGTGCTGAAAGTGAGTCCGCTGAAGAACACGTACGCGGCAATCCACGTTATCAAGATGTCGAAGATCCCGCCAACGAAGTAACCGCCTATGACGGGGCCTCTCTGCACCTTACTCATGAGCGCCTTGACGTTGGTGTTGATGCCAATGCCGATGAACCCCATTGCCGCCCACCAATTGGATGACTCCATGACCGAGGCTGCGAAGCAGTCTGATCTGTACTCGTCGTTCGACTTCGAGATGATGAGGGACAGTACCAACGAGAGGACGAGGAACCCGAGTACAAACTTCGGGAACTTGTCCCAAAGGGTCATCGCAGTGGGCATCTTCTGCCCGGGGTCCTTCTCGATGAACATGATCCAGATGATCGAGATCGCGACGCACATGGCGCCGAGTCCGGCGTTGAGAATCATCTTGACGGTCGCCGCGACCTCTTTGCACTCTTCCGACACGATCGCCGCCGCCACGACGACGTTCGCCGTTTGGTCGACGCTGCCGCCCAGCCAGGCCCCCGCCACGTTGTCGTCCATCCCGACCGCGAGGGCGAAGTACGGCAGGATGAAGGTCCACGCGATCACGAAGAGGCACACCAGCCCGATGCTGACGGAGACATCGGCCGGCTTCGCTTTGATAACCGGGGCCACCGCCGTGATAGCCGACGCGCCGCACCAGCTGACCCCGACGCCCAGCAGCATGCACAGGTGCTTGTTCTCACACTTCAGGACGCGGTGCGTGAAGAGGTACGTGAACGCGATGCTGATCGGAGAGGTCACCCAGCCGACGAGAATGCCGGGCGGGCCGTACGATTCGATCGTTCGGAGCTCGACCGCCATCAGGACCAGCGAGCACTTGATAAAAAACTCGCCGCTGGCAGCCATCGGGTTGAGGTACGACACGTCGACCACCAGCGAGACCACATTCGCTATGATGAGCCCGCTCGCGATCGCGATCACAGCGTACCCGATCCCGAAGTCGCGGAGCCCCTCGTGGCTGCCGAGGAAGAACGAGAACAGGGCCAAGAAGAAGCAGATTGTGAACGACGGGATCATCGACGGCGTGAACTTCCCCAGCACGTACTGCGAGAGGCAGAACGGCACGAGCATCGAGGTGAAAACGACGACCAGCCCGACCCCGTTGTACAGTGAAAACGCGTCGAGCGGGTTGCCGGACCACCTCTTTGGCCGAGGCAGTAGCCAGTCTCGTGCGTTGTCGTTCTCGGCGTACGGGTAGAAGAACGAGAGAAGTGCCACCAGGAGGAAGTTGAACGATCCGATCCAAACCGCATGCCAGTCCGGCGACGTCCACAACTCACGGATTCTCTTGTTCTGCGCGCACAACAGCTCATCAACTACCTCTGTCCTCGCGGGTTCGGGCGGGGCATCCATAGCTTTCAGTGAAGCGCACAGCGGATTGTCAGCGCCCGGCACGTCTTCTTCGTCGGATGTCAGATAGTGGTCAGAGTCCTCCCTCATCATAGACCGGCAGCTGGCCACGTCCATGTTCCACGTCTCCCCTGCCGCATCATCGAACATAGGCACCACTGGGCTCACCAGACTCTTTCTACTAAACCGACTCGTCGCACTCTTCACGCTCTTCAAACTAGCCCGGTACCCGTTTGGCACCTCAGCCCCGTCGAACTCTTCAGCCTCCGTTCCATACCTCGTGTGCCCCATTTGGCTGGTGCTATCACGATCCGGCTTGAGAATCCTCTCCCACACCTTCCTTTTCTATTTGTTTGCTCCCCTTTTTGCAACTCCGACGAACAGCGCTGGAGAGACTCGCGATGGTCACCCGAGGGTAGAATGTGGTGCCCGGAGGCTACCTACTCTTTCTTTCCCGCACTGGCGTCTCGGGTGAGGAGCCTCGCCGGATCGGGGAGGGCGGCTTTGTGCGGTATAACGGACAACGTTTTGGTTTGTCGGCTATTACTGCGAAGAACTGCGGGGACGATCGACCACCACTACGGAGGAATGGGGAGGGTTTTCTTCACCTCCGTTTTTGGGTTTGCTTTTTTTGTGATTCCGACGATCCCTTATGGGCGGATTTTTTTTTTCCTTTTTCGTTGCGGGAAGCGCGATGGGATTCTGGACGTGTTTCCTTTCTCACGACACGAGCGCCCTGTGCGACATGTTGTTTGTTAAACCTTCATCCTTCAGCAACTTTCACAAGGACACGTGCTTGCATTGCGTGGGCTAAGCGACGGCACTTGTGGAGCTAGAAATGATTCTGAACAATGTGTAACGGGGCATCAAAGCGCGAATAATTCAGTTGTACTCTTTCATTCCCCTACTCTCGGCATCCCGTTGTCCGGGACCATGCCACAGCCAAGCCTCAAACCTCGAACAATCTCAGTATTGGTCAAAGACTCGCAGCATTGAAGATTTGCCGGTGGTCTGACCTTGAGCTTTGGCTCAAAGACGCACAACCACAGGTGTATCGAATCTGCCGGTTCGTGATCCCAGTGCCTCTCTTTCGTGATACGTAAGTGACATTTTAAGCAACAAGTCCTCAAATGCACAAATCTGCAAGGTATGCAACGAGTCCATAAACACACGAATCTGCAACAAGGAAGGCCGGAGGAGGAAATGATCTGATCGTGAGCTAGAACCAGACAGAGGAAAGAGCAGTTCATGTCGGAGCGGCGAGCAAGGCCAAGAACGGCGTTGCTCGCCGAGGGGAAGAGGTGCGTACCACCGCAGGTAGACTCTTTCGCAGCTTTTCTTCCGGGCACGAGCTGCTCATCGAGTCGACCTGGAAGGTTCTTCGCATGACTGGGATGGGGATCGAGACCTGTCGTCCAACGCGACGTTCGGACCTCTGAGAATCTCGTGCTTGAAGATGAGCCCCGTTCAGGAGATGGGAAACATGACGAGCTTTCTCAATCGGACTTGGGCTTCGATGTCCAGAAGATAGTTTGAGTCTGAAGGCTTCAAGTCGCATGCAACCACAGGTCGTGCGCGTGTCCGTCTGTACACAGTGCTGTATGCAGGAAGTTGGGGACCATGATGAGCTTCCTCAAACTCTTTGACTTTGCAAACATGCAGTCTCTTGAGAAGTCGTGCACGTATCGGTAGGCAGCAAGTGACTGATGGCAAGGGACGCCCGCACTGCGCCCATCTGGGTAGGTCGGAATCCCGCCCGCTAAACAGGACCCGCCGACGGGTGAATCACCCCGGAGCTGCTGCGCTTGCCTTCTTCCCATTCGCGCAGCCTCTCGGCAAGCAGCTCGTGGCCGTTCTGCTCGGCGAGGTCTTTGGTCGTCAGGCCGTGGACGTCCACCAGCTCGAGTTGATACCCGAGGTCCAGCGACTCCAGAAGCCAGAAGACGAGCTCTTCGTGGCCCGGCCACGCCGCCTTCGTCACGCAGCCGTGCCCCGCGCTGTTTATGACGCGGAAGTCCGCCCCGAGCGAGTGGAGAAACCGGCAGATGTCGACGCTCCCCTTCGCCGCCGCCCAGTGCACCGCCGTGCAGTTCGTTTGATTCTCGATGTGCAGGTCGGCTCCCCGGTCGATAAGATACCGGCACATGTCCAGCTGCCCTCCCCATATCGCCCAGTGCAACGCCGTGTTGCCGCTGTGGGTGGCCGCGTCGATGTCGGCGTGTGCCTCGTCGAGGAGCCATGCGACGACAGGCACGTGACCGTTTCGCGCGGCCCAATGCAACGCGTTTCGGCCGTCTTTGTTGCGTTTGCGAGTGAATGAGTCGCCCACGGCGGTGACCAGCGCTTGGCAGATATCCAAGTGGCCACTGCCAGCGGCCCAATGCAAGGCCGTCGACCCGTGCCGGTCGATCGTCTTCGATACGACGTCCGCCCCCCCCTCGAGACACCTCTGCACGTCCGCCAAGTCCCCGGCCTTACACGCGGCGAGGATCCCCGAATCGGCGCTTTGCATGATGCTCCCGTCGCGCAAGACGTGCGTTTGCGTCCCGCCGCGGTGCTTCGCATTCGAAGCCGCGCGCTGGGCCTTCGTCGTCACTACCATGCTGCCCCCCCTTCATACATTTGTGGCAGCTTCGTGGGGAAATGCTCAACCGCTGCGCGCGCCGCAGGTGAGTGCGAAGACGTCACTGCGTGTCTCGGACCGAATCGGAACGCCACACCCCGTCAGACTTATCAAAAATGCAGCATTTGCAGACTGAAGACAAACTTTCAGACTTCAGACAGCGGCAACCTCATCTGAGAAGGAAGCCCTGAACGTGGGATCCTCAACAACGCAGTAGAAAGGTCCACTGGCTTACTGCCTCGTGAAGCGTCGCTGACGGACGCAAGGTCTACGCCAAGGCATGTGGGGAGAGCGTCTTGCTCGACTTCTTCTGAGGGATGAAACTGGCCGCGTGGCAGCTAGCGCGTTGATGGCGACGTTGATTTTCGATACCTTGGATGTCGGCTCTTTCTAACCGAAACAAGCAGATAGTCGTTGGAATGTTCACCCACTATCAGGGAGCATGAGCTTCGGCGTTACCCTGATGGAGAGAGAGCTTGTCGGCCAGTGCATTCCGATAATAACACGTAGTACGAGAGGAAACCTTGTTTACAGTCCCTTGTATCTACGGTTGTTCGATCAGACAGTGCCGTGATGCTGCACGAAGTTGGAGTTCCCGCCTGCAATGCGCCAGGCCTTCGCGGATGCCAAACAAAAGACTAAAAGCGAACGGTGCTCACAAGGTTGTCTATCTAGCATTCAGGTAGGTAAGGGGGACAGGTGGGGGAAGGTGAAGATGTACACAAGCGGGGGCGGTTGCTGGAGATGATACAAAACTAGACGGTGTGGACGAAGCCAGACGGCTGCCTGCAGCTGAGCCTTGATGCTTCGGCCGGCAATTTTTGCTTGTGCTATCTACTGAGCGGAACAGCTCGCTCAAGCCGACCCTCGGGCCAACAAACGTTCGGCCCTTGGAAGTGAAGGATGCCCCATCATCCCTTCCCCGCAGTCGGCTCGGATTCCGCACGACTGCCTGGTGTGGCCGTGCACATTTCCTGAGACCCGGCACTGGCGGTCGGGGCGGGGCTCGTCAGACACTTGACAAACACTCGAGGTAAATACGGGTGGCTCTCGAGGAAGAGGAACAACGAAGACGCTTCGAAGAAGCCCGGAAACGCTAACCTTTTGTTTGATGCGCATTCGGCGGGAGGGGGGTGGTGTTCTAAGGTTGGAGAAGGGGGTCTACTGCAGCAGCGAGACGGGGGTATGTGCGCGTAGCCAATGGGGGTCATCGCGGACGGGTTGATGGGCGTCGTCTCGCCCGCGCTAGACGCCATGGTGACGAACACGGATCAAGCTAGCTGGCGGTCATCGGAATTCGTGAATCTGGCTTTGCAGCGCCCTGTGGGTGTGTGTTAAAGTGGATAGCGTCTGAAGCGAAGCACAGCCCACTTGTCACTTCGCCAGTCAGTGTCGGGCTGTTTGACTCTCTCCGAAGGGTGGTCAATCGATGGTGCCTGACGCCCAACAGGGTGCTACCACATCTCAGGAGCAGGTGCGCAAATAACCAATAGCAACACTGCTGTGAGGCAGCGAAGAGAAAAGGCCTCGACGCGTACTTAGCACGATGGAAGCAATGTATGATATCTAAACCTGGCAATGAACACAATTGGTGGACAAGTCTGGTGGCGGGGGTGTTGGGGGGGGGGAGCAAACCGTCGTGGCGACCCATGGCCGACGGCACTCGTGTCGAAGGTCTGCGCGACCTCTTGGAACCGGTGCTGAGAGGCGCGGAGT
Source organism: Diplonema papillatum (assembly GCA_030068145.1). Classification (NCBI taxonomy): domain Eukaryota; phylum Euglenozoa; class Diplonemea; order Diplonemida; family Diplonemidae; genus Diplonema; species Diplonema papillatum. The sequence goes on along the minus strand of JAPJBO010000007.1, from coordinate 49,708 downwards.
TGGTCCTTCTGCCGCTCGAGCTTGATTTCCTGCTCGAGGAGATCGCGCTCCTGCTGCTCCATCAGATTGCGCCGGGTGACCGCCTCGCGGCCCCGGGCGTCCATCTCGGCCAGCTGCTGCTGCAGCGTCTGGAACTCGTGGCCGACTTCTTCCAGCTGCCGTCTGAGCTCGGACTCGCGCTGCCTGTTCCTCTCGAGGGCTTCCTGGGTCTGCTGCTTTTCCCTGGCCAGCTGGTCTTCGTCGAGAGCTTCTCGGCCTCGGTAGTACATCACCTCCAGCGTGTTCGCGTACAGTTCGCACCACGAAACCCATTCGTTCCAATCTATTCTCGAGTCCTGATTCGCGTCTCCTGTTTCGTGAGGGTTGCTAAGGGTGTAGCGAGAAAGCCCCGCCCTTGCTGGGAAGCCTTTCCGTTCGGCAGCAAGAGCGAACATTTCGTCTTAAACCCCAGCTCTCGGCTCTGTATCCCGCGCCAGCCAGAGCCCCGCATGTTAGAAGCGGCCCACTCAGGAGAGGACTGGTTCCAACAAAGACACCCCCCCCTCCTAGAGTCCAGCGTTGTCTGCAGAGGTGCGGACGCGCGTCTGCGTCTGCAGATTTTGAATGCACAGACGCAGACGCGTCTGCAGGTCTGCATGCCCGGGTATCTTTCATGTGGATGCAACCTCAGGAATAAAGAAGGATAGTTTCCCACTTTGCGGGTGCGCAAAAGGAAAGGCTTCAGTGATTGCTGTAAGCCAACTGACTGACAGTCAGCCATCTGCGTTTGTGTCTGGAGCAACTTCTGAAAGATGATAAAGAAGGTGAACCGCAAATAACGCTGGATGCCCAGTTCACGCAACTCGGTCCCAACGATCGCCGAACCGCTGGGCTGAGTGGCCACCCGGCATCTTGGCGTTTTAGAGTGAAAGTTCGCTTTTTTGTTTGTGCGATTTAACCTACATGGTCTGGTTTCAACCACTCGAACGTTCTATTAGCTGTCACAAATACTGCACACAAATACTGGCAGAAATTGGTTGTTCCAGAGAATACTCGACGTCGCTGCTTCGACTCCGAATGGAAGGGAGGAAATATGGAGGTAAGGGGCAAATACAATGCAAACACAATCTGATTTGTTCTTCGCTTACACCACCTAGCGCTTGTGTAAAAAACGCACGCGTCGGAGTGGATACCTTTCATGAACAGCTCTTGCACGGTGTTCGTGGAGAAGTCAATGCCCCTGGCCCTGAACCCGCGCTCCATGTCGGTGAGGTCGATCCAGCCCCGCTGCTGCAGGTCGAGGTCGCGGAAGACCTGCTGCGCCTTCTGCTCCTTCGGGATGTTCGGCCGCTCGCGCGCCATCGCGGCGGCGCCCGTCGGCTGCGGCAGGCTCGAGGCCGGAAACGACGGACCCCGGCTGGCCACCTGCGCGTACTGCGGCTGCTGGTAGTACGGCGTGTTCACCGCGTTGAGCGACGGAGACGCGGAGTAGCCCCCGAACGGCACGACGGCGGCGGAGCTCTGCTGCTGCTGCGGCGGGGGCTGCGCCAGGTAGCTGCCGATGCTCGGCGGCTGCGGGGGCGCCGCCGCCGCCGCGCTGTACGGCGTCGGGTTGCTTTGCTGCCCGTAGCCTGTGTGGCTCACGGTCTGCACCGGCACGCCCATGGGCATGGATGGGGGGCGAGGCGCGGGCAGGTCCTTTTGAAGGTCGACGTGCCATCGACTCTGGGGTTGGAAGATGTACAGCTGGTCGTATTCGTGCAGCTGAGACGAGTTGACGAGGTCCATCCAGTTCAAGTACGTGTCGTCGTAGATCTGGATCCGCGACACCTTCACCTCGGTCAGAGGGTAGCCCGGCGGCTTCAAATAGTGCGCCTCTTGCTCGAAGATCTGCTCAATGGTCCTCGTCAGCTCGTTGATCGACGGCACTGGGGGCGCATTGGGAAACGGGATCTCAAGGTTCACCTTGCTCCCGTACAGGTCCGCGCAGACGAGAACGGTGAACATCGCTCCCCAAGCTGGCCCAGTTCGAGACGCGGCGTGCCGAGCTAAAACGTGACGCCTTCTCCGTCACAGCGCCGCCCACCACGCCCCTTTAGGACCGCCCTTCCTGTCGTGATGTCACGAGTTGGTGAAAACAGCCAGAAACAATTGGCACCATACCAAAAATGCGATTTACAGCTTTGGTGTTCGCCAGGAACGTTTTGGAAAGAGTAGATTGCTGGTGGATGGGGTTAATACAAAACGGGTTTCGCAACGGACCGGGTTGCATATGAGCCGTGCAAACTCAAGCGCAGAGCCCTCAAGAGGCTTGGGGCGCAGCTGGCGTCGATTAAAAGAGTGTCTCGTATTTCCTCCGACGAGCCACCTCTTCACAGCTACCGGATACGATCAGTTTACGAAGGAAAGGACTTCGGTACACCTGGACGCAAAGGGAATACGCCTTCGGCGGGTCACGCGGGCGCGCTCGCGTCCGATTTCGGTAGTGGCAGGAAATGGCAAACGCAGCATGTGGTTGGGAAAAGAACCCGGACTCCTACTGGATTCACGATGTGTAAATGGAAAGCAAAGACGGAGCCTTTCGGCGAAAGGGAGCCGAGACGCAAGAGAAGACAGCGCCGGCGCACGACGGCACGGGACGATCCCGTCGCTTTAAGGAAGCCAAAGGATCTACACAAACGGCGTATCCTCCACGATTGTCAGCACGACCACTGGTTTTGCGAATGCAGAAAAGCGCCTACAAGCGCATCATCCCGATGACAGTCTCCGTACCACCACTCGACAAGACCAGTGGAAGACTTAGCTAGCTATTGGGTCAGCTAGCTATTCTCAGCTATAAATAGCGAACAATGGCAAAAATAGCTGACCAGACGACTGAGACTATGTGCAAAAGAATTCCGACGAGTTTCTGCCTCGTTCTCGTTTTCAGAGTCGCCCAAACCCCCCCCTGGTTGCCGTAGGACCGCGTACATTGTCGGATTCACAATCTGCAACGCACGCAGGCGTCAATGCAAGACGGCTTGCGCACCTGCCTGTGATCATCATCAGGGTAGTCCTCGCATGAAGGCGCGGAAATGGAAGCAGTCCAGTCGAATTGTCTACGGTCGAGCTATCGACAACGCTTGGGGCCGCGCGCGGTCGGTTGCTGGCACATACTTGCGGGCACGGTCACACAGGGTACGGCGACCGAACCAAGAGACCGAAAACGTAGGAAAGTGTCTTTTCCCACACCGAGCGAGCTTCCCGCGTCGCATTCTCCGGTTCCTCAAGCAAGCCATCCGCGAAGAGGCAGCGGGACGAGGCTGCGATGAAGTCGGTCAGGTGATACTCCCGAAGACCGAAGGCCCCGTAAAAGTCCCCGAGAACAGGAAGCACGTCGGCGGCTATGCGGTCCCAGGTCCCGGGCGCCGGATTGGTCAGGGCAGTGACCGAGAGGAAGACAGCGCCGAAAACCGACGTGCGGAACGACACGTCGTTGGCAGACGTCAACTTCGGCTCCACGGGGCGGTCGTCAACCCGCGGCTTCAGCAGGATGCGCGCCCCTTGGCTCTTGTACCTCATCATCCCGTCACTCACCGAGCGCATGAACACGTCGAACTTCGCACTCAACCGCGCCGTCTCGGGCGGCACGTACGGCGGCGCGCTAAGCTCCGCCCACAGGCACGACAACACCGACACCTCCGACGGCAGGAGCGGGTTGCCGCCGCGGCCGCCCGGTTGGGGCGCTTGCAGGGAGAGGCGGGGGTGGTGGCTGCTGTTGGCAGCCACCGCGTTGTCGACGCGGTTCGCGAGGTAGCGGGAAAGGCGGTTTCCCCTGTGGCACGGCAGGTGCACGATGCTGCGCGACCGTTGCGCCATGCGGAGGACGTGCGTGCCGGCAAGCTCGTTCAAGCCGTTGTCCTGCAGCGACACGGTGTGCAACAGCGGGAACCGCGTGACGCACTGCGCGAGGACCGCCAGCGACTCCTCGCCCAGCTTCACCCCGTCGAGCAGCAGCACCCGCAGGCTCGCCGCCTCTTCGCTGACGGCCGCCGCCCACACCGCCGCCCGCCCGGCTGCCCCGGGGAGGTAGCACTTGCGGAAGTCGAGCAAGTCAAGCTCGCCGTCCCGAAGCGGCCCGGCGCCACCGCCCGCAGCGGCCTCGTCGCCGCACGCCCGGCACCGCGGCGGGCCGCCGAGCAGCGCGCGCACGTCCGCGTGGGGCGCGATCCGCCATGCGCGGCAGAGCTTTTCGTACACAGCCCCCGGGGTCTCTTTGCCGAGCGACTTTTCCCTGACGTGCGCGCATGGTGCGCCGCTGTGCTTGGATGCACGCCGACCGACCAGCTCGTTGAGGTTGATGTGTTCATGGTCCACCACCAACCTCAGGCGAACCCCACCGGCAGCCGCGTTCTCACCGCACGGTTCACTCACCTCGCGCGTGGGCTGTGCATCGGTGGTTTCGCCGAGGAACGTGCGTAGGGTGGCTCCCGGGCGGACTTTGCGGAGAATCTTCGACCCCAACACGTGCCGGCCCTTCCGCAAGACCTCGCAGACGGGCGAGACGTCGCCGGCATACGTTTCGACGGGAGCGGCGCCGCCGCCGGTGCTCCCCGACTGCACCTCCAGAACGACGAGCAGCCCCCCGGCAGCGCCGCGCCCCGTTGCCAAGCTCTCCCAGGACTCCAGCGGGCCGTCTTCAGCGCCCGAAGCGATCTTCCAGGGACCGAATACGACGTTTTCGTCGCTCCTTGCGTGCTCGCCCTGTTCCCACAACAACAAGCAGCCTAGCCGGACAACGTCACCCGCCTCCAAGCCCCGACTCGCATAGTCCAGCTGAGCGACTACCCGGATGACTTCAAGATCTGAAGCAGACACTTCAGAGGCCATTGAACGTATCGGTCCACCTGCCCACCTTCCCACACCGACGCCGGAGGTGGCTGTTTCCCTTTCGCGGGTCTTCCCCTGCTGTGTATTACCTGTCGATCTCGGGTGGCAAACTAATTGTTGGGATGCGACCTTGTAAATGAGTTTTGATGCAGTGCAGTGAAAATAGAGAAAGCTTTGTCCCAGCACGCTGCTGGCGTACTAAAATGCGTGCCTTTTCAAGAGTAAAATGACACAGCCGGCAATTTCCGATTGTCAGAGTTAAAGTTCGCTCTTCTGTGAGAAAGCACGGCTGTCAAGTCTGCACGAGTTTGGGATATGCTCTTCCGGGTTGTCGATACAGCCGCAAGGTTACAAAACGAAGTGAAACTACTCATTTCGGCGGGTCAACGTTACAACCAGCCGAGCAAGCGGAAGGGTTCTCTTAAGTGAAGGAGGTGCGGCGAGGGAGGTGGGCACAGAGATGTACTAGTGTTCACTTTGGGTTCAATACACAACGCGTACTATGCGCTCTCAGGATCAAGGGAAGTCCACACACAGGCACCCGCTCTCTCCAAGCGAGAGCCGAAGGACTGTGGGCGCACGACCTTTTCAGAACCTTGGAAACTCTCGCTGCCACACTTAACCCGGTGGCTTGTTAAGTAATTAGTTGCTTTGAGGAAAGGACGGGCCGCAGACCTGCAGAATCCAGCTTTGGGGGGGCTCGACAGACAATTTCGAGGGCTGGTCCCCTAAAGCCATGAAGGGTTAAGGCCTATCTATTGTCGACGTCGCTTTCTCCGCGAAACGCCGAGCAAAACACTGCCGATAAAAGCCAGATAAGTGATCCCCATACGCAGGATCTACATGAGTGAAATCTAAGACGCGACCAAGACCAAAGAAGCCGACCCTGTCCTGGGCACACGCCGACATGTGGATCAACTGTTTCCATCAGCTCCGGATGCATTCGAAAGCTTCTGTTTGAGCCATTCGGGGCACACAACGTGAGGTGATACTTCCAGCGGAACTCCGAAAAGCGGCAAAACAGTGTCCCATCCAAGGTGCTAGCCCAGAACTGCTGTGAACTTGTTGTGGGGGTTTTTATACTCCGAATGGTTTTCGTTCAACGGGTTCTCTAGACCGGTTCTGTGTTCGGAAGCCGGTAGGCATGCGAGGCGGGGGGTGGTGTCCTTTAGAAAAGAAAAACAAGTAATGTGGACCAATGGATAGAAAAGGGGACCGTGCATGTAAGCGCGTTTGTTTGTAAAGTGGGTAGTCTGTTTTCTGTTCGGCTTTGCGTTTTACAGGATCCTGGTGGGTTGACCCTTGAAGGGGTGGCGAGGAGCGCTGTCCCAATTGACCCGTTCCAACGAAAAGGACGAGAGCCCGGCCAAGTTGGCTCGATTCTCCCAGACGCAGTTCGAACTGCGCATCTCGGGGGGAAAGAGCTCGTTTTCCCCTGTCCAAATCGTCGGTCTGGGGTTGTCGTGCACCCCCTAGCCTTGAGAGGGGTAGCTGCTCTTCACTGACTGCGCCACGGCGTAGGTGGCAACAACAGGAGAACGTGGGGAGCACGCATTCGTCGTTCTCGTGTTGCCTTACTTTGGTTCTCTGCACAGGCTCTGCCCAATATGATCGTCTACGGCTGATGGCCAAAGGACTTTTCCCATGGCGGCTGGCAGGTCCATCAGGGACAGGATGGTGACCATTACACAAGGAACCGAACAGCGCCACTACTTTTCCTCAATGGTTTTTTTCTTTTTCGTGTTGTGGTTTGATGGCGTTCTGGGGCGAGGGACGTGAGAAATGCTTCTCGGTTTCCTCATCGGACACGAGAAAATTCACACAAGAAAGGGTTGGGTGCTTCACGGTATGCTTCATTTTCTCCATTGGGCACGGTTTTTTCATGTGCCGGCGGCTGAGTAGGAATACAAGAAACCCTGAGACGTTCACCCTCTTTCTTCACTAGGCGCGGCTCTTTAGTTTGATGGCGTCCTGGAATGCGCTGCCTTGTCCGGAAGGATCGGTAACAGTTCGAGCGGGCACAGCGATAATAGACTATGTGCTTGGCCGTGAGTTCGGAATCCAATTCCGGATGGTAACAATCTTCCATCCTCTCTGTACACGATGTGCACCGTGTTTGGTTGCTGGTAATCCCCTACGTTGTTTGTAGCCAATCGTTGTGGATGATTTGATATGCCTTAATTCAGTCCAAGACAGTCCCCGGATTCCTCATTTTCGGAACGTAGCAGATGTATCTTGAGGTGATACCTGCCGCACCACACACCAACCAATTGTATACAGCATTTTACCGGACTCTTCCAGCCGGCGAATGAATTTCATCCGCCGTGGGTCGCCACAGTAGCTGTGTGTGCGCAAGCTGTTTCGTTCGTCAGATATGAGTTCGGGGGGATAGGGAGGGGATCCTTTGTAATGCTAGGGTCGTCAGGAGGTGAAGGCATCAGAGCCCGTCACCAGTCACATTCCGTATCTGCTGGTATCGTGTTGCTTGCACACAGTCAGTTCGGCAAAAGGATGCACACGCTGAGTCGTAGTATCGGTGCTGTCTGGCTGCCACTGAACTCCGATGAACACACTGAAGTCCGATGAACCAGCAGATTTACGATGACATCTAAAGAAGTTGAAAACGGTCAAGAGTAGTGGTTTCTGAGACCATACTACATACACGGGGTATATGTACTAACCACAGGACGATATTAGATGGGGTGGGTTCGACAAACAATTCGGGAATAGTTCCGAAAGTGAATTGGTGTCCTTAAATGATCTGGTGAAACGAATGAACAACCAACATCAAAAATACCGCGGAAATGGTGTTTTGCGGGTTGTGCGCCCTGCCGTGTAACCGGACGTTGCGTATTCCGCACGCAGCCCGCTCGTAATGCGGATGTTCAGTCGACAACACGTATGTACAATGTTGTGGCAATCCTGTCGTAGTTTCGACAAGAAAACTGGAAAGATTTAGGAAACTGGTTCGGCTAGAAGAAGAAAATGGAGGGCCGCGAATGCGTACTCGGACGGTATACTCGTTTCTGGGTGATTGAATGGTAGTTTATCCTGTAGAGATCCAAACGGATGGCCGAGGTCCGGGGGGAGGCCACTCGTGCAGCATCTTACGAGCTGCGGCGATGAACGCGGTCGCGTGACACTGTAAAGCAATGGAACAAATGCCACAACCAGCTGAAGGCTGGCAAAAAAGAGCTCTGACGCTGCGCAGCAACGTCAGAGCTCACAGAGGCGGGGAAAAGGTTCCGCACGTGACACGAGCAGGCCGCGTGACACACGCATTCGACAACAGCAGCTCTATGCCGCTGTGTCGAGGAGTGAGCACGCACCAATGGAAGACATATCTCACTGTCATCTACACTACCCAAAGTCCGGCCTTGGACGCTTCATCTGCCGGGCTCGACGGTGCTTTAGTACGCTGCCAGTCCCAACACCGTTTCACCTCGCGCAGTAGGTATCGCGACTCCCGAAATTTCGGGTGCCAAACGATCTTGAAAAGACCCGCTCCCAGCCCAGAGGTGATCGGTAGCGCATGGGGCGCAGCTGCTGCATCTTACAAATCGTCGAGCCTGGCAGCGTCCAGGGCAGGGACAAGGGGATCGCTTGCTAACCAGGTTTACGCGAATCCGCGGAATCGTCGGGAGGGGAGGGTGGAGCTGGCTAAGCGGACACGGGCGGTCACCCGCGCCTCCCATGCTGCTGCACAGCAACCGCACTCCCGCACAGACCGAATTCTTCTTGGTTTTCCTCTGCGACCCGAACGCCCAAGGCGCGAAATGCCCCGGCATACTTTGTACGTGAGCCGCCGGTCATGTTATCATTGAGCAGCTGAGTATGAAACAGCTTAAACACGTGTGCTTTGATTGTTGGCAAGTCGCCACTAGTTCCGCGCCATTGAGTGCTGACTCGCAGGAGAACTTTTACAGAAACGACACAAATGAAAACTCGATGGGTTCGGTCGCAAAGTACCGGTACTAGAGGACGGGCCACCTTGGTGTGGATTTGTATTCAGGAGCTGGTTCCAATCGAGCAATTGTTTCGATGGCACCCCTGGTGAAAGGCCCCGCTTCAGATCTCAAGGAGTCTAGAAGAAACCCTCGTTTGCCAAAATGTTTCCCGATTCAAGGGCGGGAGGGTATGTTGGAGGATGAAGGATAGCTTTGAGAACTTTGGGACTTTGAGAGTGAGAGTTCGCTTGAGAACCCGGGAAAACGATGCCACCACGTGGCTTTTCGAGGGAGTGCTGTTGCCCACAGCGCGTGTGGCTTTCCCCTGTGTGGTACGAGCAAGGGGCATCAGCCAGGTTGTTCTCGTGCATTGGGGACGGCTCTCACAGGCTCGGCCCCACGCGCTGAGCTGGGACGCTGCACCTCTCAGAAAGAAGCTTCTATGCTGAACCCCGTCGAAAAACGGTCGAAAGATGTGATTCCCAAGTACTCGCAATCTTGCTCTACACAGTCTGTTGGTTGGTTTGATTGACCCGAAGAGCCTACACGCTGAGTTCGGACGTGTCGTCGGAGATGCCGGCTGAAACCCGAGCGGCCATCTCGCTGAAAGGAGCATCTCTGAGAGCCCGAGGGAGCACTCCACGCGTCAGTGCTGGATTTTGCTGGAAATGTACGAATATGGTGCAAGACCCGGAGCTGATCAGCCGCATGAAGATGGAGACTGAGAGGAACCCTCCGAAGAAGCCCACCACGAACCAAGCCCAGGTGTCATCACTTGCGATGAAGATAGCCAGCCCAGTGAAGAGCCCACCAAGCAAACCGAAAAGGACGCAAACCTGCCCCACCAACGACTCACTCTCCAGGGCCGCCGCAGAGGCACGTCGGCGCGAGTCCCAAGCACTTCTCGAAGCGGCCACGAACGGGAGATCTTGCTGCGCGATGGTAATGTACGCGCCGGAGTTGCAAGACCGCGTGAGTCCTTCAAGGGCGCGAAGCAAAGAGAAGGCCATTTCCTGACAGAATGGGAGGTCGGCGCCGCAAAGGACTTGCACGAAGGCGTGGGCGGAAGAAACGAAGGTGACGGTAATCGATCCGAAGCAAATGGAACCCAGGGAATTGAAGCAGGCACGGCGACAAGCGTCATTCACAGGGAAAGCGCTTTGAGGCGTCTGTTGAAGCAGCTCGGTACCGAGTGGATCGTTGCTTTGCGGGGGCGTCGACAGACTCGGAAGAGACCCCGCCTGCTGGTTCGGGTCATCATCACGTTCGTTGGTTGGAGTCGTGTTGTCCGCCAGGTAAGTAAAGGTTACCGCTGCCATAGAGACGTGCACGACGTTCCTGCAGACTTGAATTGTCCAGAAGAAGGATAGCATAAACGGGACGAGCGCCCCGTGCCTCACCGCAATCAGAGAGTTCTCGGAGCCGACGGCACACGCCCAGAGCAGCGCGAAAGCAGCTTGCCCCGCAACCCAACACAGCGCGTGCGCGACGATGCCGCGCCGGGACAACGCCACACTCACCGCACACGCCGCGCAGTCAACGGCAAAAGCAAGCTTGTGCCGGGAGGTGTACAGCAAAACCAGGACGAGGACGCAAGAGGTCCCGTAGAGCACGCTCACACCCGGTCGCGAAGGCACGAAGATGACGGAGAGACACGCGAACGAAATGGAAACCGCGGCACTCGCGGCGATAGCGGAGCCCCTCGGGAAGCGCCGGAGAGCGTACAGGAAGCCGACTGCGGCGACAGTCGACGCGAGAACTCCGCCAGCGGCGAGCTTGACGGCTTTGCGCAGGGGAGCGAGGCGGTCGCGGAGCATGCACGGCGCGGACCGGAGCTGCACGTGGTCGTACAAGGAGAACTGCCCGTACTGGCACGGCGGCTCCGGGGCCCGGCCGCCGAAGCTGGAAGTGGGTATCCAAATGGTCGACGGATCCTTGGCAAGGGCGGTCGTGTCGCAGTAATGCTGCCGGCACTCCTCTTCGCTGCCCAGCAGCCGCCCGAGCAGCACGTGGCCCCCCTCGCACGCCGCCATCGTCCACCCGATCGGAGACCCGATCGACGTGCACTCGCCGGTTGCGTTCACCGTTAGTTCGTCTCCCATCCAGCAGGCGTCGTTCGTCGCTGCGAGGAACGTAAACGCCTTGTCCGCAGTGTCGGCGAAATAGACGTCCCCGACCGCCATTTTCCGCCCGGCCACCCAGACGACGACCACCACGCAGGCGCACCACCCGAACGCTAACCACAAGTCACGCATCCCGACGAACCCGAAACTCGGACATCGAGACTCGCTTCTCACTACCGACGGCACGTCGGACTCGAACGAGCCCACGGGGCTGGAGCCCCGCGGGCGCAGCTCCGGCGGGTTCTGCAGGCTGAAGTCAGACGACTCTTCGTCTTCGTCATGGACTGGGCTCGCTTGAAGCCCGTCCTCCTGCGGCATACCCCAATTCCGATAATTTTGATGGGTGTTTTGAGGGAACGGGGCGGGGAGGGGGGGGGTGGGAGGATCTGTGCGTGGTGCGTCAAGAATCTCCTCGGCGTCCTGCGCATGAAATAGCCGCGAAGTGCAAAAAAAGACAGGCACCTCGTGCGTGCCCACGTCTCACTCCTGCGACCCCCCGGGGCTTAAGCCCCGCGGGTGCAGCTCCGGCGGGCTCTGCAGGCTGAAGTCAGATGACTCTCCGTCTTCGTCATGGACTGGCTCGCTTGAAGCCCGTCCTCCTGCGGCATACCCCAATTCCGATAATTTTGATGGGTGTTTTGAGGGAACGGGGCGGGGAGGGGGGGGGGGGTGGGAGGATCTGTGCGTGGTGCGTCAAGAATACCGGCGTGCGATCTCCCCTCGGCGTGGATAAACACTCCTGCGCATGAAATAGCCGCGAAGTGCAAAAAAAGACAGGCACCTCGTTTTGTTTGTGCGTGCCCACGTCTCACTCCTGCGACCCCCCGGGGCTTAAGCCCCGCGGGTGCAGCTCCGGCGGGCTCTGCAGGCTGAAGTCAGATGACTCTCCGTCTTCGTCATGGACTGGCTCGCTTGAAGCCCGTCCTCCTGCGGCATACCCCAATTCCGATAATTTTGATGGGTGTTTTGAGGGAACGGGGCGGGGGGGGGGGGGGGTGGGAGGATCTGTGCGTGGTGCGTCAAGAATCTCCTCGGCGTGGATAAACACTCCTGCGCATGAAATAGCCGCGAAGTGCAAAAAAAGACAGGCACCTCGTTTTGTTTGTGCGTGCCCACGTCTCACTCCTGCGACCCCCCGGGGCTTAAGCCCCGCGGGTGCAGCTCCGGCGGGCTCTGCAGGCTGAAGCCAGATGACTCTCCGTCTTCGTCATGGACTGGCTCGCTTGAAGCCCGTCCTCCTGCGGCATACCCCAATTCCGATAATTTTGATGGGTGTTTTGAGGGAACGGGGCGGGGAGGGGGGGGGGGGGGGGATCTGTGCGTGGTGCGTCAAGAATACCGGCGTGCGATCTCCCCTCGGCGTGGATAAACACTCCTGCGCATGAAATAGCCGCGAAGTGCAAAAAAAGAGAGAGAGAGAGAGAGAGAGAGAGAGAGAGAGACGAGTTAGAGTGCAGGGACCATCTCTCCGAGGAGTATCCGGTCGCCCCACTACTATCCCGTACTACTACGGCGGGCGCAAGTCGTTGCGCCGTGGAAAAAGACAGGCACCTCGTTTTGTTTGTGCGTGCCCACGTCTCACTCCTGCGACCCCCCGGGGCTTAAGCCCCGCGGGTGCAGCTCCGGCGGGCTCTGCAGGCTGAAGTCAGATGACTCTCCGTCTTCGTCATGGACTGGGCTCGCTTGAAGCCCGTCCTCCTGCGGCATACCCCAATTCCGATAATTTTGATGGGTGTTTTGAGGGAACGGGGCGGGGAGGGGGGGGGGGGGGGGGGGGGGATCTGTGCGTGGTGCGTATAAGTCGAACTTTTGAGTGCGTGAGCCCCTCCGGAGAAAGGTCCATCACACTAGTTCCAGGCTACTTAGCCCGGGTCTCTGGGTCGCGTCCCCCTCCTTCTCTTGGTCGCCCTGGTCTTGCGTCTTGCTGGTCCGCCCGGGCTGGTCGCTTCGCGCTTCTCCTTCGTCTTGTATCACCTCGTCTCCACTCCCTGCCGCACGGGCTCCTTCGGGTTGTGCCACCTGCGACGCGGTCCGCTTTACTGCTCTGTGCGTGGTGCGTCAAGAATACCGGTGTGCGATCTCAAACATTCCTGCGCATGGAATAGCCATGAAGTGCAAAAAAGGCAGGCGCCATCGTTTGTTTGTGCGTGCCGGTTGATCGTTTTCCCACTTGTATTTACCCTGTGTATCTGATCAGCCACCAAAACACGCTGCCTACGTCTTTTTAGCCTGCACAATATATTGAAGGGCAACCGCAAGATTGTTAGCACTAAAAGAACCTCGTGTGGTAGGGGACCTACCGTTCGCCATCTGCGGAAGACTGACGCCACCTTCGTCCCGCTGCAGCCTGCCCGAACTCTCCTGAAACCCGGTATCCGCACGCTTTGCTCCAGTTCCAATTGGAGTGCGTGAACTGACTCGTAGCGCATTTCGCGTGTATGAGTGCGACGAGAACGTCCCAGCGCTGGCTCCTTCTTCGCGGTGGTCATGGAATTCGGCATCCTGCTTTCAGAGAGAACGGTTGAAACACAAGAGATTCGAAGCAAGGTGCTGAGACATGCGGGCCCAGAGCTGGTGTCACTGCTGGCAAACAACTGCACGCGCGGTATGGTACAACGCAGCCGGATAGAAATTGATGTTCCCCCGAAGAGCAGCAAGTGGCAGGCGAGCCCACCCTGGAGGGCGGCTGGTTTCTTCATGGGCACAGATCGGCGGAAGTTGCTTGAGCTTGGGGTTCCTTTCATCTTTCGAGGGCAGGGAAAGGGTTCGCGAAACATGTTATGATGGAAGGGGCCGAAGAATCCACGCGGAGCCCGACAACAGGAACAGCGCTTCAAATTCACACCCCAGCATTATTATTTCTATCGCAAAACGTCGGTAGGCCTTCTTTGAAACCGATGTGCTAAGTCCGTTCCTTGACTGCTGATTAACCAGGTAGGTCAATAGTGACAGCGCGTGAATGACCTGTGAGAGTCCTTCTGTCACTATTGACCTACCTGGTTAATCAGCAGTCGACTCTCACAGGTCATTCACGCGCGCCTAGACGTACCAAGACGAGGTATTTGGCTAAGAACGGCATTCGGCACACGTGGGTCACGCCAAGGACGTTGAGCATCAGTTCCGGTTCTTCTGGTTTCAAGTGAGGAGAAAACAGTGGACCGGTCTTTATCATGAAACTGTTTCGTGTTGAAAGGGGAACACACGGCCCGCAGGGCAGCTGTGCTGGGCGTGGTTCTTTCAATACTTCGGACACCGTCCGACTTTTAGGTTATGGGCCGCTGCATGAATCGGTACTTGTAATGTTCGGCGGCTCTTTTTGTGCACTTAAACCGTTAACTATTGTTCCCGTTCAGCGGCGCCACAGGCGCACGGTACGGGCCACACGGTATGGGCTTGGGGCACACACAGCCACCTTCTTCTCAGCAGGTCACTCCAAGGATGTCCGTGGGGTATGCCACTGTTTGGCGGGCCTTTGCGGTATGTGGTTTCTAATCTCTCTTATGAACCAGTAAATGTTGCTTTCTAGTTTTCCCGATTTTTGTTGAACGCTTAAGCCCGCCAAGCCCGCCACTGAACCCAGATTCACCTGTGTTCGTGTGGGCCACAGCACATTTACCTCCTTTGATCTTTTGCAGCTGGCAGCCACCTCAAGTATTTCCTACAAAGCAGGTGCTTATACAAATATATATATAACCCGCGTGACGAGGCAGACGGTATTTACTTTTGTCTTCGACGTCAGTGAGGGGATTTTTGTGTCGACGATTTTCTTTCGTAGCAAGGGAGGGAGACGAGCACTGAACACGAATGGGGAGTGGAATTGGCCCTGCCGTGCCATCGCTAAATGATGACAAGCGCTTCCTTCCATGCAAATACTTTCCGCACGCACCTGAGGAGCTACGGCATCGCCACGGGCTCAGAAGACAGTGAAGCAGCCTAGGACGCGCAAAGCTTCTGGTGGGATTGCAAGAACGTGCTTGGAATGGGTATGCGCTCAACACCGCACTGGTCCCGTCTGCGCCGTGTTTCGGTCCTTTAAGCCACGGACACATAAGCACATAAGGCGGACCACCATCAGCGCGGAACCTGAGTGTCTGCAGACAGGACTGCGGTGTGAGTCTAGTTTGTCAGGCGGCTGTTCGTAGCTCGTCACAGCCAGGACAACCCGTGCTACTAGAGCACAGGCGAATCCGTCACGGGGAGAAGGCCCCTACAACCGTGTCTGAGCAATCAGTTAAAAAACTCAGGGCACTCGCCCTGATTGTGACTGCGACTCGCTAGGCAAAGCTTCTGGTGGGAGAGACACATGCCCCCATCGTGCAAACGAATGATACCCTGGGTGCATCGGCTCAAAGATCGGTTGGGAAAAGTCGCTTCTTAATTCGGAGAGATGGTGCCTGCGCGACCAGCGGTACCGTTGGTCGCGCAGGGGTTGGTCGCGGCTCGTGGTTGATGTCTGCGAGAGGGCGGGAAACCCATAATTAAATGTTTCGGCTGACCATTTGCCTTTCACGCATGCTTGAGGCCGGGAGTCAGATCTTCTTCGAAGAAGATGTTGAATGGAAAAGAAGGAGGGCAGATGCTTCTCCGGACAAAGCTCCTCGAGTGCTGGTGAAAGGCACGATGGTCTGCAGTCTCGACGAAAGAGAATGGCGCTTGTTGAACGCTTACGCCCGCCACTAAACCCAGATTTACCTGTGTTTCGTGTGGGCTACAGCACATTTACCTCCTTTGATCTATCGCATCTGGCAGTCTCCGCAAGCATTTCCTACAAAGCAGGTGCTTATACAAAAAAGTTGAAGGGAGTGGGGCAGTGTTGGTGCTGTTTTTGCTTCGAAACGTTGTCCATTGTGCGAATTGTGGGCATTAATCGGCACTGCCGATTATGCCTGCAGTTTGAAGTCAGCCGCCGACACAGCGCCGAGGGAGAAGCGCTGTTGGATGGCGAGCGGGACGCTGGCGGACTGGACCACGGTGGCGTTGGCGTCCTTTTGCGCAGCGTTCAGCGCCATTTCAATGGCTTCGATGGCGACGAAGGTCATCGTGACCGCTGGCTCGCCGATGGCCTTGCCGCCGCCGACAGTGTATGGGTTCGGCGTCTCCGTGGCAAGCGTTACGTTCATTTCGGCAGGCGTGTCCCAAGGTGTCGGGATGACGTAATTGTACCACTGAAGGGACCCATTGGGGTAGTATTGACACTCCTCAACAGTCGCGTGTCCCACGCCAATGACGAACGCACCCTCCACCTGGCCGATGTCGACAAACGGGTTGACGGAGCGGCCGAGGTCGTACGTAATGTCGGCACGGTCCAACATGATTTGGCCTGTCAGAATGTCGACGGTGGCTTCAAGGCAGCCGACTCCGTACGTGTTGTAAATATCACCAGCCGGGTCGACGCCGCCTGGGACGCCCGCGCAGTCGGCCATGACATTCAGAGACACCTTCTTGCTGTAAGCTTCTGCCAC
Source organism: Diplonema papillatum (assembly GCA_030068145.1). NCBI lineage: Eukaryota > Euglenozoa > Diplonemea > Diplonemida > Diplonemidae > Diplonema > Diplonema papillatum. Next base: position 33,328 of record JAPJBO010000007.1, on the reverse strand, counting down.
CCATTGCGCCCAGGAGGCGTCTGGATTCTGCGACTTGATCGTGGCGAGTGCCTGGTTGATCTTCTCGCACGCGTTCTTCGCAGCTCTGCACGACAGCTCGGAGCCGACGCTCCCACCTGTGGCGTCGGTTGCCTTGAGCACTGTCGTACTCTGCTCCGCGATGGTAATGAATCCCATTGGGATGTTCAGGTTGTACGCGACTGTTTGTACCACCTTTGTCGTCAAGCCTTGACCGATTTCCGTCCCACCGGTCATCACGGTCACACTGCCGTCCGCATTCACAATCAGCGAGCAGTCGAACGAATTCGTACTACCAGCGCCCACATTGAACTTGCTTGGTACCATAGCAATGCCCTTCTTCACCCAACGGTTGTTGGCGTTGAATTGCTTGATGCTCTGCAACCTGCTCGTAAAGTTTGCGGAGGCCATGGTCTGCTGCCACAGGTCAGTGATTGTCCATCCGGTCAGCTTCATACCCATCGGTGTGACGTCGTTCTTCTGGTAGAAGTTCTTCTCACGAATTGTCATCGCGTCAAGACCGGAGTCTGTTGCTACAGTGGTAATCATCCGTTCAGCAGTGTAGACGGCGGGCATCCAACCAGGTGCACGCATCGACGTGTTGGCCGGAAGATCTGTTTTTACGCTTTGCATCTGAACGTCCCAGTTCGGAATGTTGTAGCAGTTGTCGAACGCGCCCATGAAGGCCTGCAACGTGGCGTTCGTATCACCAGCAGCAGTCCCAGCATCTACGGCTCCTCTCACTTGTACTACTTGAATCGTCCCGTCGGTGCTGTACCCAATCTTCAGGTTGATCAGCCACGGTGGGCGCAACCCGTAGCTCAGCATGTTCGTATCGAGCTCATAAACCAGCGAAACTGGCACCCCCTTTGCGTAACATGCAGCAGCCGCCAGCTGTGCTGTGGCAGCGGAGTTCGTCAGCTTGCCGCCGAAGCCGCCACCACACCTCTTGTTCTTGACGACCACTTGAGACTGAGAGACTCCCAGAGCAGAGGAGACTGCACCATGCACGATGGTGGGCATCTGCGTTGACGAGTGGACGGTGTAAATGCCGTCGCTCGAGACTTCGCACATAGCCGACTGTGTTTCCATGTGGTAGTGGTACTGCTGCCCCATGTTCCACTGGTTTTCAACGGTCTTGTCGCAGGATGCAAAAGCGCCTGCAGGGTTCCCGCAGGAAAACTTCGCCGTGCTGTTGATGTTGCCAGCCGCAATAGCCTCGGGGATAGTAATGATTGGCGATGCCTTCGGGTTGGCTATGGTGACGGTGATGGCTGCAGCGGCATTGGCGGCATCTTGAGGGGTCCCGGCCAGCGCAATTGCTACAGGCTGCCCGATGTTCGTTGTGCTTCCCCGTGCCAGCATGTTTTGGCTGGGAGGAAGATCGCTGGCCACTAGCATTCCTTGGTACGTTCCCACCGAGTCGGCCACGCCATCGTCAGAAACTGTGCGTAGATTGGTCCAGGGTAGTTTAACGAGGTAACCTTCGGCCTCGTCTTACCTCACGGGTGGTATTCACTTCACGCATATTATGTACTTGACATTTCAATGATAACCCTCAAGATGGAATTGAAAGAAGATTAATTATCTGATAACTCTCGGCGACGTCGAAGGACGCTGGACGAGAGCACCAGCTCAACTCCCTCGCATCGAAAGGCGAGAACAGGCCTGCTAGATTTCCAGGCCAGCGGCTTACCCGGGCCGTCGACTTCCCAACGCGTAGTAAGCGCAGCTAACGTCGAGCAATAGTGCGACACCACGGCAACTGCCTTTTCTGTCAGAGGGAGTTGAGAGAAAATTAATCTTTAAAAGAGGATTTCGCTTACCGTGTATTGTACTAGAATTCGGTTCGTTCATGATTTGCTTTTCCGCGTACATGAGGTACGTGTACAGGGTTTAGCAAACACGGTGAGCCCTTTCTCATTCCCCAAAGACAAACGCGAATTTGCGTTGCGTGGAAACAAGAGCATACTCGTGAACTGGCCGATGGCCGAGGCGGCGACGATAGCCCCGTGAAGCGTAGCGTTGGTGGCCGGGATGTTCTGCGGTTTGTTGAAGCGCGAGTGTTTAGAGTGCAAGTTTTTTATGCGTTGCCAGGCAGAGACGCGCGATAGCTTTTGTTTGATTTTCTTACTTTTCGTTGTCGGACAACAATTCGCTTACTTTTGGCGCCTTCTCCCATCTTGTATAGGACGCAATTTTGAGTTTTCTTTCTTCGCACGTATCTCTGGACGGTAAGGTGTCGTGAGAAAGCTTTGCGAGAGGGGTCAGTGGCGCTCCGGCGACAAAATCTTTCGGGTTTCGCTCGGAGGAGAGCTCCTCGGATCTGATGATGTGCATCGATCTAGCAATTCACCTGCCGAATGCAAGTGGTGCTACAAACCCAAGTTGACGAGGCAGTTGGGCCTTCGACTACGGCTCTGTTGTTACTACAGTGGCAACAGATCCTCTGTCATCTCCAGTTGGCAACTTTCCTTGTCCACGTTCAAAGTGTGTAAGTGACATTGTTCTGGCACCGAGAAGCCAGTACAGTTCAGCGACAACTTGTGGCTACAATTGTGGACCAACACGAGTGAGGTACGTCATCCTTGCTGTACCTGCGGCAAACAGGCTCGATTGGGCGCAGAAATGACTGACTTGGCTTGCCGCCTCCCATCGCAAACTGCCACGGACATACCTGCACGTACTCGACCTCGCCAGTGCACTGCTTAATGGCATCGATCTTCGCCACGGGCATGCTCAGCGGGGCCCTGTTTGATTTGATGAAGGCTCCTTAGCAAGCGCACAGGCGATGCTGAAACGATGAGAGAACCGCGTTTGTCACGCGGCGTAATGTAAGCAGACGAGAAGGCGGGCATCTTCGGGTTCTCCGGAGCTCGCAGTAAAATCGGAGGAGGCAATGCATACACAGAGGGGTCGGCTTGGTACTTCTGTGACCCGGTGGTCGGTGCCTTCGGCAGCCACGGCTGCGCCGCGGACTGCAGAGAAGCGGGCAGCGTCGGCTGCAGGGTGAGGAAGAACTTGTACAGGAAAGATCCGGTGAGCGCCGTACGGTAGGCGACATCGCCGAAGTCGCCTTGTGGTTTTACTGTCGTTTGGATGTCGGTGCATAGGGAGACCATGGCCGCCTCGTCATTGACAGCCATATTGTCCATGCGCGATTCAATCGTCGTGACGCGGATCGGCTTCGTGTCGATGTTGCTGAAGACGAGGCGGGTGGAGCCCGGCGTGATCTTCCCGTTTTGCACGTTCGTTGCCATGCCGGACGTGAGATATGATTCGGCGAATACGTTGCGCTGCGCGCACCGGTACGTCATGAAGAAGTCACCTGCAGATGAGAAGGGCACCTTGATACTTTGAATGTACTTGAACTTCATCGATGGTATGCTCCAGAAGTCTTCCATCGAATAATCAGTCTGCGTCTGCGCCGTGGTATCAACGATGGTAAGCGTCGCGCCAGCAGTTTGAAAAAGGACAGGCCACTCCGTTGGGAACGACGCACCGTCTGTTTGATGCTCGTACATCATCATCACGTTGCCACCGATCGTTCCCGTGTTTCGGATGTTGTTACCGGGGGAAATGTGTGCATGCTCCGCTATGCGTTTGAAGGCGGTGACTTTCGCGGCATCTTGGGAAGCAACAACTCCTTCCAAGAACGCCATCGCGTCTGTCATCGTCGTAGCACTTCCAAGGACAACTCCGTTCGACGTCACAGAACATGCTGTCAGTGTCGAGATCGCATGGATCGAAACCAGCGCGTCCGGCTGCCTCGTCGTGTAAATCCCTTTCGTTGTGTGTCCTGCAACAAGGAAGATATCGTTCGGCTGCGGGTTCTGCTTCTGCAGTGCCTGCAACGTCGTTGCCAGCTCTGCCTCAGTGGTTACCTCGTACCACGGCGCACGTGTGCCAGCCTTCAGGTTCCCCTTCGTCTTCGGCAACGAAGGGTGCACTGCAACAGCCTTCTGCTGAGGCGTCTTCTTCAGGTGAGTGTACTTGCCTTCGGGCGGAGGGGTCACTGCTGACGGCTGATCCTTCGCGAATGTTTTGTACGCCTCCGCAATGGGACGGTAACCAGTGCATCTGCACAGGTTACCGTCGAGAGAGCTGTCAAGCTCGGCAGCGGTCAAGCCGTCGGGCGCGTCTGCCAACTTCGCGTACAGGTTCATGATCATCCCAACGCTGCAGAATCCGCACTGCGAGCCGCCTAGGTTGGCGAGCGTCGACTGTACCACGTTCGGGTTGCGCTCACTGCCGATGCCGCGCGACGTCGTGATCGACATGCCATTGCACGCCAGAATTGGCCTGATGCACGCATTGAATGACCGGCTGGTTGTCTTCCCGGTAGTCGTGTCGGCATACGTCAGCATTGACACGCACGCGCCACAATGGCCGACGCCGCAGGAACGCCGTACGCCTACATTGGGGACATTTGCGGCCATCCAGTCGTGAACCGAGAGTTCGGGATCCATGTCAACCTTGCTCGTGTCTACCGTGTATTGCGTTCCGTTGACATTGAACGTGCAGACGGCAGTTGCTTGCGCGGTTGGTTGGTCCTCGTAGACGATCTGTTTAGTAGCCGCCTTGTCCGATGGTATTCTCTGTGCCTCGACGGCCAACGGTGCCCGCTTGGGAGTGGCCTTCGGCGCGGCGGTTGCAGTCGGCGCGACGATGAGCTTCGCGTTGCGTGCTTTCACGAAGCCGACGTCGCCCGTTTTCGTTACGATTTTGATGAACTCGCCCTCGCGAGCCACCACTGACGCAACGGTACCGTTGCTCAGCATCAACGAGTGCTGCTCGGCCGCAGACCGGCGAAAGGCCACCGTGCTGTGGCCATCGGCTTGCTTCAGAAGCACGCGCTGCATCGTGGAGGGTCTACCTTTTCCGTTTTTGGTAGCACCTGCAGGGATAGTTTGTGAGTATACTTGCCCTCTCGGTTGGGTGTCGCGTATCCACTCAGAACTACTAGAGGGCGGCCAATTGTGTCACGCTGCATGGTCTCGGGTAATATGTAAGGTTTAGCAGCCGAAGGATCATTTTTAGTGCCAGACGACCAGACTAAACTAAACATCAAACTCGCTTTTGAAGCAACCTTCCGAGGTATGAGGATAGCGCACCAAATTGGTGCAATTTTGTGAAGGACCGGCGGGACTGGCTCACCCCTCTGCCGGACTCAGGGAATGCCTTGACTAGTTCGAACAGAAGACTTTGGCACAGGATATGTCGATGCCTAGAGGATACATTCGCTCCTCGTTTGAGCGAAACTGCGTGACGAATTCGCTGCACCGCTGCATAAATGAGTTGGCCGAGCGGCCTCAGTTCAAACCCAAGCGCTGGAGGGGCTGTGGGGCTGGGGTGCTGACCTCCAGCCATTTTGGCGCGACTGGAGCAAAAAAGTGATTCCCGCCGGCGGCCACCGGCCGCCATTTCCTGTGCTGAACAGATTCTCGTCGCCGAAGGATATCTATTCCTACTCGAGGCCATAAAAGCGAAAGAATGAGACGCGCACCGAAAAGCTGAAGCTGTGTGAGGAAGGAATGGGTAGGGGAATTCCACGACAGGGGGTGACCCCGGGTATTGTTGGTGTCGCTGGCATTGTTTCGAAACGCTCATATTGTACGAATCGTTGGCATTGATCGAAGAAGCTAGCGCTGCCGATTATGACTGCAGTTTGAAGTCAGCCGCCGACACAGCGCCGAGGGAGAAGCGCTGCTGGATGGCGAGCGGGACGCTGGCGGACTGGACCACGGTGGCGTTGGCGTCCTTTTGCGCAGCGTTCAGCGCCATTTCAATGGCTTCGATGGCGACGAAGGTCATCGTGACCGCTGGCTCGCCGATGGCCTTGCCGCCGCCGACAGTGTATGGGTTCGGCGTCTCCGTAGCAAGCGTTACGTTCATTTCGGCAGGCGTGTCCCAAGGTGTCGGGATGACGTAATTGTACCACTGAAGGGACCCATTGGGGTAGTATTGACACTCCTCAACAGTCGCGTGTCCCACGCCAATGACGAACGCACCCTCCACCTGGCCGATGTCGACAAACGGGTTGACGGAGCGGCCGAGGTCGTACGTAATGTCGGCACGGTCCAACATGATTTGGCCTGTCAGAATGTCGACGGTGGCTTCAAGGCAGCCGACTCCGTACGTGTTGTAAATATCACCAGCCGGGTCGACGCCGCCTGGGACGCCCGCGCAGTCGGCCATGACATTCAGAGACACCTTCTTGCTGTAAGCTTCTGCCACCCATTGCGCCCAGGAGGCGTCTGGATTCTGCGACTTGATCGTGGCGAGTGCCTGGTTGATCTTCTCGCACGCGTTCTTCGCTGATCTGCAAGAGAGTTCGGAGGAAACACTCCCACCTGTGGCGTCGGTTGCCTTAAGCACTGCGGTACTCTGCTCCGAGATGGTAATGAATCCCATTGGGATGTTCAGGTTGTACGCGACCGTCTGCACCACTTTTGTCGTCAAGCCTTGACCGATTTCCGTCCCGCCGGTCATCACGTTCACACTGCCGTCCGCATTCACAATCAGCGAGCAGTCGAACGAATTCGTACTACCAGCGCCCACATTGAACTTGCTTGGTACCATAGCAATGCCCTTCTTCACCCAACGGTTGTTGGCGTTGAATTGCTTGATGCTTTGCAACCTGCTCGTAAAGTTTGCGGAGGCCATGGTCTGCTGCCACAGGTCAGTGATCGTCCATCCGGTAAGCTTCATACCCATCGGTGTGACGTCGTTCTTCTGGTAGAAGTTCTTCTCACGAATTGTCATCGCGTCAAGACCGGAGTCTGTTGCTACAGTGGTAATCATCCGTTCAGCAGTGTAGACGGCGGGCATCCAACCAGGTGCACGCATCGACGTGTTGGCCGGAAGATCTGTTTTTACGCTTTGCAACTGAACGTCCCAGTTCGGAATGTTGTAGCAGTTGTCAAACGCGCCCATGAAGGCTTGCTGCGTAAAGTCCGAGTCACCCGCAGACGCCCCGGCATCGAGGGCCCCTCTTATCTGTACTACTTGAATCGTCCCGTCGGTGTTGTACCCAATCTTCAGGTTCAGCAAGAACGGTGGGCGCAACCCGTAACTCAGCATGTTCGTGCCGAGCTCACAAATCAGCGAAACTGGGACTCCCTTTGCGTAACATGCAGCAGCCGCCAGCTGTGCCGTAACGACGGAGTTTGTCAGCTTACCGCCGAAGCCTCCACCACACCTCTTGTTCTTGAGGATCACTTGAGACTGAGCGAGCCCAAGGACAGAAGAGACCGACGACCCCGTGATAGTAGGCATCTGCGTTGATGCGTGGACGGTGTAAATACCGTCGCTCGAGACTTCGCACATAGCCGACTGTGTTTCCATGTGGTAGTGGTACTGCTGCCCCAGATTCCACTGGTTTTCAATGATCTTGTCGCACGATGCAAAAGCGCCTGCAGGGTCACCACAGGAGAGTTTCTTCGTGCTGTTGATGTTGCCAGCCGCAATGGCCTCGGGGATAGTAATGATCGGTGACGTCTTCGGGTTGGCTACTGTGATGGTGATGGCTGCAGCAGCGTTGGCGGCATCCTGAGGGGTCCCGGCGAGCGCAATGGCTATAGGCTGTCCGATAAACGAGGTGCTTCCTGAAGCCAGCATCGTCTGGCTGGGGGGAAGGTCGCTGGCCACCACCATTCCCTGGTACGTAGCTACCGAGTCGGCGACGCCTTCGTCAGAAACTGTGTGTGGGATGAGTCTCGAGGGCGAGAAACACGTCTGTATGTACAGTCCACAACTTGCAGACTGCACCACTACTGCGTGTTGTAGCATAACCTGCGCTGGAGTGCGTAACAGCACCAAACCATCCGAACAGGCGCCGAGGTGTGAGGGGCACCGCCCGTCTTGCACGAAGCAAACCCGTGAAGATCCAGACGTACGTAGTGGTTGGCTCCTGCACCCAAGGCAACCAGGCCTCGGCTGCAATAAATCGACAACCCTGCTGCGGATTACAAAACTCGAATGGTGTGCATACTTGTAAACTGACCAATTGCCGAGCCGATAACTGCGGCACCGTGAAGCGTCCCTCTGGAGGCCGGGATGTTCTGTGGCGGTTGAAGTTCTTCAGCTCGTTCTCACTGAAACGATTGGCCGATGCTTCTGAATCGATCCTAGTGCAAGGGACTGACGTGTAAGTTCCTCGCCGTCCCACGATTTTACCAGTGATGATTTTGCACATCTGAACCGGAAGCTGGCGCAGATTACCGAGACGGGAGTTGCATGTAGTACACCAATGCTACCATACGCTGTCCCACTATTGTATTGCTGATGATTTTTTTGTATATCTGAGCCAGCGCTCCCGCTAACCTCACTTTTGGTGAGGAATTCCAAAACCTGCTTTTGGACTTTTTTTTTTTTCGTGACCCCAGTTTTTTTTCCCCTGTGCTGCGCAGGTTATTAGCTTCGTTTCTGCCTCGGTTTCTCGACCAACTCTGAGACCGAGAAGCTTTTCTCCAGGGGAGCACCAGAATCTTTCAAGGAGGGTCCGGGGGGTCTGCCCCCCGGCGAACGGTACGGTACAGGTGGAGAAAGTTTGCACTTCTCAGTCTGTTTGTAACAATAAACACTGCACATTTGGTGTGGTCGGTGGGCCAGTTCCCCGTAGTTCCCCCGTAGTTCAACACGAGGGGGGGGTGTCTTTTTTTTTTTTTTTTCATTTCTTGTTTTTTTGCTGAGTGCTTCAGGGATGCAGCCTTGGGTCCTGGAGAGCATTTCTAAGCTACCTTGCACTTTTGCGTCACAAAATAAGGACAATTTCGGGTAATTCGAGCGTCTCAAGATCAGAAACCCCAGGAGACAAGCCACCTGGTCCAGGCCAAAATCGGTGAATTTCGGGGGGGAACTCCTTTGTGGCGACCACTTCCCCTGCAGTCGGCCCTGGTGAAGGTGGAACGGAAGAGCTACAAAGGTGCAGCACTGCGGCTCCAACTTGCGCAGAGCGGCCCTGTGCTATGCGTGCCCCGAAGAGGAACGAATAGGATGAAGGACAGACTGGGAGTCACGGTTTGACAGGTAGTGACAGGATTAGCTGCGGCAAAAAGGAGAGCATATCAGAGGCCCCGCGCCGGCCGGGTTTCGAAGCGATCGCGGGACCGGAGACCTTCGCGGCGGTCGGAGGAGAGAGGTAGTTCCGGGCGCTGCAGTATTGACTGGATGGGAAGTGCTGGTCGGTGGTGACGTCTCGACGGCGGAGCTCGCCGTCGACTTTGAAGTGTGCACCGGACTGGATCTTCCGGGCAGTGTCGTAGCGACGACGGACGGGACACCGTTGAGCATGCGTGCGAGGGTACTCGCAAAACTTTTAAAAACCGTCGGGGATGCGCTGGAGCGAAACGGCGACGGACCGCTTCTGCCAGGCAGGAAACTGGAGAGGATAGGGTTGCCGAGAACGGCGGGAGCCCCGCCGTGCCTCACGGGGTACGAGATGAGGCCGATCTTCCGTGGTGGAGCCGGCGCGGACTTGCGAAGTCGAAGGCCCAAACTGTGCTGTCGGAAGGGGCACCACCGGGCGGCCTTGGCGAGCGGAGAAGACAGCAAAGAAGAAGAAGGCGGAGAGCCCCGTTCTGCACCGAAGGTGGAAGAGGGAAAACGCTCCCAGAAGCAGCGGGAGAAGATGGGACCGAAGAGCGGGAAACCTCATCGCCACCGAGAGCGAAGGTCGAGAAGACGGCGCCAACGCGAGCGAAGAAGCGGCAATCGGACTCCGCGGCGGAGCCGGTATCAAAAGGCGCAAAGGACGCATCGAAGCGCAAGCGAAGAAGCTGAGCGGGCAGACGACCCCACAGAAGGCAACACGGTCATCGCCCTAGCGCCTTGAAGAAGCAGAAATCGACGCGCAACCGATGAACCTGGACGAGCAATCGAAGAAGAAGCGAGGCACCAAACGCGCGCCTGAGCGCGACGATCAAGACGAGCTAAAGAGGCGAAACCATGACACATCACCTACGAAGAGATAATCGCGACACCGGCGATGCAAACTATCGCCACAGATTATTTGCATTCTAACCCAAACTATCAGAGGCGGTCGCGGTCGAAGACGGCAACCCGAGCGAGGAGTAAGGTTGATAACCAGAATGACAGTCAGAATGGCCATGCTGAAGACAAGGTTGCGTTGCAGGAGGAGAAACTGGTGCTTGGCCGAGGATAAGATGGCTATGGCGAGCTTCCGGTTTCTCCCAGAGTAGAGGAGCTGAAGCAAACGCCACCTGGGCCTCTGAACGTGATTGCGGATCACCTTCTTGCCCAAACCCAAGAGGGATTGGAGTGTCGGAATGGCGCGCCAGGAGAGGCTCTTGGCTTGTTTGCTTCTTTCGCTGGCGGGAGGGAGATTTCGGACGCTGGAAAGCCTTGGGTTCTTCGGGCTCTGCATCCTTCTGTTCCAGAGATCGTAGAGCAGGTTGCCCGCAACAACATTAGCCTTGAATCGCATGCTTCGGGTGAGGGCATGCAGTTTATCAAGAAGTAACTCAGCTTCCCTTGCAGACACAAGTTGGACTCAGCTTGCTGAGCAAGCACATCCTTTCGTCTATGACTGTCCTCATCAAATCACCATGGGACTCTTGATTGCGTGCTGCCGACCAATTTTACCTGTGGGCTGTCCAAGATATCCTAGATCTCGATCGGCCTCTGCCATCCGTCACGAAAACGCGATTATGTTCAAGGAACTGTACAAGCACGCAATGGTCGCAACTGAGCTTTTCCTTCAGTCTCCTGGCGAACGTTGAAGGGCCGGTAGCGAGCTTTACTTAGGTTCCTGCAACCGACTTTTGCGAGTCCTACGATAGCGGTCGAGTCTACTTTTTCAACAAATCCTTCCACGCGTGCGCATTCCACGGCGGCACGAAAGCACCACCCCCGGCGCCCCGTTTCCACCGACAGGCTCTATTTTTCGAAAGGCTTCGCCTGTTGTGGAAGGCCCAAGCAAGAGGAACCGTTTTGGTCACTCCAAAGCTCCGGGTTTTGCGCCGGTGCGTGGCGTTTGAAAAAATTCCCCTACGGAAAAAAAAAAAGGACACCCCAAGGTCAGTTCCCCGTAGTTCCCCCGTAGTTCCCCTAGGCTATACCGACCACACCAACATTCCTGAAGGCAACAGCCCATTTCAAATTCAACCACCACTCGATACTGTGTGCTGGTAAATCATTGCCACGAGTAGATGCAGACCAGAGATCACATGGAACAAGGCACTTGTGTCGACTCGGAGAGAATCTGTCAAGAAATCCGGGGCTGCTTCTGAGCCTCGACTCTCTTTCTCAGCTCCAGCCCCCAACTTCTACCCGCCAGCCCACCATGCCCAGCAGAGAGTAGACCGTGATGCAGTGCTTTGGCTAGACGATACCACCAATCGGAAAAAGGTGAGGAATTCCTCATGAGGAATTCCTCACCCTCTTTTTTCGAGCCTCTTTTTTTTTGAGGAATTCCTCGCACTTTTTCGCTAGCGGGAGCACTGATCTGAGCAGTGCTCCCGCTTACCTCCGAAATGCCGGAGGAAGCCTAAATCAGGAAAGGTTTTTTTTTTTTTTTGGCGCTGTCGCAGTGTCGCGCTTTTTCTAGCAGTGTCTGTCAGTGCTCCCAGGGTGAGCTGGAGCTAGATGGGTTGCTCCACCACAACCAAAATGCGCGTGAATCCGCACCACACCCGCTTTTTTCACTGTAGCTTTGACTCCAGCTTCTGAGATTGGATCCCACCGCCAACCCCCCGACATGCCGGAGGAAACAAACACCAGCAATTTCATGCTGTTCGTGCAGTGCACAAGCTGGGTAGTCCTACCAGTCACAGAGAGCAAGACATTTTGGCATGTTCGGGCGGCTTGCGAGAAGGTGTGAATACTCGCTCCTCACTGCGGCCCATCTGGTGGATTCCCACCACATGTGCTGCTCGTCTTCGGGTACTCCTGCATTGCAGTACTTGCAGATTTCGTGTCCGAGCCTCTTCCCCATGGACACTTGGACGAAACGAGACATAGTCCTACATAGTCAAGAATACCTGCGCCGCAGGCGCGGAAAAAAATTGGAGGCCTTGTCAGGGGCAGTACGAAGATCCCGAAAACTGGCATGGTGTCACACACAGCGGTCTGCCCAAAGAGTATTTGAGAGCACAACTCCTGGTAAGCATGAGGATAGACACTGTCCTTCCCTCTTCACAGTTTTGTGGTGGACTCAGTCAGTTTTGACGCAAAATGTGACAACATGCTCGCACCATCAGCCACATCTTGTGCCCCAGGCGCGGTTTTTTGAAGCAGTCCGTGCCGCAGGTGCCAAAGTCGAGGTAGAAAGATTCTGCAAAGACTTCATGACCAGTACTAGTCGCGAGCTACACCCACACGGGTTCACTCCTACGCCCCAGGTACCAGGCCGGAGGAATTCCTCAGGTCCCCCCGGAGGAATTCCTCCGGGGCATTTTTCAGCACCTTTTTATTTTGAGGAATTCCTCCGGTTTTTTCCTTAGCGGGAGCACTGTATCTGAGCCCGAAGCCGGTACAGGAAACTGACGCGGGATGCAGTACCGCATTGCTACCCCTCATGCTACACAGTGGAGCAAACATGGTGTGGTACAGAAGACCGTGTGGTCGTGGCACACGCACCATACAACTGCGACAGTGCCCGTCGCAAACGTTGATGTGAGCGTGGCTTTTTCGTAGGAAAAAAAAGACGAGGGGTGCACAATCGCAGGCATGCACACACAAGAAAACGCCCACAATAATGCGTAAAGCAGCTGTGCGCGGACATACCTGCACGTACTCGGCCTCGCCAGTGCACTGCTTAATGGCATCGATCTTCGGCACGGGCATGCTCAGCGGGGCCCTGTGTGATTGGGTGGAAGTTATTGGACAAAAGATGACAGGCTGCAACGTTTTGCCATCCTTCGAAAGAACCCTGCAAGCAAATCAAGACGACGTGCGCGCACACTTCCAGTGAGAGAGGAGACAATGCATACACAGAGGGGTCGGCTTGGTACTTCTGTGACCCGGTGGTCGGTGCCTTCGGCAGCCACGGCTGCGCCGCGGACTGCAGAGAAGCGGGCAGCGTCGGCTGCAGGGCGAGGAAGAACTTGTACAGGAAAGATCCGGTGAGCGCCGTACGGTAGGCGACATCGCCGAAGTCACCTTGCGGCTTTACTGTCGTTTGGATGTCGGTGCATAGGGAGACCATGGCCGCCTCGTCATTGACAGCCATATTGTCCATGCGCGATTCAATCGTCGTGACGCGGATCGGCTTCGTGTCGATGTTGCTGAAGACGAGGCGGGTGGAGCCCGGCGTGATCTTCCCGTTTTGCACGTTCGTTGCCATGCCGGACGTGAGATATGATTCGGCGAATACGTTGCGCTGCGCGCACCGGTACGTCATGAAGAAGTCACCTGCAGATGAGAAGGGCACCTTGATACTTTGAATGTACTTGAACTTCATCGATGGTATGCTCCAGAAGTCTTCCATCGAATAATCAGTCTGCGTCTGCGCCGTGGTATCAACGATGGTAAGCGTCGCGCCAGCAGTTTGCAGAAGGACAGGCCACTCCGTTGGGAACGACGCACCGTCTGTTTGATGCTCGTACATCATCATCACGTTGCCACCGATCGTTCCCGTGTTTCGGATGTTGTTACCGGGGGAGATGTGTGCATGCTCTGCCATGCGTTTGAAGGCGGTGACTTTCACAGCATCTTGGGAGGTCACAACTCCTTCCAAGAACTTAATCGCGTCTGTCATCGTCGTAGCACTTCCAATGGCAACTCCGTTCGACGTCACAGAACATGCTGCCAGTGTCGAGATCGCGTGGATCGAAACCAGCGCGTCCGGCTGCCTCGTCGTGTAAATCCCTTTCGTCGTGTGTCCTGCAACAAGGAAGATATCGTTCGGCTGCGGGTTCTGCTTCTGCAGTGCCTGCAACGTCGTTGCCAGCTCTGCCTCAGTGGTTACCTCGTACCACGGCGCACGTGTGCCAGCTTTCAGATTCCCCTTCGTCTTCGGCAACGAAGGGTGCACTGCAACAGCCTTCTGCTGAGGCGTCTTCTTCAGGTGAGTGTACTTGCCTTCGGGCGGAGGGGTCACTGCTGACGGCTGATCCTTCGCGAATGTTTTGTACGCCTCCGCAATGGGACGGTAACCAGTGCATCTGCACAGGTTACCGTCGAGAGAGCTGTCAAGCTCGGCAGCGGTCAAGCCGTCGGGCGCGTCTGCCAACTTCGCGTACAGGTTCATGATCATCCCAACGCTGCAGAATCCGCACTGCGAGCCGCCTAGGTTGGCGAGCGTCGACTGTACCACGTTCGGGTTGCGCTCACTGCCGATGCCGCGCGACGTCGTGATCGACATGCCATTGCACGCCAGAATTGGCCTGATGCACGCATTGAATGACCGGCTGGTTGTCTTCCCGGTAGTCGTGTCGGCATACGTCAGCATTGACACGCACGCGCCACAATGGCCGACGCCGCAGGAACGCCGTACGCCTACATTGGGGACATTTGCGGCCATCCAGTCGTGAACCGAGAGTTCGGGATCCATGTCAACCTTGCTCGTGTCTACCGTGTATTGCGTTCCGTTGACATTGAACGTGCAGACGGCAGTTGCTTGCGCGGTTGGTTGGTCCTCGTAGACGATCTGTTTAGTAGCCGCCTTGTCCGATGGAACTTTTTGCTGCACCTCGACGGCCAACGGTGCCCGCTTGGGAGTGGCCTTCGGCGCGGCGGTCGCAGTCGGCGCGACGATGAGCTTCGCGTTGCGTGCTTTCACGAAGCCGACGTCGCCCGTTTTCGTTACGATTTTGATGAACTCGCCCTCGCGAGCCACCACTGACGCAACGGTGCCGTTGCTCAGCATCAACGAGTGCTGCTCGGTCGCAGAACGGCGAAAGGCTACCGTGCTGTGGCCATCGGCTTGCTTCAGAAGAACGCGCTGCATCGTGGAAGAGTATTTTCCCTTTCCTCGACTTTGCTGATTGTTCCTAAGGAAAAGTAAGTCTCGTGGTTCTCTATCTGCAGGGATTGCAGACAATGCGTTTGGCCGGAACAAATGCGCAGCATCTCTTTGTGTGCGAGGGATCCACCTATAAAGACAGGCGCGCTGGTTACCGTGTTTGCAGAACTTCAAAACTAGCTTGGTCGTCGACCCTGATTCCGATTCGCTCCCCTGGCGCCCTTCTGCATGCAAATACTCGGAGGTTCGGTTACTCATTCCGACGGAAGTTACAGGGGGCAAACAATGCAACCCCAAAACGAGTCCCTTTTCAGAGTTAAAGTTCGCTTGAGACTCCGGAATTTTAGGGTCTCCGTGTGACCGTTGTTAAATGGGTTCTCTTAGGGCAAGAAAGGGCTATATGAGTTTTGGTGTTCGTTATGAGTTGTGACTACACATGTCCGGGACTGTTTGTGACCGACACCAAGTATATTCCTGTATATTCCTTGGGTGTTGTCTTGGGCCCCCCACGTTCTACATGTTGTTTTCGTTGGAGACGCCTGCGCCCGGTTCCTGCCGCGGTTCGTTGCTGGCTGCAAGCGCTCCCCAATTCGGCCTTTTTCCTCGTCTCGTCTTCGGGAACCCGTCCTTCAAAAAGGTCAGGTCGCGGGTTCGAAAAGAAAAGAGACTCTCTCGTCCGCTGCAGGAGGGCCTCTCTGCTGGCAAGGTCTGCGGGCGACGGGCGGGTCGGGAGCGTCTACGAAAGTAAGAAGAAAGAAGCGAGAAAGACCCTCCGTGGATGCAACGTTCTGTGCATCTGCTGTCCCGTGAGCAGTCTACCTCAGGGCACGCAGGGACGCGAGCCTGAGGATTTCACAGAGGCTCGGGGTGCCCTGACTTGATGCCGCGACGACGCAACGGATAACGATTAGATGTCCGGGTTTTGCTTGTGTGAGCCAGGGCACTGTTTTGACATGTTTACATCTCGCACGGCACGTTCCCACGGGACTTCTTCGCAGTGAGAGCATATTTTTCACACAAAAGACTTTGAAAAGTTTCACGACATTGTGACACTGTCCAAGGCGTGAAGCGGGAAAGCCACGCTTGCGGCCTTGAACCTGTCTCACTGAGAAAAGCTTGGGATTTGGATCCAGCGGGATCGGGTGTATGACACACAAGCCCAGACACCACAGGAACGGTTCACGTTGGTTCATGTGGTTTATGGGCTTGCGTGTCCTACATCCCATCCCGCTGGATCCAATTCCTAAGCTTTGTACCGAACGATACTCCCTTTCTTGGCGGCTGCATTTGCGCGATCTTCGTTGTAACGCTTCTGCGTTCACGCAATGGGATGATGTACATCGCACACAAATCGGCACAGTTGTCCGAGAGCGATGTGACGTTTCTCCCTCTAGTTTTCCTCGGCAACCGAGCAAAGCAAGGAATCGGCTACTTCGAGAGCCACGGCACTGTGATCGCTGTGATGCAGCTTTCGGGGACGGTTCGCCAGCCGCGTACCCACTTTTGAGGAAGGTTCGGCGGGATGCAATGCGTGAGCGCGGCTCTCAGCTCTTGTCGCTCTTCGCCTTCGTCTCTTCTTCGGATCGACCGTCGACGCTCTGAGCAGGCACGCCGTCTTCGTCAAGGAAAGCTTGGAGAAGCTCGGTGACAGAGGGTCGCGCACTGGGGTCGCGTGACAGCATCCTCGTGACCATGTCGACCGCCGCCTTCGACACTTTCGGCTGCGAGGGGACGTCCAAGGTCTGCGGGACTTGGCCGGGGATCAGCGACTCGACGAACGAGGCGCGGGCGGTTTCGAACGGCTTCTTTCCGAACAGCAGCTGGAAGAAAATGACGCCGGTGCTCCAAATGTCGACCTTCGGACAAATCCACCGTTGGCTGCCAGGCATGCCGGCAAAGCACTCCGGGGGAAGGTAAGATCTGGTCCCCGCGCCGTGGGAGGTGAGCTCGATCGACGCCACATCTGAGTCCATCAGCTTACTGAGCCCGAAGTCGGCAAGCTTCACGAAGAGCTCGCCGAAGAACAGCACGTTCTGAGGCTTGACGTCGTAGTGGATGACCTTCTTCCCTTCATTCACGCCTTTGTTCAGATGCTCTAGCGCTGACAGCACCTGGCGGATGATGATCCTTGCGTCCTTCTCGCGGGCAGTGCGGTGCTTCTCCATGTACTCCGCCAAGTCCCCGTGGCCTGAAATCTCCATCACGGTCGCGAAGGACGCGCTGCTCACGTTGAAGCAGTCGAAGAGTCGCACGATGTGCGGGTGGATCAGCTCCTTTTGGATGTTGTACTCCCTCCGGGCGTGCCGGATGTAGTTCGCCTTCTTCTCCGGCGACCACGCCTCTTCGAGCTGGTGCACCTTCACCGCGACCATGCGCGGGTCGCGCTTGTCGAACGCCTTCCAAACCTCAGAGTAGCCGCCTTTCCCGAGGATTTCGACCATCAGGTACCGGTCGTTCAGCGTCCGGAAGTTTGCGAACGCGCTCGCGTCTTCGGCCCGGAAGAGGTACGCCTTCCGGGCGACGCTGCTCCGCTCAGCCTCGGCGCGGTCCAGCTCCTTCGTCCGCTCCGCGATGTCCTTCCGCAGCTGCTGCAGCTCCAGCCGCTCGGCCCCGTCTTGCACAAAGTCGGGCTCCACCCAGACCCCGTTCGCCTGCGCGGCGACGTCGCCGACGTCCTCCACCAGCTGCTTCGTGCGGGCGTTGATGGACGCCTGTCGATTGTTCGTTGGTTGGTCTGGGCGGCCCTTGACATTAGAGAAGGGGAAAATGCAAGGGTGACTGGTGTGGCGTGTGCCGGACACTGGGTCCTGTCTGCACCGCGTTTCGGTCCGGACACACGTGTGCGGAGCAATCAGCGTCTGCAGACAGGACAACGATGTGAGTCGAGTTCGTCCAGCGGCTGTTCGTACTTCGTCGACGAGAGCACATGGCAAATCCGAATCGGGGGAGACTCCTTTTCGCGGTGGCAAACTGCGAAGTCCGCAGGGCTGGGGTTGCCGTGTGCAGAGCAATGGTTGAAGTCCCACACGGAGAAGAGAAGGAGTTGCGAGCTGAGGGCACGATTTGCGGCCACGGTGCAAAGAACGAGCACGCAAAATACAAGGGCATCAATACTGCGGTCGCATCTTCTTCTTCTTTGCCTACTTTTATCTTATCCAGCAGAACTGCCATCCGCGAATGAACGATTCGTGTGAACGTGCAACTAAGGGCACATCAGAGTGACTGAATGACTCAGCGCGTTCATCCCGTGCCAGGCTTTTTTTCAGTGTCGAATTGTTGACGGACCCTCGTTGTCCTCAGCGACTTGTTCATCGTCTTTCGTAAATCTGGAAAGGGACAGAACAGCACACCTCGAGGGCCCGTTTTCGGTCGTCGAGGTCAGCTATCGTTTGGCGGAGTTCTCGCAATACTGTGCCGTCAGTCGCTTCACCAAAAGTGTCGACCTGCAATTGTTGTTTTTTTCATCATGCGGGATCTACGTTTGACGTAGGCATGGCATATCGCTGACACGCACTTGTTTACGCCACCAAGCCTAATGCAGGCCATCGCTACAGATATTCTGCATTCTAACCTCAACCATCAAGCATCATCACAGTCCTTTTCTGTCTTGAGCATACCGCAGCCGTTCCCAACTCGAGCTGACGCAGTGCCGACTCTCGGCGAAGGCGATGCCTCTTCAGGCCAGTTTTCCGCGTGACGGATTTCTCTACAAGATCGACCTGTGTGTGGATAGGTGTTACGCTCGCCGAAGTCCAGTCTCGGTCCTGAGTCTTACTACGTGCCTTGCTTTTTGAACGCCCTCCGACGGAACGAGAAAGACGGCGAACATACCAACCGAGCTTCTTGCACCGAGAGGGCGTTGGCCGACTGCGACACATCGTCAGGTGTGCACCACTGGTCGTGCTGCTCTAAGAGATGGTTCGCTTTGCTCCAGAACGCAAGGGGAATGCTGTGGTTGAGTGCTTGCTGCTCGGTCATAGTGGCAATGACGCGAATGTGATCGACGCCGATGGATACGCTAGCCGCAACGTCTGAAGTGCGGCGTGGCGGGAACGGCGGCGGCGGTGGGTGGCTGCGTGCAGAAGTGTGGTCGGCCGTACCGAGACTGGGGCCGAAGGAAGTTGAAGCAGCGGCGAGGGTTGTTTGGACGGCGCCACTTGCCTTCGGGTGATGCGGACTGCACGCTGACTTGGAGTGTGGCGACTTCACAACCGCCTTCTGAAGCGGCGTCCCCGGAGGCACTCCGTGATTAGCAGAGCACTGCGACGAGGTTTCGTCGTTGGATTCTTGCGTCACACTCGCCTCCGAGTCTTCGAAATCACCCGGAGCTTGTGCGTCTGATGACCCTGAGCTTGCGTCCAGAAGATCGTTGGTGTCGCCTTCTGCCAGGTTCAAGCATTTCAGCAAGCTCTTCTCGACTTTGACTACGGTCTGAAACGGCCTCCGCGGCCGCGTCCACTTCCCAATGCCCGCGAGGTGCGTCGGCGCGATACGTTTGCGCTGGAGACTCGACACGCTCACGCCCCCGCCGACCGCCAACGCGTCTTTGTCCGTGTCCTTGCCGTCTTTGTCTTTGGCCTTTTCCGAAGCCGGCTGGTCCTGGCCTTTCGTCGGCGTTTTCCTCGGGGCTCGCACCGGCTTTCCTTTGGGGCTCTCCGCTTGGTTCACGCTGGCATCGGCGGGGCGCTTGCGCACCGTGCGGACCGGCGTGGTTACCGTGGTGAGCTTGGCGGTGTGGGTCGAAGACGACGGCCGCGATTTTGTAGCGAGGCAAGACGTCGAAGGGGCTGCAGGAGTCTTCTGCTGAGCTGCCGGCTGCGCACGCGCCGTCGTCGGGACAGGATCCGGCTGCACCGGGCTCGATGCTGCAGAGGTGGCGGGTTCTTGGGTTTGCGGAGTGGGTGCTTCCTGCGCTGGCGGTGCGTCTGCGGTTGGCTTCACCGGCCCGCGGTCGTCGGGCAGCTTGCCGTTTTGTGCCTTAACCGCGCCCTCCGGTTTGGTCACGCGCGGGGCGGCGTCGGCGCCGCCGTTCCCTTCGGGTTTGCCCGTTTTCGGCGCGGGCTCTCCCGCGCCTTTGCCGGCGCTCTGGCCGGCGGGCGTGGCCCCGTTTGGTTTGGCGCCGGAGCCTTCTTTTGCCGCGGCGGGCGGCGTCGCCTGGGTGTGGCTTCCTCCTTCGCTGCCGTCGGCCGGGTATGAGTCGAAGGGCACGACCGCCGCCGGGCCGGCGAAGGAAGCGCTGTTGTTGGAGTCGGCGGGCTGCTGGAAGCTCGCGATGGCGCGCTGCCCGGGGACCGGCGCCTTGCCGGGTCTGCCGCGCTTGGGGCGGGCCTTCCGGGCCGACGACTTGCTGCAGTCCTCGGTGGTGTCGTCGGGGGGCGGCGTCGGCGGCGCCCGGGGGGACGGGTTGCTCGCGGTGCTGCGAGAGGTCGTCGGTTTGCGCTTGCGGGACGGGGTCGCGGTGCTGGCGGTGTCCTCGGTGACGTCGTCGGCGCCCGCCCTCTTCTTCGCGGGCCGGGGGGTCCTCGGCGTCCGCTTTGCGGCGGCCTTCCGGCTCGGCGTCGCCGGGCAGGCTGCGCTCTCGAGCGACTCGTCGCCTTCGTCTCGCTTCCGCTTCACGCGCGCGACCAGCGGCGCGTCCGCGGCTTCGGGGGGCGGCACGCTCATCTTTCACCCTGTCCCCCTTCCCCCACTGCCCCCTCTTTTCGAGTTGCGATACGTTGCAACGAACCCCCCGTTGAAGGCAAAGTACAACGAGTGTAGAAAACGCCGTACAAACAGCGAAAGTAGGAGAAAGGAATACGTAGGTTTGTTGTTGTGGGAAAACTAGAGAGCGCTACGGGGGACCGGCGCCTTGCCGGCTTTTCCGCACTTGGGGCGGGCCTTCCGGGCCGACGACTTATTGCGGTCCTCGGTGGTGTCGTCGGGGGGCGGCGTCAGCGGCGCCTGGGGGACAGGTTGCTCGCGTGCTGCGTGAGGTTGTCGGTTTGCGCTTGCTGGACGGTCGGCGACGTCGTCGGCGCCGGGTCCTCGGCGTCCGCTTTGCGGCGGCCTTCCGGCTCGGCGTTGCCGGGCTGCGCTCTCGAGCGACTCGTCGCCTTCGTCTCGCTTCCGCTTCACGCGCGCGACCAGCGGCGCGTCCGCGGCTTCGGGGAGCGGCACGCTTATCTTTCACCCTGTCCCCCTTCCCCCTCTTTTCGAGTTGCGATACGTTGCAACGAACCCCCTGTTGAAGGCAAAGTACGACGAGTCCAGAAAACACAGCGAAAGTAGGAGAAACGAAAGGAATGCGTAGGTTTGTTGTTGTGGGAAAACTAGAGAGCACTACGGGGGACCGGCGCCTTGCCGGCTTTTCCGCACTTGGGGCGGGCCTTCCGGGCCGACGACTTATTGCGGTCCTCGGTGGTGTCGTCGGGGGGCGGCGTCAGCGGCGCCTGGGGGACAGGTTGCTCGCGTGCTGCGTGAGGTTGTCGGTTTGCGCTTGCTGGACGGTCGGCGACGTCGTCGGCGCCGGGTCCTCGGCGTCCGCTTTGCGGCGGCCTTCCGGCTCGGCGTTGCCGGGCTGCGCTCTCGAGCGACTCGTCGCCTTCGTCTCGCTTCCGCTTCACGCGCGCGACCGGCGGCGCGTCCGCGGCTTCGGGGAGCGGCACGCTTATCTTTCACCCTGTCCCCCTTCCCCCTCTTTTCGAGTTGCGATACGTTGCAACGAACCCCCTGTTGAAGGCAAAGTACGACGAGTCCAGAAAACACAGCGAAAGTAGGAGAAACGAAAGGAATGCGTAGGTTTGTTGTTGTGGGAAAACTAGAGAGCACTACGGGGGACCGGCGCCTTGCCGGCTTTTCCGCACTTGGGGCGGGCCTTCCGGGCCGACGACTTATTGCGGTCCTCGGTGGTGTCGTCGGGGGGCGGCGTCAGCGGCGCCTGGGGGACAGGTTGCTCGCGTGCTGCGTGAGGTTGTCGGTTTGCGCTTGCTGGACGGTCGGCGACGTCGTCGGCGCCGGGTCCTCGGCGTCCGCTTTGCGGCGGCCTTCCGGCTCGGCGTTGCCGGGCTGCGCTCTCGAGCGACTCGTCGCCTTCGTCTCGCTTCCGCTTCACGCGCGCGACCAGCGGCGCGTCCGCGGCTTCGGGGAGCGGCACGCTTATCTTTCACCCTGTCCCCCTTCCCCCTTCCCCCACTGCCCCTCTTTTTCGAGTTGCGATACAATACAACGAAGCCCCCGTTGAAGGCAAAGTACGGAGACTGTAGAAAACGCCTTAAATACACAGCGAAAGGAGGAGAAACGAAGGGGAAAAGGGAGTGTTTCGTGTTGACCGCCCTACCCCGTACTCAAGTACTGGACGCAAGGTGTGATCCGAGGGTCCTACTTGGGCGGTTCAGTTTCCTCAAACATTGCATGTGGTGAAAAAGGAACTGTTTCCCATAATGCATTAAGCTGCGGGGCTCTGCTCGTTCGTACTGGGTGTGTCAGCCTCAGTCAGGTCGGCGCCAGCCACTCGCTCACTCTTCGGCGCAGGTGAAGAAGAAGAAAGCAAAGGGTAAAGAAGGGGAAGATTCCCCGCAGCTCGTAATTCACATCCGTTATACATGGTTTTGTTTCTCCTTTTTTTTTCCTCACTCACGCTCTGTACAGGCAACCTTTGAGCAACAACGGTGCGGGGTGCCGGAGCACCTCTTCATCAGAGCAGTGTTGCTCTGTATAAACAGAAAAAATTTCACGATGCATAATGAAAAAGAGCAGTGCTCGCGCTAAGAACGCATTGGCACAATGGTCCAGACAGTCACCGATGTCCAAGGAAGCAATAGAAGAAGCTTCGGGACAACCCTTGGTCAGTGGAAGGCTTGATGTTGAGGAAAACGCCAAGTTCCGTTGGGCCACGTAGACCGTCTGTCGCGAATATGACCTGCTGCGGCATTGACCTTCGTACGAGCACTGAAGAAGACGTGAAAGAAAAGGAAAAAAGAAAGAGACAAGAACTGGGAGATTCCTGTTTCCCGGTAAGAGCGGCTGTTCGGACGCCGTGCTCTCGAATTCAGCGGCCACAGCAATCCCCTGAGCCCTCGAACCCGGCCTGACCCACACGGACCCACCGGCAATGTTAAGAGGGCACCATCTCGTCTCGCGCGCCCGAATCTTACTAAGGGCAGGAATGAACCCCTTTTGCTATTCCCGAGCAGGCCCACACGAGAACAGGGGGCGCGTGCCTCGAGGAGAGTGAGGAAGTGACCAACCGTGAAGCGTTGCACGTATTTTCAGGGAGCAAAGACGCCCTCGCAGTCCATATAAAGTGCCTGCCGGTTCGATGGGGCGATGCCGTGATGCTACCACTGGATGTACTCTGGTTGAAAGCCTCAGTTCCCCAGCGCATCACATCCCGACCCCTGTCTCCTAACCAAGCTGTAGTCAGGTGGTTCAGCTTTCGATGTTCACGAGGCGTCGCGGTTGGGCGAGCTCGCGAGGCGTCGCGGTTGCTGGTCATGCATTTAAGCACGACCGCTGCGATGTGCTGTCTCTCTGTCTCCAGTGACATGAAAATGTGATCCAGATGGAGGCGCTTCATTCGGCAGCCGTGTGAGAAGAAGCGCTTCACCTAGCCCTGGAGCTCCGTGTGTCATCTTCGACTCCGGGAATGGGAACCCTGTTGTTCGTTGGTGACTGTAAAACGCGGCAAGCACAGCCTGGCGCTGGCAAACAAGGGCTTTCTTTTTTAAAACCTGAAGACGTTTCCCACCCTCTCAGTGCCCCTTGTCCCTTAGACGTGTCTATAGTACCACGGTTGCCGTCGGCCCTCGGTCTCTATTAGAAAACTCTGCAACCCCCCGGTTCTTAAAGGGTAAGTACACAGCCAAATATCACAACAAATAAGCCGGTATGATAATATGATTCTCCCAGCTAGAACCCCTTTAACCCCCGTGGTAACCGGTCATTTTTGACTGTAATGTGCAAGGCATAAGACCGACAGGACAAGTGATGTGCCATGCAGCTTGGCGACGACGTGCTCTCTGTGGTTGCTGTTCGGTAGGGTGGGTGTCTTTTTGACGGGCTAAGAACCCTATGTGCAC
The DNA here is from genome assembly GCA_030068145.1 of Diplonema papillatum. NCBI lineage: Eukaryota > Euglenozoa > Diplonemea > Diplonemida > Diplonemidae > Diplonema > Diplonema papillatum. Next base: position 9,325 of record JAPJBO010000007.1, on the reverse strand, counting down.
TTGCTGCGAGGTGGGATGAAAATTAAAAGACGGAACAGCTAAGGATATACCCCATGAAAGGCAGCGCGTGCTGCCCGTGAAGCTTGTGTCTGACGCGCTCGAGCTCTGCGCGGAGGCGGCTGTTTTGCTCTTCGACTTCGAGTTCCGCCTCCTCTGTCTCGCGCATTCTGCGGATGAGCTCTGTGCGCTCATCCCACGAGGACGGGCTTCCCATGGAGATCGGCGAATGCACAGCGAACAGCGCCTGTTTGCGGGGCCCCGGGCTCGCGTCCAGCGGCGGAGACCGGCGGAAGCGCGCGGTTGACTGCTCGTACGGGGAGCCCGTCTCGCGCACCGGCGACATCGACATATTGCGGAAAGGCGGCGCGGTCGACGCCGCGTCCGGCCGGCCGCTCTTCGCGTCGCCTGCCCGAACCGCTTCCTGCGACACGGACACCTTCTTCTTCGGCTTCCCCGCCGGGCTGCCGTGGCTCAGCACCGAAACTAAGGCACCCCCACCACCCGCCTGCGGAGCCATTGCCGTGGGTGGGCTGGCGGCAGCCAAGAATATGTTATCCGTGGCCGGACTGGCAGCAGCCAAGAGTATGTTGCCCGCGGCTGGGCTGGCAACCGGGAGCACGCTGTCTTGCGCACCAGCTGCTCCCGGCGCGTCGGGGTTGAATGAGGTTTGGTAGTCGGAGTGTCCGTAGTTGACCTGCATCATGTCGAACACGCGTCGTTCGAGCACGCTGAGGGACGTTTCAGCGTTGGCTGTGTCAGCCTCAAAGCAGCGAAGCCGGTACATTGTCTCTCGTGCTACTGCGCGGATGCCCTTCAGCGTAAAAGCTGCGGTCACTTCGAACTGGAGCCGCGTTTGGCTCTCCAAGTCGGCGATCGCGGCCAGCACGAATTGGGCGGGTATCGCAGGCTGCGTGACCCGATGGTCGGCGTCGGCGGCGGGCTGCCGCGGCGGCGTGTAGTGGCCGCCGCCCCGCCCGCGAGGCGACGGCGTGGCGGCCGTGTTTTGGCACGCGAAGTAGTGCATCGGCGGCGGCGGCGGCGGGAGCGGGCGGGGCCGCGCCGCGGACGAAGAGGCGGCGCCGGGTTCGAGGTAGTCCGGGTTGGCGTTCAGCATGTCGCCGCAGCCGGACTCGAACACGGGCGGGGCCCCTGGCGCGTTTCCGGGAAACACCGGGCTCGTCACGTGCCTCGAAGCGTTGAGGGCAAACTGGCGGAGATCCGGCGGGCTGCCCAGCGGCTTGCGGATGGCACGAGCCGTCGGTTGGCCCCTTCTTCTGGGCGACGTGGTGCCGGCGGGTTCGTCGGGGGCGCGGGTTTTTTTCTTTGGCTTCTCCTGGCTGCCGAAGACGGGCGTGGCCGCGAACGACGACTTGAGGCGGAGCTTGTCGTGCTTGCTCGCCTGCGGCGACGACAGGCTCATCGCGGTGGCGGGCGGGTTGACGAGGAACGGGTGGCCCACGTCTTGGGCGACAGACGCGCGCCGTGAGGGAACTGTCGAGTCGGCCGCGGGAATCATCGGCGTCTGGTGGGGCGTCGCGGGCAGCGGACGGCTGCGGTAAGAGGGGGGAACGGCGGAGGCGGCGCCGGCCGGTCCGCTCACCTGCGGATGCATCGAAAAACTCGCGGCCGTGGGCAGCTGGAACACGGGTGAATTCGCCTCGAAAGCGCTTCGGAACGACGGGTTCAACGCGGCCTGCTCTGCCGCATCGTACACCGAGGACATGACCGCGAATGACGCATTCATTCCTGCATCCAGCTCCGTCCCCGCATGATCATCGACGGCGCCGGCGATTAGAGGGTGGGTTGTTAGCAACGCGGTGAGCTGTTCCCTCAAGAGGCTGTTGTCCTCTTCGAGTCTCCGCAGACGCGCATCTTCTTCATGACGCCGGGTCAGCTCGGATGTGTCTTTCAGCGACGCAGACTTCTCCATCGCTTCTAGCCGCTCGACCATCTTCTGACCTATCGGGGCTGTCCTATCGAAGCTTGCGTCATACGTGTCCGCGTGGGCTACGTACGAGCTCGCCGTCTGGGGGAATCGGTACCCGGAGGTGGGGCACCGACCTTCGGAGATGACCGACGCATTGGACTTGCGGCGGTGCGGAGGCGACCGCGGCGACGTGTTGCCCGGGAGCCGCGCTTGCTTTTTGCGGGTCACCTCGTCGTCAGTCGGCGCAGGGTACCCACCCATCTCCCACGGGCGCAACCGCTCCGATGAGGCTTCAGAGCCGCGGTCGTAAGGGGCCGAAGAGGCGTTGTCAAGCATGCAGTGGTCATCTCTGCTCCGGACGCGCGGGCTCCCCAGCGCGCTGGTTGCGGCGTCTCGCTTCGCCGCGGTTCGGTCGGTTCTCTCGGTTCGCTTGCCTTCGCCGATTGGCTTTCGGCGGGAAAGCTGCTCGCGTTCTCGTTCTATCCCTCGCTCTTTCTCTTTCTCGTGCTTCATTTCCCTCAGCGCCTCCCTCTTCGCCCGGAGCCAATCCCCGTGATTGATCCCCTGCGACAGCCCCCCGGCTCTCGGGCCCTTTCCAACCCCGGGCGACGTGGGCCTCGACGTGGCCGATCTCCGAAACGCGTGCCCCGCTGCTCCGCCAGCCGGAGTCGACGCCCGCCGCGCCGTTCCAGGTTTGCCGCTGCTGGCAGATCGCTTCTGCTTCCCTGAAGCGCCGTCTCCAGCCCTCGCGGAGGTGGACCGTTTCTTCGACTTGCTACTACCAGCTGTGGCTGGCTCGCGGGGCGACCGAAGGTTGCGCGGCACAGCTGCCTCTTCGTCAGGCGGCCTCATGGAAGTGTCATCGTCGCCGTTGTCGGTGGCATTGTTCTTGCCGTCGTTGTTGCTGTGGCAGCTACTGTTGGTGATGATGATTTTGTTGTTGTCGGTCGCCGTGTCGGGGGAAAGAGACAGGCCGTGGTCGCCTTCCGACGCTGGGGGCTCCGCTACAGGGGGGGGCGGAAGCTTTTTTTTGGTGTGGGCTGCTTGATCTTGGCAGATGACACACTCCGCTGTGGCGGAAGCCTCCTCGTTGAGAAGCGGCTGAGGGTCAGCCGCGGGTTGCTGAATCGAAGTTGACGACGGCTGCGACGCGAGGTCGACGGGATCAACCACGGTGGCAAACTGCCCTCCTCCCACCAGAGAAGCGACCACTTCATGAGCCGCAAGAGCCTGCTGTCGATGTGCCTGCGCCCTCACGCGACTCTGCTCGGCGGCCCTGCGCAGCTCTTCTTCTCGCTGCTTCATCATCGCGGCAAGGTCGTGTGCCGACATCGCGACCGACGACCCGCGCGAAAGCGGTTTCCCTCGTACCGCTGAATGGTTGCGGGTTCCCTTTTAGTACCGGCAACTCGTTTTTCTTTTCCTTTCCTTCCCCCCTCTTCGTTTTTCTATTCAGCTGGCGGTGGACGGACCGGTGAATAATAATCCGAGAACAACGCTCGAAGAGGCTGGAGCACCATTTTTAGGTGCCTGCGGCGCAATATCTGTGGTGAAGTCGCGGTTTCCACGGAAGGCATCCTTAGGAATAATTGCAGAAAATGAAACGCGTATTTCCTTTCGAACCCCTCCGAAGCTCGAAATATCGAGACACGTTTCTATCACGCGGGAGGAGCACTTCAAGCAAGGCTAGACGAAATGGTCAAACGTTTTCAAGCATAACTTCAGCACGAATCGAAGATCCCGATCCGGGAACGAGGCGCGAGACCACATCTTATGAAAGGATAGGACGCTTGAGGAACAGACGACGCGCGGGCAAGGCTGATCGGACTTGGGTTTCAGAAGCGAGAGCTGGCGGCCAACGACGTTGCCGCCACCGGTGGCTGCTTGCCATCCTGCACTCATACTGACGCCTTTTCGTTTTCGTTTTCGCTGTCGTCGGCAACACGATGTTCCCGCTCAATTTTCTCCAAGTCGACAATGATTCCGTTCCAGGCATCCTTCCATGAAGAAGGGTTCAAGAGATCAATCTCATGCCGGTAGGTTGCCTCCCCGCGGTCTATTGCGGCCTGCGCCTCCCGATGAGGTGCGTCGCGCATGTAAGCAAGGGCTTCGCGGTAGTCCGAAACCCCAATGAACCATCCGGCCACGTAGCTCAGCCCGGACACGATGAGCACAGCAACAATTGTCCCGTACGCGAAGGCGCGCACCGCCAGGGCGTAGTGCTCCGGCTTGACCTCGACGTCTTCGAACCCCTCCATTGCCATTTCGGCTTTGATGTCCCCCGCCGTGTCGCAATTGTCCCAAACTACTTCGACCTTGCCGGCTTCAGTGCTGTTGCCAACTTCTCGGGGGGTCGGTCCGTTAGCCTCTACGAAAGCACTGCGATCATTGCTCGTCACTGTCTTGCCACAGAAACGGCGCTGCCTTGCGAGCAAGGGCACCCTGAGGACTCGCAGCATCATAGAACGAGAGGTAGGGCCGACAGGACCTCACAGCTGCTCGCGTGGTTTACCCGAAACCCTGGAATTGCGGCAGTATATGGTGTATTCGTTCCCCTGATGGTTGTAGAAGAATCGGTTCATGCTTGCCGTTCGATGCTCAAATATTCGCGACTTGTCCGAGGTGATATTATGACGCACTACAACTTTTACAACAAACTTTTGCAGTGACGCATCCAGGCGTTCACTACTATCGGAATGATGCGGTACCTTATGAGCCCACGACCTTGCATCCAAACTGCCGCAAAATGAAGCCTTGCGACATTGCGTACCACCGTTTAGAGCCCGGGGACATTTCGCGCGGCAACGTGCGGGTTTGCAAGTCAATAGACCAGAGAGGTTTCGGTGAACGGGAGCAATCGTGAGCGGACTCCAGGGGAACCTAAAAGGAGTAGGCTAGTAAGAGGAGGTAATCAGCTAATCATCCTTGTACCCGTCCACTGTGGACTCAAAGAAAAGATGGTCCTCGGCGAACAAATCTACTTCGAGCGGAAATGGTGGCGTCGCTCGGTGGAACCACATGCAGAAGAGGAACGAAGGAGCGAAGGCAACGCAACAGAATCGGTTCGTTTGACTTGGTTGAGGTCAGTATCTTATTTGCTCTTTGGCATACGTTTGCTAATTGGAACACAACCCCGCGGATTTCTTCGGGTAGAAAAAACGTTCGTGGCACTCAGACTTCGTGCTTTGTGTGTCGACAGTTAGAAGGCCTGGAAGGCCTACCGAGCCCTGAAGCCATGAAAAGCAAGCTCTTGCGAATTTGGAGTTCATGTTGGTTGCCCAGTTTCTGCGAGACACGCATGCTTATTGTCCGGCGGTCATTGTCACGCGCCACTCAGTTACGCAGAACCCAGGAGCCGTGGTTGAAGCTTAAAAAATTGTACCACTTGGGTCGAATCACATAGGGATCGCGAAGCACCCATCTCAAGATGGTCGGTGCGCCGCCTACGTCTATGCACGTTTGGAACAAACGCCAAGTCGAATCACGAAAGGAAGACAGACGTGATTTGCTGTAGCGCTACGGAAACAAGCAAGTTTCTCAGAACGAGATGCTCCTTAAGGAATAGCTGCTTGCTGGCAGAAAGTGCCTTTCCTCAAGAGATCTTCGCAACCTTGAGCCAAGAACGATTTTGCGAGACGAACGGTGCCGCATACGGTCACCCCCAACACCTGAAAGCATCGGACCGGAGATTCCCACGTTCAAACGAAGTGGCAGAAACCAACGGGTTGCGGCCGAACGGTTCTAAATAGCACACACAACCCGATGATAGCGCAGGTACGGGAAACGACGCCTGACCTGACTTGACACCAGCATCAGAGAGAGTTTTTTTCCAAACGCAGAATTCCACAACGTAGAAAGGGCATGTGAGCGAGACACATAAAGACTTCTGGTCAGTTTTCACTCTGCAAGTGGCACTAGCATGCCACCAGGGGGCGGGGTGCCTGATCGTTGTGCGTAGCTAGCACGCTTGCTGGGGGTTTTACTTGACGTCGCAGAGGTAGTTTCGTGTCGAATCAAAGCCATGGCGGGCATCGAGGTGACAACTTGCAGACTGTTAAAGTAGCTCGCAGAACTCAGAAGATGCAGCTCGGACAAATCCATTTCGAGGCACCGCTCAATGTATGCAAAATCCGGCGCAGCAGCCACACTAGGAACTCTCTGGTCTTCTTCCGCCCGTCGGCATACGACTTGCAAGGCGTGCGCGAGGTCTTCAGTCGAAAGCGTAGTTAGAACCTCTTCATAGAGTCTTTCGGGAATCGAAAGAAGCGGCACAAGCTTTGCGCCGTCTTTCGACTCCTGCTCCACGCGCATGCCGGTGATCATACTCATCGTACTTTCCTCGTTGTGCGTCGGGGCAGCCGCAAAGCCCTCGAGCAGGGGCGTAAATCCACGCGAGGCGCCTGCTGTACCATCTGACGCGCCTCGGTACCGTTTTCCGGCGTCCACAAATATCCAGCGGTAGACGTGAAAATCCTGCGGGGTCGTGGTGGTTATGCCTGTGTCCGCGTGGCGGGAGACGAACCCCCAAGCTGAAAAAAGAATAGGCGTGTGTTTGGCGTGGTCGGTATAGCCAAGGGGAACTACGGGGCCCCCTGTCCACCGACACCCCGAAGGCTCCATTTTTCAAAAGGTTTGGCCCTTCTGCGGAAGGCCCAAGCAAGAGAAACTATTTAAGTCACTCCAAGGCTCCCGGTTTGGCGCCGGTGCGTGGCGTTTGAAAAGGTTCCCCTACAAAAAAAAAGGACACCCCAAGGCCAGTTCCACTTAGTTCGTCGGGGTGGTGCTTTCGTGACGCCGTGTGGAATGCGCATGAAGGATTCGTTGAGAAAGTAGACTCGAACGCTACTCGCAAAAGTCGGTTGGCTCGCGCTTGCAGGAACCTAAGTAAAGCTCGCTACACGGGGCCCCTTCAACGTTCGCCAGAGGACTGAAGGAAAAGCTAGTCGCGATCATTGCGTGCATGTACTGGTGCTTGAAAACCATCGCGTTATCGTGACGGATGGCAGAGGCGACCAATCGAGATCTGCAGAATATCTTGGACAGCCCACAATTGGCAGGCAGAACGCAATCTAGAGGATCCCGTGGTGATTTGATAGGGACAGTCACAGACGAAAGGATGTGCTTGCTCAGCAAGCTGAGTCCGACTCGTGTCTGCATGGAAGGGAAGTTGATAAGAAGTTACTTCTTGCTACACTGCCTGCCCTCACCCGAAGCATACGATTCAGGGCTAATGTTGTTGTGGGCAAGCTGCTTTACGATCTCTGCTTCAGCAACTCCTCTTCTCTGGGAAACCGGAGCTCTTCGGGATGGTACCCGCATTCCAACTCGGACCTCTCGGGAAAGGTCAGTCAACGGATGTATGCAGGTGTGTGGAGGCCCTGGGACTGCGAAGGCGTGACTACCCCACACAAGGAGGATTCTCTATCTCTCTGTTCTGTCCCTGCCGCCATAGTCATCTCATCCTCGGCCAAGCAGCAGTTCCTCCTCCTGCACCGCAACCCTGCCTTCAGCAAGACAATCATGTTCTCATTTTGGTTATCAACCTTACTCCTCTCGCTGGGGTTGCCGTCTTCGACCACAACCGCCTCTGGTGGAACCGTTCCTGCTCTCCTTGCCGCAGCTGATCCTGTCACTACCGGCGAATTTCGAGGCATTTCCTTTGTGGCGACCACTTTCCCTGCAGTCGGCCCTGGCGAAGGCGGGGGGAGAGCCCACCTTGGCGCAGAGCGGCCCTGTGCTATGCGTGCCCCGAAGAGGAAGGAATATATTGAGAAGGAAGGACAGACTGAGAGTCACAGAATGACAGGTTTTGGCCTGGACCATGTGTTTTGTCCCTGGGGTTTCTGATCTTGATACGCTCGAATTGCCTGAAATGGTCCTTATTGTGACGAAAAGGTGCAAGGCAGCTTAGAAATGCTCTCCGGGACCCAGGATCCCCGAAGCACTCAGCAAAAAAAGGCGCCCCCCCCCCCCAGGTTGAACTACGGGGGAACTGGCCCACCGACCACACCAGTGTTAGTTTGTACGTGCCGGGGGAGGATTAGCCTGCTAGAGGATGATAGTGAGTGAATATGCTCATTAGGCTAATCTTCTCCCAAACACGCTACCAGCGTTCTCTTTCGTGTTTACAATGCATTGTTACTACGAAAAAAGAGGAAGGGAAAACATACACTTGGCATGATCACTCGAACGAAATCGATGAACTTGAGAGCTTCGATAATGAGCGCCCTGCAAATGAATTCAGAACGAGTAAAAACACAAATAGCATCAAGGGCATGGTTTCCGATGCTTTTGGGCTCAAATTTAATTCACATGCGGAACGTGCGGAAAAGGTCCAAAAAGCCGGGAAAGAAGAAGAAGAAAAGAAAAAAGAAAAAGGCCGCTCCCGGTCCAGGAACGTGACGGTCAACCACAGCTTGCAAAGCTTGAGTCGGAGGCAGCACAGTGCCACAACCCCGTCCGCTCTGCCCTGTGGCTGACCGTCTCGACGAGCTTGTGTTCAGCGCAAGCGCCAAGCCCCAAGGTGCGCCACGCCTTGATGCTTTAGTTTGGGAAATCGGTAGCCACTTGACCCGTAGGCCCGTGGCTCTGCAGTACCGCCGAACACGTGAAGCTTGGCTCCCGTGTAGCAGGCTTTCCCTGGTACCCCAAAAAGCCGGGAAAAAAAGACTTTACTGCCTGTCACCTGACTTTTCTGCATCCTTGAGAGCTACTTTTCTTACACGCATAGCTACTTTTCTTGCACGCATAACTACTTTTCTTGCACGCATAACTACTTTTCTTGCACGCATAACTACTTTCTTGCACGCATAACTACTTTTCTTGCACGCATAGCAGTTTTGGTTTCCAGGTGCTTTTGTGGGCAATACAGGTGCATTCGTGGGCAATCCGGTGTCTTCGTGGGCAATTCAGGTGCATTCCTGTGGAAGTCACAGTGCCAAAGAACAGCAAGGGACAAGGTTGACGCGCATGATCTGACACTACTGAGCGAACGGAAGAATGATTCGAATGGCAGGACCAGCTCATTCGTTGCAGGATGCGGAGCAGGAGTCGGAGACCGCCAGTGCCATGGAAACTTGGGATGCTGACGTGCAGCGTACACTGTGTGAGCCGACTGTGCTGTTGTACACGACAGGAACTTGGCCAGTAGCTGGTGTGTGGCACGCCATCTTTCTTGGCCTTCGGCGTCTCCCACACCCTGTGCGTAGCTCTCTCGGACGCAGAAAAGTCAGGTGATGCGGCAGTAAAGCAATCTTCTTACCTCGAGACGTCGTTTTCTTGCACTCGGTTTTCCAGATTGCCACTCGAGCCCTGCGGGCTCTCGTGGCAATCTGGAAAACCTCGTGCAAGAAAACGACTTTTCTCTCGGTGAATAAATAGCTACTACTGTCTGTCCGC